>JACMZG010000002.1:44093585-44208585 GCA_018340805.1 Microvelia longipes
ACTTATGCTGATGAAATATTGAAAACATATACGTACATACATATCCCACACACACACTCTCTCTCTCTCTCTCTCTCTAAAAGACACACACATTCATTTATATATGATATATTTTTTACTTAGGTTATTATATTTTTTATTATTTTTTTTTTTTTTTTTAATTTTGTTTATAGGACTTAACTTTTTGAGTAAGTTAAGTTGTGGAGAAAATATTAAATTTAATTATTTTAAAAATGAATATTTGATTCTTTTAAAAAAGTATAGAGATGTTTAAAAACTTCAATAGAACGGCAAGAAAGTAGTGAGACATAATTGAAAGGATGTAGTACACTTTTAGAATTATGAAGTTTTTTAAACAGAATACATCTTTTTATTTGGTATTTACTGCAAATCATAACCAGGTGTTCTAAATCTTCCACCTCATTACATAATGAACATAAAGGATGATTTTTTTGTCCAATTTTATAAAGATATGCAGCACATACACCATGGTTCATTCTCAGTCTTATTAAACTTACAAAAAAATTCCTGCTATTGTGAATATTTCCTAGGTCTGAAGATTAATGGTCCGGTTTCGTCTATTTTCAAGGTGTTCTTTTCGAGAATTTCCAAGGGAGCGAATTCCAAAAAGAAAATATGCTAAAGGATTGAGAATATGATTATTCTTGAGAACCTCTAAACGATAATTCGATTATTATAGTTCTAATTAAATTTCTTATAATTAATAACCTATGTAATTTATATATGTATATAACACGGTAAGGCGCTTTGTACTAAGAGAGGTATTAATGATCATTTTAAGTTGTGTAAGACCTATCTTAACCGCCTCCTTGGCCGAGGTTGTTAAGGCGTTAGTCTTAACACTGACCTTTGACACCCACGGAGGTCTGGGGTTCGCATCCCAGGTTACGCTCTCAGTTTATAGAAGATTATTGATTAGATAAATTATCGCCAACTTTAGAATTCACTTTGAGCGTAACGGTTGCTACTACCACCCGAGGTGGTTCCTGCAGGGGTTATCCCTGATGAGCCGCAAGGCTCTAAACGGGCATTATTATTATTATATAAGACCTATCTTAATGAAACAGGAATAATAATAATAATAGTTTTAGGGCCTTTCGGCCCTTCAGGGTATTCACCCTGCGGGAACAACCTGAGGTGGATCACATCTACTATGCTCAAAGGAAAGGCAAAGTTGGCGAAATATTTTTACAACAAATTCTATTTATTAAAAACTGAGAGCATAGCCAGGGATGTGAACCCCGGACCTCTGGTACCGAAATCCTGTACTATATACGACCTCGGCTACGGAGGCAGAAACAGGAATGAGCTCTGTCCTATGTATCTCTCAATATTTGTGAACCAAATATTCATAAATGTTTACGACACATCCTTTATTTAACACAAAGTTAACCACAAACAACCTTTACCTGTCGCCAAATTTGAATTATTATTTTTGAAACAATAATTTATTAAGTATACTTGGTAATTATTCATTGTAACACAATAATATATTACGTGGGACACAAGCACATTTATATCAAGGTCCTATTAAAACATAGAACATCTGTAGAGCTTTATGTGATATGATGAGGCGCCGGGCGCCAAATAAACGCCTACGTAAACGCTTCGTCCAATTTTGATTTTAAAATTTATATATTTATTAATTATAATTACTTGTTTGATTTATTTACTGAAGAATGTAGGTACATCACTGGCACTAACTGAAAAAAATCACATAAAGCTCCCTTCGGACTCGCTTTGTTCGTCCTAAGAATATACTATTCGCCAAATATATACTAAAACACGTCTTTGGACCCGCTTCGCTCATCCTCAGATAGTTATTACATCCGTTTAATTCCCAGTGGTCACCCATCCAGGCCCTAACTACGCTCGATACTGCTCAACTTTTATGATACAAAACAATCATGGAGTCCTATAAAAAATAATTTATTGTGCTTATTTATTACGTAATGGCATATTCTTGTATCAAATGTCAACACAATTATTTGTGTAACATGGATTATTTTCCGATCCTTTACAATTTTTTTAAAAAACGTACACAAGTCAAGTGATAAAAATTGATGGAAGCTGATAATGAAATGAATCTTATAGCATATGTATTCGTATATATAGCGATGTACGTGTCAAATTTATCGCCATATTTTTCCACGTGTTAAAATTTTTGAAAGTTTTAATTCTTTAGCATAAATACGTACGATGATAACAGACACACACTCACCTACACTCACACACACACACACACACATTGGGTAATACTTGTTTTTGAAGCTTCAATTTTCTTGTGGATCTCCTTGTTATATTTTGTTGTATTGTTATATTTTTAGCTTTCACATGCTATATAGTAGCACATTAGGATAGATATGCCATTTTGTCACATAGTTTTATTCGATTTTTAATTTCTCAAGTTTTTAATTTAACTAGCTAGTATAACTTTCTTATCTTGGCATAGCTTTGTTATCTTTAAACTTAAATAATGTAAAAAACTGCATAACATGACTTGCAGTTGATTTGTTTTTTTTTTTCTTGTTTTATATATTTTACTTACAATGGTTAATTGCTTTATATTGTCAAACATCTGCTGTTATGATGTAAGTTTTCCCCCTTGTCACGGTATGCCGTTGTAGGGTCTTTAGTGAACTGGTGAGACATGTTATGCAATTTTTCTTGTAAATATATTTTTAGGGGGAAGTGTTTTCTATTTTTAATTTGTTTTGAAGGAATTTCACTTTAATTTAGTTTTTCTTATATTTATCACGGCGTTATTATTAGGTTGTTCATATAGTTGTTCATTTTTTATAATTTTCTTAGCTGAAATGCATGTAGTATTTTCAAAATGGAGCATGCAGATTCAATCTTAAAAAAAAAAAAAAAAAAAAAAAAAAAAAAAAAAAAAAAAACCACACACTGTGGAAAAAAACACACACACTGACAGACTACTTTGTGTACTCTACTCTGGAGGTCTTGAAAACATTTAAAGGGTATAATTCCGGTGAGATCCCAGTTTCGGATTTTTCCCAAACACAATACTTTTCCTATTTACCTATAGTATGTGGAAAATGATTTATCTCATTTACCTAAATGAGGAAAAGTAAAAAACGAAGAAAAAAGAAAAATAAATTAATAACTTTAACAAAGGTTTAGTAAGAAAGTAGTAAATAAATCAAGAAATTGTTATAAAAGTAGTAAATAAATAAGTAAAAGGCCCTAATGGGGCTTTCGGCCCATCAGGGTATTCACCCTGCAGGAACTACCTCAGGTGGGTTGCATCCACTATCTACTAAGAATTAATTAAAGTTGGCGAAATCATTTTAATACAAATACTATTCATATAATCTTAGAGCATAGCCCGGGCTGCGAACCCCGGACCTCCGGTGCCGAAAAAGTAGTAAACAATAAAAATTAAAAGTTTAGTTATATAAAGAGTAGCAAATAATAAAAAAATATTGCAGTGATAATATTGCAGACCAGTCATACAAATTTTATAAATTTATTTATATTTTTTATTTTGTTATTTATTATTTAGTTCAAAAATTTTCTCTTTTGTGTTAACTAATATAGTATATTATGTCCGCTTTATATTCTCTTCATAGAAGCTACATGTATCTCTATCAAATTAATTAGTAACATAACTCCTTTTATATCAAAACCTATAATTAACAAACTCATAAAGTAAACACTAACACTTTAGTATCTTAACTATATTAACTATTAAACGAAATGAATGAAAATTTAATTACCCATATCTAAGATTAGTTTAATTGCCATGTGTTCCATACGTTTTAATTAGTTATGGAACACATAGAGTTAAAAAATTAAAATCAAGAGACAGAAATTGTCAAACCCTAAATTTATTGCCTGTTTATGAATGTTAATAAGTTTTAAACCCTACGCTTGTCATAGAGTAATAATTACTTTATTCTGCAAAATCACAAAAAGTGGGTGGGACAACCGGCGGGAATTACTTCAGGTGGGAAATATCCTATGTGGTTACATCATTAATCACTAGTCTCTTATGTAAAGTCTAGATTCTTTAAAGCACATTGAGGCTCATTCGGATGGTCTTGGATTGATCAGGAACCCAGGTGCTCATCCTCCTATTTAAAAGTTAATATTAACTTAACTGGGAGACTGATGATTACACACTTTTCTATAATATAAGGAAGAGAAGGTTTGAAAGTAACCATCCACTGTTACATTCTTATCATGCATGGAATTTACAGTATGTTTCTTGAGGCGTTCGATTTCGGCACCGGAGGTCCGGGGTTCGCAGCCCGGGCTATGCTCTTAGATTTTATGAATAGTATTTGTATTAAAAAGATTTCGCCAACTTTAATTAACTCTTGGAGTGTAGTAGATACAACCCACCTGAGGTGGTTCCCGCAGGGTGAATACCCTGATGGTCCGAAAGGCCCTAAAACGGGCATTTATTTATTTATTTATGTTTCTTGAGTAAAACAAAATAAATCACATGATGATTGTTGTTAAGGAGTCCGTTTCACAATCCAAATTCATCATGGTATTTACCCTGCGGAAACACCCTCAGATAGAGAGCATCCAATGTACTTAAATCGTTAGTTATAGTTAGCTAAATCTTCTTGTAACATAATCCCGGGTTGTTAATATATTTGTGGATATATCTGGTGTTAGGATTGTTAGATTCTGGTTGGATTCAGACTGTTTACTAGGTATTATTAATTTTAATAATATTTCATTGGTTTTATCAAGTTTTACTGATAGTACTATTTACTCAGTTTATTGAAGACTACAGTCCTAAAAAAGCTTATATTTGAAACATTTACAAACTAAACGTTTCGCAGAGTCAAACTCTGCATCATCAGTTGTAAAATAATCTCACAATTCCAGCCCCAGATTAACAAATTGTTAATAACCATACATACCGATATTGTATGTATGGTTATTATTGTATGTATGTTATTATTGTATGTATGCTTATATTGTATGTATGGTTACATTGCATGCATGCTTATTAATTGTATGTATGGTTATATTGTATGTATGCTTATTAACTGTATGTATGGTTATATTGTATGTATGGTTATTAATTGTATGTATGGTTATATTGTATGTATGGTTATATTGCATGTATGGTTATTAATTGTATGTATGGTTATTAATTGTATGTATGGTTATTAACTGTATGTATAGTTATATTGTATGTATGGTTATTAATTGTGTATAATTCAATAAATTGTGTATCATTATTTTCAACAGTCCATTAAATCTCTTCATTAAGTAAACTTACACTGATTAAAATACTAACCAGGTTCAAGTTCAGGCAGGTCCTTCAAAACATATAAATAAAAGACTGTAAAAAAATCAAGAATCAAGTATTAATATTTATAAGAAATACTTCATAATAAAAGTTGCATTTTCATACATAAATTATGACAATGCATAAATTAAAATCAAATCTATAATAATAAATTCCTGTAATTTATTATAATTTATAATAGATATCATATAACATTTTTTTATATATTTATAAAGATATTTAATATTTTTTTTTCATTTCATAATCATTTGTAATGCTATTTATTTATTCATTAATAATTGTTATAATATATCATAACAACATTATAATAATTCTTGTTAAGTCAATTTTATTGCATATAAAAAATTATTGGACTTCATTAACTTGTTATCTTTATTTCTCTTTATAATGCGAGGATACTTTTATTTAGTTTTTTTTTGTGTTTGATTTTTCTTTCTTTGGTTCTTCGTGTTATTCTCTATTTTAAAATTTATTTAACACTGAATCATGTTTACTTTTATTTTTTTGTGAAAAAGAAACTTTTTAAACATAAAATAAAAAAAATATATAAGTGTTATGTCTATGTCAAATGTACATAATACAACAATAATAAGTCGGAAGGGAAGGGGGCTTGTATACATCATTAGTCAATGTCAAGTCTTGGGCGCTCCTTTAAAAAAAATTAAATATTCTTTTAAAAACTATCATATAGTACTTAACTACTTTTTGAGATTTCTTTAAATAACCTTTTACCTTTAGTAGTTTAATGCTATGACTTGTGAGTTATTGTTTTAGAAGTTTTGTATTAATCTATTAAACAAATACTTTTAATTTTTCTCAATTTTATTTTATTAATTGGAATAAATCTTGTTAATGTCGTGTCTTAAATTGTTAATATTTTCTATTTTTGATGTTACGTTATCTGTTAGTAAATTGTGTATTATGTCACTCTTTTATAGTTTTTTTTCTGACATTGTTTTTCTTTAATTTTACTGTCTTTTTTTATTTAGGTTTTTAGATTATTTTTTTTTACTATTTTCTTTACTGATAAAATATTGAATTATTTTTGAACTTCTGTGATATGTATCTTTAATGTTTTGTAGAGTCTAACTTTATTCTGTAATTTTAAATTTTTAGTCTTTAGACTTTTATTTTTTTATTTAATTCTGCATAATTTTAATTTTTCATTTTAGGTTTTATAATAAAGATATTTATTTGTACAATAAATAAAATTAAATCGTGTAGTTCCTGTTAGGTTATCTGCTAAAAAAATGTTTTTGCTGTTAGAATATCTGTTGGTAACTTGTTGTTGTTCAGGTATATATTAGTAAAACGCGTTGGTGTTTTTTATAAACCGTGTTGTTGCTGCAAAAAGTATTTCAAAATGCCACTGTTAGAGGCAACTCTTAAGTTGTCACTCCAATGTATAACGGTACTTCATAATCACCTGTCTATGTCCATAAACACGCGATAGCATCGCATCGACTTCCCTTCATCTTATAAATATCATTCACAAATAACATCTAAAAACCAATCCTGCTTCGGGTCATATATTACTAAAAAAAAATGAAATATTTATAAAAACATTCAATAAAGGTTTTATAGACTCCTTACGCTCAAATCAACGGACCTTGAAAAACTATGTATGTATGTCACATGATAAAATTGTAACTCATGTATATTTGATTCAATTCTGTAGTTATTTCTTATTTTTTACATAAATGTTATCAATTTTTTTTTTATTTATTTATCATATTTATTGCTTATATGTTTCTTGCCGTGTAAAAATCTACGTCATTTACTTTTTTATTCACGAAACGCACCAAACTTATTTTACCCTCGCTTTCTTAAACATTCCAAAAATGATCCAGACAGTAAAAATTATATTATTAATATATTTTTTATTCATTATTGATTCAAAAACCATTATTTACATTTTATTTTAAGTAGGATATGTTAAAAAAAGGTTAACTTATATTTTATTATATTTATATTTCTTTTTTTAAAGTCTGTATCATGTTTGGATCAATCACAAAAATTAAATATCATTTCAGCTGTCAAAGTAACACGGGATATTTTATAAATATTTAAATTGAATAAAATATCTTTTTTTCGAATTTATAAATATAAATTCTCGTGAGAAAAAAGTTAAGTATGTATAGGTCTTATAAAAAAAATCAATTTTATTAGTATAACCCTCTGTTGATGGTACTAAGACTCTACTGCACTGCACTTGAGGTCTGAGGATCGAAGCTTAGATTTTGCACACAGTTTTTATCGTTGCTGTTTAAGTGATATCACACCTTCAAGGTCTAAGGCATAAATATTTTCATATCAAACTAATTTCTTAAGAAACGCGTTTTTGCGTCTTATGAGAGAAGTATTCAAACAAGCACAACTGAATCTTGACAAATTGTGTTTTGATAAAAATATAAAAATTCTTATTCTTAAATTTTTAATACCCCTTTCAAAAGCCACGTAGGAAACAACTTTTAACTCCTCTTACATACCATTATTTTTATATTCCTTATGAAATACATTAAAAAAACAATCTTTGCACTTCGAATATAAATGAGCACAATATTAATTTCATATTGTGAACAATTAATTTCAGTATAAACTACTTTTGCCTAAGATAAACTAGATTGTCGTGCACACACAAAAAGCATAACCCAATATTGCTTAGAACTAATGAAACAAAACACCCTCTACGGCCGGTTACTTATCCGTGGATTAGAGCCCAATTTTCATTGCCGTACGTAGCTTCCAATTCATTTTTAAGGTTTATTGATTTTAATTTGGGATAGGTGATAAATCACCTAGCTAGTAGGTCACGTTGTTAAACCCTTTTTGCGAAGGTAGAAGACGGTGCTGTACCTTATGTGTCCTAGTGCCAGCGTTTTTCCGTCTAATCCACAGAAAAGCTGTGGCCTGTGGCTTTACTATACATTTCTATAATTTAAATGGAACAACATGTGCCTCTCTAAACTTCCCTGCTCTCGAAACATAAGTCAAAAACATATATATTTTACATATAAGCTACAATTGAGTGTTCTAAACTCGGCTCAAACCTAGAGTTATTTAGAGTTAAGGGTCTCTAAATTGTAGAAATTTTAGCCCCTGAAACGTTAGGTCATAAACATATTTTTTATTTTACTGGGCAAAGACAACTGTCGTTATTTGATCAATATCCAAATAATTTAGGGCAATCTCTGATTTAGTAATTCTGCTAGGTAGTATTGCGTAGTAAAAGATATATATATATCTTACAATATATAATATTATATATAATATTCTACAAATTATCATTAACGAATTTTAACTAAAGAATTTCACTATAAAAAGGTCAATTTTCGTAGCGGAACTAGACCATGCTAAATAAAAATATTGGGGCATTTGCAAACTGTACCCAGCCTAGGTTCAAGTGTTCATAAGGGTTAGGGATTAAAAAAAGATTACGTGACAGAATTCGGCTATGCCCGTTCTTGGTGCCTACGGCTCTGACGGGATTAATACCATTTTCTTAAGTCTTGAACGAACCATTGTTCCCTATATTTTTAAGGATTCCTCCGCTAAAGAAAATAATAAATTTTAAAAGTAAATTTGCCAGTGCTATATTATTTTTTACGTAGGTGGTATCTCACCGATTAAACAATGATTTGACAATTTTATAGTTTTATAAAAGACATTTATGACATTTATATCCACAGTTTATTTTAGCGTTTTTAACTTAACCATTATTTTTTTTTATTTTTGTTTTTGCTTTTTATTACTTTTAAATTAAAGTATAACATGGCGGGCATTATCACACGTGTCTTATTTTCCATGTCGCTGCGGATAGCTTCATATTTATATCATTTATTAAAGTCAAATCCATAATTTTTATTTAAACATTTTTATATTTTTGTTGTCAAAATTTCACTGGGAAGCACACGTGCTGTAAAATGTCCTTTTTTTGGGGTACCTTTTTTTTCACGCTATACCGAGGTAAAGGTTCAAGTTTTTATTCTTGAAATAAAATTCCTTAATTTTTATAATATAAAACATATAATTATATAGGTCTTCGAGCCTGAGGCCTCTCATCGTTTTATTTAATATTCACTTTTCGCTTCCACTTGAAATTTTCGAGAGTTTTAGTGGATATTTTATATCAATATTGATTTACAAGAATTTATTACTGAGTCTGTAGAAACTTATTATTTTAATATTTCATCAAGATTTTAAACATAATTAATATTATCTTAAAAAATAAGAAAATTGGAAATGCATGTAGTGTTGGATGAACATGCAGATAACAGAATTTTCTATTAGGAAAAAAATATTTCTTTTTAAAGAAATAAAAATGATATTTAATTTATCTTATCTATGATATTAATGTATATGATATTAATTTATCTTATTTTATTTAACTTATCTTACATTTTCTGATTTTCATTTCTGAAAATTTATATCGTATTTTGTATTCTTTCCTCCTGTATTCCTTATGTGTACAGGAAACGTAATGTGGTTACACCGAAAATCCGAAGGGCATGATCAGCTGTTAATCTAAATCCCCACCAAAAAACTAGTAAAAATCCAAGTCTAGCGTAAAAAGCATTTAGATCTCATTTTAAGTCTTATCAGCCTCACACATTTCGTTATCATACTAATTAGCAGGAAAGAGGCCTTGATGATTTTACTTTCTGACTGGGCCAATACATAGTGCACGCAAAAGTAAATAATTATATGGTTGTTCTCTTTCCTCATTTTGCACATCAGTCACTGGTTTGCGCTAGCCACTCTCCGTGTGCTTAGTTTTGACTTTTTTAGATGGTTTATATTGAAGGATAAACATTATTTATGTTTTTGGCGAAATCGAACTGACGTCTAAGTAACTTACTTTCTGCCACTTGATCATATTTGTTGCTTAGTAATATGACAAGGTTTAAATTTAAAATAATATTTAATCATAAGTGAAAATCAACAATTTAAATAAATGGCAATTCTGTGCATTATCAGTTATTTAAATTTTTACTTGATATTTATTTATATCTAGTGATTCCTAAAGCTGATAAGAGTTTATTAGGTGACTCAATTGGAGGGGTTTTATTAATGAAATCAAATGTTCTTGACATATTAGGTTAAAGTCCGAAATTGACGTCATTGCAGGAATAAATTTCCAATGTTGACCGCCTATACCGATTCCTGCAATGACGTCATACGTCATTTATATAAAAGCCAGGTTATATCCTCCGAATGCGTTTAGTTTGTTTGTTTCATCGAATTAAATCACATTATAAATTTCTAACATCTTGGTAACACCTATTAAAATAAAATTCTATGAAATTTTAATTTTTATGTTCTCTACTAGACAGCGCTGATAGTAAACATTATTTAATATTAATGTAATGTACTTCAAATTTTAATATAATTGCGTCAAAACAAAACTCTCAATATTTAACATATTTTTATTATACTTTAAACTTTTAGGTTATTATTAACATTAATTTTAGATGTTGCTTATCAGGTAGAAGCCGCCTCCGTGGCCGAGGTCGTTAAGGCGTTAGTCTTTACACTGACCTTTGACACCCACGGAGGTCTGGGGTTCGCATCCCAGGTTACGCTCTCAGTTTATAGAAGATTATTGTTTAGATAAATTATCGCCAACTTTAGAATTCACTTTGAGCGTAACGGTTGCTACTACCACCCGAGGTGGTTCCCGCAGGGATATCCCTGATAAGCCGCAAGGTTCTAAACGGGCATTATTATTATTATTATTATCAGGTAGAAGGAACTGAAAATTTTGGATTTGATAATTTTTCTTGATTTGCTCAATTAAGTTTTCTTTTATGAAATTTTCCGTATTTCATGTTTCTAAGATAGCTAGAATTGTCATTGAATTTTGATGAGTCAGTGAGTGTTAAAACCTCTAACTTTGAGCGTTCATATCTTATAAACTAAGAATGATAAAGAGATGAAAGTTCAAAGGAAGAGTCAGTTAAACAAGATCTTTTATCTAAAACAAATTATACATTTTGTCATGCTCTTATCAAAAGATACGAGGAGATGAAAATATCTTCGAGATGATTCCAGTAAAGGATCGTACGGTAGTGGTCGCTACACTTAGCGGAGGTACTACAGTCCCCGCAGGTCAAACTATTTGTTTTTGCTTTAGAGAGTTGAAATTTGGTACAAAAATAAATCTTCAAGTCTATTATCCTTTGTTCTGCTTCAAATAACGTCATATACTGTCATTGTTGAAATTTCCTAAATTTAGAGAACGCAGAATTTCTTTTTAGATATTTTTTTTATTTAAAACCAAAATATGCTAAATTCATTTTGTTATCAGTTTAATATCTAGCTTGATACAGCTCTTAAAAATCGTTAAAATCGAAAAATCGTCTGATTGACTTTAAATTTGTTAAAGTCAATCTATTATATTCTACCTAATATAATATAAAACATTACCTCACGAATTTAATAAGCTGTACAAATGATGATTATTACTTGGCTCAAATTAGTTTTTCATTTTTGAAAATAGTGTTAGAAATCGTAATATATGTATATAAGATATAAGGAGAAGAATTCTCTTGTCTATTTTAACTTTTAGTTTAAAATTCATAGGCGAAAATATTTATTGACTTGTTGCTTTAATTTTTTCTTATAAATTGTTTACTGTTCTTTTTCACCTTTCCCTTTAAGACGACTAACTGCAAACGATTCTAATTGTATTAGAAATGTTTTAATATATGCTATAGTATAAGGATGTAAATAAAAGTCTATCCACAAATAAATTTCAACCAATGTAATGATGACAAAACCGGCTTTCAACCTAATACAGGTCATCCTCAGTGCCGGTGAGAAGAAGCTAATTTTTCCTCTTGAGCCTTGTTACAAGATTTGAGACTGGATGCAGACATTCTAGATTCAAGATTTTGAGTCTGCATCCAGTCTCAAATCTAACACAACAAGACTCAAGAGGAAAAATTAGCTTCTTCTCACCGGCACTGAGGATGACCTGTATTAGGTTGAAAGTCGGTTTTGTCATCATTACATTGGTTGAAATTTATTTGTGGATAGACTTTTATTTACATCCTTATGGTATAAATCCACTGGCGCTTATAATTTGAAATGCTATAGTAATGTATAGTAGAAATAAATTGTCATGTATTCTTTTGAAGTATTAAAATTTTTATTTATTTATTTATTTATACATATACGGACCTAGGTCCTTTTACAAAATACTTTTACACAGGTCTGAACAACTATTCTTTACAAAACAAATACAAAATAATTATATTGATAATAAAAAAAAATAGTATCTAAACTTTTTTATTTTAAAAACTTGCCTAAAATTTAAAAAAATCATAATAAGCGGAATAATTTGATCGTTTTGAGATTTGGCACGCATTATTTGGGCCAAGTTTCATTTCATTTTTAGCATTAGTTCAATTTTCATCAAATGGTTAAAATTAAAAAAACAAAAATAATCCGTTTAAGTTGAAATTTGGTAGTAGTGTATCCCTATGTAACAAATAAGTATACTAAGGGCTCTAGTAATAATGGCTATCTAAATTAAACCAATAGGGATCTAGTAATAATATCTCCCTAAATTCAACCAATAGGGCTCTAGTAATAATAGCTTTTTTAATTAAATTAATAGGGCTCTAGTAATAATGGCTATCTAAATTAAACCAATAGGGATCTAGTAATAATAGCTCCCTAAATTCAACCAATAAGGGCTCTAGTAATAATAGCTCTCTAAATTCAACCATTCTACAACTACGATTCATTTTTTGAGCGCTGATGCTATGCATCAATACCTCTAAAAAATGTCTTTTTTTATTTATATACCATTACATAGGTATATATTTATATAGATATAATATAAAACATAAATGATTTATAATCTAATTATTCCGTCTAAACAAGTATCTTGGAGAGTTACGGCTTAAGATCACTTGTCCTTTTTTAATGTTATTTCTGTTATTATTTATTTTATTTTTTTTTAAGTTAACGATCCATCTGACTTTGATTCTAGTTTGTAGTTAGTATGCAAATTTTTTGTCGCGTTTAATAAAACATTAATTATTATATTTTTATTATCAACAATAAAAAAATGTTTTGTGGAATTAACTCAAACAAATACAACAAAAAAAAAGTCAATATATTGACGAAAAGAAGGGCTTAGAATTGATTTCTTCGTCTTTCACAGACTTCTTGTAGAACTTCTTTTAGTAGTTTTAGAACTACTTTTAGTAGTCCTACAAAAACTTTTTGAAAGTAATTTTGAAAAGAATTCAGTTAAACTAACGCCTAGAAAGTAAATTACAAGTAACACATAGTATTTGACATTTACGTAAAGTAAATAGTTTTATCTACTCCTTGTATTGTAAGTTCTACTTTCAGTCTTATTATCTCATACTGTAAATGTACTTTTACTCCCTAAAGAGGAAAAGTGAAAGTGTTGCCAACTTGACAGAATTTTTTAGTAAAATTTTTAGGAATTTTAGGGAATTTTTCGGTGTTCTGTTGGTACTACGGGTAGAATATACAATATACACACGCTAATGTTTAAATTACAAATATAGTATTACACATTATTCTATTGACAGCTTACAATAAAATAATGTGAAGATAGTGGCTTTATTCTCTCTTCATCAGAGTAATTGACATGGTAAGAATAAACTAGACTAACACAATAACAATTAAGGAGCTGAAGAATATATTAATAGTTTTTAGTATTAGTTCTCTAGTCGTAGATAAAATTTAATATGCAACAATTTAATATGAAAGTTTTCAGCTCTCGTATTATCTTCCTCGGGAAGCCTCGTGAGCTAATGAAGTTTCCTCCTTCGACGCTGCCTTAGGACGAATCTTTAACTTGAGCTGTAAAACTTACTTTCATCCCTTGTTGCATAAATAACTATTACGTAGCAAGTAAGGAGACCAAGTTTCGTTTTTATAAGACAAGTATATCCATGATATTTATTAGATCATAAAAGTAAAACAGCATTGAGAGTGGTCGGTGCTGTATGGGTGACCGCATAGAATGAAAAGGATGTATATAGTATCTGAGGACGAGCGAAGCTAGTCCGAAGTAGGTAGGATGAGCGTAGCAAATCCGATGTGATGGAAAAGTTCCGAGGTACCCCGTACCCGATTTTTTAATTATAACTAGTGAATACATGTGTACTTAAAACTGTGTACTAAATATAGATCATTAAATCTTTACACATTTAGTAAGTTCACACACACTCTAGATCCGCGGATCGTATAGAATACGTATGCAATACGGTCAACTAACTTCACGGTTCTTGCAGCGTATTTGTTTAGTCGATCGAGTGATAACTGATCCCGCCAAAACATGGCGTCTTGTATAGTGAACCTTCACTTTTGGTTATAAGGAAAATTAAAACTAAAAATATATTTAATTAAAGTGTGATTTCTTTGCATAATAATAAAGTTACACTAAAAAAAATAATATTCCAAAAGTTATTTGATCAAAAACGGTTATATAGAAGTGAAATAAAGTGAAATAAAAGTTAGATGAGAAGGTTATCCGTTAAATACGATCGTCTCTAAAGGTGCACACACAAAAAGACAGCGTATCGGGGGATCCATTTAGATTCCATCTCCCTAGTTCTAGCATATGCGATCGGATCCCCTCCGCATGGTTCATACAGCTTAAATTACCGTATTGAGAGATCGTATCCCATACGATACGCGAATCTAAAGTGTGTGTGAACGTACTAATTAATAGGAATGGTCATTAATAATAAATTATGATGACTTTTATGGGCACAAAGTGTGATTAAAAGTAAAACGCAAAAGACAAATATATTCTATTTATTACGCAAATAAGTTAGAAATCCTGACTAGTGATGCTTTGATGGAGCTAGTTTCACTTTACTTAATAATGCAATATTATTAGCAATATCACATTGATATTGTTTCGATTCGATGAGATATGTTCAAACCGAGGTCAGTTTCATACTCGATATGTCGGTCTGAGTTTCTTTTGATACGTCTAGACTTATATTACTTGTTATTTTCATTGTCTTATATCTGTCTAGTCGAAAACAAAAACATCTTCAAGCGACTGAGATGCCCTCTAGGAACGAGAAACTTCATGAGAAGGTACCCGTGTCCAATCGCAGTTCTCAAGTAAAATCGCGTACCACTTCGCGCGTGTTTATTTCTTCCAGTCCAACAATAGATGTTTTCTCTCTCTCTGACCGATTCAAACGGTTTTATTTTCGCCTAGAGGCTTCCAAACATCTCAAACTCTGACGTATTCCTCATTAATTTTTTTATATTAATAATAATATTCTAAACTCTTCTTGTTATTCTTCTCTTTAAAACCGTATCACTACATCATGACATAGTATTTCTTTAAGAAAAAATTATTCTAAAAAAATTCCATGTTTTTCTACAGTTTTTTTTTTATTATTCTTTAGCTTTATATTTTTGCATTTTATGTAACTTTAAATTGTGTCTTACATTTACATATCGTATGTTTACTATTTCTGCATCTTCTTTGGTTTTGCGAATTTTCAAAGAAAAAAAGGAGCTTTTAAAGTTAGGATCATAGAGGGGGTAGAATGAGAGGGGGTTCGCATGAGTCCCTCCTACCAAGGAGGGACTCCCTGATCAAATATACACAATATATTATATATATATATATATATATATATATATATATATATATTATATATATATATATATATATATATATATATATATATTATATATAATATATATATATATATATATATATATATATATATATATATATATATTATATTATATATTATATATGTATATATACGGGATTTATGATTTTAGACGTTATTGTGGGACACTATAACTTTTGAACGCTTTCTTGGATTGACATGACACTTTGTACAAAAATCTACCTAATTAATGCCACGAACTCTATTGTTTATAAAATATGCGTGACGTTATTAACCTACTAAAGTACGCAAAAAATCTCAAGAAATCACATAACTTTAAAAAGTTGTCCGATCAAGCTTAAATTTTATACCAAACATGTATAAACGAAGTTAAATTTTATTATCGGCATTAGTTTCGGATTTATTACTTGACATATATAACACATTTAAAGAAATTGCGTTTTTTCCTTAATATATTTGGAAGTTCGCTTATATCGTTATATCGCTTATATAACGCGGACAACTATTATGTGGCCGCGAAGCGGCCCTGAGCACCGATGCGTCCTTTTCTTAATGTGAAGGGAATCAAGTAAACAACTGATAAATTCGTATATTGTTTTTTTCTTATATTTATATTGATATTTACCATTTACAAATAAAAATAAAAATATTCATTAATGATAATTAAATGTTACTTTTTACATAAAAACATAGGTATAATATCAATTTAAAAAAATAAAAAGAAACCACAAAAAGTACATAGCATTTTTTTAATTAACAATTGGGAAAATTTCAGGGGCTTTCCCTGGTCTTTCAAAATTCTTTTTAATTGATAATATTTTTTTTATAAAAACTTCAACACTGTATTAAGGTAAAATAATTAATAATGTGTTGTTATGACCATTTAAGAATTTATGGTACCTATTGATTATTGCTTAATACAATTTATGGCGATCTTAAGAAATAAAGAGTAATTTATATTGAATGTAATATATAATGTAAGAGTAATATATATGTTAAAAAATTTTTAATACAATTTTGAACGCTTATGTAAACATTGTAGTAACATTTTTTATATTTTGATTTTTTATACAGTGTATTTATTTATGAAACACATATATACATAAACTTTTATCGTCGAATAATAAAAGAAAGTATAATAAAAATAATTACAGTAATAAAATCAATCGTTATTGTTTGAATTAATGTTATTGTTTTTACTGTTTTAATTACTTATATAATAAATTATTTGAAATAACTCCATTCATAAAATGTTTATTAATTATTACCATTGAAGTATATTTTTGTTTAAATAATTACTATTTATCTTAATTTTACTACTTAAAAAATTTAAACTTGAAAAAATCTTAGTAAAGGAAACCTGTCTTTAATTCCCGCACCCAAGTCAAGAAGTAAATATATTGTTGTTATTAAACATAACTTGGACAACAATGTTTCATAATTTTTCCTCTGAAATATAAATCTTACACCTTACCTCCTGCACTTATTTTAAAGTACTTTGTCCATATTTTATTTTATTAAGCCAAAGAAACTTGCTACATATTAGTGTATTTTTTAATAAAATTGTTCGTTTTTAGAAGGACATTGCACTTGACATTAACATTTAATACTGTCATGACTTAGCAAACTTTAAAAAAAAACTATTTTTATTATTATGTTATTATATTTTTTCGCTTTTTGATATTTATTATTTTAAGCGAATTTTCATGAGAGAATTTATTGTCTCATCGTACTTTGCCTTTTTATGATGCCATTTCTTAACGCCTATATAAACAAGAAAATAATAAAAATCAAGCATACTTTGAATTTATAAAAGTGTTAAAGGTTGCACTCTACCCCACAAAGATTGTCTCTTTGCGATACAAATTTTTGTGTCCATCAAATACGCCATCTCTCCTGATCTTTAGATATTTTTATTTATACGTCGATAATATAGACATCTGTTTGTCCCAAATGATTCTGATCTGGCTTATATCCAGTTAAATTCAGAATACTAAGTGCCTACTTTATTTTTTATAAGCTTTTATTTTTTGGAAAAATTCCCTCTCCATGGGAAGATTTCCAAGACAATATTTTTTTAAGAACCTTGTTATGTTTTATTCGTCACTTATATAACATGGGTTATAAAATAAAATGTGGTTAGGATATTTAGTTTTATGTATTAATTTTATTTACTGCTAATTTAGATTTCTCTGTGTGTTGGTTTAGGGTTTATTTTATGATTGCTATGCATAAATAGTTAATTATCCTTATAATAATTTATTTAAAAAATTGGTATGAATTTATTTCATTACATGAATAAGCTTGATATCTTGTTACTGAGCTACTTCAATATTTCTATAAACTGGATATCTTACAACTAAGCTGCTTCAATATTTCTATAAACTGGATATCTTATAACTAAGCTGCTTCAATATTTCTATAAACGGGATATCTTATAACTAAGCTACTTCAATATTTCTATAAACTGGATATCTTATAACTAAGCTGCTTCAATTTTTTTATAAACTGGATATCTTATAACTAAGCTACTTCAATATTTCTATAAACTGGATATCGTATAACTAAGCTGTTTCAATATTTCTATAAACTGGATATCTTTTACTAGAACTATCAATAATGACACTTTGTTTGACTCTCGTTATATCAAGTCAACGAGAGTCAAACACTTTTTTGTTAAGTCTTAAAGGTTGAGCAGAATTAAGCGTGGTTAGTGCTGTATAGGTGACCGGTGAGAATGATACGAATGCATATACTATCTGAGGACGAGCGAAGCGAGTCCGAAAACATGTTGCAGTTTAAATTTGGTGAATTTTATATTCTGAGGACGAGCGAAGCTAGTCCGAAGTAGGGAGGATGAGTTTAGCGAATCCGATGTGATAAGGAAAAGTTCCGAGGTACCCCGTACCCGATTTTTTTAATTAACAATAGTTGTTAATCTTGATTCAAAACGCACTATAACTTTATCATTCTTGGATTTCTTCTCATCCCAAAGAAAAACACAAAAATTCGTATTGAGTAATATATATATTCAGTTGGTATTAAAAAGGAATTCCACAGTTTATTTCTAATTCTTTTGGCAGAACCAAGTTAAGGAAGTAGGAAGATCTATTTTTGGTGCATCTTCAGAAAAATCGTAGAGTTGACCCAAACAAATACAGACTCCCGCACAAAATTCTCTTTGTTACGCACTAACGCAGTATGAGTTGTATGAGCTATAAGTTGTATAGCTTCTGAATAAGTTTGTATGAACTTCTGAATAAGTTTATGAGCTTGAAAGTTTGAGATTTGTAGAGCTTCTGAATAAGTTCGTATGAGCTTCTGAATAAGTTTGTATGAGCTTCTGAATAAGTTCGTAGAGCTCTGAATAATTCTGAGAGGGTTGTATGAGCTTCTGAATAAACTTTGTATTAGATTCTTCATGAGTTTCTATGTGCTGATATGAGTTTGTATGAGCGTCTGAATAAGTTTAAATGAGCTTATGTATGTGTTTGTATAAGATTCTTTATCAGTTTCTATGTGCCTCTATGTGTTAGTATGAGCTTCTGTAACTAAGATCCTTGTATTAGTTTTATGATAATAATTTTTTAGAATAAATATTTTAGCATAACTGTAAATAATTGACCTACAATAAAACGTATTATAAATATTTTTTTTTTTAAAATATGAGTTAAAAAATAATCTTTTAAAGATAGTAGATGTGAATATATTTTATCTGGAAGATTTGTTGGCTACTTGAAGTGTTGACCATCTTCTTGTTCCTTTTCCTGATTTTTTCTTTCTTTTCCTAACTAAATAATCCGCCTACGCCGGACCACCTGACAGCGCCGTCATTTACAGTCATCCTATTTCATCCAACCTTGCTCAAGTACTCTGAACCTGAATATTTATAGGTTAGATTTATTTTAACCTTATTTAAAAGTCTTTATTTGTTTCTTTAATTAGCATTTTTTATTTTATTCTTGTTATTCGTTTATTCATATAATACATTTTTACATTGTATTGTGGTTTACAACTTATCCGACTTTTGCCAATAATAATAAATAAATTAGCATTTTTATTGTAAATATGGATTTTTTTTATCTTTCATCCACAGACAAATAACGAAATTCCGGCGCGTAGGTCCGCAAGTCGGGTGAATTTTCTTTGCACTGTATCAACTTTGATCCGGTTTTTTGGATTCAGCGCCTCAAAAAACATTGCCTCCCCCCATACACGAGCTACCTCATTAGCGAATAATTAGCTAATATTGTTAGATTAAAATAATTCTTTACATATAAAAAGCATACTAATTCGAATACCGATTATTTTGCGGTGTTAGGTGCTAAAGCTGCCACCCTAATAAAATATTTTTTTTTAAACAAAGTTGGCAATACTTCCGGTCGTTGAAGTATTAAATTATATTATTAATTAATGCCCTATTATTTAAATGGTTTTATTACAATCTTTTAAGTATGAAAAATTGAATTTTAACAATTCTAAACAAATGTTTTATGTACGTTATCGAGATAGCCAACAGGTTTGATAAGTGTGAAGTTTACCCATAAAATAATGCAAGTCATTTTCAGGGGGATTACTTTTTCGTATTATTTAAGAGTCTACATGCGATATTCACTTATATGCGCTTATGAAATATTTAATGTTTGCTTATTTTTAATTTTTATTTGGTTTTATTCCTGTTTGTTTTATGGATAGCCTTTTAAAGACATTTTATTATTTAATATGGTTGGTTGTACTGCTGTTATTGCCACTAAAGATCCAAAGAAAATATGAGCATTTCCTTTCACGAGTAGGTCTCTAATGAGGAAATATGAATAGGGATATAGTAGGTAAGGTAAAATATTAAAATAAGTAAATATTTTATTATTCTTTGGCACGACACAAAAATATAATTTAAAAATGGTGAGCTAGAGATGGCAAAAAAACAAAAAATTGTTTATTGTTAGGGTGGTACTCCTACTAAAGACCACAAGGTTACCTGCTTTTATGTTGTTTTCAGTAGAAATCTACTGTGCTTACGGTCCCAAGGTTTTTTTGTACTAGCATTATTCTAAAATGGCTCTATTTTTTGTATCTACTGTAAGAAACAACTTCTGGTACGCTTTAAATCCTCATGTTTGTTCGAAGCCGTATATTATACATTGAAGCTAGAGCTTCTAGTTAACTTTTCTGTACTTTACAATTCTGTCCCTGATATTTTCTATGACTAGTGGTTGGTAACCAACTTTCTGGAATATCTTGTTCCTTCCAACGTAGCTTATACCGTATGATTCAAAGTCTAATATGTTTGAAACGTAGGTTAAATGAAAATAAAACCCTTAATAGGTTAAGTGAGTAAGGTAATTTGTCTCTGTCAGGAATGTTAGTCTACCAATTGTATCATTAAAAAAAATTAAATTTAAATACCTCGGGAGCTTTGTAAGAGTTTTTTACCGCTTCATAAACTTTTCCGAACTATTAAACGTCCCTTACTGTTTTTATTGTCGTTTTCTATTTTTTATTGAGAAAGGTATCAAGTAAAAGAATCATTCTAAAGCCAAGTTTAAAAGGATAGTAAAAAATTATTTTGCCCTGTTTATACGGTGCAATATGAAGGACCTGTCTTGTTGGACTCACGGAGGTCCTTGATTTAAGAGTCAGGACGGACAGGTAGCTCGGAAATATTCCTTGGGAAGTTGTTCAACGTGCTAAACTTATTTCACTGTATCATCTTCTACTGCCATAAACGATAAACTTAGAAGCGATCCGAAGCCATTCCGAGCTACAAATTACAGCTCTCCGTATGAAATTATATCTTCCCCTTCTTTCTTTTTTGTTACTTTTGATTCTTTCTAACGTGAGATCCGGCCAATAGACGTCAAATCCCTCCACCCATCCCTCTAATACCAGATACATTATCGTCTTTTTTATCTTTTATTCTTATTATACTCCTTCTGTTTTGACTTCGGCCTTCTTTTTATGACTATCATTCTTCTAAACAATCAACGGGTCGAAGCTCATTAGAATTTTAGGTGTGTTTGTGAAAATTTGCTTATTCTATTCAGTCACTTAATTTGTTCTATTGTAGAACAAAGAAAGTATTTTATATAATTGTTTGTTATTTATTTACTGTTTTTTTTTGTGAAACAAAAACATTACACCGAATATATTTGTTCTTCATCGCCTTATTAATTATTTTCCCTGTAATAATTAAAATACTTAGAGTCTTAACAAATATCTAGCTTATCTAGTCTTATCTTATATCTAGTCTATCTTGACGTAACAAACATCAGCGTGTCTAGTCTTAACCAACATTTAACGAAGCTAGTCTTATCAAGCATTTAGCGAATCTATAGTCTTAATAAACATTGGTATAGCTAACAGTGACAAACATTTAACGAAGATAGCCCTAAGAATAAATTGAATCCATTTAATTTTCGCGAAGTTGACAACCCTTGATTTTCAGGTATCATAAAATTTAAAGGTCCCATTTTTGAGCAGGTTATTGTAGCCTCCGCGTGTTATTCTATGTCAATATAATTGTCTTTTTTTGAGGTAGTACGTTTTGAGCACTTTATTGGACCGTTTTTAGGATGAGAAGCCAATCATTATTGTTATAGGAGGTTATTTAGTACTTTTCACCTCCGAGGACAATAATGAATGTAAAAAAACTCCTAGGACGTAAAATTAATTCATATATTGCCGCCATTACTGTAATGTAGCGTGTTCAAAAAACAATCTGTGTTAAACCTTCATAAGTTTTCTTTAAAAACGTTCATTTTGTTTCTGTTTTTGTTCGTAGGCTATTTTTTTTCGTTTTTAAAAGGTGTTCTAATTGACAATTTTTATGTGTTTATTTGTAAAGCTTTTACATTTTTGAGTAAAAGTGTGAAGCTATGGATGAATTCAATGACGACGATAATATGGAGTTAATAATAATTGGACGTTTGTTTTTTTTTCAATTAAGTATATAGCGCAGTTTATTTAATAAGTGCTACCTCAAATAAATAGTGTATGTCATCCGGCTGAGAATGTCTTTATGTCTTGGCAATTTTTCCCAACTTGCTTCGCTCGTCGGTAAATCTAATTGCCGTGACATAAAGACACACTTCTCAGCATTATGGCATAAATAACTATTATTTTAACTCTTTCTTCCTTTAGAAACGTCGACGATAAAACAATAGTATAATTTGTAATAATTGATACTGACTCGTAATGCTTTGTTTTATTTAATGTTTATTTATTAACATATTACCTTTATTAATTTAACTTTACGATAAATGGGAACATAAGTTAATACTGTCATGTATTAATTTATAGTTTTGTATTATTTATATTTAATTAGGTAACACTGTTGTTTATGTAATGTCAAACGTTACTATGGTAACAAAGTGATTAGTGGATGATGCTTGATAATTATGATTATTCATAATAATGATGAATTATATGCTTGATAGTTAATAATTATTAGAACTATTACTAAGATATTGAGACTGTATTATTAGTACACTTTAAACTTTCTTGCTTTGGTTGTTTCAATTTCAGTAGTATATGTTAGTAAACTGAATAAAAAATACTGCCAAGAAGCAACTGGGCCCAAACCGGAAAAAATATGCTAGCGAATTCTTGCGCGATTCCATTTGGTGAAAGGAAATTAAGAACTTGAAGAATTTCGGAGATGGCCTTTTATGTCGGGCTATTGCGGTGATAAAAACAAAAGGTTCTCATCCAATACATATGCATGAAGGCCGTCCTGGTCTGGTTAAGCTTCGCGTTACATTCTTAAGTTTTTTTTTATTTAAACCAAAATATCTTTAAACTCCCCCACATTTTATAAAAACCATCACTGGAGAGAAAATATTTAATATGGCATCCTGTGTGTTGATATAATATTATGCTTCGGATAATTTAATGTTCATACTTATAACAGATGATGTAATTTTTGTTTAATATAATTTATACAACGTCCCCAGGCTCTTATTAACGTCAGTTTGTCTTATAGAGTCAGTCTGATCATATTTTTTTATAATAATTATCGATTCTTTTATAACGTATCGAAATCTTTTTAAAAAGCTAAATTAGAATTGTGTGTCCAGTTGTGCATGGTAATTTATGCAAATTAGAAAATAGTTCCAAAAATTAGAAAATTTCTAGATCGATATTGATGGGCGGAGAAGAAATATATTTTATTTTTTTTAAGAGATAGATGGTAGAAGGCATGAGGTTTTGTTGTTATATGCCTCGGCATTTATAGTAGAGATATAGGGACCAATAGTTCGGGCCAATGTAAACACGGGAGGGAACTTGAGAGGGGTTTTTACAGTTAGAAACACTAACGATGTTCTTTGTTACAGATTTTTCGAGTGTTTGAGTAAGCAGTCTCCTAAGTAAACCTATGTTAATCGCAGAGCCTGCCCACACGATCTGGAGTTGCGAGGCTGTACAAACACCAAGACAGGGATCGGCCTCCACTCCATGAAGTCGTCTGGTCCAGAGTCCGGGGAGGGCGCCTCGGACTGACGAGTATGTCGGACAAGTGGAGACCTTACAGCAGATATAGTACAGTCCTCAGGACCCTACTCTATCCCCCGGGAGGACAGCACCCGGACAGAATGGGCTTCAAAAGAACTCTTTACCTCTGCACAGCTCTTCTTGCCTTTACCTTAGGCTTAGGGTTAGGTATCACGATCCCTGTTTATGTTTTTCCTGACGCTTTGGATCATAGATCTCCAAGACCTAATCTCACAGCTCGAACTCTCCCAAAACCCTCTTTTACCGGTGTAAGTTTTGTAGTTAATAGGACACGACCAGATCCTCCAAAAAGAAGTGGTTTAGTAGATGGTATATTCTGGAGTAGAGAAGTAGAAAACAGTTTGCCACGCGGTTATGGCGAGGCCGAAGCTAGGTCTTGGGAAGAATTTGTCTCGTCCAACCCAGTTGTTAAAATAGAAGACGGTTGTGGGCGGATGCAAAATCGCCTCGTCACATTTGAGGGAGGTGTTAAAGCTTGTGCAAGATACAGGCAAAATACTGATCAAATACAAGGAGAACTCTTTAGTTTTTACCTCGGTAGAGAACTGGGTCTCACTAATTTAGCTCCTTCTGCACCTGGAGCTGTAAATGCCGACGATAGAATTTGGTCTGGTGTGAGGGCACAAATGACATTAGCTCAGTGGGCAAGAGGTCGGCCCCTGGTTCTTACAGAGTTTATTGAAGATTTAGAACCAGCAAGAATACCGCTTCCTCTGCGGAACACATCAAGAAGGCTACATCCCCCTGATGTTGCCGATACTACAATCGAACGATCACGAGAATTAGCTCAGTGGTCCGATTTAGTCATATTTGACTATTTGACTGCCAACTTAGACAGAGTTGTAAATAATCTTTATAACCTACAATGGAACCCTGGTATGATGGAAGCTCCAGCCCATAATTTAGCCAGGCATAGAAATTCTAAATTACTTGTATTTCTCGATAACGAAAGTGGACTTTTGCACGGATATAGATTACTTGACAAGTACGAATCTTATCACAGTGTTCTCCTTGACGCATTGTGCGTTTTCCGTCGCTCTACAGTAGATGCCATTTCTAAACTTCGTTCCAATGGCAAAATAGGCGAATTATTAAACGGACGATTGTCCCGCGTGTCTCCAAACGAGATTTTACCTTCCTTACCTGAAAAGAGTATTAAAATTCTCAACGATAGGTTAGACAGAGTGTACGATCAAGTCTCTTGGTGTAGAAAACAGTACCCTGATAGCTGAGGATATTGATAACGTTTAGTACCTCTTGTTACCAAACTTATTAACCTTTATGCTCTTAAAAATAAATAAGCTCCTGTAGATATGATTTTGTTTTGACTATTCTAGTTATTGGAATCGCACTAAGCAAAACTATATAAAGGAAAACTTAAAATTTGTCTTTGTAAGAAAGCCGACAGAAAAATTATAATCTTTTATTTAATTATTACTGTATAAAGTGGTTTTAAAAAAATAATCGTATAATGTGATATGTATGTTAGGGTAAATTATTTTTTTTTTTTTTTCTAGTGGCAGTATTATGTGTATTGCGGCCATTTGTTTTTGTATTTCAAGTCAAATCTATATATTGCTAACTTATATAAGTTAATGATTCATACATAAAATTAAACCATGATTATAACATTTTAAAAAATAATTAACATCTATCTCCATTAGCAGTTGTATAATTAATTCTTACAATATATTTTTTTTTAACTTGTTAAAATTAACTAATTCGACTGTGATATTTTTCTTTCTATGACTTTTTTATCAAAAAATTGATTGAGTTTATTGTATAACTGTTTGCATTACAATAAATATTAACAATTTAAAAGAAATCAGTCTAAATTTATTTAAGCATTGTTTTAAAATATTGTTATATTTGTAAATTATGTACTATTGTAAAAATGATATTTATTTAATTTATGTATTTTTAAGTAAAATATGTTGTAATATTTTGCCAAAGAAAAACTTATGAAAGATATTTTTTTTAAATTAAAAAGACTTTTTGCCACTTTTTAACGAATTTAAAAGCTGTCTAATTTTGGAATTCTCTTATTTGATATTAAAAGAAAAATAAGCTACATTTTCCTGATGGAAAATCGCTAGCAGGTAAACTGTTTTATTTAAATAGAATTAATCAATTTCTTAAAATAATATCTTGTTGTAATATCTTTCTTTTTTTTAATATAATTATTGGAAGAAAAAAAGAGACAGTTCTGTAAAATAAGATATTATTTTTTAGAACTTTCTTCATTCCAACAAATCATATTTTGTAATCATTGCTATAAACTATAATCGATTCATAGGTCTTAAATCAGATCTTGTGAAGTGGTTCTATTACAATTAATATTTTAACTAATTTACTGTTAAAAATGTTTAAGTTAACACTTTTTTATCTTATACATTTTACGAATTAATATAAAAATAAATGTATAATTTTTTCATAATTTAAATAACTGACAAGTCTCAATTACATATCTCATACTTGTTTTAAATTTTTTAAAACTATTGAAATTTTAAAAAATTTGGAAACTTAGTTGGAATTATATGTTAAAATTCATGTTGGAATTTTAAATGTTAACAAATTATTATTCCTGCTTGATAAACCATCTTTTCTGAGATTTCGAATGTTCTAAGAGTCTGGTTAGATTTATTCAACCATTTATGAATGAATTCTTACTGACTAAAGAATCCTGCGTAACATTTCTTTTGGCAGTAATAAATGATACATTGTCAATTTACTTTCAGACTAGAAAGTAGTATTATACTAAATTATTCTTTTAATTCTGATTAGTTTTATCTTATATTTTTGTCAATATTAAAATAAAACAACATACTAGTCTGCCATTTTATATTGTAAATAATAATTGTATATTTAATATACTAGGATATTAATTAATATTTTTGCCATAAATTATGTATTTTATAAATTTCATAAATGTATGAGCTATATAAAAAATTTAAACTTGATTGTAAATGATTATAACTGTTGTATTATTTTTCTGAGGTAGGGAATTTAGGTTCATTTGTTCATTTTATTCTCCTTTGTACAGGACGTGAAGTGCCAAATTTGTATCCACTGTAAAAAGAATATCTGTTTTGTTGTACATCGTTCAAAAAACCTCTTGTTTCTCTCGTAGCTATCGCAAGACGTCTATATAAACAAACAAAAAATCAAATATCGCGCCATTTAATAAAGAATTCGCTGACGTTCCTTTAATTACTTACATTAAAAGCTAGTTATAACTACCCGTAGTTTTGACTTGCTTTAATTGGTAGAATTTTAATTTCTTAATCATGACTAGACTAATGCATCTTTTCTTTTTTTTATTTATATTATTTCTAATATATTCTTTCTATTTAGTTACGGTGCTTCATTTTAAGGCAATTTGATCACAAGCATATGCTTTAAAAATTCAGAAGGAAGGCAAAATGTAGTTAATGCACCTAAAATACCTTAACTCTAGTTTTTCCAGTTCCATTCAGTGCCTTAAAGTAATATTAAATATAAAAAATGGAGACAAGTACTAATAATTAATATTATTTAGTACAAAAATAAAAATGATTAAAAAAAATGCTTCTTTAATACGTTTCGGTCATAAAATGATTTTGTGACGTCACGCTTCTGAAAGGTACAACAAGAAATGATATATGTATTCATTTAGTATTGGAAGAAGATGTACTCCTGTTGAGGTACAGATTGTAATTTTTTGGCCCTTATACTAAACATTTTTAGTTCATGTAATATAATTTATTACATTGCATACGCAGGAAATAATTTTTTGTTGTAGGTAAATCAACAAAACCAATAAATCAATTGATTTATTCAAAACAGACTTGGAATGAAAGCCTGAATAACCTTATAATTATCACTATATTAACCTTCCCCTCTAAAATATGTATTTTAAACAAGGATGTTGGATAAAGGGGATGACGCATTAAGGAACATTTCTGACCCCATGGAAGTTTATGAGATAGAGAAATAGGAGCAAACTTACCTTCCCTTAGGTTATAAGTTTGCCTCTAAATTTTAAGACCTGCGCTGTTATAAGGATCATAAGCATGCGCAGTTCGTACCAAGCATGTGCAGTTGGTTTTTGACGTGTGTTTCGTGTTGCATTCATCTCTATGTTTTGATTTTCGATGGGGTCACTTTGTTGAATGGCAATACGACTTAGTGCGTCATCCCCTTTATTCAACATCCTTGGTTTTAAGTCAGGTGTATGAAATAACCATTTTATTATCACCAAGAATTTAAAAAAAATTGGATGACGTGCTGAGACCTCCATTTTTTGTAACAGGATTACAAAAATATAGCATTTATCATGTAACAAAGTGACCCACTTAAAAATAAAAAAATATAGATAATATTTGTTATCACAATTACGAAGCATATACCAAAAACAAACTTCACATGCTTGGTACGAACTGTTATGCTTACAATAATTACATTAACTGCGCAGGTCTTAAATAGGAGACAAACTTACCTTCCGGCAGAAGGTTTCCTATTGTTGGTTTTAAGCAAATTGTGAAAAATAATATTCTCTATTTAGCTTTTTACCACATTATTTTTTCTTTCATTTTTTAATCAAATTAAAAAAGATGGTCATGTATTATTTGCCCAAAAATGATTGTTTTTCGTTACATTTATATTTTTCGATGTTAAAGTAAGGGCACTTTTGAGGATCCTCTAAAGTGCCCTTACTTTATCATCGAATATAATGAGAAACAACAAGGAGGATTCAACTCTCAATGTTTATATTTTTCGTTACTGTAAACGAGAAATATATATTTTCGTTTGAATATATCAATACTCAAAGGTGTTTAAGTTACTTTTTACATCCTTCAAAATTTAATCAATATATCACCCAATTAATATTACCCGACAAATATCACCCAATTCATCATATGATAAATGAAAATTATTTACAGCCTCGAAGCAAGCTGTAAATGAGCTGTATTCAAAAATGAAACTTATTTATTTTTCCTCAACATAGATTTTTTTCAATAATTATTAATTTATAATTTTACATTAGTTTTTGAAATATGTTTGTAGAAATGTTGTAGACTTATTTAATTGTGTTTTAAAAATATAATTATCTGTAAAATATTGTAATAAAATTTCAACTAGAATATTGTAAATATATGGTAATATTAAATATTTATGCTTTTTTGTTTTAACTAAAACGACAATGATAGGGTACTGAGATATGAGAAAAATAAATTTCAATCACCCTCAATTTTGCAGAGAGAGTCTGTATTTCTTCTGTAGTCAATTTGTCTGTCTGTATGTCAGACAGACAAATTAAATGACAGACAACCACGCATAACTCCTGCTGTGGTTATTAAAATAGTAATTTAATTAAAAATAAGAAACAGAAATTGTTCGCTACTCTACAGACTCGAAGCACCAGGTTGATCTCGTGTCAATATTTTGTTTCATTGTTATGTCTATAATAAACGAAAACAAATAATAAATGAATCCGTAATAGCCGACAATTTTCCTTTCCTTAAAAAAAATCCATTCCTTCAAATCCTTCTTAACCTAAAACATTTCTCAAAAATTCAGTTTGTGTTTACAGTTAGTAAATGTCTGGCATATTAAATTCAAGACAATCAAATGTGGAAAAAGAAGAAAAAGAATAATGACTATATTTTATAAAAAAAAATAATACTATTTTTTTTTTAGATTTCGATTTCATTGTGCTCCTAAATGTGTCGTAATTATCTAAGTATAAGCTCATTAATTTCATTATTTTGTTTTCCTTTTAATAAATAGCTTTAGTGCGCGTGTCATGTATAAGTTGCCCACTCATAAAAGCTCCTACTTTCCACATATCGCGTATGTTTGTCCGTGATATCCGATATACAGTTTTCGTAATTTTTACAAATTTCTAGTGTTTGGTGTGAAGTTATTCATCTGAAAATTGTTAAAGGAAGCAAAACAAAGGTAATCCAAAAGGTTTTACATTAATTAATTAATGGATTTTGGTGGCTACAGAATTAAGGCTTTTATCGAACATATAGTACGTTCACACACACTTTAGATCCGCGGATCGTATAGGATACGGTCTCTCAATACGGTAATTTTAGCTGTATGAACCATGCGTAGGGGATCCGATTGCATACGCTAGAACTAGGGAGATGGAATCTAAATGGATCCTCCGATACCTTTAGGGACGATCGTAGTTAACGGATAACCTTCTCGTCAAACTTTTATTTAACTTCTATGTAACCGTTTTTAATCAAATAAATTTTTTAATATTATTTTTGTAGTGTAACTTTTTATTATTATGCAAAGAAATCACAATTTAATTAAATATATTTTTTGTTCTAAACTTCCTTATAACCAAAAGTGAAACTTCACTATACAAGACGCCATGTTTTGGTGGGATCAGTTATCACTCGATCGACTTAACAAATACGCTGTAAGAACTGTGAAGATAGTTGACCGTATTGCATATGTATTCTATTCTATCCGCGGATCTAGAGTGTGTGTTAACATACAAATAGGCTACCTTGTATGATGTTAAGTCTTAAATGCATTGTTCAAGTGTTAAATGCTCGGCTAAAGTCAGTTGACAGGGTGGGATAATAGTGTATGGGAGCCAATGAGGTTATTCTTAGATGTACCAAGCCCTCAATTTCATATCAGGACAACCTTATTAGTTCCTCAAAACTATTTTTTCACGCTGTCAACTGATTTTAGCCATGAGCCATGCGGACTGAACCATAAAGCCCCTAGATTAAAGTGATGTAGAAATGCATACAGTAGGGGTAGGGGCGCGGGACACAGTGGTCTAACTCCACCTGAATAAGCTGGTTTAGATGGACCTGCCTTAAGTTCACCCTTTCTCCACTAGTGGCAGGTCGGTTCACCTTGTACGCCATATATAAAATAATTATGTCTTCAATTCCAAGATTAAAATTATATAAAAGGGTCTTTAACAATGTTAAAAATTTTATTAATTATTTTAAAGGTATAATTTTCATAAAATGTTATAAAAATATAAACGCTGTGTTAATTTTAAGTAGACCTGATATCGTGATAACTATGATTTGTAGACGAACATCAAAATGTTTGTAAACAAAACATCAAAAATGTTTGTAAACAAAACATCAAAAAGTTTTGTAAACAAACATAAACCAGGGAATTATAAATTTAATTTATGTCTTCGTTGTCTCATTATAACACAACTTTCGTAACTCACGTTATCCTATTTTCTAAAAAAAATATCTTATAAACCACTAAAAAAGAAGATAAAAGTTAATGAATAAGATAAATATTGTCTTGTTTACATTTTTTATAAAACTGATAACAATAGTGATAAGCGTACAAGGTGAAAACTAGCGCTCGGTGCGGTAGCTAATGCAACTAATCCCTGTTTTTTTTAAGACCACCTAAAACCAGGGAGCTAGACCACTGTGTCCCCCGCCCCCACCCCTACTGTATGAATTTCTACACCACTTTACCCTAGATATTTGTTATTATAACCATCTAGGTATTTGGTTGCCTAATAATTCTAATGTTGCGTGCAATAGGGTAGTCATGACATTGTGAGAACTATCAAAGCGAGTCTGAAGTCATAACACTCTAGACTTTGGATAACTAATTTCATTATTCTTAGATCAAGCACAGTGAGACCCAAGTAATACGACCTTAACTTTGAATAATCATTGCATTCTGAGCAGAGGCGGACTGGCCATTGAGGGCGAGGGAGTTAACTCATATAACCAAACATTTACATAAACAGAGCCGTCTTTCGATCGCTGTCCACTACAATGACTCTGTCTAAAAGATCTGGTTGAGGCGTCTACATAGCATCTCACCAGCACTGATGATGATCAAGCGATCAAAAGCCGGCTCTGTTTATGTAAAAAATAACATTTTGTGGAGAGATTTGGTGTTTTGTTTGGATATATGAATAAACTTATGTTTATTTTCCTACTTCTTTATTTTATTTAATTAAGTTTTTTTTTTTAATTTATTTAAATAAAATAATATTATTTGATTTAATTTTATTAAATATGAAATTAAATTAAGCTTGCTGTGATCATGAACTCTTGTTAAAGTTAGACCCCTCTGAGAAGCATTATAAAACCCCATAACATGAGATATAAACCTTAGACCTCTTCAGTGAAAGACATCAGTATAAACTGGTAATATTAAAATAAAATAATAGAATGGTTTAGAATTCTTGAACTTGGAAGAACATTGTGAATTTTTGCTCAATGTAGAGATTGAGCAGAGAGTAGATTATTTTATTTAATAAAAAAATATTAAATAAAATAAAGATGTTAACTCATCAAATAAAAAAACCTACTTTTTCAGTTGACTGATTTTATAAATTGAAGGTAGTATTACTTAATTAGAATTTATTATACAACAAAAAAAGGAATACTGCCTCTTAGCCTTTTCGTGGCATTGACAATGATGCCTATGCAATGTGGGGCCACATAGTTGTTGCCTTATATCAGTTCATAATATTACTAGATTATCTAAGCGTCATACGGTCATGATGTAAGCGAATTTACAAATGTATTAGTAACAAAATTTGGTACAGGCTACCTCCATACCATTATACTTATTTACAACTTTAGACTCACTTCGCTTATTACAGAATCAGTGGCGGACTGACCCAAGAAGGCCCAAGGAGGGTTTGGCATAAAAGGGCACAAACCTACATCTCAAGGGGCCCAATGAGGAGGGGTCTTGTTTATTTAATAAAATAAAGATTATTTTATTAAATAAAATAATCTACTCTCTGCTCAATCTCTACATTGAGTAGAGATTCACAATGTTCTTCCAAGTTCAAGTATTCTAAACCAGCTCTTCCCAACCCTTGGGTCGCGAACGAAATTTTTAGGGTCGCCAAATTTTCTTTTATTAACAATCCAAAAAATTACCAAGATTTATGTAAAAAGTTATTATAAGCAAATAACAAATTTGCTTAAACAGATATTAATTTTTAGAAATTGATAATACTTTAAACATGCGATAACAAAAGAAGCCGCAGCCAAAACATTTCTTAAAAGTCCTTTACCGACAGAGGCACCTGCCTTTATCTAATTCTTGCTAACTTTGATGAATTGTTATACCTATGATAATACTGTGTTTAAAAGTTTCTTTTAAACAAGACCACTCTAAGTGACCAAAAAGTCGAAAAAATCATTGTAAATTACCGAAAACCAAAATTTAGGTCAATAAAAAATTAATTTCAAGTAGGGTGTCGTTTTATCTGAATTTTTGGGCGCTGAATCAAATGAAACCGGTCCGAATTCAATAAGACCACTCTAAGTTACCAAAAAGTCGAAAAAACCCTAACAAATGATCAAAAACCAAAATTACGGTCAATGTCGTAATTTCGTAAAACCGAGTAGGGTGTCGTTTTCCATGTTTTTTGGGCCTCTGAGTTGAATACCTGGTATCAAATCCTAAAAATGCGCTAAAACCTTTAAGGATAACTGACTAAGCTTAAAGATAAGTTACTAAGCTTTCAACTTGTGCAAATAATAGTGCGTACTTCTAATTTTAGAGGCATAGTTTTGTACAACCAACTGGATAATTATGCGCATTTCCTTTGAAAAATACAGACAAAATGAGTTACGAGCAGTGCTAATTTTTATATTTAATTTTTATATTTTATTGCTTTTATATGACATGCTTCTTTTGAACTCCAATTAGTGTGTAGTTTTCTATTTAAGTATAAAAATCTCATGAAAATTAGGATTTGACGATGTATGTAGGGTCATAACTAGTTCGGCAATAAATAAAAACGCCTGCAATTTTCAGGTTATGCAAAATAAATTCATTTGGGTCGCCAAACTTTAGAAAAGCAAATTATAGGGTCGCGGTACTGAAAAGGTTGGGAAACGCTGTTCTAAACCATTCTATTATTTTATTTTAATATTACCAGTTTATACTGATGTCTTTCACTGAAGAGGTCTAAGGTTTATATCTCATGTTATGGGGTTCTACAAGGTTACAGGGTTCAAAACACAGGTTATTAGTAAATTATTGCCAACTTTACATTATACTTAGAGCCAGCGGTTGCCTCTACCACCTGAGTTGGACCTGCAGAAGTTATTTTAGGTTACTCTGATAAGCCACTAGGCTTTAAACTAGAATTTGAGTATTATATTATGTCCACTCACTGTTTAAAAAAGCTGATGCATTAAAAAATATATAAAAATTTCTGCAAGTGGTAATCTTGATTTACTTATTTTTACTATGTTTTATCATACCTGAGCCTGAAGTGTATGACTCAAGGCTTAAAGCCCCTCCATAGGCAAATATTAGGGGGGCTCCATCCCCTTTACCATATAATATATATATATACATATATATATATATATATATATATATATATATATATATATATATATATATATATATGTATATATAAATATATTATATATATATAATAATTAAATATATATAATATATATATATATAATATTATATATATATATATATATATATATATATAATATATATATATATATATAATTAATATATATATATATATATATATATAATATATATATATATATAATATATATATATATATATATATATATATATATATATATATATATATATTATATATATATATTATATATTATATATACTATTGCTTGTGTGTATAATACTGTATTTTTGAACAAAATCATCTCTAAAAAGTAGATTATGTTGATTGATAATCTTTGGTTGTTAACTAAACCCATAAATAAATAGGAAAAAATAAAGTAATAATTAATTGTGTTTTGAGAAAGAATATTACTACATACAATTATGTACAAGGTGTTTTCATATAAAGTCCACAAAGAAGGAGGTGATAGTACTTCTCAAAGGGAACATAAAAATGTTTTATGTTATAAACACCGATATTCAACGTTTCATACATGATTTTTTTTGGAAGAGTTCTGTGGTAGCCCGTACATGATTTTTTTGGAAAAGTTCTGTGGTACCCCGTACATGATTTTATTGGAAGAGTTCTGTGGTACCCCGCACATGATTTTTTGGAAGATTTGATTTTTTTGGAAGAGTTCTGTGTACCCCGTACATGATTTTTTTGGAAGAGTTCTGTGGTACCCCGCACATGATTTTTTGGAAAAGTTCTGTGGTACCCCGTACATGATTTTTTTTGAAGAGTTCTGTAGTAGCCCGTACATGATTTTTTTAGAAGAGTTCTGTGGTACCCCGTACATGATTTTTTGGAAAAGTTCTGTGGTACTCCGTACATGATTTTTTTTGGAAGAGTTCTGTAGTACCGTACATGATTTTTTGGAAGAGTTCTGTGGTACCCCGTACATGATTGTTTTGGAAAAGTTCTGTGGTACCCCGTATATGATTTTTTTGGAAAAGTTCTGTGGTACCCCGTACATGATTTTTTTGGAAGAGTTCTGTAGTACCCCGTACATGATTTTTTTGGAAAAGTTCTGTAGTACCCCGTACATGATTTTTTTTGGAAAAGTTCTGTAGTACCCCGTACATGATTTTTTTTGGAAAAGTTCTGTAGTACCCCGTACATGATTTCTTTTGGAAAAGTTCTGTAGTACCCCGTACATGATTTCTTTTGGAAAAGTTCTGTAGTACCCCGTACATGATTTCTTTTGGAAAAGTTCTGTGGTACCCCGTACATGATTTCTTTTAGAAACGTTCTGTAGTACCCCGTACATGATTCTTTTGAAAAAGTTCTGTGGTACCTCGCACATGATTTTTTTGGAATAGTTCTGTAGTACCCCGTACATGATTTTTTTGAAAGAGTTCTGTGGTACCCGTACATGATTTTTTGGAAAAGTTCTGTGGTACCCCGTACATGATTTTTTTTTTTGGAAGAGTTCTGTAGTACCCCGTACATGATTTTTTTAGAAGAGTTATGTGGTACCCCGTACATGATTTTTTGGAAAAGTTCTGTGGTACTCCGTACATAATTTTTTTTGGAAGAGTTCTGTAGGTACCCCGTACATGATTTTTTTGGAAGAAAGTTCTGTGGTACCCGTACATGATTTTTTTGGAAAAGTTCTGTGGTACCCTAATTTTTTGGAAAAGTTCTGTGGTACCCCGTACATGATTTTTTTGGAAGAGTTCTGTAGTACCCCGTACATGATTTTTTTTGGAAGGGGTTCTGTAGTACCCCGTACATGATTTTTTTGGAAAAGTTCTGTAGTACCCGTACATGATTTTTTTTGGAAAAGTTCTGTAGTACCCCGTACATGATTTCTTTTGGAAAAGTTCTGTAGTACCCCGTACATGATTTCTTTTGGAAAAGGTTCTGTTAGTACCCCGTACATGATTCTTTTGGAAAAGTTCTGTGGTACCGTACCTACCCCCGTACATGATTTCTTTGGAAACGTTCTGTAGTACCCCGTACATGATTTCTTTTGGAAAAGTTCTGTGGTACCTCGCACATGATTTTTTTGGAAACGTTCTGTGGTACCCCGTAGTAAAAGTTTCTGTAGTGTACATTTTTTTTTGGAAAAGTTCTGTAGTACCCCGTACATGATTTTTTTTGGAAAAGTTCTGTGGTACCCCGCACATGATTTTTTTGAAAAGTTCTGTAGTACCCCGACATGATTTTTTTTGAAAGAGTTCTGTAGTACCCGTACATGATTTTTTTTGGAAGAGTTCTGTGGTACCCGTGCATGATTTTTTGGAAACGTTCTGTGGTACTCCGTACATGATTTTTTTTGGAAGAGTTCTGTAGTACCCCGTACATGATTTTTTTGGAAGAGTTCTGTGGTACCCCGTACATGATTGTTTTGGAAAAGTTCTGTGGTACCCCGTACATGATTTTTGGAAAGTTCTGTGGTACCCGTACATGATTTTTTTGGAAGAGTTCTGTAGTACCCCGTACATGATTTTTTTGGAAGGGGTTCTGTGGTACCCCGTTACATGATTTCTTTTGGAAAAGTTCTGTAGTACCCCGTACATGATTCTTTTGGAAAAGTTCTGTAGTACCCGTACATGATTTCTTTTGGAAAAGTTCTGTGGTACCCCCGTACATGATTTCTTTTGGAAAAGTTCTGTAGTACCCCGTACATGATTTCTTTTGGAAACGTTCTGTAGTACCCCGTACATGATTTCTTTTGGAAAAGTTCTGTGGTACCTCGCACATGATTTTTGGAAAAGTTCTGTGGTACCCCGTACATGATTTTTTTCGGAAAAGTTCTGTAGTACCCATACATGATTTTTTAGAAGAGTTCTGTGGTACCCCGTACATGATTTTTTGGAAAAGTTCTGTGGTACTCCGTACATGATTTTTTTTGGAAAAGTTCTGTGGTACCCCGTACATGATTTCTTTGGAAAAGTTCTGTGGTACCTCGCACATGATTTTTTTTGGAAGAGTTCTGTAGTACCCCGTACATGATTTTTTTTGAAAGAGTTCTGTAGTACCCCGTACATGATTTTTTTTGAAAGGGTTCTATAGTACCCCGTACATGATTTTTTGGAAAATTTCTGTAGTACCCCGTACATGATTTTTTTTTGGAAAAGTTCTGTAGTACCCCGTACATGAATGAAAAGTTCTGTAGTACCCCGACATGATTTCTTTTGGAAAAGTTCTGTAGTACCCCGTACATGATTTCTTTTGGAAAGTTCTGTAGTACCCCCGTACATGATTTCTTTTGGAAAAGTTCTGTAGTACCCCGTACATGATTTCTTTTGGAAAACGTTCTGTAGTACCCCGTACATGATTTCTTTTTGGAAAAGTTTCTGTGGTACCTCGCACATGATTTTTTAGAAAAGTTCTTGTGGTACCCCGTACATGATTTTTTTTGGAAAAGTTACCCCGTTACATGATTTTTTTTGGAAAAGTTCTGTAGTACCCCGTACATGATTTTTTTTGGAAAAGGTTCTGTAGTAAGTACTGATTTTATTGGAAGAGTTCTGTGGTACCCCGCACATGATTTTTTTTGGAAGAGTTCTGTAGTACCCCGTACATGATTTTTTTTGGAAGAGTTCTGTGGTACCCCGCACATGATTTATTTTGGAAGAGTTCTGTAGTACCCCGTACATGATTTTTTTGGAAGAGTTCTGTAGTACCCCGTACATGATTTTATTGGAAGAGTTCTGTGGTACCCCGCACATAATTTTTTTTGGAAGAATTCTGTGGTACCCCGTACATGATTTTTTTTGGAAAAGTTCTGTAGTACCCCGTACATGATTTTTTTTGGAAAAGTTCTGTAGTACCCCGTAATGATTTTTTGGGAAACGTTCTGTAGTTACCCCGTACATGATTTTATTGGAAGATTTCTGTGGTACCCCGCACATGATTTTTTGGAAAAGTTCTGTGGTACCCTGTACATGATTTTTTTGGAAAAGTTCTGTTGGTACCCCGTACATGATTTTTTGGAAAGTTCTTGTAGTAGTACCCCGTACATGATTTTTTTGGAAAGGGTTCTGTAGTACCCCGTACATGATTTTTTTTGGAAAAAGTTCGTCCCCGTACATGATTTTTTTTGGAAAAGTTCTGTTAGTACCCCGTACATGATTTCTTTTGGAAAAGTTCTGTAGTACCCCGTACATGATTTCTTTTGAAAACGTTCTGTAGTACCCCGTACATGATTTCTTTTGGAAAAGTTCTGTGGTACCCCGTAAATGCTGTAGTACCCCGTACATATTTTTGGAAAAGTTCTGTGGTACCCCGTATATGATTTTTTTTGGAAAAGTTCTGTAGTACCCCGTACATGATTTTATTGGAAGAGTTCTGTGGTACCCCGCACATGATTTTTTTTGGAAGAGTTCTGTGGTACCCCGTATATGATTTTTTGGAAAGTTCTGTAGTACCCCGTACATGATTTTTTTGGAAGAGTTTCTGTAGGTACCCCGTACATGATTTTATTGGAAGAGTTCTGTGGTACCCTTCACATAATTTTTTTTGGAAGAATTCTGTGGTACCCCGTACATGATTTTTTTTGGAAAAGTTCTGTAGTACCCCGTACATGATTTTTTTTGGAAAAGTTCTGTAGTACCCCGTACATGATTTTTTTTGGAAAAGGTTCTGTAGTACCCCGTACATGATTTTCTTTTGGAAAAGTTCTGTGGTACCCCGTACATGATTTTTTTTGGAAAAGTTCTGTAGTACCCCGTACATGATTTCTTTTGGAAACGTTCTGTGGTACCCCGTACATGATTTTTTTGGAAAAGTTCTGTGGTACCCCGTACATGATTTTTTTTGGAAAAGTTCTGTAGTACCCCGTACATGATTTTTTTTGGAAAAGTTCTGTGGTACCCCGTATATGATTTTTTTTGGAAAGTTCTGTAGTACCCGTACATGATTTTATTGGAAGAGTTCTGTGGTACCCCGCACATGATTTTTTTTGGAAAAGTTCTGTGGTACCCCTGTACATGATTTTTTTGGAAAAGTTCTGTGGTACCCCGTACATGATTTTTTGGAAGAGTTCTGTAGTACCCCGTACATGATTTTTTGGAAGGGTTTCTGTAGTACCCCGTACATGATTTTTTTTGGAAGTTCTGTAGTACCCCGTACATGATTTTTTTTTTTGGAAAAGTTCTGTAGTACCCCGTACATGATTTCTTTTGGAAAAGTTCTGTAGTACCCCGTACATGATTTCTTTTGGAAACGTTCTGTAGTACCCCGTACATGATTTCTTTTGGAAAAGTTCTGTGGTACCCCGTACATGATTTTTTTTGGAAAAGTTCTGAGTACCCCGTACATGATTTTTTTTGGGAAAGTTCTGTGGTACCCCGTATATGATTTTTTTTTTGGAAAAGTTCTGTAGTACCCGTACATGATTTTATTGGAAGAGTTCTGTGGTACCCCGCACATGATTTTTTTTTGGAAGAGTTCTGTGGTACCCCGCACATGATTTTTTTGGAAGAATTCTGTAGTACCCCGTACATGATTTTTTTGGAAGAGTTCTGTAGTACCCCGTACATGATTTTATTGGAAGAGTTCTGTGGTACCCCGCACATAATTTTTTTTGGAAGAATTCTGTGGTACCCCGTACATGGTTTTTGGAAAGTTCTGTAGTACCCCGTACATGATTTTTTTTGGAAAAGTTCTGTAGTACCCCGTACATGATTTTTTTTGGAAACGTTCTGTAGTACCCCGTACATGATTTTATTGGAAGAGTTCTGTGGTACCGCACATGATTTTTTGGAAAAGTTTGTGGTACCCCGTACATGATTTTTTTGGAAAAGTTCTGTGGTACCCCGTACATGATTTTTTTGGAAGAGTTCTGTAGTACCCCGTACATGATTTTTTTTGGAAGGGTTCTGTGTAGACCCCGTACATTTTTTTGGAAAAGTTCTGTAGTACCCCGTACATGATTTTTTTTGGAAAAGTTCTTGTAGTACCCCGTACATGATTTCTTTTTGGAAAAGTTCTGTAGTACCCCGTACATGATTTCTTTTGGAACGTTCTGTACCCCGTACATGATTTCTTTTTGGAAAAGTTTCTGTACCCCGTACATGATTTTTTTTGGAAAAGTTCTGTAGTACCCCGTACATGATTTTTTTTTGGAAAAGTTCTGTGGTACCCCGTACATGATTTTTTTTGGAAAAGGTTCTGTAGTAACCCCGTACATGATTTTATTAGAAGAGGTTCTGTGGTACCCCGCACATGATTTTTTTTGGAAGAGTTCTGTGGTACCCCGTACATGATTTTTTTGGAAAAGTTCTGTGGTACTCCGTACATGATTTTTTTTGGAAAAGTTCTGTGGTACCGTACATGATTTTTTGGAAAGTTTACATGATTTTTTTGGGAAAGTTCTGTGGTACCCCGCATAATTTTTGAAAAGTTCTGTGGTACCCCGCCATTTTTTTTGGAAAGTTCTGTAGTTGATTTTGGAAAAGTTCTGTTACCCCGTGCATAATTTTTTTTTTTGAAAAGTTTCTGTGGTACCCCGGATAATTTTGGGAAAAGTTCTGTGGTACCCCCCACATGATTTTTTTTGGAAAGTTCTGTAGTACGCGTACATGATTTTTTTTGGAAAAGTTCTGTGGTACCCGCACATGATTTTTTTGGGAAAAGTTCTGTAGTACCCCGTACATGATTTTTTTGGAAAAGTTCTGTAGTACCGCGTACATGATTTTTTTTGGAAAAGTTGTGGTACCCCGCACATGATTTTTTTTGGAAAAGTTCTGTAGTACCCCGTACATGATTTTTTTTTGGAAAAGTTCTGTAGTAGATTTTTTTTGGAAAAGTTCTGTAGTACCCCGTACATGATTTTTTTTGGAAAAGTTCTGTGGTACCCCGTACATGATTTTTTTGGAAAGTTCTGTGGTACCCCGTACATGAATTTTTTTTGGAAAAGTTCCTGTGGTACCCGTACATGATTTTTTGGAAGAGTTCTGTAGTACCCCGTACATGATTTTTTTGGAAGAGATCTGTAGTACCCCGTACATGATTTTTTTTGGAAAAGTTCTGTGGTACCCCGTGCATAATTTTTTTTTTGAAAAGTTCTGTGGTACCCCGCGCATAATTTTTTGGAAAAGTTCTGTGGTACCCCGCACATGATTTTTTGGAAAAGTTCTGTGGTACCCCGTGCATATTTTTTTTTTGGAAAAGTTCTGTGGTACCCCGTACATGATTTTTTTGGAAAAGTTCTGTAGTACCCCGTACATGATTTTTTTGGAAAAGTTCTGTAGTACCCCGTACATGATTTTTTTTGGAAAGTTCTGTGGTACCCCGCACATGATTTTTGGAAAAGTTCTGTAGTACCCCGTACATGATTTTTTTTGGAAAAGTTCTGTAGTACCGGTACATGATTTTTTTTTGGAAAAGTTCTGTGTGTGTACATGATTTTTTTTTTGAAAAGTTCTGTGGTACCCCGCACATGATTTTTTTGGGAAAAGTTCTGTAGTACCCCGTACATGATTTTTTTTGGAAAAGTTCTGTAGTAACCCCGTACATGATTTTTTTTGGAAAAGTTCTGTAGTACCCCGTACATGATTTTTTTTTGGAAAAGTTCTGTAGCCCCGTACATGATTTTTTTGGAAAGTTCTGTGGTACCCCGTACATGATTTTTTTTGGAAAAGTTCTGTGGTACCCCGTACATGATTTTTTTGGAAGAGTTCTGTAGTACCCCGTACATGCTTTTTTTGGAAGAGATCTGTAGTACCCCGTACATGATTTTTTTGGAAAAGTTCTGTGTACACCGCACATGATTTTTTAGGAAAAGTTCTGTAGTACCCCGTACATGATTTTTTTTGGAAAAGTTCTGTGGTACCCCGTACATGATTTTTTTGGAAAAGTTCTGTAGTACCGCGTACATGATTTTTTTTTTGGAAAAGTTCTGTAGTACCGTGTACATGATTTTTTTTGGAAAAGTTCTGTGGTACCCCGCACATGATTTTTTTTGGAAAAGTTCTGTAGTACCCCGTACATGATTTTTTGGAAAAGTTCTGTAGTACCCCGTACATGATTTTTTTTTGGAAAAGTTCTGTGTACCCCGTACATGATTTTTTTTTGAAAAGTTCTGTGGTACCCCGTACATGATTTTTTTGGAAAGTTCTGTGGTACCCCGTACATGATTTTTTTGGAAGAGTTCTGTAGTACCCCGTACATGCTTTTTAAGATCTGTAGTACCCCGTACATGATTTTTTTTGGAAAAGTTCTGTAGTACCCCGTACATGATTTTTTGGAAAAGTTCTGTAGTACCCCGTACATGATTTTTTTTGGAAAAGTTCTGTGGTACCCCGTACATGATTTTTTTTGGAAAAGTTCTGTGGTACCCCGTACATGATTTTTTTGGAAAAGTTCTGTGGTACCCCGTACATGATTTTTTTGGAAGAGTTCTGTAGTACCCCGTACATGATTTTTTTGGAAGAGTTCTGTAGTACCCCGTACATGAAAAGTTCTGTGGTACCCCGTGGGAAAGTTCTGTGGTACCCGTAATTTTTTGGAAAAGTTCTGTGGTACCCCGCACATGATTTTTTTGGAAAAGTTCTGTGTATACCCTTTTTTTTTGGAAAGTTCTGTAGTACCCCGTACATGATTTTGGAAGAGTTCTGTAGTACCGTACATGATTTTTTTGGAAAAGTTCTGTGGTACCCCGCACATTGATTTTTTGGAAAAGTTCTGTAGTACCCCGTACATGATTTTTTGGAAAGTTCTGTAGTACCGTACATGATTTTTTTTTGGAAAAGTTCTGTAGTACCGTGACATATTTTTTTTTGGAAAGTTCTGTGGTACCCCGCACATGATTTTTTGGAAAGTTCTGTAGTACCGTTACATGATTTTTTTGGAAAAGTTCTGTAGTACCCCGTACATGATTTTTTGGAAGAGTTCTGTAGTACCCGTACATGATTTTTTTTTTGGAAAGTTCTGTGGTACCCCGTACATGATTTTTTTTGGAAAAGTTCTGTGGTACCCCGTACATGATTTTTTTGGAAAAGACCCCGTACATGATTTTTTTGGAAGAGTTCTGTAGTACCCCGTACATGCTTTTTTTTGGAAGAGTTCTGTAGTACCCCGTACATGATTTTTTTTGGAAAAGTTCTGTGGTACACCGCAACATGATTTTTTTAGGAAAAGTTCTGTAGTACCCCGTAGATTTTTTGGAAAAGTCTGTGGTACCCCGTACATGATTTTTTTGGAAAGTTCTGTAGTACCGCGTACATGATTTTTTTTTGGAAAAGTTCTGTAGTACCGTGTACATGATTTTTTTTGGAAAAGTTCTGTGGTACCCCGCACATGATTTTTTGGAAAAGTTCTGTAGTACCCCGTACATGATTTTTTTTTGGAAAAGTTCTGTAGTACCCCGTACATGATTTTTTTTGGAAAAGTTCTGTAGTACCCCGTACATGATTTTTTTTGGAAAAGTTCTGTGGTACCCCGTACATGATTTTTTTTTGGAAAAGTTCTGTGGTACCCGTACATGATTTTTTTTGGAAAAAGTTTCTGTGGTACCCCGTACATGATTTTTTTTGGAAGAGTTCCCACAATTTTGGAAAAGTTCTGTGGTACCCGTACATGATTTTTTTTGGAAAAGTTTGTGGTACCCCGTACATGATTTTTGGCTGTGTACCCCGTACATGATTTTTTGGAAGAGTTCTGTACCCCCGTACATGCTTTTTTTGGAAGAGATTTGTAGTACAGATTTTTTGAAAAGTTCTGTAGTACCCCGTACATGATTTTTTTTTGGAAAAGTTCTGTAGTACCCCGTACATGATTTTTTAAATGTGTCTTTATATTAGTTAAAAAGTCGTAGAAGGAAATTAATATGGAACAGATATGGAAGATTTCATCTCTCGTAGTATCAGCTTTGGCAAAGCCTTGTCGGGAGCCAATTTGCCCTCTTCAACCTAGTCTCGCTAGCCAATTTACTACCTTTGGCTTTTCTCTTGAAGGAAAGTTAAACTGTCTTCATAAGTAACTATTATAATGCATTTTATGTGCTTATTATTTTTAGTTTAGTCCGGTTCTTAACCACAATTACCACTGAAGAACTATTTGCAATGCTCGTGTGATATTGTAAATCCTGCAAACCTGGTGCGGTAATTCTGGCATTTCGAATCCTGGTATCTCGGTTAAAGTGTTGTTTCCCCGTATTATGTAATTCTCTAGTAGTAGTAGTAATATGGGGGGAGTGGTAGTAACTACCAGGCAAGTAAGCAACGTTGTTGGGCTCTTTTCGCCAGCTCCCTAAGATAGTGTTCTACTCCTTTTAATTTCAAGTGTAGGTATATTTCATCTAATCTTGATAGAAGAGCCGTGGATTTCTATGGCTCCTCTCATGCTTTTTTCAAGCAATCATACATATTTTCAGTGACTCTTATAGTCTAGTGAAAACTAGGAACAACACGTGCCCTCGCTGTCAAACCAAACCTCCATACACTTTAAATTACAAGGCAGACACACTATAGAATTATAATGAATCTACTACTATCTACTACTACTATCTACTACCACTATCTACTACTACTAATCTACTACTATGAGGGTCCTAAATTTTGCCTATACCCAATTTCAAAAAAGCACGAGAGGAACCATTCTCATGCTTTTTTCAAGCAATCATACATATTTTCGTACGTAATTCTCTATTTTTATAACCATTCTATTATAAGACTTCTAATTATTGTTAACATATTTTTTTTTTATAAACAATAATTAAATAACGATCTTATTAATCATACTTACAGGAAACCCTCATCTGATATTATCTTAACTTTATCATTATAACGTGTTATTAAACCAACAAAAAAAAAAAAATTATAAACCATTTATAACAAAACTGTTACCTTTTAATTATTTAATTTAATCAAAGCAAATTAAAGTGCATAATTGTTAATGTCTCATTTTTCGTACGGAATGTTAAAAAAATTGTAATAGTTATTACAAAAGAACGGGTTTGGAAGAATTCGAAAGAAGAGCTTGGAGGTCATGTTTGGAACAATAGAAGACGGACTCAGTTTGAGTTTTTCTCGTGGGTCCACCCTCAGGGCTTAATTTACAAAAAAGATACTAAAACGCTATTCAACCAAGAAAAAAGAAGTATTTTATTTTATGTTTTCTCAATTTAACACATACTAGATAAATAGTAGTTTCTTATTAAGTTATGACAAGTAAAAAGCTTCAACTATACTTAAGATGTATAAATATTTTACTTTACTTTGTATTCACCACACGGGAAAGCATAGACAAAAATTTTAGATTTTTTTTTTTAATTTTAAATGTATTTAAAACTTAAGTCTTGACGAGAATTAGGGAACAGAAGAGACTAGATTTCTTCAGATTAAGTAAACTATATTTCACAACTTACGCGTGCCATATTCATGTTTAATAAAGCTAATTCATGCAAAGAAAATCCTATGCATAACGTCAAGTTCTACTTGACATATGTATATAGAATTTTCATTGGATTCGATGGTATTTTAAATTAGGCGTTACTGAGGTATGCTCTTATTTAATTTTTTTAAGTTACCAAAAAGTGGTAACGAAATTACCATAAGTGGCTTATATTTTCCAAAAGATAACCCAAATTTAAACTCGGAAATATCATTTTAATAGGGGAAAAGACCATTGTCGAAAGTAAAGACCATGTTTTCCAATATATATATATATATATATATATATATATATATATATATATATATATTATATATATATATATATATATATATGTATGTGTATGTATGTATGTATGTATGTACGCTACGTTCGAACGGATTAATATTTAATTTATCATAATTTTTACAAAAATTAACCTTGTGGTTGAATCGATTTGAAAACCAGGTTGTGTGACGTCATGTCATGATCCCTGTTGGCTGAGTCAGGAAAATAAATCAACCTTGTGGTGAATCGATTTGAAAACCAGGTTGTGTGACGTCATGGTCATGATCCCTGTTGGCTGAGTCAGGAAAAATATAAAAAAATCACTTCTGGGTTGGAATTTTGTTGTGGCTCTAAATAAAATAAATGTAGTCTTGAGTAAATAAGAGTCTATCCGAGTGCTCAAACCCAAGGGCCCGAGTTCGAATCTTGTTTTCGAAGAAGAATTATTATCGATATATTTTTTATTTTATAAGTTTATTACAAAATAATTTAGGCGGTCCACAAACCGGGCATTTCTTGCCAGGTGGCATTTCTTGCCACTTGAGGTTGTTCCTGCAGGAACAATCTCAGGTGGTAGTTGCCACATTATTCTCTAAGTGTCATCTAAAGTTGGCGATAATTTATTTTAAAAATAATCTTTTATAAACTGAGAGCGTAACCTGGGATGCGAATCCTAAACCTCCGTTGTGTCAAAGGTCGTTATAATTACTGACGCTTTAACGACCTTGACCAGAGAGGCGGCATATTGTGCAATTTAAATTTTTAAGTTCACATACGTGGTAACAAAATTACTCGTTGGCAATAAATAACTAAACATTATTGGTTTGTTTCTCAGTAATTGACAATCTAGAACTCTATGATCCTGTTTTTTCTTCAAGGAAACTTGCCGCATCTCAAAATTGATCCAACCGTACTTCTATCGAATGATGGAAAGTAAAGTTATTTTAACAATCATTATTTTATCGAGGCAACAACTTATCCATTTCTCTATTGTCCCTTTTCTTAAAAAAAGCTAATTATGGTTATTTAAACCATCAAATGTGACTGTTATTGCATCCTTTAAAAAATCCTGGAAGAAAAAGAAGAATGATAATATTAATATTTAACAACAATAAGCCTTGAGATATTCCAAGGTAAATGGACAGAAATAAAAAAAGAATTCAAGGAAGAAATAAATAAAAGCACCAAGGCGATGATATTAATACACATCTATTTTTTTACCATCCGTGGTAATATGAAGAAGCTATAACTTTATTAAAGTATTTACGACGATAAAAATATTTTTTAAAGAATTTTTTTATTGTATTTATAGTGACGTTTCAAGCATACTTGAAACATTTAATTCAATCTAGCTATAGAAGCTTTTTTATAATATATAAAACCCACACACAAATTATATATATATATATATATATATATATATATATATATATATATATATATATATATATATATATATATATATATATATATATATGCACTAACATAAATAATATGAGATTTTTATTTTTTCTTTTATTTTAAAAATTCGCTAAATGTATCTAACTGAAGTACGTAATTGACAAAATATCTAATGTATCTAACTGACTAAATAACTAAGGCAACTAACTGAAGTAAGTAACTGACTAAATAACTAATGTATCTAACTGACTAAATAACTAAGGCAACTAACTGAAGTAAGTAACTGACTAAATAACTAATGTATCTAACTGACTAAATAACTAAGGCAACTAACTGAAGTAAATAACTAACAAAATAAATGAAGTAACTAACTGAAGTAAATAACTAACTGACTTAATAGCTAATAAGTAACAGCTGCTAAAACTAATTTGATTGTAAAGACTAGACAACTATTTACAACTGGCAACATGAAGACAGATTTCGTTTAAAAATCTGTAAGAAGCAAATGTGAGAATCAAATAAGCTTATTTTTCATGAAGAAAATTCGCTTAAACTGTTAATGCATTATGACTATGAACTGCTTTATATTTCACCTGAATGACAGAATAATTCTTTTTGGAGCGAGGCAATTGGGCTTTCTTTTTCCAATTATCCTTTGTACTTGTAAAGTAGTTAATGAATAAAATTAATTAATTAATAATATACTTATTTGTGAGGAAAGTAATTTTATCTACTCCTTGTATTGTAAGTTCTACTTACAGTTTTGTTATCTCACACTGTAAATGTACTTTTACTCCCTAGGGAGGAAAAGTGAAAGTGTTGCCAACTTGACAGAATTTTTTAGTAAAATTTTTAGGAATTTTAGGAAATTTTGGATTTTTTTCGGTGTTATGTTGGTACTACGTGTAGAACGTACAATATACACACGCTAATGTTTAAATTACAAATATAGTATTACACATTATTCTATTGACAGCACACAATAAAATAATGTGAAGATAGTGGCTTTATTCTGTATTCATCAGAGTAATTGACATATGGTAAGAATAAACTAAACTAACTCAATAACAATTAAGGAGCTGAAGAATATATTAATAGTTGTCAGTATTAGTTCTCTAGTCGTAGATAAAATTTAATATGCAGCAAGGGATGAAAGTTTTCAGCTCTCGTATTATCTTCCTCGTCAAGCCTCGGGAGCCAAAATGTTAGTTAACTACCTCGGCCTACCGGCCTCGTGAGTTTCCTCCTTCGGCGCTGCCTTAGAACGAAACTTTAACTTGAGATGTAAAACTTACTTTCATCCCTTGTTGCATGAATAACTATTTCTTAATTTTTTAAAGGATATACTAATCTGAATAGGAAAAACTGAGCCTTGTATAAGTGCAAGTAATGTATAAGTGTTGACTTAGGAAAAATGTGCTTAGTATTTCAGAGAAAAAGGAATAATTCTATACTATTATAAAGATTTTCTTATTGGAATAGATGCGTGTTTATTACTCAGACTGTAAAGCATAACGCGAAAATGAAATGGATGTTAAACCAAGATAAATCATTCCTAAGAAGTTTCCTGGATTCTGGACCTCCAGGCCAATTATTGTTACTTTTACTCATTCATACTTAGTTACATAGGAACATTATTGACACAATATAATTGTGCGTGAGACACGTAGGAAATGTAACAAGCAAAATGAAATGCTACATCCGGGAAATGTTCCATCATTCTACATTTGTCATCATTGATGGCTCGACATAATGTCATGACCCACTCTGTTTCGTTACGTCTAACTCATCAGGGTACCGACAGAGCGTGAACTCACTCTGACCTTCAATTAATATTCCGAAGAATATAATGTGAAGTATTTACCAGAGACGAGCGGTGCTCTCTTACCGCCATCATGCTTGGCAAACAAAACATACATCATTTGATACTACCGAGTTTTGCAAACCATGAATAGCTGATACAATATAATTGTGCGTGAGACACCTAGGAAATGTAACAAGGAAAAAGCAATGCTACATCTGGGAACTGTTCCATCATTCTACATTTGTCATCATTGATGGATCGACATAATGTTATGTCCCACTCTGTTTCGATACGTCTAACTCATCAGGACTCCGACTGAGCCTCAACTCACTCTGACCTTCAATTTAAATTCCGAAGAATATAATGTGAAGTATTTACCTCCTCCATTTTTGCAAAACTCGGTAGTATCAAATGATAAAAAGATAATAGCTTTCTCTCTTATGTCATTATAGCCCTATGATTACACTCTAAAATTTCTCTATAATAGAATACTAGTACTGTCCTACTGAAACAAACTTCTTGTAGGAACTGTTTTCAATAGTATCAGAAAATATTTAAATGTGTATTTTAAAAATTATGTTAGGGGAGTGGAATATCTGAGAATTTTGCGATTGCACGCTATTCTTCACTTGAGGCCAGACAGCATCATTCTTTGGGTTGTCTTGTATACCATACACTCAGAACTCAGATGCATTTCGTGTTTCCACGGCAAAGTATATGTTTCAGACTTGCTTATTGATGTTTGCAACTATTTCTTTAATAATGTTCTCTCCTAATTTTTTTCCGTTCATGTGTTTTTTTTGTTATTTTACTTTTTCTAACCTACAGAAGTAGGTAAATAGGAGAAGGTTTAAGTTCACTCTGAAAAATCTAAACCCGGGATTTCATCAGAAAATAATTATCCTTTATCTACTCATTGTATTTTAAGTTCTACATACAGTCTTGTTATCTCACACTGTAAATGTACTTTAACTCCCTAGGGAGGAAAAGTGAAAGTGTTGCCAACTTGACAGAATTTTTTAGTAAAATTTTTAGAAATTTTAGGAAATTTTTAGGATTTTTTTCGGTGTTATACACACGCTAATGTTTAAATTACAAATATAGCATTACACATTATTCTATTGACAGCTTACAATAAAATAATGTGAAGATAGTGGCTTTATTCTCTCTTCATCAGAGTAATTGACGTGGTAAGAATAAACTAAACCAATAAAATAACAATTAAGGAACTGAAGAATATATTAATAGTTGTTAGTATTAGTTCTCTAGTCGTAGATAAAATTTAATATGCAACAAGGGATGAAAGTTTTCAGCTCTCGTATTATCTCCCTCGGCAAGCCTCGGGAGCTAACTAGTTTATCACCCTCGGCCTACCGGCCTCGTGAGCTAATGAAGTTTCCTCCTTCGGCGCTGCCTTAGGACGAAACTTTAACTTGAGCTGTAAAACTTACTTTCATCCCCTTATTTCTTGACATTGCATTACGTCTATCTCTCTGTGTGCATCAGAGTGTTTAATTATTTAAAACAACACGGTGCTTTTCTGTAAGTTTATCCAAACTCAATACTTTTCTTAACATATTATTTGATACTACCGAGTTTGCAGTACATGAATAGCTGACACAATATAATTGTGCCAGAGACACCTAGGAAATGTAACAAGCAAAATGTAATGCTACATACATTCGACATTCGTCATCATTGATGGCTCGACATAATGACAAGGGGGAAAGGAGGGATCCACTACGCTTGGCATCCTGATTTAAAATTGTATTATTTTATATATTAGTTATGGTAAAATCAAATAATGCTAATTATTAATAACACATAAATTGTAATAGAAATGATTTAAAGAGATATTCAATCACAAAAACAGTATGCTATATATATATACAGGGTGTTTCATATAAATTGTCCACCAGAAAAGGAGGTAATAGTACTCCTCAAAAGGAACAAAAAATGTCCTATAATATATACCCCGATCTTCGACCGTTTTCCCACAAGGTCAAATTTAATTTTTTAAAAAAATTATTGTACTCACATCATAAAATTGTTAATAGGATTTTAACTGTTCAAGCTAGAAAGGCGAAATTGATCTCATTAGAAAGCTGAGTAAATTTCCTAAAGGACAAACTACTAACTATGTCAAATATTTTAGAACTACTGCCCAAAATTTTACATGAAACATGATTTTTTGAAAAAAAATGAATCTTATGGAATTTTTATGGTAGGGCATTAGAGGAAGTAAGAGATGAGCAAAAGTTCAGCCAAGAACGGAAAAAACTTCTCTTATGATTGCCCTTTAAGAAAATCTAAATATTTTTATACATTCAATAGTCAAAAATGTAAGCTATTGTTGCTAGAAGTTGCAAAAACTGATCATTTTTGTCGTATAAAGAAAATAATGTGTTATTTGAACAAAATATTTTATTTTCGAAAGGAATTTAATAATACGATTTTTAGACTCTAGAAGGTAAAATAAACCTATTTTATTCTTACACATTTTTCTCTAAAACCACTCTTTTCTCTTGCTTTAGAGATTTTTAATTATTTTATGTACCATGTATAATTAACATATGCAAAAATGCTAAAAAATATCAGTTTTTCCAACTTCTAGGAACAATGGCTAAGAGAAGTTTTTTCCGTTCTTGGCTGAACTTTTGCCCATCTCTTGCTTCCTCTAATGCCCTACCATAAAAATTCCATAAGATTTATTTTTTTCAAATCATGTTTCATGCAAACTTTTAGCATAGTTCTAACATATTTGACATAGTTATAGTTTCCTTTAGAAATTTACTCAGCTTTCTATAATGAGTCAATTTTGCCTTTCTACCTTGAACAGTTAAAATCCTATTAACAATTTTATGATTAAGTCAAATATTTTTTTTAATATTAAATTTGACCTTGAGGGAAACGTTGGAGATCGGGTTGTATATTATAGACATTTGTTCCTTTGAGGAAGTACTATCACCCCCTTTTCTGTGGACACTTTATATGAAACACCTGTATATATAATATTATATATATATATATATATATATATTATATATATATATATATATATATATATACATGCTGTGATAGCATACTGTTTTCGTGATTGAATATCTCTTTAAATTTTTATTACAATTTATGTGTTATTAATAATTAAAATTACTTCATTTTAAATTCATATACATAAAAGTAATAAAAAAAAAATAACAATCTAATTATGATAGTTCTACTTCATGATTTAGTTATAGGTACATTGATATTTATTTTTTTACTGTGCGTATGCTTAATAAATACATATATAATGTAATAAAGAAGCAACTCCCACACAAAAAAAAGTTGCAGTTGCCATGACCTTAAGCCATATCACGTTCATTGCTATTTTTGGTACTTGTCATTTCTTCATCTTCTCTTGTGCTCTATTTTATTATATTTATAATTAATACATTCATGTATGATATTTATATTGTTCTTACTTTTGTATTGTTAGTACTTGAAGTAGTTTTTTGTAATCTTTTTATTTATTTCTTTTAGCGATTTCATTGTTGGGAAAAAATTCGCTATCGGGACAGGTGACATGGTCAAATCGAACCTTGGACATGACCAAAATACGTCGCGAAATTTATATATATATATATATATATATATATATATATATATATATATATATATATTATAATATATTTATATATAATATATATATATATATTTATTATAATATGTTTTATGGTTCGAAATACTTTCTTGTAAACACGCTCTCTTTCGAGCGTGTTTACTCGAGTGCTCAGTTTTTGCTTGAGGTTCTGGTTTATGTCCCTCAACAACTTTAGCACTTACTCAAGTATCAAGTCGTCCTAATTAATGTTTCTGTATTTTTCAAAGCAACCGCGCTTAAACCTTTAAAGAACAACTCTTAGTTTTAAACTAGTGCAAGTAAAGGGCTCTAAAAATCCCTTAAATTGAGCAGTGCATTCCCTATTTTAGAGGCATAATTTAGCATAATGAACTGGAAAATTATGCGCATTTCTTTTGAAAAAAATACAGATAACATGAGTTACAAGTAGTGCTTGATAATTAAGTTGCTCCTCAGGCTATAAACCATGAACCGGAACTTCAAGCAATAAATGGATTGTTAAGCTGCGTGCTTGTTTACAAAGGAAATTCGCCCAACATGCAGACCACCGCGTCAGTTTTTATTTTATTCTAATATATCACGTATAGTATTCGTTTTCTAAAATTAAAACATAATACAGCAGTGATAGAAACAAAAATAAAAGTTAATATTTATGTGTCAAGGGCATATTGAATAACTATTTAAGTGCAACAATCAAAGTAAATACATTACGATCACCTTGAAACCATCTGGCTGTATGACTTTAAATGCAATGCGTCCCTAGTTTTCTTCCTGGTCAATCAACTTATTAATAGCTCGTTTAAATTTTATATTTTTTTTTTTTTTTTTTTTATCATTTCAATTATGCAGTTTCTATTTCAATACCTTTCAACTTTGTAATTTGTCTTTAGTTGATTTATTGATTACATTTTATACTCTATGTAAAACAATAATTGTAGTTCTTTGTTTTAATTTATTTTGCATTTAGTAATTTATACTTTTGTTTTTATGTATAAATTAACTTTTAATGTCTTTTTTTTTTATACATAAAGCATCTATAGATGGAAAGTTAGTTATCGTAATAATAATGCGTGTAAAGTTAATATAATTACTATTAATATGGCAAACTTGTTGTGATTTCGTTGTACAGAATTCACGAATATTTTGTGCAATGGTCAAACTTTTAGCGAATTTCTCGCTAAAAAATTGACTAATAAAATAATCACGAATAAGATTGCTCTTCTGTAAGTCGTCTCTAATGACAGAAAAAAGATCTATATATATATATATATATATATATATATATATATATATATATATATATATATATATATATATATATAGTTTGCCTTTTTGTTTACAAAAGGTTGATTTTTGATTTACAAAAATCAACCTTAGGTATTTGAGTAGACACGAACGCTATTGAAAGCTAGGTATTCATGATGTCATTAACCCGGTTCGATGAGTCAGAACTTTTTTTCAAAACATTAGTAAAAGGTTATAATTTCTTTCCAGGAAAAAGGTTCTATCCTGTTTTTGGGCGCTTAATCGAATGAAACCAGTCCGGAGTTGATACCAACACTCTAGGTGACCAAAAAGTTTAAAAACCTAGGTAAATAACCGGAAACTATAATTACGACTGGTATACTCCAAATTTTTAATGGAGTTTCGTTTTCTACGTTTTTGGGTCGTTGAATTGAACAAAATCGGTTCAAAGTCGATATGATTGCTTCAAAAAGTTGAAACCATGGTGAAATCATTGGATAACCTATCAATTGGATAAAATACGGTCGTTAAACAAAAACCTTACTCTGGAGACTAATTATTACTACATATATAATTAGTTTCATTAAAATCGGTTTGTGTTTACGGCAGTTATCGCGCCATAAACACATCTTATTCTGAATTTGGGTCCCGAATATTCCAATTTGCGTCGGCACGTTTTTATACCTATAGAGTAGCTAAAGACCAGAGAAAGGACAGTTTCGGCTGCTTGAGTGGACATTAAAATCTATCATGCTTGGACATTTTAACCCCTCTCCTAACTTACCATTCACCTAAAGGGCCTAGGGTGAAATGTTCTCTCTTCTTAGCTAACAATTATAATTGTAAATGTTTATATTACAATTATTACGTTAGCTAACCCTAACGTAATTATAGTTACGTTTGATACATAAATACTCAATTCTTTTCGTATATATAACTACGGTATTATTGAGTAAAAATGTGTTGATTTAACTACCATATTGAGTGAAAAAGATATTATCTTTACGTTAATTAATAAATCTTATATTTTACTTATTAATCTTAGAAATTTTCGGCCAAATCTTTTGCTTCTTTTGTTTACAACCAATAACTATTCATCATTTTCAATGTAAGCAGCTTCTATACGGTGTGTAAACTTTTATCCATCAGTACTCATCTGATGTTTTTACATGATATTTATTAGGTGAGTGGTGGGGAAACAAATCAGGTAAAAACATCAGATGAATAAAGTTACACTTATCGCGCCTATTTCAAGATTTTCAGGTTATGCTGTATTGTTTTTTGTTGTTACTTGTCGTGGTTTGTTTTAGTACATTTTTTAAGTTTTAATTTGTCTGATGTGATTACAAATAGACATATAAAACATATGAAATCAAGAAGATTTATATTATCGGAAGAAAACAAGTGTGGTTTGTTCAATTTTTCTGAAATAAATACGGTAGTCAAATCTAATGTTTTTGTGTACATTTTGCACTCGTTTGTTTCTGGTGTTTTTGTACTATTATTGACTTATTTTAAGATAATATCTTATATTATTTGTATTCAACGACAAAGGTAATTTGTTTATACTGAAAGAAGTATGTATATCAGCATTTGTGGTATGGAAAATTAGTAACTTCGTAGATAAGTTGCACAAGTCACTTCTGTGCTTTGTTGCCGTGCATAATTTAAGTGAAATGTCAATATCTTCTATTCATTTTTATAATCTAGAAGACGTTCATCCTACATTTTGGTTAACTGATAAAGGATGCATAGAGACATTGGCACAAGTTGAATGAACTTCATGCATAAATAAGTACTGTTGTAAGATGTCAATTTAGTACGTTCACACACACTTTAGATCCGCGTATCGTATAGAGTACGATCTCTCAATACGATAATTCAAGCTGTATGAACCATGCGGAGGGGATCCGATCGCATACGCTAGAACTAGGGAGATGGAATCTAAATGTCATTTACTCAATTTATGTTAAAATCCAAATAATTCGTCAATCCAATTTCGTCAATTGTGCGAGAGACACCTAGGAAATTAACAAGCAAAATCCAATGCTACATCTGGGATTTGTTCCATCATTTGACATTTGTCTTCATTGATGGCTCCACCTAATGTCATGTCCCACTCTGTTTCGTTACGTCTAACAATTCAGGGCACCAACAGAGCCTGAACTCACTGTGACCTTTAATTAAAATCCCAAAGAAAATAATGTGAAGTATTTACCAGAGACTATTGGTCCTCTCTTACCACCATCATGCTTGACAAGTAAACATGTATATTTGATACTACCGAGTTTTGAAAAACATGAATACTCGCACAATATAAATGTGAGAGAGACACCTAGGAAATGTAACAAGCAAAATATAATGATACAAATTATCTGTGTTTAATAGATGATATTCTAATTTCATACATCATGACTCATATCAACTTTACAAGTGCGAAGCGATGCCCACCTCAAGAAAGTCAAGTTTCATTACGGTGAAGCCTTCAAGAGCATCAGTCGCAGCCCTCATGCAACTGTAGCCAAAATATTTTATTCTTAAATAGGATTTACTTGTATTAAACTTTTCTTATTGTTAAAATTTTATATTATAATAAACTTAGTTAAATTGATTCTTTTATTTTATTTTAGTTTCTGTATGAACAACACCAATTTAGGCGGTTTGTCATACAGGCGTCAGGGTATGATATACCCTTCAATAGGGTCAGGGTGACCCTATTGAAGTAGACTTCAGTTGATTCAAATAAACTCAAGTATACTTTAATATATAATGTATATACCCATCGGTACAAGACGAATTAAGTTAACTTGAATAAATATTGGCTGGCCCAAGTTAATCGTTTGACTAGTTTGATTTAAAATGACTTATGTCAGCTTGTACCAACACATGTCAAATTAAATCTACTTAAGTCAGCTTGAATCGACCCAAGTCAGCTTATTAGAGTCAAATCAAATTGAATTGATCCGACTCGATTTCAATCAGATCAAGCGATTTGAATCAACTATCGACTTAAGTCAATTATCTGTTGAGTCGACTCATAAAATTGGTTTAAAAAAGTCCCCCCCACTCAGGCTTTGCCTTGTGGGTTACTTGTATACTTTTGTGTAAACTTTTTTTGTATTCCTTTTTCTTTTTTGTATGTATACTTGTAAATAAAGGAATTGTTAAAAAAAACTCATGACTACTCATTTTTTTCTACAATTTAAACAGACTCATGATTGATATCTGCCCTATTTTTGGCTTATCATGTATACATAAAAATTGGATGAATCATCTCAATTTTCTTCTGAGACTTTTTTTATGTTCAGGTAATTTTATTAGTATAGTATTGCACATTTCTAACAATATAAAATTATCAAATTGAAATTTTAGATGCTACTAGAATTCATAATGTTCTACCACAAAAAGATTTAGACTGAAAAAGGATCAGTCATACCTACTGTAATCAAATGCAGATGGCTTCTGTGGATACAGTAATTGTCATTTTGTAGTTTGTGATATTATAACCCTCTCAATAATTAAAGTCTTTATAAATAAAATCTGGCAAAGAGGAAGCTGCCATGAACTATGATTGTGAATTACATTAGAAAGTCATACCTCAAGTTTCATTAAATTTGCTATACCCGCAAATAGAAACACGGTATTTCTATTACCCTAAAATAGTAATAATAATGCCTGTTAGATTTATAAAGTCTATGCCTCATATAAAATCGATTTAAAAAGTCAATTTGGCACATCACTATTTTATTTCTCATTGAAAGATCTGTTTATCTACAATTTAAATCCCCACACTCCGGCTTTGCCTTGTGGGTTCCTTTGTATACTTTTGTGTTACCTTGTTTTGTATTCTTTTTTGTATGTTATACTTGTAAATAAAGGAATTGTTAAAAAAAGACTCATGATTACCCAATTTTTTCTACAATTTAAACAGCCTCATGATTGATATCGACCCCTATTTATCATGTTATACAAAAAAAATTGGAGGAATCGTCAGGTAAGTATTGCATTTGTTGTATTAGTAAATTTGTATGCGGTCTGCCCTGACACTAATGGACAGCTCAGTTAGGTATGTGTCTGACTGCACAAAGCTCAAGCTAAGGTAAATCAGATCTTATAGATTAAGGGTTGTTCAGGCATCTGTATGACAAACCCCTTCTAAACTGGTGATGGTCATACAGAAGTTAAATAAAAGAATCAAATTTTACTAAATGTTATTTTAATAAAAAAATTTAACAATAAAAGAAAAGTTTAATACAAGTTTAAATCCTATTTAAGAATAAAATATTTTGACTACAGTCGCATGATGGTTGTGACTGACGCTCTTGAAGGCTTCACTGAAATGAAACTTGACTTTCTTGAGGTGAGCATCGCTTCGCACTTGTGAAGTTGATATGAGTCATGATGTATGAAATTAGAATATCATCTTTTAAACACAGATAATTTGTAGCATTGCATTTTGCTTGTTACATTTCTTAGGTGTCTCTCTCACATTTATAATTGTGCGAGTATTCATGTTTTTTTCAAAACTCGGTAGTATCAAAATACATGTTTTACTTGTCAAGCATGATGGTGGTAAGAGAGGACCAATAGTCTCTGGTAAATACTTCACATTATATTCTTTGGGATTTTAATTAAAGGTCACAGTGAGTTCAGGCTCTGTTGGTGCCCTGAATTGTTAGACGTAACGAAACAGAGTGGGACATGACATTAGGTGGAGCCATCAATGAAGACAAATGTCAAATGATGGAACAAATCCCAGATGTAGCATTGCATTTTGCTTGTTAATTTCCTAGGTGTCTCTCGCACAGTTATATGTATATTGATGAATTATTTGGTTTTTAACATAAATTTAGTAAATGACATTGACATCTTACAACAGTACTTATTTATGCATGAAGTTCATTCACAAGGCACAGAAGTGACTTGTGCAATTTATCTACGAAGTTACTAATTTTCCATACCACAAATGCTGATATACATACTTCTTTCAGTATAAACAAATTACCTTTGTCGTTGAAAACAAATAATATAAGATATTATCTTAAAAATAAGTCAATAATAGTACAAAAACACCAGAAACAAACGAGTGCAAAATGTAAACAAAAACATTAGATTTGACTACCGTATTTATTTCAGGAAAATCGAACAAACCACACTTATTTTCTTTTCTTCCAATAATATAGATGTCCAACTTTCGGTTTCAAACATTCAACACTTAAATAAAACGAATACAATAATACAAACTTTAACAGAAGTTGAATCAGTTCTAAGTCTAGAGATTCTTAAGTTTAAAAAAAAAATAACTTTTTAAATAAACAAGCGCGAAAGAAGGTAATGTTAGGTTATGATTAGAGGCACCACCTGGGCACCACCTCGCCGAGGTGGTGAGCTAGATCTTCCCGCCGCTGAGGAACTTTTCCCGCTCTGAGTGACCTTGATGAATAAAATCAACACCCATCTGGTACTCATCAGATGTTTTCAACTCATCAGATGCGTACCTGATGGATAAAGTTACACACCGATACTGATTCCTGCTGACGTCACGTCATGTATAAAAAGTCAGGTTATAACCTTCGACTTCGTATGGTTTGTTTACTTCAAATTAAATCACCTTATAATGTATATTATAACGTATTACATCATAAGTTTCTTTGTAATTTTGAATTTTGGCGCTGTATTTCATATGTGACGTAATTACAGGTTAGCCTTTGGAGTAAGTCTTCGTTTAGATGGCTGTTGCTTTCTATTTTCTTTTATCGTTTTATTTGTTTCTTCCTATTCAATTATTAATTTCTTATGGTTATAAATTCTATCCTTATCTTGCCTTAATTCTTAAATGTTTATTTTCAATAATTAGATTATTTTTTATTGAATATCGGTTACGCGATAGGCGACGCCATGTTGCCTTCATTCTCTATTGGTCGGGAAGCCAAACCAGGTCTATGGTTTTTTCGTAGTTGTATATTTAATTAATTCGTAGTTTAATTAATTAAACGTTGCAATTTTGAACTGACCTTCTTTGAATATTCATTATGGTAAGTGTACATTTAATTTAATTGATAAATTCATACATTTTGTGTCGTAAAGGTTATACAGCCCGTGATGCTCAGTTTTATATCCGTTTGCATCGTAATTATACATAATTTTTCCTTCCTGTTTTACAATTCATTACGTTTCTACATGTTTTTTGGTTATATTTTCAATATGAGCCCAATGAAGCCTGGTGAGCCTGATCATTGGATGCAGGAATTCTACGTAATTGACGGAACTTGTCTTTTCTCATTGTTTGTTATCGTTATTTGTTTATTTATTTTATCTCTTCCTATTTAGTAAGCTTCTAACCGTTTAGATAGCGGTTTTTTTCGAAATCTTTACTCTATGGCATTGCGCTGTGTTCGTCTATTTAACTCACCGTGTATGGAACTCTGCGAAATATCCCAATAACAAATAATTACTTCGTTCTAAACTGATGTAAAAATTCATACAGTAGGGGTGGGGGTGGTGGACACAGTGGTCTAACTCCCTGTTTTAGGTAGTCCTAAAAAACAGGGACTAGTTGCATCAACTACCGCACCGAGCGCTAGTTTTCACCTTGTACGCTTATCACTATTGTTATCAGTTTTAAATCAAGACTTCTATTTATGTTTATAAAAAATGTAAACAAGACATATTTATCTTATTCATTAACTTTTTTTCTTTTTTTAGTTGTTTATAAGTTATATTTTTTTAGAAAATAGGATAACGTGTGTTACGAAAGTTGAGTTATAATGAGACAACGAAGACGTCAATTAAATTTATAATTTCCCGGTTTGATGTTTGTTTACAAACATTTTTAATTTTTGTTTTGGTACAAACATTTTAATGTTTTGGAATTTTTGTTTTGTTTACAAACATTTTAATGTTTTGTTTACAACATTTTAATGTTTTGTTTACAAACATTTTTAATGTTTTGTTTACAAACATTTTTAATGTTTTGTTTACAAACATTTTTAATGTTTTGTTTACAAACATTTCTACAAATCATGGTTATCACGATATCAGGTCAACTTAAAATTAACACAGCGTTTATATTTTTATAACGTTTTATGAAATTTATACCTTTAAAATAATTAATAAATTTAACATTGTTAAAGACCCTTTTAAATAATTTTAATCTTGGAATTGAAGAAATAATTATTTTATATATGGCGTAAAAGGTAAACCGACCTGCCACTAGTGGAGAAAGGGTAAACTTAAGGCAGGTCCATCTAAACCAACTTATTCAGGTGGAGTTAGACCACTGTGTCCCCCGCCCCCACCCCTACTGTATGAATTTCTACATCTCTTTACTTCGTTCATATGTGAACAGGATTGAACACGAGGTTCGATCCTGAACAAAGATATTAATACTTAGAGGGTGTACATGGGCAGAATAGCACAGTGATAAGGGGTCTGGAAGTGAGACAGCTTCCACTAGGTGTCCATAACTGTACTTACCCCTACTATAGTCTCCAAGAGAGACACTTGATACTCCACCACCCCTCTACAACCCCTATTGTAGCATGCACTCTACAAACGGCGGACATTTTTCGGTCACATTAAACCACTTTATTCAACACAGAAAATTGAAGAATTAATGCAATAGATAATAATTAAAACTTATTTTAAATTTAATTTACTTAAATTTAGACAAAATAATCTAACCTGATAATTACAATCCTATGTAAGATTGTAATTATCAGGAAAAATAAAAATTACGTCACCAAAGTACAGTTGTGACACCTAACTACCCAAGGAACGATAAGAGCTGTTATATCGTCCCTCTAAGTATCACTAAGTAGTGTCTTTGACACAATATAATTGTGCGAGAGACACCAAGGAAATGTAACAAGCAAAATGCAATGCTACATCTGGGAACTGTTCCATCATTCGATATTCGTCATGATTGATGGCTCCACATAATGTCATGTCCCACTCTGTTTCGTTACGTCTAACTCATCAGGGCGCCGACAGAGCCTGAACTCACACGACAGAGCCTGAATATAATGTGAAGTACTTACCAGAGACGAGCGGTTATGGTAAGTAACCGCTCGTCTCTGGTACGTTTATTTGATCATAAATATCAAAAATAATCAATTTAATTAATCTAAATTTACTCCAAATTAAGTTAGGTTTAATTCTACGGTTTGAATTTATGACCTATGATTAAAAATTAGAGAGATGTATCAGTGACAGTGTATAATGTGAAATAACCACATTCTGTGGGCAAAACCACATTCTGTGGGCGTTCAACGATAATAATCACATTCTGTGGACGCGTCATTTTGTGGAAACGATAATAAATACATTTGTGGACACGATAATAAATACATTCTGCTGGACTCAACGCATCGACGCTTCGGATAATAATAACATTCTGTGGGCGTTCACATTTGTGGGCGTTCAAAGATAAATAATCACATTCTGTAAACGATAAAATAACATTGTGTGGGCGTTCAACGATAATAAATCACATTGGTGTGGGCGTTCAACGATAAATCAATTTGGTGTTCAACGATAATAATCGTGGGCGTTCAAACGAAATAATCACACGATAATAAACGTTCAACGATAATAATCACTTGTGGGCGTTCAAACGATAATAATACATTGTGTGGGCGTCAACGATAATAATCACATTCTGTGGGCGTTCAACGATAATAATCACATATTGTGTGGGCGTTCAACCGATAATAATCACATCTGTGGGCGTTCAACGATAATAATCACATTCGTGGGCGTAACGATAATAATCACATTGTGTGGCGTTCAACGATAATAATCACATTCTGTGGGCGCTCAACGATAATAATCACATTGCTGTGGGCGTTCAACGATAATAATCACATTGTGTGGGCGTTCAACGATAATAATCACATTCTGTGGGCGCTCAACGATAATAATCACATTGTGTGGGCGTTCAACGATAAATCACATTCTGTGGGCGTTCAACGATAATAATCAGCATTCTTGTGGCGTTCAACGATAATAATCAATTCTGTGGCGTTCAACGATAATAATCACATTCTGTGGGGCGTTAACGATAATAATCACATTGTGGGCGTTCAATAATAATCACATTGTGTGGGCGTTAATCAATTCGGATAATAATCACATTCTGTGGCGTCAACGATAATAAATCACATTCGTTCAACGATAATAATCACATTCTGTGGGCGTTCAACGATAATAATCACATTCTGTGGGCGTCAACGATAATAATCACATTGTGGGCGTTCAACGATAATAATCACATTTGTGGCGTCAACGATAATATCACATTCTGTGGGCGCTCAACGATAATAATCACATTCTGTGGGCGTTCACGATAATAATCACATTGTGTGGCGTTCAACGATAATAATCACATTCTGTGGGCGAACGATCACATTCTGTGGGCGTTCATATAATCACATTCTGTGGGCGTCAACGATAATAATCACATTCTGTGGGCGCTCAAAGTGCTGGGAACTGGTCCAATAATCATTTTTACTTTCCCTCATTTTTAAAATAGGTATATAGTAAAAGAATTGTGTTTGCGAAAAATTTTGATACCGTGATGTCAACAGAATTAGTAGGAAAGCCTCCCTCCATAATTAACAGCTTTTAATATTTAATTCTTCTCGTATTCTTGTATCATTAATTTTTAAGGCCTACTAGTAGGAAAGCCTCTTTCCATGATAGGCAGCTTGTTTCAAATACGTTTGAAAAAATTCAAAGAAAATTATATGCATTTGAATATTTATTAAAAAAATCGTTAATTTCACGAATATATACAGTGTTATGCACTTGATATCCATAGTCAATAAAATACTGTGCTCAAAATGTTCAATTTTTCTCAGTATAGAATAACTATTTATAAAAACTTACACGGCTTCTTCGAATACAGGAATAAATATTTTTGTGTAAAAATTATAATGGAGGATTTTCTGGAGGATTAAGGATGGTGTAATGGTTTGGTTTAATGTATTAAAATGAAAGGAGAGATAAAAGAAATTGTTGTTTCAAGCCATAATAATAACGGTGCAAGCTATTCTAACTCTGCTTTCATACATGCTAATAGACTGACGATAACCAAGGAAAATAATATTTAGTATTATTGAGGTATTATAGCGTATTATTAAGGGTAATAATGAAGAATAAAAGATCAATAAAGATGGCTGTGATGAGTTAAGAAACAGAATAAAAAAAATAACTCGTCGTCAAAAAAAAAAATTAAAAATATACCTCAATTTTTTTTAAAAAAAAAACCATTAAAAAGTTTTTCGTGTTTTTGAAATGTATAAACGATAGCGGAAAACAGATTATGTTAACATACCTAAGAATGTGAAGGAAAAAAGGAAAAAAAGATTTTTTGATGTATAAAAATGGTTTTCGATTCGGTTTAGATAAAGTCCGTTTTATAGGTAGAATAGAAAATAAAACAAGTGATCTCGAATTTTTTTTAAAGTTTGGCTTGAGGCGATGAAGTCTTCTCCCTTCTCTTTTACTTAAGTTCGTTTGAGTTCTGGAAAGGATCGGGACATCATTCTTATTTTTATGCTTCCATCATTTTTATGAACCAGTTAAACAGTTGTCTACTTTGACCGACAATCCACTCCCTCCAAGATTTGTATGAACTCTTTCATATTGAGTAAAAGTTTTTTGACGACGATTTTCGTCTAAGATTTACATATTTCATGTCTATCTATAACTTAAATATAAAATAAAATGGGTGCTCTGCATTTTAGAGATATTTTAAAAAGAGATTAACTTAAATAATAATTCGTAAAATAGCAATCGCTAAATCTAGAAAGAGAGAGGTGTGGCGTAATAACTTAATCGCGTGGCCACCTAGTTAATACCTAGTATTAACCTAGTTTTGAAACTAGGTATAGCAATCAATATTTAGGTCTTGTAGTGCTATCAATATTTTTTTTATTTTGGCAAAAATGAAAATATTATAATTTTGGCATAATGGAAAATTGTCCTCATACCTTTATGTGCTAAGAAAACTGAGGAAAACACTACCACAAGAAGTTCTCAGACTTGTTTATCTGGCCATGTTCCAAAGGAGACTATCCTATGGCATAATCCTTTGGGGACATGTTAACCTAACTAGTTTACTACTGCTGCAAAAGAAGGCTCTTAAAATTATAACCTCTTCTGGATACCTTGATGAATATTGTAAACATGTACATTTATAACGTCCTTGCCTTTATGAAACTTAATGTAAATAATTAGAATCAAAATAGTCAATACCACCAGTATAACTCAAGAAATAAAAATAAACTGATGATTCCTAGACATAGATTGACCAAATGAGAGGTAGGACAGAGTGTTCTTGGTATCAAAATGTTCAATGGATTACCTCCTGACAGTATTAAAGATTTGCAGATAAACAAAAAATTTAAAAAGGAGATCAAGGATATTCTCATCACTAATCCACTGTATAAAAGTGATGATTTCTTAAATCTTAAATTTTAAGTCCTCTTACTACATTTTTATTTATTGATTTGACATTATCCTATTGTTAATTTTTTATTCATGACGGAAATAAAGACTTTATTTATTTATTTATTTATTTATTTAAAATCCATGAAACGCGGAAAATTAATTTATTTTTTGAGATTGTCCGGTAGGAGGTATGGCGTAATAACTCAATCGTGTGGCCACCGTTTTTCAGGAACATAGATTTCCTAAAAAAAATATATATGAGTAGATATTTTTATACTTATAGAACTCCTTAAAAATTCAACTTTTATGTCTAACCTTATGGCCCAGAAGCGGGACCTAAAAAGCATTATTCATTTTGTACTGTTTCAACCTAAATTTATTTAAAAATATACCTTAAATTCTAAAGAAAAAATCGGGTATGGGGCACCCCGAAACTTTTCCTCATCTCATCGGATTTCCTACGCTCATCCTTTTTACTTTGGACTCGCTTCGCTCGTCCTCAGAATATACAAGTCGTTAAATGTACATTATAATATATCTTTTAGCTCGCTTGGCTTTTCCTCGGATAGTAAATACATCCGTTTTATTCCCATCGGTCACCCATGCAGGCACTGACCACGCTCAATGCTACTTAACTTATATGATCCTACAATGATCATATATATACTTATCGTATCAAATTGAAACTTGGACTACAACCAATGTTACAGTACAGGATTTTTAAAATGACTTAATAATGTACAAAACGTAGACATGTTTTTAAAAAGAAATTTGCTGACTTTGCAAAAATAATTTTTTGTGTTGGTTTTGCCAATGCTTAAAAAAATGCTATCATCAAGTTTTACACAGGGAACCTCTTATGTCAAAAAACCTAAAATTTGTGCAATTTTCTTAAATTTTGAACGTTCGCAAACATTTGGAAGCATCATGGATAAGGCAGTCTATGTTTTTTCTTCATCATTTAAATTATATTGTCGAAAAAATTTAGTTTGAAACAGTAGAAAATGGGTAATGTTTTATCAGGCCCGGCTCCTGGACATGTGACATAAATATTACATAGTATTCATAAGTTAAGTTTGTTACTTTATTCTTTAATATCCAGAACTTCTTTATGATGCTTTATAACTTAAAGACTTAGCCTCACTCTCTGTAACTAGATTTCTTATGGTTATTTCAAAGAAAATATCTGCCTCAGTAGCCGTGGTCCGTATATAGTTACTGGACTTCAGCACCGGAGGTCGGGGTTCACAGCCCGGGCTATGCTCTCAGTTTATGAAAAGAATTGAGCAAAAAGATTTCGGCCAACATAGCTTTACTTTGAGCATATGTAGATGTGAACCACCCGAGTGTTCCCCGCAGGGCGAACACCCTGAAGGGCCGAAAGGCCCTAAAACGGGCATTATTATTATTATTATTATTATTATTATTTATTATTATTATTATTATTATTATTATTATTTCAAAGAAAATGCGCCTATTCACCCTATAAATTATGGAAAGCAATTCTTATTTCTTTCCACAAATTTGAAATTGCACGATATTATTTCCAATCATTTATGGGCTGGGTAACATAGAGTGTTACATTACATGCTACTTCTCAAAATATTAATCATAACTAAAAAATTGGGTGCGGGGTACATCGGAACAAATAATTTTTTTTTGAGTAGTACGTAATTGAGCACTTTATTGGACCGTTTTTAGGATGAGAAGCCAATCATTATTGTTTATAGGGAGGTTTATTTGGTACTTTTCACCTCCGAGGACAATAATGAATGTAACAAAACTCCTAGGACGTAAAAGTAATTCATATATTGCCGCCATTACTGTAATGTAGCGTGTTAAAAAAAAAAACAATCTGTGTAAAAGCTTTATGAGGTTTCTTTAAAAACGTTAATTTTGTTTCTGTTTTTGTTCGTAGACTAATTTTATTTTCGTTTTTAAAAGTTGTTCTAATTGTCAATTTTGTGTTTATTTGTAAAGATTTTACATTTTTTATTTAAAAGTGTGAAGCTATGGATGAATTTCAATGACGACGATAATATGGAGTTAATTGGACGTTTTTTTTCAATTAAGTATATAGCGCAGTTTATTTAATGAGTGCTACCTCAAAAAAATAGTGTGCCATCCGGCTGAGAATGTCTTTATGTCTTGGCAATTTTTCTCGACTCTCTTCGCTCTTCGGTAAATCTAATTGCCGTGACATAAAGACACACTTCTCAGCCTTATGGCATAAATACTATTTTCTACCGAAAAAAAAGATTGATTTTTATACCAAATTTAATTTTTTACCAATAGTCCAAGATCCGGGTCTAAAAATGTGACTAATTTGTACTAATTCAAACCAAATTTTTCTGAAAATATATCTTTAATACAAATGCGAGGGCTCATACGGAGCCCTTCATTCGAATGCGCTCACTCAAAATATTAGAAAATCGCACAAATTCCAGTTTTCTTCCAATAAGTGGTTCCCTGTAGGTCGTGTGCAAGACATGAAGAGAACATTTTTTAAAGCTGATAAAATGTCCTATGAAAGGAGTGTTTTTTCGTCAAAATCAAATAACATAACTAAAGTTGTGACGTTCGTTAAATCCGATGTTTTGGGAGGTTGACAATAAGTCGCACATAACAGTTTTAATAATAACAACTTTACTTAATAGCATGTACATTAATATGTACCTAACATTATATAACCTATAGTTATGTACATTATTATATATGTTTTTTTTTATAATTTAAGGTGTATCTTCAGAAAAATTTGGTTTGAAGTAGTACGCAATGATTTTTTTTATTTTATTTATTGAATAATACAACAACAATTGTGATTGTTACAAGTATTAGAGTTAGCATGGTTTTAATGGCTTTGGTAAGCTTGATAGAGAAACATTCCAGTGATTACACTCAGGCGGGAGTTGGAAATAGATAAATAAATAGTGAAAATTATATCACTATTGAAATGTAAGAGATAGGAATATTATAGAACAGATTTGGAATAAATAAAATGTTAAAATAAATAAAATGTAGTAGTAAGATAATTAGATAAATTTATGATGAGCTTATAGAGATAACTGGTCTCGAGGCCAATGCCTCCTCAGGCGTCTCATTGGATTTTCAGGAAGGGTATTAGAGAATAGAGTTTTTTTACAAGAGGATTTGGATGATCGATTATGGAACCATGCAAGCTTTTATATCGGGATATAGAAAGATTTCGGACAAATGGAACATTAAGGTCGTTGTGGAGAGTAAGGTTTGATACATAGAAAGGAGCATTTGTAATGGTTCGAAGGATTTTAGATTGCAGGACTTGGAGACGATTGGAGTTAGAACCTTGGTGCAACCCCACACTTCCAGACCATAGGCCCATGATGGTTTTAATTTGACATTATAGATCCGAAGTTTGTTGCTCAATGTTAATTTGGACCTACGATCTAAAAGACGTGACAGGAACTAGTACGCAATGAATCACATTTTTTTCAGGTCCGCCTCTTGGACTACAACATTCTAACATAAATACACCAGGAGATACGATAATAACAGAAACACACACACAGATAACTTTGTAAAAACCTATTTAGGGGGTCTTTAAAACTTCTGAAACGGGTAATTTCGGTGACATCCCAATTTCGAATATTTTCGTAAACACAATACTTTTCCAAAATACCTAAAGTATAATCGAGGAAAAGTAATAAAAACCGTAAATCAATCAAATTAATCACGCCCACTCAGCAACTAATTTTTTTTTATTCGCATTTATTCATTTCCTTATTCAACACATCAACATGTCTAATCTTAACATTTATTTCATTCTATCAACATTCTTTTAGTTTATTTCCTTTATTTCTTTTACTGCATATTTTTTTTAAGTAATAAAATCAATAAAAATACATTTTTCACTTATAACCGTAAATAAAGTATTAAGATAAAGCTTGTTATTTATTGCAATACAAATGCTAATTTAATTTATATTATTAATCCTGCAACTGAAATGTAATTATAGTTGATACGGTAAAATAATGAGATTTCACTGAATGTAAAATATTACTTATTAATAATAAATAAATACCTTTATTAAAATACCATGCATTTAAATATTAATTATATTTATTTAATATTGAAAAGCAATGCAAGGTTATATAGATAAATTTAGAGGTATAAGGGATATGCAATCAACTATTGTTAGATTACTGTAACCAATGTTCTAATTTTTGTAATGAAAGGAACGAAGAAAAGAGTCTCTCCACAAAACTATTAATTTATTCAAAGCGCTTTCAACCTACATGAGGCCATCATCAGTGCCTGTACAAATAAGTAAAAATAACAAATAATTAAAAACAGTTAAAAATGTATAAACTGTTTTTAATTATTTGTTATTTTTACTTATTTGTACAGGCACTGATGATGGCCTCATGTAGGTTGAAAGCGCTTTGAATAAATTAATAGTTTTGTGGAGAGACTCTTTTCTTCGTTCCTTTCATTATGAACAACTCCACTAGTGCTCATTCAAAATGTTCTAATTTTTGTGTTATCTGATCCAGTTTGATCTATAACTACTCCTGAAGAAGGCTTCTTAATTTACAGCCGAATGCTCAAAGGACCCCGCAAAATCCTTATGAAAAATGGCTCTAGGTTAAAATCGCTGAAACTTTGCATAAATACTAAACTTAACATGCTGATCAAAAGTGTCAATGGGCCAACGCTCTATCTTCATCCCTTAGCCTTGTAAGGCCACTTAAACTCAGCCCAGTGGCGTAGCCAGGGGGGGGGGGCTGAGGGGTCTTCAGCCCCCCCCCGAAATTTTTACATAACCTAAACCCGCAATAAATGTGTGAAAAAATAAACCCTATAAAAAATATATAAAATAATATATTACATAACATATATTTTTAACAATAAACTTATAATATAAATATCATAATATATAAAAAAAATTTACATTGAAATTGAAAGATATAAAAAAATATATATACATATAATATATATATATATATATATATATATATATATATATATATATGTATATATATATATTATATATACCATTTTTAACATTCAGCCCCTCCGAAATTAAATCCTGGCTACGCCACTGCTCAGCCCATCAGAGTAATGCTTATGAAAAGTGGCCCTGATGGGGTGAGTTTCAGTGGCCTTACTAGGCTAAGGATTGAAGATAGAGCGGTGCCCATGACACTTTTGAATCAGCATGTTAAGTTTAGTATTTTATAGCAAAGTTTCAGCGAATTTAGCCGAAAGGCCATTTTTCATAAGGATTTTTGCGGGGTCCTTTGTGTTTTTATTTTATCTGACCACTTACCTCATGAACCTTAAACTTGTTAAATATTTTGGTCAATAATTTTTTTGTATTAGTTTTTGTGCTACATTGATAAATTAATGAAAGTTGCTATTATGTACATGCCATAATGTACATAATATTATATATAATTTAATTAATATTATATATGTAATTAATGTGCAACGATTAATTAACGTGTAATTAATGTTATATAATATTAATGTTATTAATATTATATATAATATCTTTTATGGTGTACATAATATTATGTACATATTAATGAACATAATATTATGTACATAATATCATTACGTATTAATGTACATGCTATTAAGTAAAGTTGCTATTAATAAAATAAACTGTCATGTACAACTTCTTTTTAACCTCCCAATTCAGACATTATCGGGAAAACATAATTTTCGCAGTCTGTTCTTGAGGTTTAGTATTTTAGGTCTAGAGCCGAACCTGAAAAAATAATAACTCATTTTGCACTTCTTGAAACTAGTTAAAAAACTTATTTTCATGAAAATATACCTTAAATTTCAACACTCTGCGTATCCAGAGTGGAGCCCTCCATGTAATTGCGCATGCTAAAAATTCATAAAATCGCACACAATTTCAGTTTTCTTAAAATAAGTGGTTCCCTGTGGGTCGTGTGCAAAACATGAAGAGAACATTTTTTAAAGATGGTAATATTTTCTATAAAACGAGTGTTAAATCATAAAAATCTGGCTAAACTAAATTGCATGATAAATTGTTTAATCATCAAAATTACTTGAACCAAAGTTATGGCTCTTTCTAAAACACCAAAAAAAAATTGGTAATTTATGCAGTCAGTGAATTTCTTTCAAAAAATATTTGTTGTGCATTTTTTGGCCATTTAACAAAATATCATAACTTTAGTTGATATATAGACTAATATATCATGTATGTATATTAGTCTATATTAGATATCAACTAATATAGACACTGATTTTATAGAAAGTTTTATCAGCTTTAAAACATTTTTCTCTTCATGTTTTGGACACGCCTACAGGGAACCACTTATTGCAAGAAAACTGGCATTTGTGCGATTTTCTAATATTTTGATCAAGCGCATTCATATGAAGGGCTCCACTTCTGATAGGCAGACTATACTTTTTCTTCATAATTTATGGTATATTTTTAGCAAAAAATAAAGCTGCAATTTTTTACACATGTAGCAAACATACGAAGTTACATTATATTATCAGTATTAGTTTCGGTCTGATTGATTGACATATATAATATAGTGTAAACCAATCACGTTTTTTGACTAATAATTTTTAAAATTAGCTTATATCGTGGCAGTATGTCATTTATATAAACCAGTAAAGGTGCATTCACAATACTGCGGTAGCGATGCGTGCGGGCGTTTAAAACACAGCTCGTCCAAAACAACCTTTACTTCTTCGTTTTTTTAATCTTTGTTAAGACATATATTTTTTTGTTTCTAAAATTCGGAACAAGAGTGCGCTGCGTTAGCGGCTTTTGCTGCTGTAGCGTTGGCAATTGTGGAACCACCATTTTCCGCATCGCACCGCTACGCACGCACGAACGCATCGCTACCGCAGTATTGTGAATGCACCTTAATATGACGAACTAATAAAGGACAACAGCAATGTAGCCGTGAAGCAGCCACAAGGTGGTGCGGAGGCCACGGAGTGACCCTCAGCGCTGACGCCGCAGAGCGGCAAAGAGGAAGGCCTCCTATTTTAGTTATTCACCTATAACACCTTTTGTTGATTTTTCCATTTTGGCATCGTCCTTTGATTCCTATAGGTGGCTTTTCCTCATAATTCAATAGTAAGATAGTGATAGATGACTTTTCTAGAGTTAACTAACTCTAGTTAACTAACTCTAGTAACTATTAACCCCTTTGGCTTATCGTACCAAAAAATATAAATTGAGATGTAGATTCTTTAGATGGTTAATTCTTTGATTTTGTTTACTCCTTCAGCTCTTATTAGAGCTAACACATTAGCACACCGTTAATTCTTATTTGGTTATACTCACGTATTACTTTTTTATTTGGTTACTAACCTATCTTTTAACTAATCGTGACAAAATTAATTGTTTGGGAATCTCCTTTAAATGGTTAATCTCAAAAATGTATATTACTTGAGCGAGCATAAGCTATTTCAATACATCGGGCTAGAAACATTTTGGGGCTCTCATGGCTGCTGCTTTTAAAATGTATGGTTAAATAACCTTATTGAAACCTCCTCTATGAGTGGCTCAAGGCTATAATTAGTCACTTGTCTGCTTGTCACACATTGCTTGTGTTTTGAATCTTAAACATTCCATTATTTAAGTTACTGTATGGGTACTCTTTACTTTCAATCAATCCTGCCAAAACTGCACTAGTAATTTTCACCAAACAAACCTCACACTAAGAGGCCCCCTATACTGTTTGGTGAACAACTACAGCTATCTGACTAGCTATCTTATGTCAAATATCTCGGAGTAATCCTTGACAAGAGGCTAAGTTGGAATCAACAGCTGGATAAAATAATCAACAAAGCCAAACTGACTTGAAGGGAATTGGGAATTGAAGGTAATGAGCAAGCAGACACCCTTGCAAAAAAGGGGTCTGAGACCACTCCTGTGGGCCCTGAACCCATAGTAGCCATACCCAAAGCTATAGCCAAAGGTGTAATCAAAGATTGGCTCTTAACCAATCACCTACACCACTGGAACAAATCCTCCGGCATAAAACACAGTAAACTTATGTTAAAAGGACCCAGTCCCAAAGTAACTGAGGACCTCTCAGTCTAAGCAGAAGACCTTAGAACAGTAACTGACTACTGACTGGTCACTGTCACCTTCGAAAACACCTCCATACCATTGGTATCTTTAAAGATAATTCAGTGTGTAGGCTTTGTGAATCGCACATACTTCTGAAATGTGAAGCCCTAGCCTTTCAAAGGTTCACCAACTTTGGTACTAGCATTCTCACTAAGTTTGACTCTACCAATAAATCACTGGTCAAAAAGATCCTAGACCTAGTCCGGGGAATAGGATTATTCTGACCTGGACCAATTGAGGGGATTGTACAATAGACTTCCAGTCGCAGTGCAAATGGGGTCTATCCTGGACTCCAACCCCAATCTTCAATAATAATAATAATGGGTACTCTTCTTAAATAATTTAATAAAAATATCATTTGATACTACCGAGTTTTGCAAAACATGAATAGTTGACACAATATAATTGTGCGAGAGACACCAAGGAAATGTAACAAGCAAAATACAATGCTACATCTGGGAACTGTTCCATCATCGACATTCGTCATACTTGATGGCTCGACATAATGTCATGTCCCACTCTGTTTCGTTACGTCTAACTCATCAGGGCGCCGACAGAGCCTGAACCACTCTGACCTTCAATTAATTCCGAAGAATATAATATGAAGTACTTACCAGAGACGAGCGGTGCTCTCTTACCGTCATCATGCATGGCAAGCAAAAAATATATCATTTCATACTACTGCAAAACATTAGTAGTTGACACATTATAATTGTGCGAGAGACACCTAGGAAATGTAACAAGCAAAATGCAATGCTACATCTGGGAACTACATCTGACAGTTCAGGCTCTGTCAGCGCCCTGATGAGTTAGACGTAACGAAACAGAGTGGGAAATGACATTATGTCGAGCCATCAATGATGACGAATGTCGGAAGATGGAACAGTTCCCAGATGTAGCATTGCATTTGCTTGTTACATTCCTAGGTGCCTCTCGCACAATATATTGTGTCAACTATTCATGTTTTGCAAAATTTTTTTTATGAGAATTCGCCTAAAGCTTTATTTTCTGATAAAAATTCGCTAAAAACTTAAATTTCTGATATAAATTCACTAAAAGCGTCATTTTCTGATGAAAATTCGCTAAAAGCGTTATTTGCTGATGTAAATTCGCTAAAAGCTTCCCAAGGGTTACTGTTGCAGGAAGTTATTAATTAAACAATTCTCCCGTGTACGCTCTTGTTAGAGTAACTAGGTATCTACAAAAAATATCTAAACAAGTACCAAAAGTGCAGGAGGGAGTAGAAGAAAATAATAATTTAAGTCGAGTCGTGGCTTAAACCATGGGAAATGGAAAAGTTGTTGGGAAAAATAATAGAATCATGAAAATAAAATTTAATATATCCTTAGGGTGAGCGTGAATGGAGTCCATTACAAATTATGAAAGAAAAGAAGTCTCTCCACAAAATTGGCAAAGCGCTTTCAACCTAACTAGAGGCCATCATCAGTGCAAACCGTTGAGTTGTAAGAAATGTGAGTCTATGTTTTTCTATTAGATTTGACTCTCATATCTAATAGAAAAACATAGACTTACTTCTCTTCTTCTTTACATCTCAACGGTTTTGCACTGATGATGGCCTCTAGTTAGGTTGAAAGCGCTTTGCCAATAAAGTTTTATTTTGTGGAGAGACTTCTTTTCTTTAATTTTTTATAAGTTTTCTCTTCAAAGTTTGATATTTTGTTTAGAAATCCAATTTTAAGTTACCGCCTGTCATATATATATATTAAGTTGATTTTCATATCAACGACACTACTTATTAAAGTATGCATTCTACTAAAATCATACACAGAATAAACAAAGAACATCTCTTATAAGAAAACTTGTCAGTACATTTTTGGACATGCTGTTTGCTATATATAATTTATAAAATCGCTGAGTCAATCCATCGATTTGGGATTTTACGGAATTATAAATACTGACAATCTCCTAATTATAAATTAGAATGAGCGTGAATGGAGTCCATTACAAATAATGAAAGAAAAGAAGTCTCTCCACAAAATAAAACTTTATTGGCAAAGCGCTTTCAACCTAACGAGAGGCCATCATCAGTGCAAAAACCGTTGAGATGTAGTGAGTCTATGTTTTTCTATTAGATATGATGACTCTGACGTCTGACTCTCATATCTAATAGAAAAACATAGACTCACTTCTCTTCTTCTTCACATCTCAACGGTTTTGCACTGATGATGGCCTCTAGTTAGGTTGAAAGCGCTTTGCCAATAAAGTTTTATTTTGTGGAGAGACTTCTTTTCTTTCATTTTTTATAAGTTTTCTCTTCAAAGTTTGATATTTTGTTTGGAAATCCAATTTTAAGTTACCGCCTGTCATATATATATATTATGTTGATTTTCATATCAACGACACTACTTATTAAAGTATACATTCAACTAAAATTATGCGCAGAATAAACAAAGAACATCTCTTATAAGAAAACTTGTCTGTACATTTTTGGACATGCTCTGTGCTAGATATAATTTATAAAATCGCTGAGTCAATCCATCAATTTGGGATTTTACGGAATTATAAATACTGACAATCTCCTAATTATAAATTAGAATGAGCGTGAATGGAGTCCATTACAAATAAGAAAGAAAAGAAGTCTCTCTACAAATAAAACTTTATTGGCAAAGCGCTTTCAACCTAACGAGAGGCCATCATCAGTGCAAAACCGTTGAGATGTAAAGAAGAAGAGAAGTGAGTCTATGTTTTTCTATTAGATATGATGACTCTGACGTCTGACTCTCATATCTAATAGAAAAACATAGACTCACTTCTCTTCTTCTTTTACATCTCAACGGTTTTGCACTGATGATGGCCTCTAGTTAGGTTGAAAGCGCTTTGCCAATAAAGTTTTATTTTGTGGAGAGACTTCTTTTCTTTCATTATTAATAAAATTGAAGTTTTTGTCCTGTTAGAAATCCTATAACAAAATTCTAATTTTCCATAAACAAAATTTTCTAATTTTGTTAGAATCCATTAGGAACAGAGCTCAGCATAAATTACAATTTCAAGAGTAATGCAAATCACTTAATACTCTAAGGTGTATCTATACCTTGAAAACCAATAACTCTAACTCACATGACATTTACTGGCGTCATTAAGACCAAGACCAGTAGTTTTATACTTTATTACTATAGTATAAAAAAAAATATTATTATCTAAACGTTCTTGACATTTTTCCTATTTAAACCTATATTGTGTAGGTAATTCCTATTTTTTTATTATTTATTTTTGTTTATAATTAAGGTAAACTGATTTGCCGCACCTCTCTTTAGTTATATAAACATTGTATGGAATAAAATGTTTTATTGACAATTATAATGAGTGAGACAATGTTTTTATTACTCTTATTTAATTTTAAATTTATTTAAATTCGTAGATTTATCTTGATACAACAAAATTAATACATTCTTTTTTCCTGATTTACTAATTAATATAAGTTACAGTGTTTCGTTTGATTTATTGCTGTTTTCGATTTTTTTATTGTTCTTCATTTCTTTACTTGTTTTTACTTTTTCTTATTTATACCGTAGGTATATAGAAAAGTTATTGCGATTGCGAAAAAATCCGAAACTGGGATGTCACTTGAGTAATCCGTTTCAAGAGACCTCCTGATTGGTTTTCTCAAAGTTGTCTGTCTATATCTATATATCTGCCGCACCGTATTCTAGAGAGTTGAAATATGGTACAAAAATCAATCATTAGTTGTGCTATCCTGAAAATTAATAAAACCTGTTGTGGTCATTTCGAAATTTAGTACACATATAGTCACGAATAAGGCCAACATATGTGCCAAGTTTCATCTCATTATGAAACTTTGCTCAAAGCTAATATACGCTTAGTTCGTATGATTAGTATAAGTGTTTTATAAATTTTTAAAAATTCAAAAAACTCATTTGAGTTAAAATTTGGTAAAAGTATATCCCTTAACAGAATAAATACTAAGTTAAAAGTAAGGCCCGTATTTAAGACATTTTCCTTACCTAAACCTAACATTTCCTTAAGGCCTCCTTAAGGAGACCTAATATTTTCCTTACCTAAACCTAACATTTTCCTTAAGGCCTCTTTAAGGAGACCTAATATTTTCCTTATCTAAACCTAACATTTTCCTTAAGGCCTCTTTAAGGAGACCTAATATTTTCCTTATCTAAACCTAACATTTTCATCCTCACTATTTCGGACTCGCTTCGTTCGTCATCAGACAATGAATACATTGTTTTTATTCTCAGCTATCACAAATCCAGACACTGATCTCGCTTGATACGGCTTAACTTTTATTGTTTGCAGACACAATACTTTTCCTCTATATGTATAGTATAAAATAAAAGGAGGAAAATTAAAAATTGTTTTATACATTTCTTTATTGTCCTTGTCTCATGTGGTAATTTGTTTCATTATTAAAAAACCTGTTTGTATTTCTTCTAGTTTACAACTAGATTTCCAAATTAACATTTTCTACACAATTCCAACCATTTTCCCCATCATTCCATACCAGATCAAGACACTTTTCTACCTTGATATTTCAAATTTTGATATACCTAGGTATGATTGGAAGGCTTATCTGGGTGTGTGAAAAAGGAGAAAGCAGGACTTGTGTTTTCATGAAAGTCTATGACTGACTCATCCGAGTTTGGATGAGTCAGTCATCAAATCAAATCTACAAAATTACACATTTTTGAGTTGTGTAATTCTGCCTTGATTTTTGCATACGTCATATCGAAGTAAGGCTTTTTTTGGCAAGAGGAAATTATTGAAATTACGTATTGTTTTTTTTTATCTTATAAAAGAACAGAGACAACGGCTCTGTTCACAATACTGTGGAACTTTTCCTTAGCACATCAGCTTCGCTACGCTTATCCTCACTACTTCGGACTCGCTTCGCTCGTCCTTAAAATATGAAAATCACCTTATTTATACTGCAACACGTCTTTGGACTCGTTTCGCTTGTCCTTAGACAGTAATGCATTCATTTTATTCCCTGCAGTTCCCGTTCAGGCTTTGACCTCACCAGATGCTGCTTAACTTTTATAATCGAACAAAAACTGTAGATATTCTTGCCGTATTGAATCAAAGTCAATCAATCTTATCTGTGTGATAAGAATCTACAGCTTTATAATCTGCGTGATAAGAATGTACAGCTTTATAATCTCTGTGATAAGAATGTACAGCTATATAATCTGTGTGATAAGAATGTACAGCTTTATAATTTATGGAACCCGAATGAAACTGGATTAAGCTCATAATAAATTCTCGGATGAGGCTCAAGAAGAATCTACAAATATTAAATTAGTAGAATCAGACAAACAACCCATGGACTCAATTAAAACCATTATCAGAAAATTGTTATGAATTGGGGGATCCCCAGAAAAACATTGAAACAATTAGGAACAAGGTACCTCAGAACTTTTTACAAACGCATGGGACTCGCTACGCTTATCCTCAGTACATTGGACTCGCTTCGCTTCGTCCTTTCCTGCACGCTTTTTTTACAAAAATGGATGCATTTGTCCCTAATTTGTAACTCAATCGGATTATTTTTGTATTTAATTTCATTTTTCATAAAAAACGTGAACAAGTCAATTAATAAAAATTAAACAAATCCTAATAATAATAAAAAATAAAACTTGGTACATAGGTTGGTCTAATATCTGATTACAAGCATGGTAATTTTTACATACTTTTAGTATAAATAAGGAAATAGTTATTTATGCAACAAGGGATGAAAGTAAGTTTTACAGCTCAAGTTAAAGTTTCGACCTAAGGCTGCGCCGAAGGAGGAAACTTCATTAGCTCTCGAGGCCGGTAGGCCGAGGGAGTTAACTAACATTTTGGCTCCCGAGGCTTGACGAGGGAGATAATACGAGAGCTGAAAAACTTTCATCCCTTGCTGCATATTAAATTTATCTACGATTAGAGAACTACTAACAACTATTAATATATTCTTCAGCTCCTTAATTGTTATTGTGTTAGTTTAGTTTATTCTTACCATGTCAATTACTCTGATGAAGACAAAATTTAGCCACTATCTTCACATTATTTTATTGTAAGCTGTCAATAGAATAATGTGTAATACTATATTTGTAATTTAAACATTAGCATGTGTATATTGTACATTCTACACGTAGTACCAACATAACACCGAAAAAAATCCTAAAAATTTCCTAAAATTCCTAAAAATTTTGTCAAGTTGGCAACACTTTCACTTTTCCTCCCTAGGGAGTAAAAGTACATTTACAGTGTGAGATAACAAGACTGTATGTAGAACTTACAATACAAGGAGTAGATAAAGTAAATATTGTTAAATAAGTAAAATTGTTCATAGATAAATATCCTTCGTAATAAGTAACTAAATCATTGTTGTTCGCCTTATATATGTATTGAAGAATTTCCTTGAATTTTGATTTTATAACTTGATAAAGCAAGTTTATGTAAATGTAAAATTTCAATTAGCTCGACTAAGAATGAATAATACATGTTTAACTTGGTTATATATCTAATTAGTTGTAATACTCCTTCATTTATGTGTTATACGATGACAACACTTGAATATAAATATGCAGTGTATAAGTGGCGCCAATTTGTTGTTATGCTTCATAACTTTGGATACTTTATCATTCAAGGAGAGTTCATAAAACAAATGTCTGGTTTCTTGCTTCACCACTTAAGATTTCTATGTCACTGGTACAAATTCCTATATTTGGGGCGTTATTTTTTGGTTCTAATTGAGGCAAAATTCACGGAGATTTTGTGGTTTTAAATTAAAATTTTATTCCCGCCACACCTAAGTTGGCTACACTGACAGGTGGTTTTTATTTTAGTTAGAGGCAACACTGTTTGGTTTGTGATCTCTGTGTCGGTCGTCATGTCGGTTCCATTATTTCAATTAATTAATTCAGTTAATTATTAATATAATTATGTTTAAATACATTTATCATTAAATCTATTAGTTTTGTTTCTTCATTCGTCTAACAGATTTCATTAAACAAATGGCTGGTTTCTTGCTTCCCTCCTTTAGATTTCCTATCTCCACTGTTAAAAATTCGTATATTGGGGAGTTATTTTTGGCTCTAATTGATGTCATGCCGTGCTGTACTGTAACGAGCTGGTTTTGAACACTTAAAGCTGGCATAAAATAAGGAATTTTTTAATATTCCAAAATGAGCGCCGTTTTATTACGCTACATTTGAATTCGACCAACGTTTCAATTCACTGAAATACCCCTGTTTTTTTATACTTGTACTATACTTGTATTCTGTACTCCACTCTGCAACACTATCGTTATGACTAGAGCTAGGATTAGAGTGAATACTTATGACTTGAGTAAGGCAACTTAGATCATAAACGTGTAAAGATATAAAACGTCATTTGCATCTTGATCATTCATACATACAAGCGTCAATCCATCTAATTCTTTCGGTCGCAATTATTTCACAAAACGTTTAGTCATCTAGTTCTCTAAGTCACAATAGTTTCATAAAACGTTACCTCGTTGTCTATATCGCAATAGTTTCACAAACGTCTAGTCATCTATGTAAATGGTTCTTAACGTGGTAGATATAGCCCCAAAAAAGTTTTACAATAAGTCCAGTCATCTAGTTCTCTATGACGCAATAGTTTCATAAAACGTCCATAGTCATCTAGTTCTCTATGTCGCAATAGTTTCGTAAAACATCCAGTCATCTAGTTCTCTATGTCGCAATAGGTTTCGTAAAACGTCCAGTCATCTAGTTCTCTATGTCGCAATAGTTTCGTAAAACGTCCAGTCATTCTAGTTCTCTATGTCGCAATAGTTTCATAAAACGTTCATTCATCTAGTTCTCTATGTCGCAATAGTTTCGTAAAACGACAAAAACTTTATAGGGACCTCTATTTTAAATATTCAAGCTTTTGAGGAGGAATAGGTCCTAATTAATAAAAAAAACTAATTTTGCCGCGCTTTCGATTTAATTTTATCTTTTTCAAGACTAAACATATTAAATATTCAACACATTAACTTAATATATTAAATATGTTGTCCAAACATCTATTTGTTAGCAACCATGTAACTGTTTTTGTTATTATTTAATATGTTAAGCCTTGAAAAAGATAAAATTATATCGAAAGCTCGGAAAAATTAGTTTTTTTTATTAATTAGGACCTATTCCTCCTCAAAAGCTAGAATATTTCATAAAACGTTAATTCATCTAGTTCTCTATGTCGCAATAGTTTCATAAAACGTCCAGTCATCTAGTTCTCTATGTCGCAATAGTTTCGTAAAACGTCATCTAGTTCTCTATGTCGCAATAGTTTCATAAAACGTCCAGTCATCTAGTTCTCTATGTCGCAATAGTTTCATAAAACGTCCAGTCATCTAGTTCTCTATGTCGCAATAGTTTCATAAAACGTTCATTCATCTAGTTCTCTATGTCGCAATAGTTTCGTAAAACGTCCAGTCATCTAGTTCTCTATGTCGCAATAGTTTCGTAAAACGTCCAGTTATCTAGGTTCCTCTATGTCGCAATAGTTTCGTAAACGTCCAGTCATCTAGTTCTCTATGTCGCAATAGTTTCGTAAAACGTCCAGTCATCTAGTTCTCTATGTCGCAATAGTTTCGTAAAACGTCCAGTCATCTAGTTCTCTATGTCGCAATAGTTACATAAAACGTCCAGTCATTTAGTTCAGTTGAGGCTCTCAACGTGGACGATATCTCCAAACAAAAGATGTATAAAATGCCCGGACAACTAGTTATCTAAACATGCAATAGTTTCACATAAATTAATGTTTCGGTATTTATAGTCATAAATATTTTTTTTTACAATTTTTTGACTGAAATTATACCAAAGCAAAATTCATAATTCTTATACCAAATTTAAAAAAAAAAGAAAATTACGGGTTTCAGCTAGTTAAAGGTCAGTGGTGAGAAACAGAAAATGTTTGTAAGTTATAGACTGACACAGTTTTCAAATTCAAAAGTCAATATTTTAAAATTGGTTCTGGATATTAAAATGAAATTGCTGGATGCGTTTGCTTTTAGAGAGATATTTTTTGCCTTCTATTTCCATTTAAATTTTTGAGGTCTATAAAAGAATGATAACTTGGCAAAATAGGATTACGTTGTGAAAAAAATTTATTTTTTGAGGTAGTACGTAATTGAGAACTTTATTGGACCGTTTTAGGATGAGAAGCCAATCATTATTGTTATAGGAGGTTATTCAGTACTTTTCACCTCCGAGGACAATAATGAATGTAAAAAAACTCCTAGGACGTAAAAGTAATTCATATATTGCCGCCATTACTGTAATGCAGCGTGTTCAAAAAAACAATCTGTGTAAAACTTTCATGAGATTTCTATAAAAACGTTTATTTTGTTTCTGTTTTTGTTGGTAGACTAATTTTTTTTCGTTTTTAAAAGGTTATAATTGACAATTTTTGTGTGTGTTATTTGTAAAGTTTTTACATTTTTGAGTAAAAATGTGAAGCTATGGATGAATTCAATGACGACGATAATATGGAGTTAATTGGACGTTTGTTTGTTTTTTTTTTTTTTCAATTAAGTATATATCGCAGTTTATTTAATGAGTGCTACCTTAAAAAAAATAGTGTTTGCCATCCGGCTGAGAATGTCTTTATGTCTTGGCAATTTTTCCCGACTCCCTTTTCCGGTAAATCTAATTGCCGTGACATAAAGACACACTTCTCAGCCTTATGGCATAAATAACTATTTCTGTGCAACCCAACTAGACCAAGCCTAAATTTTTTCGAAGTTTTAAACTCTCTAGCTTAAACAGCGGTAATTATTCGTGACGTTCACACAGGCAGGGCGGCGAAAACCACCTAGGATGATATAATTGTTCCCGCAACGGATAACTGTGTTCAGATTTTAAGGATTAACAAAATACTTTTACTACACGCTTATGAGATGTACGAGATCGCTTGTGAAACGTCAAGCGTGTTTCCCTTCAGTTTCAGACTTCAGAGAGGGGAATGTGCAAAACGTCGAATGTGCAAACTGTGCGATGAACGCACAGATGAGATATTTATTAGCATGAGGCATTTTTTTAAACATATTAAAAATTAAGCATTTATCTTATTTCCTGACTGAGACTCATTTAAAAAATGAATTATTAAAGAAAATTATCTTTTATAAACATTTTTATATAGATTTATCTTTTTTTTTTTAATCCAGTTCCTATTCCTTCATTTTTTTAACCAATTCTTTTTGTTGTAACATTAGAAATTTTATAACTAAAATATTGGTTTCTATATACTTGCAGGTGTTTATTACACCGGAATCACCGCACCCAGGGGATCCGTTGCCGCTCCTTAAAAACGACCATTTTCATGGCGTCGTCGCAAAATGCGGTTAATATCAAGCAAATAATAGGTGGATATTTGAACTTGCTATATATCATGTCTATTCCGATTTACAGTCTCTTATTATGTTAAAATAATGTATTTTGCGAAATTCTTAATAAAAGATTCTTCAAACGAAATTGAGGCTATATTTTAGCCATAATATGTAGTAATTTCCGTATACTTGCCTAAGGGTGGGAATTGGTTAATTTATTATCTTCACCCCCCTATAAGTATTTTTTTTTAATCCTCTATCATAATTCTATTGAGGTATACAATGCTCTCCTACGGGCTAAATACCATCTACCCACGACGAAAATAAATGATTTAAGCAATGCAAGATTTAAGCATGTACTTTATAATGGTACACAGGGTAATACTTTTCTGATGCACAACCATTAAATCCCTTTAAGTGTGGGATGGGTTCTCGGTGGTGTAATGAATAGCACGTGCATCTGCCACCCAGACAGTCCTGGTTCGATCCCGGTCGGGACCTTTAGGATTTTCATGCTAGGGATGAAAATCCCTTTCACGTGTCGTTAAGCCGTGAAAGGGAACGATTTTCTTAAGTTCGTTAAGAAAATCGAATGGGAAGTTAAGCCGGTCGTTCCGAGTCTGTGCGATGTCAGGTACTCGTAAAAGATCCCTAACCCTAAATGAACCTGGGTTGAGGCAAAACGTTAAGCCGTGAAAGGGAACGATTTTCTTAAGTTCGTTAAGAAAATCGAATGGGAAGTTAAGCCGGTCGTTCCGAGCCTGTGCGATGTCAGGTACTCGTAAAAGATCCCTAACCCTAAATGAACCTGGGTTGAGGCAAAAGTTAGGACCCTCAATAGTAGTTTATATTAAATATATATGTTTCTGCATTATGGTTTCGAGAGCAGGAAAACCTGGTCTGGCAGTGGGGCACGTGTTGTTTCTAATTGAAGCTGTAGAAACTTAGAGTAAAATCACGAAATTAATTAGATTAAATTAGATCTGAAATTTTATACAGATCTAATTTGTATGGTTAACGTATGCATGAAGTTTAAAATTAATTAGCAGCATTAGTTCTGGTTATATCGGTTGGTGTATTAACCATAATGTAAACAATTTTTTTATAAATACATTTGAAAATTCGTTTATATCGTGGCACTATGACATTTATATAAACTAGTATCATATGATTTTGAATGAGCACCAGTGGAGTTGTTCATAATGAAAGGAACGAAGAAAAGAGTCTCTCCACAAAACAATAATTTATTCAAAGCGCTTTCAACCTAACATGAGGCCATCATCAGTGCCTGTACAAAGAAATAGAAACCATAAAAAAATTAACCATAAATAGTCAAAACTAAAACAATAAATAAAAATTGTATTTTGTTTGTTTTTATTTATTGTTTTAGTTTTGACTATTTATGGTTAATTTTTTATGGTTTCTATTTCTTTGTACAGGCACTGATGATGGCCTCATGTTAGGTTGAAAGCGCTTTGAATAAATTATTGTTTTGTGGAGAGACTCTTTTCTTCGTTCCTTTCATAACTAGTATCATATCAAACTGACATAGGACAACCATGTAGCCGCCAAGCGGCTAATGGACCGAAGGCCTATTGTTTTTAATTAAGATTAAGACAGGATCTAACTTTTTTCAGACTAAAAACATAATTTCTTTCTTATTCAGGAGACACCACTATTTAAATAAATTACAATAAAAGTACTAATATTTTCTTAGAAATGTATAGTTACATTTTTGTGAGATGTTTGTCTAGTTTCTTATCCTTTTCATCAATAGAGTTTGTTTTGAAGGTAAAATATCTGTATGGTAAGGAAAGATTTTAATATCAGTCATCATGATCTTGGTCCAATGAAGAAAGAAGAAGAAAAAGGTCCTTAGTTAACTGTCTTGTTTAGGGAGCTTGTTGATTTAATACCCAACCTTTTTTCTCTTGTCCCTACATCCCTTCATTTCAAATTCATATCCAATGGTATCTTAAGAAATACCTGAACGTTAGTTTGTTTCCTGATGTTTGAGTTTTGTTTGAAAAAACCTTAATAAAATTCTATTTAGGGTATTGTTTTAATATTTGTCATGAACTTAGAATATACTAATATAGAAGGAGTATATGACCGTAAACACAATGTCATTCCACTGATAACACGAAAGCCGGTTTACTGGTGGTCCTAAGTAGGGATACCACCATAACATCAAAACATTTGTTTATAAATGTGTCATAAATATTCGCCAATAAAGAATGATCGTAAGCAACAAATATAATACCTTAAAACCCTACTGGGTATTTAATAAAATCGATCTTAGATAGCAAAAGGGTTGGACTGCAAGAATCTACGTTTAGTTAACGAAGATTACTTTTAACATAATTTTAACTAAAAACGTTAGAAACAATTTAAAATGCATAAAACATTTATAAAGCACCAATATTTACATTAGTACTTTATGAATAGTCGAGCATTAATTAATAATAGAACATGATATTTCAGCAACTGGAAGTATTGCCAACTTTGTAAAACCAGTGAAACGACTTTCCTGTTATCAGCTTTGCTCCTTCTACACATAGTAGTCTTCTGAGATCATAAAGCAATACTTATTGTAAACCGTACGTATTTTTTCATTTTTCACAGTTTAAATTAAAAGAATTATCAATAAGTGGTTAAGACTATCCCGTCTTAGGAATATTACGATGTTCTGTTAAAGAACGAACATCCATATTTAACCAAGACCTTAGTTTTTGTATAAAAATAGTTTTTAGTGAGCAGTTATTGATACAAGATGTATGTATGCACAAGAGATCCTGGACGCTTTATCAACACGATAACATTTAAACGCTTGTTCTGATCTAAATGGCACTGCGCACAAAAATAACATAGGCCTATATATAACACAATGGGCCTAAACATTTATGGTTAGTTTGTAATTAATACGATTAATATGAGAACACAATTATTCTGTTACTTTGAAAAAGGATATTAGTCCGTAAATTTTATAGATAAATAAATAAATAGAAATATATGATGTCATTAACCAAATTTATTGTCAAAAATTAGTTTTTGACTTGCTAAAGCGAATGAGACCAATTTTAACTCAATCAGACCAAACTAACAGATCATACATACATAACATAAACACATAAACATATTACATATTAACATAAACGTATTAGCAAAACGTTTTGTCTAAATTGCGATTACAAAACTCACAGGTTTCAAACTTTATTTTATCCTAAAGCTGTTGAGTTATTTCGAGTAGTATGGACCAGTTACTATTTATAAGTAAGATTATAGTCACTTAACTAACAAAAAGTAACAAAAAGTACAACTGAATCTTAAACTAGCTACCGAAACCTGATTTCACTCTCAGGCTCTACCTGAATGAGATCATACTCTGCCATAAATTTCTTTCACTATCATTTTGAAAATCTTTTAAATATGAAACTTTCACGACACAATTCAACAATTAGTATTCAGTGTGTTTTTGTGTTTTAAACATTTCTCACTGAAAATATCAAACTTTTAAATTATTTTTTGTTTAGAATAAATGGCACTTCTAACATGGATATTAAAGGCAGATGTTAATGATAAAGGAATAACCCTTAGGTAAGATACTATCATCCATTCTAAAAAACGGCTATTTTCTGAATCCTTTTTTAAGAAATTTATAGCTATTTCAGCATTTCTTTGACATTTAGTTTCTTACCTGAATTCTTTTTTATTATGATCTAAGGACCAAAAATAAATGACGAGTTCAAACTTTCATTATTATATGTATTTGGTGAATCGTCAGTTATTGATTTTTGCATCTATTTAATTGTTTATATATTGTTAAAAATGCATATTTATTCGAAGACTGGTTACATATTTAACCATATAGACCAAGAGCCCAGGGGTGTTTTGTTAATAAAAAGTGTAATGGCTGGAACCGGTCTCAATTTTTCGTAAATATCTTCCTGAACAAGGATCTGCAATTCTGCCGACTCGTATCGGATGGGCGTCCCAGGCAGAACCTTTGACCCCTAAAGTGCGTTCTGCCTGGGACACCCATCTGATACAAGTCGGCAGAATTGCAGATCCTTGTTCAGGAAGGTATTTACGAAAAATTGAGACCAGTTCCAGCCATTACACTTTTTATTAACAAAACACCCCTGGGCTCTTGGTCTAATACAAAAACCATATATGCAGATGGTTCACTTGGTACTTTTTTAGTACTAGTTTAGTTCACTTGGTACTAGTTTGTGTTTGTACTTTTATTTGGTAACCTCGTCACAAATGATGAACGTTGCGATGTTCTTTTGTTGATGTCTTCAAAAAGAGACTTATTTGACATCAAATAAAACCATTTGGGTTGGCGCAAACAGAAAAGTCAGGGAAACATCAAAATTAAAACTCATTTAAGGTTGGGTTCTACGTGGGGAAGGCATCTTTGGCATCTTGGTGGCTAAGGAGATTTTATATTTTTTCCAATTCATATGAAATTATTGTAGATTATTTATTAAAGAAATTTTTCTGAAAGTGTATCGAAATTGGACCATCCAAATCTCAAATCAAAACTGTGGGAGAAGAGAGAGGCAGTAGGAAGGGAAAAATCAATTTCCCCATAAATCTAAAGATAGATTAACCACGAAAGGCACCATTTAGTAACTACTTATACTTTAATGTTTAATTTAATTAAAAGTAAAATATTCTATGAAAACGTTGATATAGATAAAAGTTAAACCTGCTCGTCTAACTTCTATTTTAAATCTATGAAAATACCAAATTCTTCGGATTTATCAATAATTCTTTCTCTACTATTTATTATATACCTTTTTAGTGTCCTTAAAAAAAGACACTTATTTATTGAAACAGAAAAAATAAGATTATCTTTTATATAAAATATTTATTCCGCCCTCTATACGCCTTTACCTATCTTAACACAATATATATTGCTATAAGCAGGAAAAATATCTTATTTTCGGAGTATAATATTATCTTGTTTGACATTAATCTTTAAATGAGTTTATTTTTTTGTTTTTCCTAACATTTTTAAGTTTTTTTTTTATTATTTATTTTAATAATTATAGTTAGTTGGATTTTTGGTTTTAATTTATATCAATCAAAAAGTAGCGGACCAACATTTTAACCCTGCGGTACACCAAACAAGATTCCAAAACTAAAATCAATCTTTCTAAATAAATTAAAATCGTTATTCCTTTAAACATTTAATATCTTTAAAATAATCCTATTTAATTTGTATTATAATTGTTAATATTTATTCAAGATAACATCATTTAGAAAGGAAATGTGGAAACACATTTGTGATTTTCATTAACACAATAGTGAATGTCAATTATTAAAGTCTTATCCAAGAAAAGTATGCAACTGAAAATAGCTTGATTGTTAATTATCGCACTGTTATAATTCTGATTTTTTTTTTATATTTTTGTCATGATCAAAAGTTTCTGGAAAAGTATTCAACAGGAATAGCATAAATATTTATTATCACACTGTTATCAATTATAGTCTCAGCAGAAGGGACCTTAGAACAGTAACTGGACTACTGACAGGTCACTGTCACCTCCGAAAACATCTCCATACCATTGGTATCTTTAAAGATAACCCAGTGTGTAGGCTTTGTGAATCGGAAACTGAAACTGCATCTCACATACTTTGGTAGCAGCATCCTCACTAAGTTTGACTCTACCAATGAATCACTGGTCAAAAAGATCCTAGACCTAGTCCGGGGAAAAGGATTATTCTGACCTGGACCAATTGAGGGGATTGTACAATAGACTTCCAGTGGCAGTGCTAATGGGGTCTATCCTCGACTCCAACCCCAATCTTTAATAATAATAATAATATCAATCATAGTAATATTTATTACTGAGTGAATACATAAGATTGCATAATACAGCATATTTATCTAAAATATAGCAGCATTATGTATTTAATTATAAAATATGTTAAAAATATGATTGAAAATCTAATTAAAAGTTAAAAAATCTGGTACGGGGAATCTCGGAACTTTGCGTCATCACATTAAATTTGCCACGTTTATTCTCCCTACTTTGGACTCGCTTCGCTCGTCCTCGGATAATAAGTACATACGTTTTATTCTCAGTGGTCACCTTAGAATACTATATATAGAAGGAGCACAGGACTGTAAACACAATGTAATTCCACTGATAACACGAAAGCCGGTTGACTGGTGCAACTAAGTAATGCTGCCAACCTGACAACAAAACATTATTTTAAATATGTGTCATAAATATCTATTAATGAGAAAGATCGTAAAGAACAAATATAAATAACTTAAAACACCTGCTGAGTATTAAATAAAACTGGTCTTAGATGGCAAAAGGGTGGGGAATACAAGAATCTACATTTGTTGACGAGGACTACTTTTTATATATAATTTTAATAAATACATTAACTACAATTTAAAATGATAAAATATTGTAATGCACCGTATTATATATTTTATGAATAATCAATCATTAATTAATAATAGAACATAATAATTCAGCAACCGGAAGTATTGCCAACTTTTTTAGAAAATTGTATATTGTAAGGGTGGCAGCATTACTTAGTTGCACCAGTGAACCGGCTTTCGTGTTATCAGTAGTGCTCCTTCTATATATAGTATTATTCAAAGGTGGTCACCTATACACGTGCGTAATCACTGACCACACTCAATGCTATAGACGGATGTATATACTATTTGAGGACGATCGAAGCGAATCCAAAGACGTGTTGTAGTTTAAATTTGACGACTTGTATATTCGAGGACGAGGGAAGCAAGTCCGAAACAGGGAGGATGAGCGTAGCGACTCCGACGTGATGAGAAAACGTTCTGAGGTATCCCGTACTCGAATTTTTCAAATTACGTACACAAGTCAATCGATAAAAATTGAAGTAATGCTACCAATGAGATGAATCTGCTAATACGTGCTAAAACATTTTTCCGCTTTAAAGCATATTATTTAACGCCATATAGCAATTATTTTCCAAATAATACAACTACACCTATATAGACATACACCTATATAGACATACACCTATATAGACATACACCTATATAGACATACACCTATATAGACATACACCTATAGATAGACATACACCTACACCTATATAGACATACACCTATATGTAGACATACACCTATATAGACATACACCTATATAGACATACACCTATATAGACATACACCTATATAGACATACACCTATATAGACATACATCTATATAGACATATATACACCTATACAGACTGATTTTTGTACTTAGTTCCAACTCTCTATCATAAATACAGTGGGAGCTACGACGAGAACCGAAACACACACATACAGACAGACAACTTTGTGAAAACAACATAGAGGTCTTAATATCACCTGAAACGGATGATTCTTATGAAATCCCAGTTTCGAATTTTTTTCGCAAACACAATACTTTTCCTATATACCTACGGTATAAACGAGGAAAGTAAAAAGTGATCGAGGTACCCCCGTACCCGATATTTGTACCTTTTCTCTAACAGACACTCATCCTACACTTCATCTTATTTCCTGGTTAACATTGTAGTATGAATGTTAAATTAGTTTTTTAAAACATTTTTGAGGATATAAACCTAACATCCTTTTTCAAAAAAAAAATAGAAGTAATAATAAAACAAAATATGGAACTGGAAGTGTCACTCAGCCAGCAGACAGATAAAAAATATTCTGGAAACAATAAGAGATTCTATTGTTAAAGCTACAACTAATACCCTTACTTTGTATGTTTCTTGATTAACCTATGAATAAATACAGGGTATTAAATTGTAATATTTTAATTAATGGATATCAATAGTATGTAATTAACAGATATTAAGTTATGATAGTGTTGTAGGAGTTTATTAATCAACTATTGTATTTTCATACGAAAAAATAATTTATATTCATAATACGAGAAACAGAAATACTTATTAGACGCATTAGTAGCAGTAGTAGTAGGGGGGTGGGGAGGTCAAGCCTGGTGAATAGACCAACTTTAAGGTCCTTTCACCAACCCCGTAACTCAATCACCCTCTCACCACTATGCCTCCACCTCCTGTTCCCTGTTGAATCTCCTAGATTGACCTATGAAAGTGAGGATGTCCTGCCACTTAAGCGATTCCAGCTCTTCCTCAGCAAGTTCTCCGGATCCAAAAGTCTGGAAACGAATTCTACCAAAACCTTTTCATTACCTAAGAAGTGATAGGCTGATTCCTCTTCATCACCACATACTGGGCATGTGGAATCTTGTATAAGACGCATTAGTACAAATTTAAGAGCGGATTGACCGAGAATAAACACAAATACAGCTTTTGAAGAAAAGTATGTTGAAAAATTGACATCGTGGGAGATGTTAATATGATTATTATTTAGGAATAAAGTTGGCAGATCAGTGTAAATCTGGATTGACAAATGGAAGATCTGCCATAGTTTACCATTTAATTTACTAATTATATATATTATTTCTATAAATAATATAATTGCTATGGAATGATAGTATGTATTGAGATCAGAGTAATAAAATAAGTCTCTTCACTGGTGTCAAAAATTTATTTAAAATAAAGCATAACCGGCTTTCAACCAACTAAAGGTCATCATCAGTGCCGGTGAGGTGTTAGGAAGCTAGGTTTTGAGTCTTTTCTTACTGTTGACTGTCATTAGACTAATAACAGTTGTAGAGTTATGAGGCCCCATTGAAAATTAGTATAGTCTATCTTAATAGCATTAAGTCGCGGGCCCCCCATTAGACTTGGCAGTATATTTTATCTAAATGGGGACAAAGTAGATCATAGTATAGTCTCTTTTAACATTTTCAAGTCCTGCGGCCCCCAGTTGAAGTTGTGCTGTATCTTTAACAATAAATGAACCCCATAAGATCATAAAATAGTTTCTTTTAACATCAATATGTCGCTGTGCTCCCTAGCTAGAATTGTGTTCCTATCACTTACTCACGAATGGAGCCCGATGGAAGTATAGTACTATCTATCTTTATATCAAATCGTAGGATCCGCAGATGGAATTGCCTTTGAATTACTTATCTCAAAGGTTATACAAAACTGCAGTCATCATTCCAAAATCGGCTCTGCAGAGCATTTACGCTAATTAAAATAATAAAATCAATAAAATGTTTCAGCCTATTTTCTATGGGAAATTCGAAAAAAATAAGCTATTAGTAGTAATGTTATCCACCATCAAGGATCTTGAATAAAGGGGATGACGCATTAAGGAACTTTTCTGACCCCATGGAAGTTGTATGAGATAGAGAATTAGAAGCAAACTTACCCCTTCCCCTTGATTATAATGAAAAAAAGCGCCAAACGCAGGTTATGTAGCAAGGTTGTCGAGTTTGCTTCTCAACTTTCTTCTGTGCTTCTCGTGATTGTTACATTTGTGGTGCTTGTTAAGTCATTTGTGCTTATATAATTTTAAATTTTGGAATATACTTTGCCTCTTTGTGAGAGATAATTTAAGCGTGTTTTGTTATAACCTTCTCAAGCAATAAACAATGGGAAACCATTGAGAGGTAAGTTTGCCTCTAAATTTTAAGACCTGCGCTGTTTTAAGAATTGTAAGCATGCGCAGTTTGTACCAAGCATGTGCAGTTGGTTTTTGACGTGTGTTTCGTGTTGAATTCTCTCTATTATCTGGTTTTCGATGGGGTTACTTGTTTGTATGGCAAATCGACTTAGTGCGTCATCCCCTTTATTCAAGATCCTTGTCCACCATACACGGTTATTGACGTATACACTATGGACTAGTGTTATTTGATTTGCCGCTAGAAGTAATACATTCATACACACTCTCACACACACACACACACAACATATATATATTATATATATATATATATATATATATATATATATATATAATATATATATATATATATATATATATGAGCCGATACTGTATAGAAAAGCTCTGAAGTACCCAGTATCCGATTTTGTTGTACTTAAAGTAAAATTTAAGAAATAATTAGAGAACTAGTGCAACGAAGAGAGCTAACTCTTCGTTGCATGATTACACCATGTTTTTATATTAAATAAATTTAGGTTTTTATTTTTTTATCGCGTACCTAATACCTAATACATATTGTTTTAGAGAAGATTTAAATAAAATTATGGTAACAAATTTTATAAAAACCATTAAACTCATGGGAACTTTTATGTGACATTATTTATGTGTGATTTTTTTTCTGTCTACTTGTAATCATTCATTATATTACGTTTTAAAACGATTGCATTCTTAGTTACGGATAGCATGACTATTCAGGATCCAAGTAAAAGAAGACATTTCCAAAAAGTAAAATGGTAGGTGGGCTTTTATATGAAGGAGTGATGTATGAGTGCGACCCTCATAAATCTGCGAGCCACGACATTCCCTTTTGAGACCGGTCACTTCCTCTTAGAGAAGAGGGGTAGAAGAAAAGAAATAAACACATAATCGCTTGATGAATGACCTTTTGAGGAGCGACATAAGAAGCTTGCATCTGTATATCTAACTCACGGCACTTTGAGGGTATTTTATAAAAGTTTTCTTTTTTTTAAAGTTAATTTTTTTACAGGAAACGGCGGTTGATCAGATTCAATTTTCAGAGTAAGGATAGTGTTGTACATCATTGCTCTGTAACTGATCATGAAACCTAAACTACTTATTTGGTAAGTGTCATCTTCTAACTTGTTAGCTATTAAGACTTTGGGTATATTTATTGACACAATATAATTGTGCGAGAGACTCCTATAAGATGTAACAAGCAAAATGCAATGCTACATCTGGGAACCGTTCCATATTTCGACATTCGACATCTTTGATGGCTCGACACAATGTCATGTCCTACTCTGTTCCATTACGTCTAATTCATCAGGGCGTCGACACAGCCTGAATTCACTCTGACCTTCGAGTTCAGAGTGATACTAGCTTGTTTAGGCTCTGTCGGCGCCCCTGATGAGTGGGACATAACATAACGTCGTGCCATCAATGACGACGCATGTTGAATGATGGAACAGTTCCCAGATGTAGCATTGCACTTTGCTTGTTACATTTCCTAGGTATCTCTCGCACAATTATATTGTCTCAACTATTCATGTTTTGCATAACTCGGTAGTATCAAACGTTCTATTTTTATTGGTTTGTATATTAGAACACGAAAGTAAAGTATCGATATAGAAGAGTTAGACAAAATAGGAGGTAATAACAAGGAGTACATATAGCTATTCATACTTCTCTATTCTCCTTGAACATTATGTACCATTTGAAACATCATTATATCTATACGCTCTATGATCAAATTGGTTTGAGCGTGGGTTCGAGTGTAAATAGAGAAATATGATTGCACATATGATCAATTATTTCAATTTTTATAGTTAAGGAGAGTTAAGTTATTGCGGTGAGAATCAAATTGTTTCTGTCAGGTATTCAAGATCTGTTGATCATAACCATGCACTCAAATTAAAAGTTCAATTTAATGAAGGCATCGAAAGAAAGACGATTGTTTCTAACAATTATTTACTAACAAAATGCGAGAATGCAAAGAAAATCTAGCCTCTGGGGGGATATGCAAGGATCCGATAATCAGGTGGTTTAATCCTGGCGATGACGGCCAACAAACCAATAAGACCTTCGTTAGTCGGTCCCGTGTGAATTCATTGAACGATCTTTCGACCTCCGACTTCACCCGAACTCAAGCGCACTCACTCACCGTCCGATTCCGACGATATATCACTCGAACACACATATTTTAATGTCATATTCCGTGGCTACGTACTACAGGGAAGAACCCAATTAAGTGCGGGTTTTTCGCGGTCTTCGAAGGTCGGATGTATCTGGTAGGATAATGATTTCTTCTCGTCAGACTACAGGGATCCTTTTCTCTCTTATAACGTCCACCCACAAAGGTTTTATACGTTTATATTTATATAATGGAGGTCAGTCTACAACTCTAGTAAATCAAGGAGAGTATCCTTTAAGAATGAATCTTGTTTGAACACTTGTAATAGCCTCGGACACGGGCTAAACAGGACTTGGAGAGGCTGTAAATTGAATCTGTTTTGTCACTCGGTCTCTCCCAATGCCTTGTCAGACTTTAAATAAGTGACACGAGAATGCTTTGTGAGCTCGTACATCTTCCATACATCAACTTCAACCACTATCGCACAGCCATACATAATTTGACCGTATATACAATGCTTTCAGCAGACAAATCACTTCTCATTCTTACACCAACCTCTGCGACACCTTAAAACACGCGGAAGTGTAAATCATTCCATTCCAGCAAGAGCATCGTCTAATAAAATACATCTCGACTTCAAAGAGAAAAAATAAAAATTAAACCGCTTTACATATTTCTGACGTATTTATTCGTATACATGAATTGAAATGTTCTGTTAAAAAGTTATTTATCAAATAAAATATTTTTCATTTATTTAAATTAAATTTGAAGTTAGAACAACTGACAGGCGTACAAGTTTTAAAGCATACATTGCCTAACCATTATTTGGCACGGTAATTTATTACGTAAAATACATACGTAACAACTAAATAAATAATTTCAGCCGGATGCAAGACGTATGAAGGCTGCAAAGCTGAGCCAAACTTGTGATGAAGACCTTGTCAGTATCGCAAATTTTCTTCGGAATTTTTAGTATTATGGACCTAATAGTATTATTGATTGGATTATCGATGGGTTTTAGCATTGAAGTCTGAGTAGTACTAAAACAAAGAATAGTAGGGATTTTTTCGTAAAAATATTGAATTGTACCTAGAAATGTTTTAAAACTGGAAAACATAGTTAAAACAAAGACAAGTGATATCGAGTTTATAAATTATTTCTCAAGCAACTTTTGTTTACCGCCATGTAAGGTATACTATTTTTTCAGAGCGCATTAAACATCACTATCCTTACTGATTTTAAACTACACAAATAAAAACAATTCACTTAAAAAAATACAGCAGCTACGCGACCCTGGAGATGTTGTTTAAATATAGAAATATATACTAGAAAGAGCATAGGATATCTCAATGCATTGAGAAGCTTGAAAGATCTTTTTTGGGCTCTTAGGGGCCCTGTGACCTCATTTAAACTTCCTTCATCTTAGAATAATACTATATATAGATGGAGCACTGGACTGTAAACACAATGTAATTCCACTGATAACACGAAAGCCGGTTGACTGGTGCAACTAAGTAATGCTGCCAACCTGACAACAAAACATTATTTTAAATATTTGTCATAAATATCTATTAATGAAGAAAGATCGAAAGAAACAAATATAATAACTTAAAACACCTGCAGAGTATTTAATAAAACTGGTCTTAGATGGCAAAAGGGTGGCGGAATACAAGAATCTACATTTAGTTGACGAGGACTACTATTTGTATATAATTTTAATAAATACGTTAAACTAAAATTTAAAATGCTTAAAATATTGTAATGCACCGATATTTATATTAGTATTTTATGAATAATCAATCTTTAATTAATAATAGAACATAATAATTCAGCAACCGGAAGTATTGCCAACTTTTTTTTAGAAAATTGTATATTGTTAGGCTGGCAGCATTACTTAGTTGCACCAGTGAACCGGCTTTCGCGTTATCAGTAGTGCTCCTTCTATATATAGTATTATTCTAAGTCCTTCATGAACGAGATAGGGTTATAATAAATCGTCATTTGCTTTTCCACAGTGTTTGTGTTTTGTTTTGTATTTTAATATTTTAAACGTTCTATTATATAAATTTCTGTTATTCTGTACTGTTTATGTTACTTTTTCGATGATTAAAATCTCAATCAGTAGGGCCCCTCTTCTTTTAATTACATCTCTGTGTTTAAATACTTGAAATCTAACCATCTACAACTTTCATTCTTCTTGATCTTCATAGATTTTAGTCGAAACTTAATATGTCGGACAATAATTACTGTATAATAACTACTTATACTACAAAAAAATTCAAAAGATTTATATTACAGTCTCTTTTTAAACAAATTATTCTTTTTTTTACTAAAATTGTTAAGAGAAGGCCCTCAGTATATTCTAGGGAATCTAAAATAAGGGCCCTGTCTCGAGATTTCTAGCTTATTTTGTATTTCATTTAGTATTTGTACTTATAAAAATACCTGAGTACTTGAATAAAAGAAGTCGTTGCTCAAGAAAATATTCATTTGAATAGATACGTTAAATTCAAATGATATCTATTTCAGTTTTATGACATGCAAAGGAAAATGCGACAAAAACTCAAGTGTTAGAGAAACGATAAAGTACTTAATGTTATTACAATCCTACTTGCATTCCGTATTATAATAAAAAAGAGGACGTGAAAAATGTCTTCTAAAGATATCGTTTGTGTTTTCTGCGCATGACATTTTTTAAAAGGGGGAGACGAAAGTTTCAGAACTTTTTGAAGTGATAAAGTACATTAAAGTAGACCTCAAATTTTAGCCCATTTAACGCAAACTATATGCTGGCCTGTAGCCAACCTAAATTTGTAGGAGGGGCTAAACCAATGCCAGAGGGGGAAATGTTTTGCACACCTAAATGGACTTTCGTTGAAAACTACTTAGTCAGAAGAAGAACAATTTTTAGAGGGGAAGTTCCCCCCTCTGGCTACAGGCCTGACCCTATTAGTCCAAGAGCCAGGCCTTAAAAATGTGACTCATTTTGTACTACTTCAACTCAAATTTTTCTGAAAATATACCTTAAATTATGAAGGAAAAGCATAGTCTGCCTATCCAGAGTGGAGACCTTCATATGATTGCGCATGCTCAAAATTGTATAAAATCGCACTTATTCTAGTTTTCTTGCAATAATTGGCTCCCTATAAGTCGTTTGTGAAACATGAAGAGACCATAAAATGATAAAAGCTGATAAAATTTCCTATAAAACGAGTATTTGTTCGTCAACATCTGATAAATACAACTAAAGTTATGACATTTCTTAAATGGCCAAAAAAATGTACAAAAAGCCAATATTTAGCTGACTTTGCATAAATTAACCATTTTTTTATATATTTGAAAGAGCCAAAATTTTGGTTGTAGTCATCCGATTTTGATGATTAAACACTCGTTTTATAGGAAATTATGGTTTGATAGCAGATTTTGAAAGCCTTTCACTCTTAGTGTAACGAAATTAGAGGTCTAAATGCCTTGAGAAATATTAATAATCTTCTTCCTTAATAAAACTTCGTTGTTATAGTAATGGGTTTTTTTAGAAACAATTTGAAAGGCAAATGCATGGATTTAGTAGAATAAGGTAGCTCTTACGGTTCGTATTAATTAATCTAAAATTAGTATAAATGTACTTAACACTTATTACCAGTGTTATCTCTTTAAAGAACTATTAAAAGAAAAAAATTACAACTACATATATCTAGCAATCGAAGAATCAGCTCAGATAGCAATCTACCACTTGAAGTGGTAGAAGCATCTTCCACTTGCGGTAAATACAACCTTTTTAATTTTAACATATATTTAGCTTTAAAATATCTAAAAGAATATTAATATATACTTCGTTCACACGTGGAGTTTGGCAGGGGCTTCAACCCCATGTTCAACCCCCTTGGGGGTTCAACCCCAACTATTAACACGGTATTTTTAACCCATCGTTTAGACTCTACCCTGATAAATAATAAGTTTCAGGGTTATACCCCGTGTTTAATCCTGTTCACACGGGAAATATCGTGCGGTTAAACCTTAGATTCTAGGGGGTTAAACAATGGGTTTATATATATATATATATATATATATATATATATATATATATATATATATATATATATATATATATATATATATATATATATTATATATATATTATGTATGTATGTATGTATGTATATATTCTTTAAAAGATGTAATATCAATAAATCTCTTCGTAGAATGTTAAATGTTGAATATATATATCCTTCAAAATATAATTATATAAAGGTGTAATTTTATTAAATTAAATCTTAAAAATATTAAGATAAAAGAAGGTTTTATCTTTTTCTTTTTTTCAGAAAATCTTTTTTTTTCTGAAAAAAAGAAAAAGAAAAATAAATAAAGCTATTTAAATGTCAAATATATACCTTATATTAATAATAATTGTAATTGTAATAAGTATTGAGGTATAATTTAATTTAATCCCTCCTAAAAGTCTAATAAATTGTATGAAATATATATGTCTAAAAGTGTATTTAATTTATACGTATAAGCGTCATAATTATACTTCTAATAATATTATTTAATAGAGTCATAATTTTAATTAATCCCATTTTAAAGGTATGTTAATATTAAAAAGTTTTACTGCTAATTATATTAAATAGTCATTTTAAAGTAGGCCACAAAAATCTATCAATTAAGATCAGAAGCTTAAAAACGAATATATTATAGCAGTATAAAAACTTGGCAAGGCTTGATCACACAGGCTTACAAAAATATAAACTTTAAAAAATAAAGATGTTGTGCTTAAAAATAAAAATATTAGAGACACGAACAGCGGCTGTTTTTTTCGCTGGGAATATTGGTACAACTTTTGACCCCTGAAGTCGCCTACCGTTGGCTTCTTAGCTCTTGTAGTATAAATCTAATATGAAAGAATTATTTGGATTTTTATTGGATTATGATTTTTAATTTTATTATATTTTAAAAGTTTCTTTTTTTAGATTTTTAAAAATAATAAATAAAAATAAATTAATTATACAGAAGTCCTTTATTTTTTTATTTTATAAAAAACTGAGCTTTCGACTCAGTAAATTGTGAGTAATTTACTAATTACTTCATATTAAACTTCAAATTAAACGATTTAATCAGGCACTATACCCTTGCAAATACTACCTTTAAAGCTGATTCACTTTTCGGGCATGCTGCCAAGGAGAAGAAGCTGATGATTGCCTCTCAATGTAAATAAGGCCCTTCACTATTGCCGACCTAGCAACTTCAATTTGAAACATCTATGACAGTCTCCACCCAATACGGACATGACTTGGCGGGACAGAAAAGTTGATTTCCCTAAATTTTTGGACCAAAGACTTGGCGGGGTGTATTTTACCACAAAATTGGTTTTTGGTAAGATTCCATGACTTTTTGTACGGCTTCTGTTTTATGTAAAAACAGAAGTAAACTTGACACGTGTAGTAGATAAAGCTGTAAAGAGTGTCAAGGTATTGTATATACCACTCTCAAACTTGGTTTTGTGCGGCGCGTACAACATAGGATTTATAAATTTGGGATTTATTGATACAGGAATGTTAAAAGGTATCAGAAAAATTTCAAAAGTTCTCAAACACCAAAATCCAATCATTAGTAAAGAGTACAGATGGGTCAATTTATACAAAAGTAGCGTTCGCTAGCTTAGTTTCTAGCTCCGTGTTTAGCACAGGAATGTCGAATTTGAGATTTTATCAGGTAGGACTACACAGAGGCATAAGACAAATTTAGAAAGTCACCGCCTTTCTAAATGTGATTAGAAGTTTAGGCTGCAAGCTAATTTTTCGCTCCGTGTTATGCGTAAAAATGTCGAATTAGAGATTTTATAAGGTAGAAATGTACGCGAGCATAAGACGAATCTAAAAAGTTCACACACATCAAAATCCGTTCAGTATTTAAGGCAGTAGGTGCGTCAATGTATAAAACTACCGTTTTATACATTGACGTTTTAGTTTTAAGCTTAGCTTTACGCTCCGCATTTTTTTGGGGATTTTATGAGCATAAGACGAATCCAAAAAAAAAGTCCTCATACGTCAAAATCCGTTCAGTAGTTTAGGCTGTAGGTGCGTCAACAAAAAGTGCAGGTAGAATAAGAATAAGAAGTCGTCAAAAATGTCATTTTCAAACCTATTTTTCTCCTCTTCTGCTTGGCCGATTTAATGTTTTTATTATTTTTGATCTACAAGGCACGCCCTTTAAAGATATTGTAATATTATTTATGTAATTATTGCCGTTTTTTGGCCACAGACCCTCAAAAACCCTACTTTATTTCGTACAGCATAATATACACTGGCAGCTTAAGTAGGTTTTTGACTTTTTTTACTGACTAAGCGGGGTATTTTTACTTCTCCTTGACTTGGCGTGGCAGAACGCTGCTGCGTTCCACTATATATATATATTTTTGGACCCACCCCGTGCGACCTCCCCCCCCCCCACCACACGAGCTATCTCATTAATAAAAGAGGAAGAAGTCTCTCCACAAAAATATATTTCTTTTTAGCAAATCGCTTTCAACCTAACAAGAGGTCATCATCAGTGCTAGCCGTTGAATAAAGAAGAGGGTGATAGATGAGGCTTACTGATCAGATATCAAAGATAGACTTCTTTTAGCTATCTCATTAGTAAATTGTTTTAAAAAAATTCGCTAAAAGAAGGTAAGCGAGACTCTTGCAGTGCTAGCAAGACGCCTTGTAAGAAAATCAGCTTTATTTAGGAAAGCGTCATGTAAGGCTATAAATTATGTTCAATTTCTTGCTTTCAGCTAAAATTATACAAGTGTCAACTGTTAATAGTTACGTACTAAGTTACTTTTAACTTTTTGCCGTAGTTTAGACTTTAAAAGTATGACATATTTAATTAATTCCTTAATTTTATAACTAATATATGCATAGAGTAATATATTAAAGTAGGAGTATATGTAGAGTAATATATTAAAGTAGGAGTTTATATATAAAGCAATATATTGAAACAGGAGTAAATATATAAATGATTTCAGCTCAAAACCTTATACTCATTTAAATATATATCAATTAAGAAGGGAAATCAGTTGTTTTACCCACCTGGTATAACATACTTGTTCAACATTGTTGCATGTCATTTTTTTAAGTTATCGACAGAATATATTTTTAATAAATTATAATTTTTGCTTTCTATTTAACCCCTAATCTTTTTTCGGCTATAGGCATATTTTTAAAATCTTTTATATGAACTTATGACACACTAAAGCTTATTTTTAATGTTTGTCTATGTTAATTAATAAAAATAAAAACATAATAAATTCATTATTGATTTTTCAGAAAAGTTAAAATAAATTCAGACATTTTTCTTTCGAATTGTTTACTGCCTCTTATCTTAATGCATACATATAAAAAATACGTGTTGTTTTGTTAAACAAACTAAGATATAAAATATAGAATGACCTACTATATTCTAATTAAAAATCTATAAAAACGTTCCATTTATTACTCCATTCAGGGACCGAAATAATTTATTGATTAAACTATCATCGAAAATTAGAAAAAAGCCAGAAATAGACTTTTTTTTCGAAAACTATATCCGTATAAAAACTAACCTTAACTTGGAGGATTTTGAGAATAACATGTATAAATCAAAATAGATGGTATTGAAAGAAATGAATAATGTGAAGACGCACGTTATTTTGAATGAGATAGAAAAATAAAAACTGTATTAAAAGGAAAAAAAGAAATCGGAGATAACTGAAATATTATTGATTTAAGATTTTCAATTCTTAATCTAACCCGTTATGTGTGCTCTATTTGTTATTATTATTATTTGATTTGAGGGTTGGTATAATACCTATGCATTGTGACTTTTAAAGTCTTTTGTACAAATACCCTCGTGTTTCCTTTAATTAGATCTGGGATTTTTGTCACTAAGTCCTCATTAGGTTCTTCAACTCTCTTTAAGGTAGTTTTTCCCAAATAACATAAATCTCCTATATGCAAGGGCTTCAAAGTCAAATATGATGTGTGTTAGGGATTTAGAGGATCGACGACAAAGTCTGCAGACAGCCTCTTTTAGCGATTTTTTTTGAAAATTCGCCTAATGGGATAGGCTTCATGGTGGAATTCGAACCTCGGACCACGACACAAATCCGTTTCAGAGGTCCCTAATGACGAAAAAATACGTTTCGCGAAACTTTATATATATATATATATATATATATATATATATATATATATATATATATATATATATATATATATATATATATATATATATATATATATATATATATATATATATATATATATATATATATATATATATATATATATATATATATATATATATATATATATATATATATATATATATATATATATATAATTATATAGTATATATATATAGCAGTTATCTTTAAAGGTTTTAGCGCATATATATATATATATATATATATATAATAATATATATATATATCCAAAGGAAATGCGCTAAAACCTTTAAAGATAACTGACTAAGCTTAAAGATAAGTAACTAAGCTTTAAACTAGTGCAAATAATAGTGCGTACTTCTAATTTTAGAGGCATAGTTTTGTAAAACCAACTGGATAATTATGCCCATTTACTTTGGAAAATACAGACAAAATGAGTTACGAGCAGTGCTTGACAATTGAGTAACTGCTTAGGTTCTAAAGCATGAACCGGAACCACGTAATGGGCATGGTTCTTGCATAAGCAAGAAATGGGTTGTTTAGCACGGAAACACGAATTCTAAATGAAATTCGCCCGACATTGGACCACCGCGCCGGAATTATTTATTTAGTAGTTGTAAACTTATATAATGTAAAAAGCACGGAAACACGCATCCAAAGGAAATTCGCCCGACATGCGGACCACCGTGCCAGAATTTTATTATTATTATTGTGTTTTTATATGTTTGCGTCTGTGGCGGTGATCAGTTTTCAAGCCAGCCACTAAATTTGTGGCTGTAGAAAAAGAAAGAAGCTACTAATCAGGTTCATTTTATTTAATTTTAGAAGACTTTCTGTCAGCTTGGCTTGTGGAGCTCTCGTCATGAGTTTACTGTGCCATAAGTTAGGAGCATCGTAGCTGATGATTGGTTACAAGCCATTCTCTGACTGCACTCTTGGCCTAAGAGCTTAAGTACTTGACATATTTGTTCCTTCCTTGTACTCCACATCCATTTTTAAGAGGTTTTCAAAAATTTGTGCACCTAATTTATAATTAAAAGTAAAATTTAAATATAAATATCATTACAGTTAATCTTTTAGGCAGCAAAACTAAACCCGAAGGCTGTTAAAACTTGCATGGTTGTTCCAAGTATCAACTCTACTGCAAAATGCACTGACAATAACGATAATAACAAACAGAAGCAGACATAAACACCTATAATACGACACACGGCTAAAATCAATTGACAGCCCGCCAAAATCTCAATGCTTTCAACCCTCTTTTTTTAATAACAAAAATCCCTTCTATTATGTAACAAAAAAAAATCCCTACTCTGGCAACACTGAAAGTCAGGTTATGTTTTGAATTTTATAATTTGTTTTTATTTGATATCGTATTTTTTTATTTTTAAAAATTATTTATTTACTTTTTAAGAAGAAATATTGTTGTATCTTATAAATTTCCAACTAAGTGTTGCTTTAAATTTGTTCGGGAAGTATGAATTAAGTGGAGTTAAAGTTGTTAATTACGCAATGCAATGGATCATAATAGTTCTTTGATAAAAGTTTGACGATTTAAATAAATTGTCAGCTATAATTACTTTTTTCCAAAACAAACTGCTTTTTTGTGTCAAGTTTGTATAATTGAATGCGTATTGTTTCATTTTATAAATAGCAAGAAATGATTGAAGAATACGTCAATGTCCAAGCGTCAAATATAGGCACTCAGATCATATTACAACTTCGAAATAATTGGATGAATTAAACAGATTGGAATGAAACGAAACGAAATCAAACACATCACTATGCACAATGAGGGAAATAAAAGCGACGCGAGGTTACAAATATTTACAACCAGTGTTGCCTTTTTATGATTTTATTTACGAAAAAGTTATTTTTCATACCGAGGTTGGCATGAGGTGGAGGGGGGAAGAGCGGGGTCGGTCTGAACCAATAGAATTCTTTCCCTCACAGGTTTTTCGCGCGCTGTCAATTGATTTTAGCCGTGTGTCGTACTATAATATATATATTTATCAAGTTAAATATGTTAAAAACAACATCAAAAACATACCAATCAAAATAAAATGTTAAAATATGTAAATATACATCTATCGGTGCTTCGAATTGCTCTCCCGTCACCATTTATTATCGGACATCATATCACTATATTTTATGTATCTCCTAGTTTTTGATTGCGATTCTAAAATTTTCAATTTTACAAGTGTTAATTGTAAATTTTATATTTTATTTTCTTAAATTCTGTTAGTATTTCATATATATATATATATATATATATATATATATATATATAATATATATTATATATATATATATATATATATATAATATATACATCTTTATATTGTATCGAATTCACATTATACTGCAGTAAACGAAAATTCTGCCACATTTGAATATTTTTCACTAGACTATGTATTATATTTCAATAAATAACACCAACGTCCCTCCACTAAACATTATCTATTAAATAAAGTCATATTATATTTCAATTATTTTCGTTTAAGTCTCTAAGCTAAAAACAATGATAGATTCAATCTTTGTCCCAAAGCATTTTTAAAATACTTCAAAATCGAAAATCAATACAATAAAAAATTCTTCAAATTATTTTTTTACATATTTTCTAGTTTTATAAAAGATGGTATGGCCTGGCGGACATGCAGGGTGAAGAAACTATAAAGGTCTTATAATAGGTAATTGTCCGTATAGAATGCCCTTAGGCTTTAAATCGAAGCTTCCATACTTATGTACAACATTTTTTCTTAAAAAATCCTTAACCAAACTCAATAATTTTCAAGTTAAATATTTTTCAAGAAATATTATAGGGAAAATAATATATTAAAGACAGAAAAAATTAAAAGTAGCAAATTACATTTGATGTAGAAAGAAGACTATAAAAATTTATAGAGACCACATTAAAAATAAAAGAGGATGATAATTTATGGAGAAAAAAAAAATGCAAAAAAAAAAAATATTTAGAAGGTATAAGCATAAATATGAATAAAAATAAATTTTTAAAATTTAATAAGATATTGCTGCATTGGAAATTTATTTTTTGGTGCCCAAGCAATGGCGGAGATGCATTAAAATATTTTAAATTTTGTTTTTCTAATAGCTCAACTTTTTTTATACGTTTAAATTTCACCACCTAGTATAATAGCTTCCTTTCATGAAAATAAATTACTAGTGGGAGCATAGCTTATCTCAATTCATCGAAAGACATTTTTTGGGCCTTAAAAGGTTCTATGTAACCTTGGTCAAACCTTCTCTATTAGTGACTGTAGGAAATAATAAATAAATTTTCATCTGGTTTTTGCACATCGTTGTTTTGTTCTGTATTTTAAAATTTCTATTATTTGAATTGCTGTAATTTGTTTATTGTTCATTTGATTATGTGTTCAGGTTACTTTTTCGATAATTTAAAATTCAACTAATAAGGCGTCTCTAGTAATTATAACTCTATGCATCTTTTACATTAATTACTTTGTTAGAGGTCTTTCAGTAAAATTATGTCGATTTTAATATATTATATAATAAAAAATCCATTTTATTTGCCACGGTCAACCATTAGTGGTCCGACAAATGCTGGTGATGTAATAGATTAAATTGAGCTGTGGAGTCTCACAATAGTAATTAAAAGGAATCAGTCACTCCACAATAACTTGTTATATTAAACAAAGCCGACTTTCGGTCTTACAGACCATCACTAGTATCTGAAACATCAAACATCAGTCTCTCCACAATAACTTTTATATAACAAAGCCGGCTTTCGGTCTTACAGACCATCACTAGTATCTGAAACATCAAAACATCAGTCTCTCCACAATAACTTGTTATATTAAACAAAGCCGACTTTCGGTCTTACAGACCATCACTAGTATCTGAAACATCAAACATCAGTCTCTCCACAATAACTTGTTATATTAAACAAAGCCGACTTTCGGTCTTACAGACCATCACTAGTATCTGAAACATCAAACATCAGTCTCTCCACAATAACTTGTTATATTAAACAAAGCCGACTTTCGGTCTTACAGACCATCACTAGTATCTGAAACATCAAACATCAGTCTCTCCACACTTGTTATATTAAACAAAGCCGACTTCGGTCTTTCACTAGTATCTGAAACATCAAACATCAGTCTCTCCACAAACTTGTTATATTAAACCAAAGCCGACTTTCGTCTTACAGACCATTCATCAGTCTGAAACAACTAAGTAAAACAAACAAAGTACTTTGTTGTTTCAGACACTGATGATGGTCTGTAAGACCGAAAGTCGTATTTGTTTAATATAACAAGTTATTGTGGAGTGACTGTTTCCTTTTAATTTCTACCGTTGATATACTTGCCGTATTTAAATAAAACCTAGAATATACTATATATTATATTTTCATGAATTTTAACAAAAATGCATGTAATCATTTGATAATCATTGAACTAACGCTGATAATAAAATGACATTTGATAGTTTTGTTGGTTTTGTTTATTAGTTGCCAAATTTCAAATTGATCCATCATTTTTCACGTTTTGACAATGATGACGAACGCTTTCTTATGAAACTGAAATTAATCATATGAAACAAGAGAAACCATTTGTTCGTGAAATATTTATCATGTCATTATTCACAATAAGTACTTGGCGAAAAGTCACTTTAAATCAATATCTTATAGGTTTGATTTGTATGTATACTACTAAAAATGGAGAAGGAAAAATAATTACCTGCTTTAGTTTTAATTTAGCGATTGACGTATTTACTTAGCGAGAAATAAACAAATAATACTCTAAGGGAAACTATTGTACGACACACGGCTAAAATCAATTGACAACGTGGTAGGTTTACGTAACTATTACCACATTTCCACATTAAGACCTTCCTGGATGACATCCAGCCAATTAGGTTATTTTTGGATGTTAAACCCAGGATGGATGTAAAACGCCCTCAATTTCAAATCAGGCCAACCTTATTGGTTCCTCAACAAATAGGAACACTCCTATTAAACGCATCTATTACCACATTTCCAAAATATATTTATATATTTGAACAAACGCACCTAATACCACATTTCAAAATATATTTATATATTTTAACAAACACACTTATTACCACATTTCCAAAATATATATTTATATGTTTGAACAAACGTACCTATTACCACATTTCCAAAATATAATTATATATTTGATCAAACACACGTATTACCACATTTCCAAAATATATTTATATATTTGAACAAACGTACCTATTACCACATTTCCAAAATATATTTATATGTTTGAACAAACGTACCTATTACCACATTTCCAAAATATATTTATATATTTGAACAAACGCACCTAATACCACATTTCAAAATATATTTATTTATTTGAACAAACGTACCTATTACCACATTTCCAAAATATATTTATATGTTTGAACAAACGTACCTATTACCACATTTCCAAAATATATTTATGTTTGAACAAACGTACCTATTACCACATTTCCAAAATATATTTATATATTTGAACAAACATACCCTATTACCACATTTCCAAAAATATTTATTATATTGAACAAACGTACCTATTACCACATTTCCAAAATATATTTATATATTTGAACAAACGTACCTATTACCACATTTTCCAAATATATTTATATATTGAACAAACATACTGAACAGAAGCATCTACTACTACCAATTTAAACTATTTTTATATTTTTGAATAGAAGCACCTACTACTACCATTTTAAACTATTTTTATATTTCTGAACAGAAAGCACCTACTACTACATCTTAAAATTTTTCATATATCTGAAAAAGCACTTACTACACATCTTTAAATTTTTTTCATAAATCTGAAAAAGCACTTATTATCACAATTTAAACTTTTTTCATATATCTGAAAAAGCACTTATTACTCACATTTTCAACTCTTTTTCATATATCTGAAAAAGCACTTATTACTCACAATTTAAACTTTTTCATATATCTGAAAAAGCACCTTATTACTCCATTTTTTCAACTCTTTTTCATATATCTGAAAAAGCACTTATTACTCACATTTTCAACTCTTTTTCATATATCTGAAAAAGCACTTATTACTCAACATTTTCAACTCTTTTCATATATCTGAAAAAGCACTTATTACTCACATTTTCAACTCTTTTTCATATATCTGAAAAAGCACTTATTACTCCCATTTTCAACTCTTTATTCATATATCTGAAAAAGCACTTATTACTCACATTTTCAACTCTTTTCATATATCTGAAAAAGCACTTATTACTCACATTTTTCAACTCTTTTTCATATATCTGAAAAAGCACTTATTACTCACATTTTCAACTCTTTTTCATATATCTGAAAAAGCACTTATTACTCACATTTTCAACTCTTTTTCATATATCTGAAAAAGCACTTATTACTCACATTTTCAACTCTTTTCATAATATCTGAAAAAGCACTTATTACTCACATTTTCAACTCTTTTTCATATATCTGAAAAAAGCACTTTACTCACATTTTCACTCTTTTTCATAATATCTGCAACTTTTTTCTTTTTCATATATCTGAAAAAGCACTTATTACCCACTTTTTCAACTCTTTTTCATATATCCACTTATACTCCATTTTCACTCTTTTTCATATATCTGAAAAAGCACTTATTACTCACATTTAGCACTTATTACTCACATTTTCAACTCTTTTTTCATATATCTGAAAAAGCACTTATACCATCACATTTTCAACTCTTTTTCATATATCTATCTATATTACCACATTTCCAAAATATATTTATATATTTGAACAAACGCACCCTAATACCACATTTTCAAATATATTTATATATTTTATATGTGTGTATATTTATATGTTTGAACAAAGTACCTATTACCACATTTCCAAAAATAATATTTATATATTTGACAAACGTACATATTACCACATTTCCAAAATATATTTATATGTTTGAACAAACTACCTATTACCACATTTCCAAAATATACTTATTTGTTTGAACAAACGTACCTATTACCACATTTCCAAAATAATATTTATATATTTGAACAAACGTACCTATTACCACATTTCCAAAATATATTATATTTGAACAAACGTACCTATTACCACATTTCCAAAATATATTTTATATGTTTGAACAAACGTACCTATTACCACATTTCAAAATATATTTATATATTTGAACAAACATACCTGAACAGAAGCATCTACTACTACCAATTTAAACTATTTTATATTTCTGAACAGAAGCACCTACTACTACCATCTTAAAATTTTTTCATATATCTGAAAAAGCACCTACTACTACCATCTTAAATTTTTTTCATATATCTGAAAAAGCACTTATTACTCACAATTTAAATGTTTTTCATATATCTGAAAGCACTTATTACTCACAATTTAAACTTTTTTTCATATATCTGAAAAAGCACTTATTACTCACATTTCACATTTCATATATCTCTCTTTTTCAACTGAAAAAGCACTTATTACTCACATTTCAACTCTTTTTCATATATCTGAAAAAGCACTTATTACTCACATTTTCAACTCTTTCTCATATATCTGAAAGCACTATTACTCACATTTTCAACCTCTTTCTCATATATCTGAAAAAGCCACTTATTACTCACATTTTCAACTCTTTTTCATATATCTGAAAAAGCACTTATTACTCACATTTCAACTCTTATTCATATATCAAAAGCACTATTCACATTTTCAACTCTTTCTCATATATCTGAAAAAGCACTTATTACTCACATTTTCAACTCTTCTCATATATTCTGAAAAAGCACTTATTACTGAAAAGCAGAAAAAGCACTATTACTCACATTTTCAACTCTTTTTCATATATCTGAAAAAGCACTTATTACACATCACATTTCTGAAAAAGCAATTACTCACATTTTCAACTCTTTTTCATATATCTTGAAAAAAGCACTTATTACCACATTTTCAACCTTTTTCATATATCTGAAAAAGCACTTATTACTCACATTTTCAACTCTTTTTCATATATCTGAAAAAGCACTTATTACTCACATTTTCAACTCTTTTTCATATATCTGAAAAAGCACTTATTACTCACATTTTCAACTTTTTTCATATATCTGAAAAAGCACTTATTACTCACATTTTCAACTCTTTTTCATATATCTGAAAAAGCACTTATTACTCACATTTTCAACCTTTTTCATATATCTGAAAAAGCACTTATTACTCACATTTTCAACTCTTTTTCATATATCTGAAAAGCACTTATTACTCACATTTTCAACTCTTTTTCATAGATCTGAAAAAGCACTTATTACTCAACATTTTCAACTCTTTTTTCATATATCTGAAAAAGCACTTATTACTCACATTTTTCAACTCTTTTCATATATCTGAAAAAGCACTTATTACTCACATTTCAACTCTTTTTCATATATCTGAAAAAAGCACTTATTACTCACATTTTCTCTCTTTTCATATATCTGAAAAAGCACTTATTACTCACATTTTCAACTTTTTTCTATATTTGAAAAGCACTTATACTCACATTTTTAACATATTCTGAAAAGCAGAAAAGCACTTATAACTCACATTTTCACTCTTATTTCTATATCTGAAAGCACTTTAGAAAAAGCACTTATTACTCACATTATTCAACTCTTTTTCATATATCTTGAAAAAGCACTTATTACTCACATTTTCAACTCTTTTTCATTATATCTGAAAAGCACTTATTTTACTCTTTTTCAATATATCACTTATTACACATTCAACTATTTTTCTATATCTGAAAAAGCACTTTATATACTCAATTGAAAGCACTTATTTTTTCATATATCTGAAAAAGCACTTATTACTCACATTTCAACTCTTTCTTATATCTGAAAAAGCACTTATTACTCAACATTTTCAACTCTTTTCATATATCTGAAAAAAGCACTTATTACTCACATTTTCAACTCTTCTTTGCATATATCTGAGCACTATATTACTCACATTTTCAAACTCTTTTTCATATATCTGAAAAAAGCACTTATTACTCACATTTTCAACTCTTTTTCATATATCTGAAAAAGCACTTATTACTCACATTTTCAACTCTTTTTCATATATCTGAAAAAGCACTTATTACTCACATTTTCAACTGAAAGACTTATTACTTTTTCATATATCTGAAAAAGCACTTATTACTCACAATTTTCACTCTTTTTTTCAAAAACTTATTATCTGAAAAAGCACTTATTACTCACATTTCAACTCTTTTTTCATATATCTGAAAAAGCACTTATTACTCACATTTTCAACTCTTTTCATATATCTGAAAAAGCACTTATTACTCACATTTTCAACTCTTTTCATATATCTGAAAAAGCACTTATTACTCACATTTTCAACTCATATATCTCATTATTACTATTCAGAAAAAGCACTTTATTTTCACTCATTTATTCAACTATTATCTGAAAAAGCACTCTCACATTTTCAAACTATATATCTGAAAAAGCACTTATTACTCACATTTCAACTCTTTTCATATATCTGAAAAAGCACTTATTACTCACATTTTCAATTACTTTTTCATATATATCTGAAAAAAGCACTTAATTTACTCACATTTTCAACTCTTTTTCATTATATCTGAAAAAGCACTTATTACTCACATTTTTTCAACTCTTTCTCATATATCTGAAAAAGCACTTATTACTCACATTTTCAACTCTTTTTCATATATCTGAAAAAGCACTTATTACTCACATTTTCAACTCTTTCTCATATATCTGAAAAAGCACTTATTACTCAGATTTTCAACACTTTTTCATATATCTGAAAAAGCACTTATTACTCACATTTTCAACTCTTTTTCATATATCTGAAAAAAGCACTTATTACTCACATTTTCAACTCTTTTTCATTATATCTGAAAAAGCACTTATTCACATCAACTCTTTTTCATATATTCAACTCTTTCACTCTTCATATATCTGAAAAAGCACTTATTACTCACATTTTAAACTTTTTTTTATATTTTAGAACATACATTTTTAAACGATGTTCATATTTCTGAACGAAAACACGTATTACTCACTTACTACAAAATAAGTTATACCAATAAAAATTAATACATAAAAAGGAAAAAGCTTATTAACAGTTTGTTTTTCAATTATAATTCCTTACACATTATAATGTTATAATCGTGTGGATTCCTTGAAATAAAGTTGGCACGATTTGTCTTAACTGAATTTTAAATTCAGTTAAGACAAATCGTTTTATTTATATTTGCTTTTTCTCGCCTACTGGCGGAGGTATGAGAAAAGTGTTGTGTTCTCCCAAAAACCGTGATTTTAAGACATTCTGTGCGACACGTGTATAATTTTAGATATCGCGATATCTCTGAGTTTGTCTCGTTTGTTAATAATGTTTTTTTTCGTGCTACTAAGTTTAAACTTGGCACAAAGGTAACTCTTTAGGCTTGTTGTGCATTCCTAAAGGTCAAATTTGTTTTAACAAATTTCGCTGAATCATCATACATTTTTAAAATAAATGTAAAATCGAAAAATTCATAATTGGTGTTGACATTTCACATGAATATACCTCCTTAAATGACACAAAATTTCATACTTTAAGCTACCGTAAAACATTGAAAGCATGCTTTTAAAATTTATATCT
>JACMZG010000002.1:44213585-44227721 GCA_018340805.1 Microvelia longipes
CCCTGAAGTTAGTGTGCTTAAATCCATTTCCATAGCCCTGACCTGAAAGCCAAAGTTCCGCAGATCACTAGGAGGCGTCTTCTAAAACCGAACACATCATCCCTAATCAACTACGCGAGTCGTGAGACCACAGACTTCGCTAAATCCGGGTCTCCACTTTCACAGTGAACTCCTAAGGTTCAGTAACATTCCGACCCTTTACCGGCCCTCAGAACTTTATCTTTACATGAGCTGGAGACAACGGAAACGTGGATCCAGACTTGTCTCAACCGACATCCAACCCCACGTAAAACTTAGGCTGAGCTGGCCAACCTTGAATTCAAGATCTCCCGAGAGAACAGTACAAGGGATTTAAAAAGCAAAGCTCCAAACAAAGGGGGTTATATGAGGTCCTCCTCAGGCTGTATTTGAACCCTTGACCTCCATGTCGTAGGAGCGCTCGACGACTGAGCTACTGGTTCTCGGTATAATTATAATTATTATCAAATTATTCCAATTTGAGCCTATATATGACATTATAAAACCACCAACTCTCTTTAGATCACTGCAAATTCAAGCTAAAAAATCAAATGTTTATGATAAAAATTTTAAATTCTTTTCTACGCCTCTTGAATATACTACCTGGCTATTTATTTAAAATAAATTTAAGCTTAAAATTCCATTTAAAAAAATCAATAAAAAGTAATAATAAATTATATGCAGAACTTTCTTGTACATAGTATTAAGTTATAAATAATATTTATTAAAACATTAAGTCTAAAAAAAAATATGATCACAAAAGACACATTTTGTGTCATGTTGCTAAAAAATTCAAGTTGGGTTAGGTCATTTTACGCGTTTACATGTTGCATGTTAAGAAGCTAAACATAAAAAATGTATATACTTTTAAATTCATTGATAATAAATATAAAATATTTCTGCTGCACTTGTATCGTTTTTGTATTCAATAATTCTTAAGGCATGTCAAAATTAATCTTATATTAAAGACAACATTTTTTTCCCCGATCATTTATTTATTTATTATTTATGTATACGTATTATATAACCCTTGATTTATGTTTGGTATTAAAGATCTCTATCTAAATAAAGCTTCTATTTAAATTTTTAATGGTTTCATATTTATTATTTTAGTTCGTAGGGTGACCCAGGTGAGTTGGAACAGTTAAAAGTTCAAGTAATAGAGAATATTAAAAGGTCAGATGGTGGGTATTATAAATAAAATTTCAACCAGTAAACTTAATAGTTTTCTCCTAGTAAGAGAAATAAAACACCTCAAACCAAATTTAGAATTTTATCCCAAGTATACTAAAAGTTTTTGAGTTAAAATTTAACTGATCATCAAACTGATAGCCCAGCTTGTATTTATTTACAGGACCCGAGCAACCTATTTGAGATTTTCTTTGGTTTTCCTCAATTTTACTGGCTAATGCCAAGTTGATTAATCAAGTTCATAGACACTCTCAATGATCTTGAATAAAGGGGATGACGCATTAAGGAACATTTCTGACCCCATGGAAGTTGTATGAGATAGAGAAATAGGAGCAAACTTACCTTCTCTTTGGTTATAATAAAAAAAGGCGACAAACGCAGGTTATGTAGCAAGGTTGTCGAGTTTGCTTCTCAACTTTCTTCTGTGCTTCTCGTGATTGTTACATTTGTGGTGCTTGTTAAGTCGTTTGTGCTTATTTAATTTTAAATTTTGGACTGTACTTTGCCACTTCAGTAAGTGATAATTTAAGCGTGTTTTGTTATAACCTTCTCAACCTCATTGAAACCTCCTTCAAGAGTGAGATAAGGTTATAATTTTATAAATTTATTTCTGATTTTCGCTCATTGTTTGTGTTTAGATTTGTATTTTTAACGTTTTATTATATAAGTTATTGTAATTTTGTACTGATTATTTGATTATATTTATAAGCGAAGGTGGTCAGGTTACTTTTTCGATGTTTCAAAATTTAACCTATAGAGCCCCTCTAGTAATAATATCTCTATGAACAAAACATTAAAAATTGGGCGATTCGTAAACAGCTGGTAAAAAATAAAACAAGCCATTAATATCAGTGTTGCCAATATTTTATGTAAACTTATATTTATTAGGTATTTTATTAAAATGTTAAATACTTAATAATATATCGTATTTTAAGTAATAATATACAGAAAATATTATTAAAAATAATAATAATCATGTTTACCAGACGAAAAAAACCGAAATTAACTTAATAACCTGCAACATAATAACTTCAACTCATTCATTACACTTCTTCAGGTGTTTTGACATTTTTTTACTATTATGTTTTAATGTACCATAACTCCCTAGGAGGTAGAGTATCACCAAACGAATTCCCCGCCCTATTTTTTTAATATTTTGACGACAGTGTAGGTAAAATGACATTTTACAGCTTAGAAACAGTTCAGTAATGACTAATTTTGCAGCCGTAAGTAGATAAAATATATTTTATCTACTCCCGGCAGCAACATTAGCCATTACTGGACTGTTTTTTAAGCTGCAAAATTGTTTTTACCTACACTGTCAAACAATACGGGAAATATTTTAAAACAGTACGCAAAATGTTTCAAAACAGTACGCAAAATGTTTTGGTAATGAAAAAAGTACTAGGGAGTTATGGCTCATTTAAATAACATGGGAAACAAGTCAAAACTCCCTAGGCGGGAAAATAAAATAAGTGGAGGTTTTTATTTTACAAATTATTGCGTGAATTTCGGTATTGTTTTTTTTGTAAACTATGATTCATTCTAGCTTGTTTCTAGTATGTAACTTTCTTTTGTTACTTAAAATTACGATATTATTATTAAATGTTTAACATTTAACATTTGTTTATCTAATAATATATAATGTTTTGGAAACAAATTGGCAACACTGATAATTTTGGCATTAAATTAAATTATTCACCAGCTGTTTATGAATCGACAGATTTTTAATTTTAAGTTGTCAGATTTTGTATTTATGTTGTTATATTTAGTTTAAGTATATAAAGTTACAAAAAATAGAACGTTATCAAAAAACTAAATCTGTAAACTAAAGTTAAGTTACTAAAACATAATGAGTGAGAACAACAGTGAAGTGAATAAAGATACAAAGATTGTTGACATTGACGAGTTATTGGACCACACTCCACTTGATATTGTCAGCGTTGCATCTACTTCAAAGCAGTCTTTACGGCCTGTAAAATCTCGCAGCAAGTATTTAAAATAATCTCTTGTGTATTTTTTCTGCCGTTAGTAGATAAAATAGTATATGCTACTATGCAGCAAAGGAAACATTGCTAGGGTTCACTCGTGCAACTAATTACCTGCCTCGGCTTACGCCTCTGCAGGTAATTTCCATAGCCCGCCCTCGCCTTCGGCTCGGGGTCAAATTTATAAAACTCGTCTGCAAAATTCCATTTTGCTGCCTAGTAGCATAATATACTATTTTCTAGCGCTAGTTTGAAGAGTTTTGTGTCCAATAAGACCTTAGTCTTATCTGTGGCTAACGAAGTTTCATTTTAATTTAAAATGAGAGCCGTGACGAAGTCTAGGCTTTATTAGAAATAAGAAAAACGAAAAGCTTAGTTCGATAGTTTGCAAAATGTTTTCCATATTTCGCAAAATTAGATTTATCAGTTTGCACATTTATGAAGTTTCTACTATGAAGCGAGACATTCCTTTCATATAATCCAAAGAATATTTTTTTCTTTGAAAAAAAAAGATGGCAAAAATAGCGGTATTTCCACTAATGGATCATACCCATTACCCCCTTCCTATATTTTCTCAACATACTAACAGTCCATTTAGATAAAGCCAGCGCGACTACTAAGAAAACAGGAGTATTAAAAAAACTCAGTCCGGTTTCTCTTGTCTCTTTATTTTTCTTTCCTCTAATGACAAATATGAAGCATTTCGACGGTAATTACCTTTTCCTTTTTAATGTTTTTATACTTTTTGAAATATTTTTGTCAACATCAAAAAGTTTGTCCAAAATGCATTTGAAGATGTAAAACATGAAGCTTCATCGGCCGGAATATTTTATGCTTATTATTATATGATTTCTTAACGAAAGGGTTCACTCTCAACTCTATTTACTTTTCTTCTTCTACTGTAGGCAAATAAATAAAGTATTGTGCCGGTGAGTTATGGTTAGCACGTGCGTCTGCCACCCGGACAGTCCGGGTTCGATCCCGGTCGGGACCTCTAGGATTTTCATGCGAGGGATGGAAATCCTTTCATGTGCCGTCCGTCGAAAGGGACGTTAAGACGGTGGTTCCGAGCCTTTGCGAAGTCAGGTACTCATAAAAGATCCCTAACCCTAAATGAACCTGGGTTTATATTAAATATATATGTGTTTGCCTTATGTTTTCGAAAGAGAGCCGCCTGGTCTGGTAGTGGGGCACGTGTTGTTTCTAGTTGAAGCTAGAGAACTTAAAAAGTCACGTCTCTTCTGTGGGTTAGACGTAGAATGCTTGCACTAGGACTCATAAGGTATAGAACACTATCTTGTATCTAAATGTTATCTAAAGTATCGTTTATGTTATTTAAGATACTTTTACCGTCGTTGTTATTATAGTTATGAGCGCATCTGTGATAAATTAGGTTTGGAATCCCTTTGTGTTCGTCGTAAATCATATGAAGCTCTGTTTTTAGCTAATTGTTTAAATAATATTATAGATTGTCCAGAAGTTATTAGACAAGTTACTTTTCTTCCAGAAGGTCGTCGAGCTGGTAGGGTTTTATATGTAAAAGAATTGTCGTCTGTCTGTCCCATTGTTCGTTGTGTAACCACCCTAAATTCTCTTCCTGTAAACAATTCCAACCTCCCCTCCTTAAAATCCCTTAAATCTATCCTAAAATTGTTTTTCTCTGCTTAGGAGCATATAAGATATTTTACGTGAAGCTTCATTTCTTAATATTTTTAATCGATATTCTTTTTTTTCGTTCTTTTACTTTAGTATTTCTCGTTTTAATTTTAAGAAAGTTTTTTGTTATTTTAGTATAAAGTATGTATTATAATGCCCATTGATGATTTTTCGTAAGACTTTTACCATGTTACCTACTAGTGGCCCTATGGCTGTCTAGGTTTTACATGTAAATCTTTTGTAAAATAAATAAAGGAGTCAGCAAAAAGGGCCCAACAACACGGTCTACTAGCTAGGTGGTCTACCACCCTCCCTAATTACTATCACTGTTAATCTAAATTGTTGTGTTCACCCTAAAAATTCGATTACGATGTTTCATCATAATTACCCGTTTTAGGCATTTTTATTACGTTTCGAGTGATTTTCATCAAGCTAGACACTATGTGTGTTCGTTGGCATAACTCTAACTGTTTTTATGCTAGAGGGTTAAAACTTAGCATAAAATCAGACTTAAGGTATATTTTTTAAACTAGTTTGCTGACTCATTAAAAATTTAGGAAAATTGTAGTAATCGAAAATTTGAAAGATCAGGACACCTCCGGGCCCCGTTTCACGAAAGTACAAGTCTTTTATACTACAAATAAAAAGCTTCAAGTTTACTAATAATTGTAGAAAATTTGTTACACTAATGTACGAGTCATATACTCTCTCTTATCAATGGTACAAATGTAGACTGGTAATTACTAGCGGTTTTTATACAAAAACACTAGTATGTTACGAGTTATATCTTAGATCTCCTAGGAAACGATCATATTTGCGTCAAGCTCCAATCAAATTTGATTATCTCCCCCACAAATCTTACAAACTATTGTACAAAACAACTTGTAACTACAAGTGTCAAAATTAAGCATTTCACGAATATCATTACAATATATTGTAACTTATAAGTTTTTGTAAAAAATGTGTCAAAATATTAATAAAACCCAGTTTCATTCATATGAGTAAATCATTTCGAATGCAATTATTTCTAAAATAAGGCGCGGTCGAATATCTAGAACGTTGGATCACCAACAAACTTTTTTTTATATTTTTTTTTCAAAATTTTCAGTAATTAGCCGTATTTGTGATAAATGAAGCCTATTTCCGTAATCTGCACGCTCTTTTGGTTAATCTCAAAGAGTATTTACATTCACTCAACGATTTATTTTTAATCTAACTTGGTACATACATAACTACTGTTAGACGTCAATATTTTGTGTTATATTTTGACATGTCAACATTGACGTCTAACAGTAGTTGTGTATGTACCAAGTTAGATTAAAAATAAATCGTTGAGTGAATGTAAATACTCTTTGAGATTAACCAAAAGAGCGTGCAGATTACGGAAATAGGTTTCATTTATCACAAATCCGGCTAATTACTGAAAATTTTGAAAAAAAAATTATAAAAAAAGTTTGTTTGGTGATCCAACGTTCTAGTATTTCGACGCGCCTTATACGAGAAGTAAGAAATATTTCTTAAAAACGTTTTACAAATTCAAATTGAGCCCTAGATTACAAATAAAATAAAATAAAGTTTTATATTAATAACATAAACTCGTAACTCAATCTACCTAGTTTCGAAGTTGGGTAGAAGTTTTACAAGTCAATGTTACAAGTATTTGTAATAGACAAGAAATTTTATTTATTAACTAGAAAAATGATACAAATGTGCAAGTGTATCCTTTGTCATTACAAGTTTTTTTTACAATTTTTGTAACAGCAAGACTTGAGTGAGACAAAAAACAGGCCCCAATCATTCAAATTTTCGATTATGAATTATTGAAATAGCTTAACGCGGTTTAAAATAATAGACCTTAAGTCCGAGTTATATGCTTAATTGCATAATCACAGCGAGAGTTAAACAAACAGAGACACATAGTGTCGTTATTACGACACTATGTAATAACATAGACACAGATATAATGCTAAAAAAGGGTATTTTTACAAAATTATAACACAAAGTTGTCTGTCTGTATTTGTTTGTCTGTAATCATAGTAGCTCCCAGTGTATTAGTTCTAAAGAGTTAAAAGTTTGTAGAAAATTCAGTCTACTGCTGTAGTTGTGCTCGCAATAATGACTCAGCAAATTTTGAAAAATCATAAAACGCGAAAAAATTATGTGATCCGATTGAAATTCAGCACGCATGTAGCCATGTATAAGACTAACATATGTGCCAAGTTTCATACCATTATCAGCAATAGTTCAGCAGTTTAGCAATTTTTATCAAATGAGTTGTGTACGTTTATTAAAAAATTGTTAAAAAATCGGAAAAAATCCAATTGAGGTGAAATTTGGTACAATATACACCTTTACGTAATAAAAAAAGTACACTAAGTGACGTTTCATTATAACAAGTATATTCCTCATTTTTGGTGGATCATAAAAGTTAAGCAGCATTAAGGGAGCGAAACGAATGTATCTTAAGACGAGCGAAGCGAGTCCGAAGACGTGTTGGAGAATAAATTTAACGACTTTTATATTCTTAGGAATATAAAAGATCTTCTTCTTCGGATAATCTATATGTGTAGTTGTGCTATCCGGGAAATATTTTTTTGAGGTAGTACGTAAAATTGAGCACTTTATTGGACCGTTTTTAGGATGAGAAGCCAATCATTATTGTTATAGGAGGTTATTTAGTACTTTTCACCTCCTAGAACGTAAAAGTAATTCATATATTGCCGCCATTACTGTAATGTAGCGTGTTAAAAAAACATCTATCTATCTATCTATTTCCGATTAATTAAATTATTAATTAAAAAAACAAATCTGTGTAAAACCTTCATGAGGTTTCTTTAAAAAACGTTTATTTTGTTTCTGTTTTTAGTAGACTATTTTTTTTTTTTTTTTTTTTTTAAAAGGTGTTCTAATTGACAATTTTTGTGTGTTTATTTGTAAAGCTTTTACATTTTGAGTAAAAGTGTGAAGCTATGGATGAATTCAATGACGACGATAATATGGAGTTATTGGACGTTTGTTTTTTTTTCAATTAAGTATATGCGCAGTTATTTAATGAGTGCTACCTCAAAAAAATAGTGTATGCCATCCGGCTGAGAATGTCATTATGTCTTGGCAATTTTTCCATTGCCATAACATCTAATCTAATCTAAAATCCATGTAAATCTAATTGCCGTGACATAAAGACACACTTCTCAGCCTCATGGTATAAATAACTATTATAACGTCACTAACTTGCAATAACGATTCAGAAACAATTTCTTAAAATCATAAAACGCAGAAAAGTCTTGCGAACAATTTTAAATTTTGCCGCGTTTAAGACTATGCACATATTTAACATATGTGCCAAGTTTCATCTTATTATAAGTATAGTTCAATTTTTATCAAATAATTTATGTACGTTTTTTGAATAATTGTAGAAAATCGGCAAATAATCTAATTGAGTTGAAATTTGGTACAAGTGTACACTTTTATTTAATGACTAAGTACACAAAGTTTCGTTTTAATACGACAAGTATATCCATGATTTTTGGTGGACCATAAAAGTTATCAGCAGTATTTTCTTTATCTTAAATCTGTCTAGAGAAAGACGGAGCTCTCGCTCTAGCTCTGTTCAAGAGCTACTGAGAGCTCTCATCACCAAATTATATTAAAGATAAATATTCAGAAATTGATTTTAAGAATATAAAATTATATTTTATACATTGTAAGCTATAAACTTATTGTATGTGATGAAAATAAAGAAATGTATTATTATTATTATGATGTTTAGGTTTTTTTCTCACTTAGAAAGTGGTTAATTGTAGAACGGACACTGTGTGCCAAGTTTATACAGTTTATTATTATTATTATATACTATCAAAGGACAAGCTTTAAGGAAGACGTTTTGCAGTATTATTTAACGACTTTTATATTTTGAAGTCGAGCGAAGCGAGTCCGAAGTGATGAGAAAATGTTTCGATGTACTCCGTAACTGAGTTTTTATATTAAATTGCTTGACGATATTTTTATTTAAGATCATTGCTTAAAACGTTTATTTACTTATACAGCATTTTTATTGTTGTACTCCGCAATTGCCTATTTATCTCGTTGAAGCAAGATAATAACACTTTGAACGAGTTTTCCTCGCTTACATTTTTCTCAGATATTTTTTCCAAACAAATGCATTTTATAAAAAAAAAAAATATTTTATTTATTAAATAAATAATATTCTAATAATTATTAATATTAATGTAATCCTGATAATGCTTTCTTCTCTTTTTGAGTCGGTTCCATAAATAAATAAATAAATAAAAAACTTTTGACCTTAAAAAATACTCAGACTCTAAAATATTTTAAAAATGTTTATTTGAATTCTTTTGATATTTTTACCGCGAAATGAAATATTAGTAGTTAATGAGCTTTTATCTAAGTTTTTGTCCATTTTTCTTTTCTCCCTTCCTGCAAAAATAGTAATTAATATTATTAAATTAATATCTATTTTATATAAAAGTGTTTAGTTTAATTTTAATCTATTTCTCTAATTGTTTACTGTAATATGGCTGCTTGTAGCAAGGAAGATTCAAGGAAAAAAAGATGTTATATACTTTATTTATGCCATAGAAACTCTGTCACTACATCTTTAAAATCATAGAGATATATACTAGAGGAGGCATAGCCTATCTCAATGCATTGATAGACCTGAAACATTTTTTGGGCCTTCAGGGTCTGTGTACTCATTGAAACCTCTCCAAGAGCGAGTTAAGGTTTTAATATATCAATTGATTTCGGCTTTCCGCACATTGTTTTTGTTTTGATTTGTATTATAAATGGTCTACTATATAAGTTACTATATTTTTGTTCTAATATTTGATTATATTGATAATCGAATGTGTTCAGGTTACTTTTCTGATGTTCCAAAATTCAACCAATAGGGCCCCTCTAGTAATATATTAGACCAAGAGTCCTGGGGTGTTTTGTTAATAAAAAGTGTAATGGCTGGAAACCGGTCTCAATTTTCGTAAATACCCTTCGGACAAGGATCTGCAATTTCTGCGCTCGTATCGGATGGGTGTCCAGGTAGATGCCACTTTTAGGGGTCAAATATACAACCCAAGTTAACAAACAGTGTAATGGCTGGAACCGGTCTCAATTTTTCGTAGATACCTTCCTGAACAAGGATCTGCAATTCCGCAGACTCGTATGGGAGGGGTCCCAGGTAGAACGCACTTTAGGGGTCAAATTTACCACCGAAGTTAATAAAAAGTGTAATAGCTGGAAACGGGTTTAATTTTTTCGTAAATACCTTCCTGAAATAGGACCTGCAATTCTGCCGACTCGTATCGGATGGGCGTCCCAGGCAGAACGCACTTTACAGGTTCAAATTTTACCACTCAAGTTAACAAACAGTGTAATGGCTGAACCGGTCTCAATTTTTCTAAATACCTTCCTGAACAGGATCTGCAATTCTTGCCGATCGTATCGGATGGGTGTCCCAGGTAGAACGCACTTTAGGGGTCAAATTTACCACCGAAGTTAATAAAAAGTGTAATGGCTGGAAACGGGTTTAATTTTTCGTAAATACCTTTCTGAACAAGGATCTGCAATTCTGCCGACTCGTATTGGATGTGGTGTGTCCCAGGCAGAACCTTTACCCCTAAAGTGTGTTTTACCTGGGACACCCATCCGAACGAGTCGGAGAATTGCAGATCTTGTTCAGGAAGATATTTACGAAAAATTGAGACCGGTTCCAGCATTACACTTTTTTATAACAAAACACCCCTGGGCTCTTGGACTATATCTGTATGCTTGAAATGTAATTTTTCAGCGTTAGTTTCCATAGTCCTTACCTTCCTAGTTTTCTGTTACTTATGATTGCTGATCATCGAGTATTTTTCAGTTCAGTTACACTGTGTGTTATTCTATATTTTTTCAATAGCAGCCAATCGACTTTCTAACACCTATCTTCGGCACATTTCTTAATAAAATAATTCCGTTAAATATTTATATTTAAATCAGTGTGAACTATAACGAGGGGATCCCCAAATCCCTTGGCACTTTCTAAAAAGTGTTTCAAACAATACTTTCACGAGATTAAAATCTAAGTCGAAAACCATGCTGTCTGGGGAAAAATAGTTCACTGTCATTCAATAGTATTAGGGAAATTTATTTTCTTGCTAAGTTTCCAATGATTATAACGATGGGAATTTCGATTGAGAAATTCATAAGAAATTAAAATAGATACGTTAGTTAGTATGTATTTTTTTTAAGATTTTCTTTCAAATAGTTAAAAAACTTAACTGGTTCGTAATATTAATAAATAAATAAATGCCTGTCTTAAGGCTTTTAGACCTATCAGGGTATTCACCCTGTGGGAACCACCTCAGGTGGGTTTTTTTTATCATTTAATTTTATTAAATAAATGACTTGTAATACGTTATTTTTACTTTTCCTCATTTATCCTGTAGATACATCTGTAAGAAAAAGTACTGTGTTTGCAAAAAATATCCGAAACCGGGATGTCACCGGAATTATCCGTTTTAGGTATTTTAAAGGCCTCCTGAGTGGTTTTCTTAAGTTGTCTGTCTTTATGTGAGTGTGTGTGTGTGTGTCTTTTATTATAGTAGCTCCTAGTGTATATACGCTAGAGAGTTGAAACTCTGTAACCAAAATCAGTCCGGGAAATAATGTTTTTATGACGTCATTAACCCACAATAATGACTCAGCAAATATTTCATAAAATCAAAAAGCGCTAAAAATGATACGATCGAATTTAGATTTGGCACGCATATAGTCATGTACATGACTAACATATGCGCCAAGTTTCTTCTCATTTAAAGCATTAGTTTAATTTTTATCAAATGACTTCTACAGTCTATCGTTTAGTTTTAAAAATCTTGACAGGTCAGTTTAGGACACCACTGATTCTTAAGAAAAAAAAATCCCTGCAAGAAGGGAGCGAGAAAAAACTATGTAAACAAATCAGGTTATTTTACCTGTATTTTCTTGGCGATGTTTTTTTTTACATTTCTTTTGTAGTTTTATTTTAAAATCATTGTTAAGATTAATTTGAAGTGGTTTTCAAACGATGAACAAAGGAGAACCACAAAACAAGAGTTGAACGATTTGCCTGGAAGAAGGTTTTTTTCCCTAAGCGGTTATGTGGGTAGTGGAATTTTCTCTTTTTAAGCAGTGAGGTTGGCAGCCGGCTTCTCTGATGGTCAATCCCAAATATTATGACCTTGGATTTTTAAACTAAGCGATAGGACTGTTAGAATTAAGTGCTTCACACAAAAACACCTAAACATAATCAAGTAAAAATGAGATAACATTAAGATGTTTAAAACCAAGGTTAATTTGAAATGAAATTCTAAGTATATTCAAAGAATAAAACTATTCATTTTGCATCTAGTTGAGTTACTTCTTTTAGCATCCACTGTTGGCCAACTGGCTTGGCCATTTCATCAGTTTTTAAAGATTCATCTAAGCTGTTTTCTAATACTTTTCTCAGTGTGTATTTCACACTAAATTCCAATACGCTATTCTATGAGATATATTTCTGGAGGAGATAGCTATCTCAATACATGAGAACTTTGTAACATCTTTTTGGGCTTAGAATAATACTATACATAGAAGGAGACAGGACCGTAAACACAATGTAATTCCACTGGATAACACGAAGCCGGTTGACGTGGTGCACTAAGTAATGACTGCCAAACCTGACAACAAACATTATTTTAAATATGGGTCATAAAATATTATTTTAATTAGAAAGATCGTTAAAGAACAATTATAATATAAACCCTGCTGAGTATTATTGAAACCGGTCTTAGATGGCAAGGGTGCGGAATACAGATCTACATTTAGTTGACGAGGACTTACTTTTTATATATATAATTTAATAATACGTTAACACTACAATTTAAAATGCATAAATATTGTTAATGCACCGATATTTATATTAGTATTTTATGAATAATCATCATTAATTAATAATATGAACATTATTAATATCAGCAACCGAAGGTTGCAACTTTTTTTAGAAATTGGGGTTATTGTAAGGGTGCGATTATTAGTTGCACCGTGACCGGTTTCGTGTTATCAGTAGCTCCTTCTATATATAGTTATTATTCTAAATTTTGGGCTCTCATGGGCTCTTGTTGTACCTCAATTGACCGTCCTTAAGAGTGAGTTACAGATTTGTGATTACATTAATTGTCGTCTGCTTGTTTTAATTTATTATTTGTGTGTGTGTGTTTTAAACGTTTATTACACTAAGTTACTATAATTTTGTTACTGTTTATTTGATTTATTAATACTAGGATGTGTCGAGTTACTTTTTCAATGTTTAAAATTCAACCAATTGTTGGTCTGTTAACTAGAGCTTCTCTAGTAGTTATATCTTTATGGCAATTATTAATTGTTAAGGTATTTCTCGAAAGTCCTATACAACCTTATGCATTTTTTTTAACTATAGTTTTTACGAAAACAGGAGTAGTAACAAAGTAGCCTACTGAATCTGATAGTACAAATACTGGTCCAATTGGTTCTTGATTTGATGAAAAAAATATTAATTACTATGAATTACTGTTGCTTTGATGAAATATTAACTAAGTCAGGAATTAACTGTGTAGTTTTAATGGGATGAAAAATATTAATTACTTAGAATTAAAACTGTTTGTTTTTGATGAAATATTACTAAGTAGGAATTAACTGTTTAGTTTTAATTTGGATTGAAAATATAATTAACTATGAATTAACTGATTTAATTGTTTGCATGAAATATTTAAGACATGTATAGGGAATTAACTGTTCTTAATTGTTTTTAATTTGGATGAAAAGTATTAAATAAACTATGAATTAACTGGTTAATTGTTTTTTGATGAAAATATAACCGTAAGTAGGCATAACTGGTATATTGTTTTTAATTTGATGAAAAATATTAAATAACTATGAATTAAAACTATTTTTTGTTTTAATGAATATTAACTAAGTAGGAATTAATGTTTAATATGTTTTAATTTCGATGAAAATATTAAATAACTATGAATTGAACTATTGAAGTTCGCATTGATGGAAATAATGCATCCTGGAGATTCGTAATTAATTATCAGTTTTTTTTTTACTAATCCCTTCGAGGAACAATAATATTTATTTAACCCAAATTAATATTATTCTAACATGTCTCTTTTTAAAAATTATTATCTAGATTTTGCATTCCTTACATTAGCTTTAAAGTAGTCGCCCAATTAAGTCGTTTTTCAAGTTTTTAGGCGCTATTTGTCACGAGATCTGGGTATACTCAAAC
>JACMZG010000002.1:44230069-44237569 GCA_018340805.1 Microvelia longipes
TAACTTTTCTTATTTTGAGGTCAATCGTAGCAATTCCGAAGTAATATCCCCTTATACTTGGCAAAACATGACATTTTTGAGGACCAGCAAAAGCGAGTTCAAAGTCATAACATCTCATTAATTGGATTAATGCTTAATTCTGATGACGAGCGTATCGAAGCCGAATCGAAGGTATAACACTATTATATTTATTATATAATATATATTTAATTGTATTCAATTTTTATTTACTTTTATCTATTATAACAAATAGCAATTATTGACCATACGTATAAAAAAAATAGTATAAAGTTATGAGGTTTTGGTCATGATAAATAAAAAACATTTAAGCTTTTGACCGTATGATTAGGTTCTCATCAGAAAGTGTTTAATAACAAACTAAAGCCGTTAACAGAAAGAAACAGATAAGGTATCTAAACATGTTTAGATAAGAACAGATAAGGTATCTAAACATGTTTAGATAAGAAACAGATAAGGTATCTAACATGTTTAGATAAGAACAGATAAGGTACTAAACATGTTTAGATAAAACAGATAAGGTATCTAAACATGTTTAGATAAGAACAGATAAGGTATCTAAACATGTTTAGATAAGAACAGATAAGGTATCTAAACATGTTAGATAGAACAGATAAGGTATCTAAACATAGATAAAAACAGATAAGGTATCTAAACATGTTTAGATAAGAACAGATAAGGTATCTAAACATGTTTAGATAAGAACAGATAAGGTATCTAAACATGTTTAGATACCATATCTGTTTCTTTCTGTTAACGGCTTTAGTTTGTTATTAAACACTTTCTGATGAAGACCTAATCATACGGTCGAAAGCTTAAATGTTTTTTATTTATCATGACCAAAACCTCATAACTTTTTACTATTTTTTATCTATTATTGTATTTTAATTAAAAATACGGAGCTTTGTTTTTTTGTATACATCAAACAGTTAAGAATAATTAAATAGATGCAGTGCTTGCATTGCTCGCTCCTAACTAAGCTTCGTAAAGTATTCCTTTACTTACCACGGCTAAACACCTCGAGGCCAAATTACAGTCAAACCATCTTGATTTCATTCTATAATCTTTAACGAAAATACTTCATCACCGTGAAATTTTGAAATTCATCATGTTCAACTCAACGCTGGGTTCTCATCGCTTACAAGTTCCCAACATCCAGAGCTAACGGAATCACAAAACCAAAGCAATTTGTTTCAATTGAATTTTTTTGTAAAATGATGTATTATACACAAATACATCAATATTAATGAGAACAACTTAAAAGTAATAAAATGTTTAGTTAAAATAATTATTTAATATTAACTAATGATATGAAATTTAAAATCGGTGATTATGCGAACCACACATTTTTCAAGTATTAAACCTAACCAGGATGTAATTAAAATTAATAAATTTAAAAAATGGTATTTTATCTCGTTTCGCTGTTATAATGATAACCCAAGTCCAGTAAGTAGGACTAATAATAACTAATGTAGAATGTAGACCTGTACTAAATAACAAACCTAGAGGTGACTAATCATACTTATATTTACGCCGTTTAATAGTAATTCAAGTCGACTATATTTAATTAATGAATGAGCAGATAGCAACTATAAGTAAGCTTCGTATTAACTGGCTAATCCAATGATAACAAATCATTTTTATCATAACGTTGTTTAAAATTAACCAAAGTTGACCATATTTTTTATTATGAATGAGTAGAATACTTTGCATTAACTGGATAATATAATGAAGAAAACTCATTTTTTATTATGAATGAGTAGATAACATTGTATTAACTGGATAATATAATGATGACAACTCATTTTTATTATGAATGAGTAGATAACATTGTATAACTGGATAATATAATATGACAACTCATTTTTTATTATGAATGAGTAGATAACATTGTATTAACTGGCTAATATAATGATGACAACTCATTTTTTATTATGAATGAGTAGAATACTTTGTATTAACTGGATAATATAATGATGAAAACTCATTTTTTATTATGAATGAGTAGAATACTTTGCATTAACTGGATAATATAATGAAGAAAACTCATTTTTTATTATGAATGAGTAGATAACATTGTATTAACTGGATAATATAATGATGAAACTCATTTTTATTATGAATGAGTAGATAACATTGTATTAACTGGATAATATAATGATGACAACTCATTTTATTATGAATGAGTAGATAACATTGTATTAACTGGCTAATATAATGATGACAACTCATTTTTTATTATGAATGAGTAGATAACATTGTATTAACTGGCTAATATAGATGACAATCATTTTTTATTTATGAAATGAGTAGATAACATTGTGTTAACTGGATAATATAATGATGACAACTCATTTTTTATATGAATGAGTAGAGTGAACTGGATACCTCATTTTTTATTATGAATGAGTAGATAACATTGTCAATAATCATTTGTAGAAAATACTTGTAAAATTAATAAATAGATGATATAAAAAAGTAATAAATAAATAATAACAATAGCTATGTTGGTTCATAGCAGAAGTATTTCTTCGGAGAAAAATTTGTACTTACAAGTGAAAATACTTTTATTATTAGATTTAAAGGAAATAGTATATTTTGCTCCTAGACTGCAGAATGTAATTTTGCATGCGAGTTTATAAATTAGCCCCCGAGCCAAAGCGAGAGCAGGCTATGGAAATGTCAGCCGAAAGGCTAGTTAAATGGGTTAATACCATTTTACTAACGAGGCGAAGCCGAGTCAGGCAAACAATTTGCCCGACTCGGCAAATTATTTTTATTTTTCATTAAAAATTTGCCTCCAGATGCGGAGCCGATGCAGGTAATCACTAACACGAGTCAGTAATGTGTCTTTTGCTCCATAGTGGCATATTCTATTTTATGGTTGAAAAATAAGCATGAGAATATTATTCTATAAAATGTTTAGTTGAATTTTTATCGGTATCAGCCAAAAATTATGATAACAATAATTTATTGAATTATAATAAGAACGAGATTTAAGAGGCAACAAATATTGCTTTAATGTTGTTGCAACACTCACAATATGAGGTAGAGTTAGTCTTTTAATTAGTTAGTACTTCTACATACTTAACAATATTCGAAATATTTAACAATATTTCTATGTTAATTTGTTCACTATTATTCTGACATATTATACCAAAATTAGTTTATCATGTTTACAGTTTTAGTAATTATTAAGGATGTTTTACATTTCTGACTTTATTAAACAAAATAAATTAAAAAATAATTAAATTAATGACAAAACAAACAATAAAAAGCTCACGATTCATAAACAGCTGGTAAAAAATTAGAAAAAGAGCCATGAATATCAGTGTTGCCATAGTTTATGTTAAAAATTTAATTAGGTAAAAAATCATGTTTATAAGACGAAAAACACAGAAATCAACTCAATAACCTGCTACATAATTACCTCAACTCATTTATTACTATTCTTTGGGTGCTTTGATTTTTTTTATCATTATATTTAAATGTACCATAACTCCCTAGGAGGTTGAGTAGTACCAAGTAAATTTCCCGTACTTTTTAATATTTTGTCGACGGTGTTAGTAAAATTACATTTTGCAGCTTAAAAACAGTTCAGTAATGACTAATTTCTCAGTCGTAAGTGTATAAAAATAGAAAGAATCTTTGGAGTTCACATTTTAAAATTTAAAATGAACAAAATTAAGCTTTTCTACCTTAGTTGGGTAGAAAAGCCGCCTCCGTGGCCGAGGTCGTTAGGGCGTTAGTCTGTACACTAACCTTTGACACCCACGGTGGTCTTGGGTTCGCATCCCAGGTTAGAAGATTATTGTTTAGATAAATTATCGCCAACTTTAGAATTCACTTTGAGCGTAATGGTTGCTACTACCACCCGAGGTAATTCCCGCAGGGGATATCCCTGAGGAGCCGCAAGGCTCTAAACGGGCATCATCATCACCTTAGTTGGGACTTAAAAATATATAATAAAATAAATTAATAGCCTTTAACTTCTCCTTTTAAAATCATCGTTTAATGTCCAATTCTTCCCTTTTTGCGAGTAAATGTGTATGTAAGGGACCTCTGAAACGGATTCGAAACATACTCCCAAACTTGACTTACGTCATTCCTTCCATTAGAGATTTTTTTTAAAGACATTGGCTAAAAGTATGTAAATCTAACTGCAATCCTTGCTATAGACTTTATTTTCACTTTTTGGTCGCCTTCTAACTTTATTGTTCCGTTTAGTTAAACTGCTTATGATAAACCATATTTAAAGAAAAAAAAAGTGCAGAAGTTAAAAAGGAAAAGAACAAATCATGCCAAGTTATAAGGGGAGTCCCTGTCGTAATTAGCTTCCACCGAGGCCTGTGCACCAGCGAGAGTAAATATTGTCAAATACTTGTCATGAAGAACAAACTAAAAAAAAGACACGTTAATAAGAAAGAAGGACTTCTTGCAAACCAAATTCCTTTTCAAGTTTTTTTTTTAAGAAATGCATCTCGTCTTTCTGTTGTCCTCGAGAACAGAAAAAAAATTACAAGACAAACAAGAATTGAAGAGGAGGACCTCAACCAAAGTATTTTTCATCCTTAAATAGAACTTGAAGAAATGATTTTTTAAGAAAAATAACTTGCAAAGACACTCCTTAAGTAAGTAACACACGAAATTATAATTCCTGTCTCGTTTTCATCATGTTTCTGAGACATATTACCCCCCTACTAATTAAGTTTCCATTTTGTAAACCAATTTTTTCATTAAACCTTAAGGAATACGGTCTTCTGACTCCAGACTTTAATTACTTTTAATTTTCTGCAAATAAATGAGATTCGCAGACATATCTTTTTTCTCGGTGCTTTTTCATGTTTATTCAAACGTTTAGGGGGAAAAAAGTTAATCACAGATGTTACAACTTGAAGAACATAGTTGTCATAAATTAAGTTCTGTAAATGTAGAAAATCAATTATATTTAACCAACGAACAAGTTAATATTTTGTTTTTATACTTTATTACTTTCTGTTTTTTTCTAAATATTACTTCCTTAAACAAATACAAGGTTTATATTGAGAAGCAAGCCGTTTACTCTAAAAGCAAATGCAAATGGTCCATAGGTATAGTCCATAGTTGCAGGCACATATGGACGTGTGATATCAATAGCTGTTGATATCACACAGGTGATGTTCACCTGTCAAAAAAATAAGCATTTTTTTTATTTTAAGTTTTTTTTTAATAAGTATTGGGAAAAATATGCGTATTGCCTTTCAAGAACGCAGCAGCAGTAGTAATGGTACTGCTTTATAAAGCAAGTTATAAGCACAAACCAAAAAAAATACATTTCAAAGTAAAGCTCAAAACACTTGAGCATTTCAAAGTAAAGCTCAAAACACTTGAGCATTTTAAAGTAAAGCTCAAAACACTTGAGCATTTCAATGTAAAGCTCAAAATACTTGAGCATTCTAAAGTGAAAGCTCAAAACACTTGAGCATTTCAAAGTAAAGCTCAAAACACTTGAGCATTTCAAAGGAAAGCTCAAACACTTGAGAATTTCAAAGGATATTCGCCTGGCATCCTCACCTAAATGTTTATTAATTAAGAAAAATAGCAAAAAAAGGTTTGGAGTTCCTCGGAACTTTTAATGACCAAATCGGATTCGCTAACCTTATCCTCCCTTCTTCGGACTCGCTTCGCTTGTCCTGAAATAGTTATTTATGCAACAAGGGATGAAAGTAAGTTTTACAGCTCAAGTTAAAGTTTCGTCCTAAGGCAGCGCCGAAGGAGGAAACTTTATTAGCTCTCGAGGGCGGTAGGCCGAGGGAGATAAACTAGTTAGCTCCCGAGGCTTGCCGAGGGAGTTAACTAACACTTTAGCTCCCGAGGCTTGACGAGGGAGATAATACGAGAGCTGAAAACTTTCATCCCTTGCTGCATATTAAATTTTATCTACGATTAGAGAACTAATACTAACAACTATTAATATATTCTTCAGCTCCTTAATTGTTATTGTGTTAGTTAAGTTTATTCTTACCATGTCAATTACTCTGATGAGGAGAGAATAAAGCCACTATCTTCACATTATTTTATTGTAAGCTGTCAATAGAATAATGTTTAATACTATATTTGTAATTTAAACATTAGCGTGTGTATATTGTATATTCTACCCGTAGTACCAACATAACACCGAAAAAAATCCTCAAAATTTCCTAAAATTCATAAAAATTTTACTAAAAAATTCTGTCAAGTTGGCAACACTTTCACTTTTTCTCCCTAGGGAGTAAAAGTACATTTACAGTGTGAGATAACAAGACTGTAAGTAGAACTTACAATACAAGGAGTAGATAAATGTTTATTAATTAAGAAAAATAGCAAAAAAAGGTTCGGAGTTCCTCGGAACTTTTCATCACCAAATCGGATTCGCTGACCTTATCCTCCTTTCTTCGGACTCGCTTCGCTTGTCCTGAAAATATACATTTCGTAAAATGCATTCTGCAACACGTCTTCGATATTGCTTTGCTTGTCCTCAGCTATTAATTACATTATTTTTATTGCTAGCAGTCACCCATCCAGGCCCTGACGTTGCTCCTGCTTTACTTTTATGATCCAACATTTGATGATACAAACCATAGATGCACTTGACGTATTGTAACAAAACTTAGTGTACTTATTTATCACATAAAAAAGTACACTTGTACCAAATTTTAACTCAATTGGACTTTTTTTCGATTTTTTACAAATTTTTAATGTTTCAATACAAGGCATTTGATAAAAATTGAACTAATGCTGATAATAGGATGAAACTTAGTAAATATATTTGCTTTATGTATGACTACATGCGCGTCAAATCTGAAGCCGATCAAAAAATTTTTCGCGTTTTATGAAATTTCGAAATTTTTGGTTGTTATCAAAAATATTTTTTTGGATAGCACAACAAGACCTTAATATTGATTTTTGTACCAAGTTTCAACTTTTGGCATAAATCGTTGCTCCCTACATAGCTACGATGATAACAGACACACATACAGACAGATAACCTTGTAAAAACTACTTAGGAGGTCTTAAAAACAACTGAAACGGATAATTATGGGGACATAGCGTTTTCGGATTTTTTGCAAATACAATACTTTTCCTGTATACTTACGGTATAAATGAGAAAAAGTAAAAAACGAAAAAGGCAAGATTTAAGCATAATTTGCTGATAAGTAAAAAATTTTATTTCTCTTCGACAACCAGTGATAAAGCTATTAGAAGAATAAAAAGAAAAAGCGAATTGCACAGCCTTCAAGATATATGAATTGTTGAGTTAAATGGTGCCTTTGCCTCTTCATGTCTATCGTGTTCAATGCCAGTATATAATTTGATCTGTGTACTATTTAGCATCTACTACTTAGTAAAACAACTTTGTGAAATTAAACGAACAGTTCTCAAGTTTAAGAGTAAATTTTACAAGAAAATTTAAATTAACAATTAAATAAAAATAGGAACTACAATCCGACATGATATTTATTT
>JACMZG010000002.1:44240069-44280039 GCA_018340805.1 Microvelia longipes
AAGTTTTTAAATATTTCAATAGATTATGTTAAAAAAAGATAGAAAAGGTTATAATGCCTCGAGGTTATAATTATTTGTACATAGCGATATAAAACTTAAAGTTACTTTATCTTGTATAGTTGAAGTATTATGCACTTTACTATAAACTTTTTAAATATATTTATACCAAATCTCCGGACGAAATAGCAATCACGATCAAAAAAAAATATAGTGTTTAAACTTCTTAGTTCCGGCGATATTTAACCATAGGTACAATATAAATAATTTCTCTTAGGCTATTAAAAACAATAAGTTGTTCTGCCTTTTTATCTGATCCAAATGTTCTTTTAAGTCAGTAGAAAATAGCAGTGCGTGTGGGCACGATATTTAAAAAAAAAATCTAACCCCTATGAAAAATATAATGCAATGCAAGAAAAATGTATTAATAAAACATACTACCGTTGTAACATAAGACGTTTTTTGTATTAATATATATATATTATTATGAGTTGTAACTATTTTTTTGTAATCATAAAAACTTATATTTCCATTGTTTTTTTTTGGAGAACTATTTTTTTCTATAAGATCTGTATCTCTACTCAAAATAAAATATTAAACAAAAGAGGGCTCATGGTAAAACTATGAAGCACTAATCGGCCATTATTAAATAATTCTTCTTCCATTCACCTTTTACCCATCTTAGGATTGTTTTTCCGGTAAAGACTTTTAAAAATGACTTAAGGGCATTTAAATAAGACAAGGTCTTTGTCTTTTTCGTATTCGAATGTTTTTTTTTATATTGAAGTTCCGGCTTTCAAAACAATTATTGGTTCTATTGGGCAAGTAAAATCTACAATCCATCATATTTTGGGTTCTGAAAGGTATAAACAAACAATGTATACTGCTGCAAGGGAAGCAGAGAAACAATGGTTTATTTTTTTTTTAATTTTTCTGCATTGGCGGACTTGAAATTTTTTTGTTTGATTTTTGAACATGAGATTAAAGTGAAATGGTCATCGCATTCGCTTGCATGAGATGCAAGAGAATCTCCTACGCTGTGATTAAAATTCAATGGTAGGTAATACGCACAATTACTGTGAAACACAATAATGGTTAAAAACCGGGTAAATTTCTTTTGGAACTCGTACTCCTTTGCTCAACAGTCCATTTCTTACTTTGTTTTCGGTTTATGCTTAACCTAGTTTGTTACAGCATTACAACTAGTGAGTCAAATGATTCCGGATTTTCCGAAACAAATGTGCATATACATACAGGTTACACAAAACTATGCACGTCATTCAAAAATCAGCACTACGCAACATTATTATAGTACGACACGCGGCTAAAATCAGTTAACAACGCGGGAACATAGTGTTGAGGAACCAATAAGGTTGGCCTGATTTAAAATCGAGGGCGTGGTTTAACATCCAGGGCTTACCTTGTTGGCTCCCTCCCATCATTTACCCACGCTGTCAACTGATTTTAGCCTTGTGTCGTATTATAGCACTCATTTAAAGCTCAGTTTATGTTTCTTTTTGAAATTTTGCTCATTTGAATATACATTACAATTTTTAAACCAACACGAACTCTCCTCGCAAAATTATTTTCATTATTAATTAAAATGCAGAAGATGTTTCACATATGATTATTACAGCTGCAGCGTGTTAAGCTTCCACTTATTTTTCCGCTTTTATCAGTTTGTTTTGTTGAGCCTTGTTAATGACGCTGCATAAAAAATATTTTCCGGCACAACTAAAGTGGTAGACGGATTTTCGTATTCAGATTTAACTCTCTAGCGTACATACACTAGAAGCTACGATGATAACAGACACACAAACATACAGACAAACAATTCCGCGAAAACCACTAAGGAGGCATTTAAAACGCCAGAAACGGATAATAAATTCCGGTGACATCCCGGTTTCGGATTTTTTTGCAATCACAATACTTTTTCTATATACCTACGGTATAGATCAGAAAAAGTAAAACGCACACATTTTCAAAGAAAATTCGCTAAAGTTGCTGATTTTAATATTAGATGTTAACATTATGATTAGATATTTCCATATTAGACAATCATGGAAGTTTGTTTAAGCAAAATAATTCTACCGCGGAGCCGTGCAAATTATCTTCGAAATGAGTTCTCTCTTGCTTATTAATTCAAATATTGCTTTAGTTTTCAGTATATGCTTCATCAACTAAGCCATAGCGTCACAACTTGTTAATTTTTTTCGAATTTTTCAAAGAAAATGCTTATACAATGCACGGCATAGCATTCTTTGCACTCATTTGTTCAGTTTATGATATTTTTTAGCGCATTTTATTTGTTAAAAAAACAACTTATGATGCTACCGGCTTAGGTTATGAAACATACAAAAGGACAAGCAAGAATTAAATTGATATACAAAAAATCGGGAACGGGATACCTCGGGACTTTTCCCTATCACATCAGATTTGTCTAGCTCATCCTTCCTTCTTTGGACTCGCTTCGCTCGTTTTCAGAATATACAATTCGCCAATTTTATACTGCAGCTTGTCCTCGGACTCGCTTAGCTCAATGTAATTGATAAAAAATTAACTAATGCTGATAATGAGATGAAACTTAGTACATATGTTATTATTATACATTGCTGCATGCGTGTTAAATCTCAATCCGATCGCGTTATTTTTCCGCGTTTTATGATGTTTTGAAATTTTTGTTGAGTCATTCTTGCGGGTTAATGACGTCATAAAAAATATTTTCCAAATAGCACAACTAAAGTGGTAGACGGATTTTCGTATTCAGATTTAACTCTCTAGCGTACATACACTAGAAGCTACGATGATAACAGACACACAAACATACAGACAAACAATTCCGCGAAAACCACTAAGGAGGCATTTAAAACGCCAGAAACGGATAATAAATTCCGGTGACATCCCGGTTTCGGATTTTTTTGCAATCACAATACTTTTTCTATATACCTACGGTATAGATCAGAAAAAGTAAAACGCACACATTTTAAAGAAAATTTGCCCGGTTTGCGGACCTCCGAGCCAAAATAATATTGAAGTTTTAAACTTTTATGCTGTAAATAAGACGATAAAGAATTAGTGCCGGTACCAAAATTTGAACCTGGGAATTTTGAGTACTTTCAAAGGTCTTATCGATTCTGGACCGGTTTCATTCGATTCAGCGCCCCAAAAAACATCAAGAAAGAACAGCCTACTCGACATATGTCGTGTATCGGCCGTATTTCAGGTTGATTAACTTCGGACCGGTCTTTCTCGATTCATTCTCGAAGTTTCAGTTTTTACAACAAAAAAAATCAGCTATTGGTAGTTGCAGTTGCATCAAAAATAATTTCCTCAATATTAAGTCAGAGAAATAAGCGCTTAAAGTTGGAAAGAGAGGGCTGAGGAAAAGAAAAGTGGAAATATTATTTCCTTTTAGGAAATAATTTCTTTTCAATAAAACGGCTTATGTTTTATAGGTAGTATGTTTTATTAATACATTTTGCTTGCATTGCATTCTATTTTTCAAAACATCGGTGATGAGATTAATCCAGTAATTTTGAGACGTGGAATATTGTATTTATAGTAAGCAGCATTTATCTTTCTACAAGCCTATAAATAAAAATACATAGCCAGCTTTTTACCTTAACCATCATCATTAGTGCCGTCGAGATGAGTCTAATTCTTCTTGTCCGGTTTTCTAGGCCACGGCTTGTAGAGGTCTGCAATAAGCCGTGGCCTAAGTTAGGGAGCCTATTGTTTGTGAAAAATATATGTCATCAACTCATGTTTTGACGTCATAAAAATTGGAACTTAAATTAACTTCGAAATAAGGTGTCATATTGTAGGGTAGATGGCAAGCTAAATTTATTAACTGGTTTTAGTTAAATAGATATATTTGTACGTTAATGTGGATGACCTCTACGATATCTGTTGGGTTCAGTAGTGCTAGAGGGTTGGAAGTTAGTAAGTTCGGAAGTTGTTAGTAACCTCTTTTTTCGCCCTGGTTACCCTACTATCCCAGACATCAGAACTAAAATTACCCCCAAGGAGCCACGGCGAGCCAAACAGGCCCGCTAAGCGTTCCTCCTAGAAGACCGGTTATAGCTTAATCGGGCCATCTTAAGAGGCGCAACTCGCGAATAACTTAATTATGACGTCATGATCCATGAGTCAGCCCCGTAGCCAGGTAGAGGCAGGGGCGAAAAAATTGCGCCCTCTCTGACGAATTATATAGATTTTAGTGGAATTCCCTTGTAGATGTGTGAATTTCGTCCCCCTCAGGTATGGATTTCGCTCCCCTACGAGTTTTGGCTAGCTTCAGGCCTGCCATGAATACTAATAGATTTTTTTTTTGTTGGCACTAAATGGAATAAAACCGGTCAGGATTTTATGCATCTAAAGTGAAATGAACAGTAGCATTAGACTAATTGTTACTTATTTACAATTGTTTTCGTTTTTTTAAAAATAATGCACTTAACATTTCAAAATTAAGCAATTATTAAAAATTAGCGTTAAATAAAATAGAAAAATGCTTTGCAGTTTCGTTTAGGAATAATTTTGCCGACACATTAAAGTTTGGCAGCGTGCTTTTACAAATGAGCTAGGCAAAACGTAATTTTGCGGCTTGAAAGCAGCTTAACATAGCTTAATTTTGCTACAGGGAGTAGTTCAAATGTATTTCAATACTTAAGTTTGCTGCCGTAAGTAGATGAAATGTATTTCAGCACTTAATTGTGCTGCCGTGAGTAGAGGAAATGTATTTCTATACTTAATTTTGCTGCCGTGAGTAGATGAAATGTATTTCAGCACTTAATTGTGCTGCCGTGAGTAGGGAAAATGTATTTCTATACTTAATTTTGCTGCCGTGAGTAGAGTAAATGTATTTCTATACTTAATTGTGCTGCCGTGAGTAGGGAAAATGTATTCTATACTTAATTTGCTGCCGTGAGTGTATTTCTATACTTAATTTTGCTGCAAGTATATGAAATGTATTTCAGCACTTAATTGTGCTGCCGTGAGTAGGGAAAATGTATTTCTATACTTAATTTTGCTGCCGTGAGTGAATGAAATATGTTGCAATACTTAAAATGGTTTTGGGTTCTTAACCTCGGTAGATAAAAAAATTTTCAACGAATTTTACACAACATTTGAAAAGACGGATTTAGCGACAAATTGCAAGTGACTAAGCCAATGGTCTTTAGAGTAAAACACGTGGACCGGAGATCCTTGTGTTAAAGAGAAAGGATTACAAAATGAAGGGACAACCAAAATAATATTGAAACAAAGTTTCCGAGATTTAGTTTAGGTTTAACCCATTCTTTACGGAATTGAGATTATAAGAAGGCAAATTCTGGTTTATGCCCGAAGAGATAAACATAGACGGTAACATGGTTACGTGATCCGAAGTCAATTTAGTACTTTCGCGCGTTTAAATTCGATTCAATTCAATTTAACTATGTTAGTGTTGCGATATATATATATATATATATTATATATATATTATATATATATATATATATATATATATATATATATATATATATATATATATATATATATATAATATATATATAAATTTGAATGAGCACTAGTGGAGTTGTTCATAATGAAAGGAACGAAGAAAAGAGTCTCTCCACAAAACATAATTTATTCAAAGCGCTTTCAACCTAACATGAGGCCATCATCAGTGCCAGATATAATAAAAAGAATAAACGGCTAAGAGAAAGACATTAAAGGTAAATATAAGTCAAACTGTGGAATATATATATATATATATATATATATATATATATATATATATATATATATATATATATATATATATATATTATATTGTGTCTAAAACAAACTAAGCCTCAAACATAACATATAAAATAATAACAAGGTTACAATTTACTAGGTAACCGACGAAATATGTTAAGAATGGGAATTTTGTTGGTTACTGTATTAATGCTACAATTCCTTCAAAAATACACCTACTACAAAAATATAATTATTTTCGTTTTTACACTGTAGAATCTGATAATAATGCTCGTTTAGAGCCTTGAGGCTCATTAGGGATAAACCTTGTGGGATCTGTCACATCTGGTGGTGACAACCTTAAGCTCAAAGTGCGATCTAAAGTTGTCGATAATTTATTTGAACATTAATCTTATATAAACTGAGTGCATAACCTGGGTTGCGAACCTCAGACCTCCGTGGTGTCAGAAGTTAGTATAAATACTGTCGTTCTAACGTCCTCGACCATGGAGGCGGCTTGCAGAATCTAATACATTAGCTATTACAATGGACATACATGGGGTTTAACAATGTACCAAAATTTGACCTGGGAATTTATCATAATCCCCAATATGAGAGGTCGAACCCCCGACAAATCTGAGTGGTCTAATTTATCCTGTAGATGTAGTGCACGATTATGAAGATTCAATGCAATTTATTAATCGAAATAGAAACCAAAAAACTCCCTACGCTGATATTCCGTCTTTCTAAAGGAATGTCGTGGAAGATCAATACCTAGTAAAGTTGTTTAAGAACAGGACGAGGAAAAAAACAACAGAATCAAACAAGTGTGTGAAAAAAGGAATGTAATCCGACACGAATAATGGTGGATAGAAACTTCACTGTTGACTGATCATCGGGCCATGATGGCCGATGGCCGGTCTTTTTTATACTTGGGGACTTCCTTAAAGAAAAAAAGTGTGGTGCAACGTGGACGAATTTCCTTAAAAATACTTGTTCTACAATGCGTAATCTACTCAGATGTGGTCTATGTGTTATTCATTTAACAGGACTTTTAGACAAGAGAAGAACGGGAAGCTAGGAAAAATTAAGTAAGAATAAGGATATGAATTTGAATGAGCACTAGTGGAGTTGTTCATAATGAAAGGAACGAAGAAAAGAGTCTCTCCACAAAACAATAATTTATTCATAGCGCTTTCAACCTAACATGAGGCCATCATCAGTGCCAGATAGTCTAGTAATATAGTATAGTCGTAATAGTATATTACGACTCACCGACATCGTCGAGTCGAAAAAGAAGAGAAGGAAAACCGCGAATTCCACAGTTTGACTTATATTTACCTTTAATGTCTTTCTCTTAGCCGTTTATTTTTTTATTATATCTGGCACTGATGATGGCCTCATGTTAGGTTGAAAGCGCTTTGAATAAATTATTGTTTTTGGAGAGACTCTTTCTTTCGTTCCTTTCATTATGAACAACTCCACTAGTGCTATTCAAATTCATAATATATATATATATATATATATATATATATATATATATATATATATATATATATATATATATATATATTATATATATATATATATATATATATATATATATATATATGTGACTTGAAAACCAGGTTATTGTGACGTCATTAACCTGATTTGCTAAGTCAACAATTTATATAAAAAATCATTTCAGGATTAATATGTTTCGCCGCAAAAAGGTCATTATATATGTTTTTTTGAGGACACTTGATTAAAAAGTTGCTACTCATTTTTGCTATCATAGATTAAATATTGATTAAATTTTTAAACATCGTAAAGTAACCTTCGACTATCAAAATAATTAAATAAAAAGAAAATTACATTTAATTTTATACGAGAACATTTAAAATGCCAATCAAAACACAAACAAATATGCGGAAACCCTATAACAATTGATTTATTATAAACTTCGTTGTGAAGAGTCCCTGAGAACCCCAAAATGATGTTTCAAACCTCTCAATGTATTGAGATAGGATATGCCCCTCTATAGATATAACTCTATGATTGCTATTATAAAGCTTCCCCGTCTTATTATTGAAGACATCGATCAATAGAACGGGTGGCAAATCGTCAATAACACGGTTTGCTGAGTTAGGAGTACATAATTACCTTAAAATGTTAAACGTAAATTTCTCTTAATTTTTAAAACTAAGTTATATAGCCACATGAAAAAGGATAAGGGCGCTAGTTTATTCAGTCTACTTAGTTTGATGATAACATTAAAAAAATGCCCGTTTTAGGGCCTTTCGGCACATCAGGGTATTCACCCTGCGGGAACCACCCCGGGTGGTTGCATCTACTTCACTCTAAGAATTGATTAAAGTTGGCGAAATCATTTTAATACAAATACTATTCATAAAATCTTAGAGCATAGCCCGGGCTGCGAACCCCGGACCTCCGGTGCCGAAATCGAACGCCTTTACGATCACGGCCACGGAGGCAGACTCTAGATGATAACATTACTCCATTTAAACATTACCACTACCCTATACATGATATTAAAAAATCGGGTACGGGGTACCCGATTTAATCGGAACTTTTTCTCATTATCAGACTCGCAATGCTCATACTCGCAGCTTCAGACTCGCTTCGCTCGTTCTGAGAATATACAATAATACTTATAATGAGATGAAACATTGCACATATTTTAGTCTTATACATTAAGACTAACTACGGATGTAAGACTACGGATGGCTATCATTTTACTGTGTTATGATTTTCGAAATTTTTGCTGAGTTATTATTGCGCGTTAGTGCGTAATAGAAAAAATATTTTCTGAATAGCACAGCTACAGCGATAGACTGAGTTTTGTACAAAATTTCGACTCTCTAGCATAAATATAGTGGGAGCTACGATGATAACAGACACATTCACTCACTCACACACATACAGAGAGACAACTTTGTGAAAACCACTTAAGAGGCCTTAACACTTAGAACGCCTAAAATGGATAATTCTGGTGACATCCCAGTTTCGGATTTTTTTGCAAACACAATACTTTTCCTATATACCAACGGTATAAATCAGGAAAAATAAAACACCCCCCCCCTCATCCCGTCATCCATACAACCTCGTAAGCGTCATTATCTGATAAAAATTCGCCAAAATGTTGTACAAGTATAAGTTAAATTTTGCTTCTATACTTGCATCATGCTCATATTCATTAATGAATTTTTCGTAAAGAAATTCGCTACGACACCAATTAACTCGTAACCTTACAGTCTCCGCCAGAATATTAATAAACCAAACATTTAGATTATCATCTAACCCTAAATGATTCTTGACGAAGAATCAACTTGTGAAATCAAGAGTACTAAGCATCAGAACTTCGCCGCCATCATCATTTCTTCCTTTTCCAATTGTTAAAATTATGCATCATATCGTTTTAGAATTAAGACGTTTTTTTTAAATAAGTTATTTGACGATGTTTTCAATTATTTAGTTAAATTATACTTTAGCTTTATTAAGTTAGACATTTTAAGCATTCTAGTATATTAACTTTTTTGTCGATATGGAATGTTGTTGGAAGTTATTAAGTAAACTGCATGTATGTCGAAAGATTTCACAGTAACATAACAATAACATGTGATTTATGATTCTTATAAATCTTTCAACATTAAAAAATCAAATATATCTAGTTGCTCCTAACATACAGTTTTTTATAAATAGCTCGTTTTTAATCTAATTATAGAAACCCAGTGAACTAGTGGTCGGCGCTAGCCAGAGCGGTGAGCCTAGCCAGAACTCGCTTCGCTCGTCCTCAAAGAGTGAATTCATTCTTTTACTTCCCCGCAGTCACCCATTCACTTACTAACAACGCTCGATGCTGCTTAACTTGTATGATCCAACAAAAACAATAGATATTAGTTGTATTGAAACGAAACTTAGTGTACTTATTTATTATGTAAAGGTATATACTTATCAAATTTTTATTAAGACAATTGACAACAGAACCACATTTAAAACTAAACTAAAAATCCATTTACTCGACTCCCAGCTTAAAGACAGCCAAAAAAATAAAAATTAAAATAATAGGAAGTAAATAATAGTTTGTTCTTTGTAGCACTGGAAAGTTTATAGAACTCCATCTCAGGCTTGATCAAGGGGACTTTAGTTCTATAAAAAGTTTTGAACGATTTATTCAATTTAATATATTTCGCCTATCATTGTAGGCATCTTCAGAAACATTCTCAACAAGCTACATTAATAAACTATTAAAATAAATAAATAAATAAACAAACACAATACATTAATAGAAAGACTAGAAAAATCTATCTAGCTTGTTGAGAATGTTTCTGAAGATGCCTACAATGATAGGCGAAATATATTAAATTGAATAAATCGTTCAAAACTTTTTATAGAACTAAAGTCCCCTTGATCAAGCCTGAGGAAGTAAATAATAAAACTCACTAAGTCTTGTAATTGAATAATATGTAATGTGTGCACGTGTGTGTATCTATGAATATTTTTATAATATAGATAATATTATATAGAGATAATATTATATATAGATAATATTTTTATGTATAGATAATAGATATGCATGCACTAAAGTACTTACGCTAAAGTATTTGGCTATATCAATAATATCAGAATGTATATATCACAGAATATCAGAAAATAAATAAATTACCAGTTTTGTATCGTCTTAATATGTCTACAGTGTCAACTAAAAACTTTGAATAACATATTAAAAAATACTAAATCTAAGATATATATGGCAGATATATAACCAACATTTATAAAAACAACACCTTATTGCATATATGTAAATACAATTAAAATAATTGAAGTGTGAAATTAAATACTGCCCTCCACGGCACAAGAATATTCTTTTATTCTTTAGTGGAGGGATATACCTCTATGTAAAAATGTATATTAAAACTCTTGTAATGATAAATAAATAAAGGTTTAAAAAAAAATTTTTAACTTAATTATTTTCCGATTTTTTACAAATGTTTAAAAAACGTATACAAGTTATTCAATAAGAATGAAACTAATGCTGATAATGAGATGAAACTTGGCACATATATTAGTCTTATACATGGCTACAAGCGTGTTAAATCTCAATACGATCGCGACATTTATTCGGGTTTTACGAATTTTCGAATTTTTTTCTGAGTCATTATTGTGGGTTAATGACGTCTTATAAAATTATTTTCCGGGTAACACAAGTACACCTATAGACTGATTTTTCTACAAAGCTTAAACTCTTTAGCGTAAATGCTCTGGGAGCTACGCATTCATTAAAGATGGCAGTAAAAAGGTTTGGTAAAATTTCAAAAGTTTTTTTTCAAGTATGGCAAGAGTAATGCCGTCTTCACCTGAGGCTTTATTAAGAGCGGCTTGTTGTAAAACAATGTATGTATGTGTGTGTATGTGTATGTATGTATGTGTATGATATACATATATTTCAATCCTTATTAATTTAAATTAATTTATACTAGTTTATTTTCAAAATTATAAGTATTTTAAAAACATTGAAATTTACGATAATCTATTAGAAGTTAAAAAAAAACAAATAAATAAATAAAATTTTAGTATTTAAAATATTAAATTCATCAAAACTAAAATGATAAGTAATGATAAACAGAAGATTGCTACGAAAAAGAAAGAAGATTACAATTAAAGAAAAGAAAAAATTAAAATAAAAAAGAAATTATTCTTGAACCAAATGCTACAACTAAAATAAAATGAAAATGCAAAAAAGAAAAAGAAGATAAAATCAACATGTTATGCGAAAGCGGTGCATGTTTAGAAAATAAAGAGCCATAGCAGGGATACTGTTATGGTAAATTAAAAAATAAATAAATAAACATACAGACAGACAACTTTGTAAAAACTACTTATGAGGCCTTAAAAACACCTGAAACTGTTAATGTCTTTCTCTTAGCCGTTTATTCTTTCTATTATATCTGGTAATTTTTATTAATATTTACTTTATATTATTTGTTTTACTGTTTAACTTTGTTATTTATTTGTATTTATTTGTTTATTTATTGTTTTAGTATTGACTCTTTTGATTAATTTTTTATGGTTTCTATTTCTTTGTTTAGGCACTGATGATGGCCTCATGTTAGGTTGAAATCGCTTTGAATAAATTATTTTGTGGAGAGACTCTTTTCTTCGTTTCTATTATGAACAACTCCACTGGTGCTCATTCAAAATCACCTGAAACGGATAATTCCGGTGACATCCTAGTTTCAGATTTTTTTGCAAACCCACTAATTTTTCTATATAGCTAATGTTTAAATGAGGAAAAGTAAAAATTTTCATTAGCGCTGTAAAGTATGGTTACATAGTAAGTAAGTGATTATAAGTAGTCAATTTTGAAGGGGAGATCTGTACGATTTTCTTTTTAAGCAATCTCAGACAAATCGAGAAACGTTTATACCCACTTATCACGACCAAACCAACCTAATCTGTCCACCGACCGTCAAACACGTCTTGATTTAGTTGATGCTTAAGGAATCAACAGATATGAAACCAGTCCAGCTCAAGTGTAAGGCGAGGAATTAAGTAGAACTTCATGTTCGTCAAACAACTTCATGTCTTAAAGTATTTTCATTCTTTCTTATAACTTGAAACCGGGCGATGTTTTTGCTCAGAATGGCTATCATCCAACCGGTTTCCTATTAAATCGTTTTTATACTTAAGTATGGTTTTAATTCTATGATGTATAGATATAAAAAATAATATATCTAGTTTGAAGATCAGACATTCTTTTATTCACTTTATAAAAGCGTCTTTTAATGCGTTAAAGGGACAATAATATGCGATTTTATTCCCTATTTATCACACGTATCATTTCTTTATTTTATTTTTACAATCCTCGACATAACTTATTAATATTTTATACAAGTTGATTATGTGCGAAGAATAATACTTCTCATGGTATTAGAAAAATAGAATTTTCCAAAGAGTATTATATATATATATATATATATATATATATATAATATATATATATATATATATATATATATATATATATATTATATATATATATTATATATGTGTGTGTGTGTGTGTGTGTGTGTGTGTGTGTGTGTCAGAAGGAGGCGCGGGGTCGGCGCTGAGGGCCGCTTCGCGGCCATATGGTTGTTGTTCTGTATGATTTCGTCATATGACTAGTTTATATAAGCACAGAGATATATTACTAGAGGGGCTCTATTGGTTGAATTTTGAAACATCGATAAAGTAACTTGAACACCTTCGACTATCAATAGTCGAATGAACAGAACAAAATTACAGTAATTTATGTAGTAAAACGCAGAGTAAAACTCAAACAATGTGCAGGAACTTATAACCTAATAACTTCCTCTATGAGGAGGTTTCAATGAGGTTACACAGAGCCCCTGAGAGCCCCAAAATGATGTTTCAGGACTCTTAATGTATTGAGATAGGCTATGCCCCCTTTTAGAATATATCTCTATGAATATAAGTGGCATACTACCACAACATAAGCGAATTTTCAAATCTATTCTTCGAAGAACGTGATTTGTTTAAATTATGTTATATATGTCAATCAATAAAACCAGAACTAATACTATCTCGTATTTTCGTTTACCATACATATTTGTAGGATCATTTTTTGGGTTAATGACGTCACACATATTTCATATACTATAAGGTCGTGTCATTAACATGGTTCATTTTTGTACCAAGTTTCATTTCGATCCGAGAAAGCGTTCGAAAGTTATCGTGTGTCATAGGACCCAAAATTTCGTACACACATACATATAAACCTTAATGATATTTATATATTCTTGATCAGTGAGTCCTCCTCAGAAAATCCACCCCCACTCCTCAACCCCCTCCCCCCATCAAATCCTCATTAGTTTATTTTTTCTTTTTAAAAATTCGCCAAAAGATCTGAAGAGGGAAACTTTTTTAATTTGTTTAAATGCTATGACTGAAAATTAGGCCAAAAATTGATAAAGCATCGAAGAAATTCTTAAAGGTATTTTTTAAAAGTTATAAGATAAAAAAACTTTTTGAAAAAAAAATTAAATGTGGGCATCTTTGTGGCGAATTGCAAAAGGTAATATCAAAATTTTATCCGGCACAAGTATACTTAAGAAAGAAATCTAATGAAAAATAATAAAAAAAAATGATGCATAATAACGCTTGTTCCGAGCCGATCTGTTGACGATAACATAACATAGAGGGGTTTAAATAAGAGGGGGATCGTGAGGTTACGATGGTTCGAAAGGCGATCGACTCGTAGCTCGAGGGCCCACTAAGAAAGAGGCCCTAATTGTTGTTAATTCGATTATTGGTCTCAGAAGAGTTCGATAGTTGCCAGAGATTGATTGGGCATGTGCCCGGGGGACTGTGCGGCGGCTCGCCTCGACTGACAGCTTCAACCTGACTCTGACCAGAACCTCGAGGCATTTACAGGAAACCATCCTTTTTTTTTCTTTTATGTCTCGAAAACAACTTGACTTCGATTCCTGTCGAAGAATCTTCCCCTCTTCATCATTTTAGTATATTTCATATTACTAAACATTTCACTGAAAATGCTAAACTCCAAATTCTAAAACTGAACATCAACTCAAAGAACAGACTGCAGCAGAACGAGTTATAAGTACGAAACTGCAATGATTTGTAAGTTTATTTACTACTATTAACAAAAAATAAAATTTGACATTCTAATATATATATATATATATATATATATATATATATATATATATATATATATATATATATATAAATATATATATATATATAATATATATAATATCATTGTCATTGTCACTGTAAGAACACAGTCGATTTGTTTACCAATCTGACAATCTGTTTTTACAAGGATTATATTACTCGAATTCAAAACTATTATAAAAGTATTGAACAAACTTAAAACACGATTACATTATATTCTGATACATTACCTCATAAAACTAATCGTGATTATTAAAAAGTATTATTACTTTTACTCTTGCATAGAGATATTATTACTAGAGGGAGCATAGCCTATCTAAATACATAGAGAAGCCCTGAAACATCTTTTTGGGGCTCTCAGGGACTCAGTGTAACTTTATTGAAAGCTCTTCTAAAAGTTTTTAGGTTATTATCTTAGAATAATACTATATATAGAAGGAGCACTACTGATAACACGAAAGCCGGTTCACTGGTGCAACTAAGTAATGCTGCCACCCTTACAATATACAATTTTCTAAAAAAGTTGGCAATACTTCCGGTTGCTGAATTATTATGTTCTATTATTAATTAATGATTGATTATTCATAAATACTAATATAAATATCGGTGCATTACAATATTTAAATCATTTTAAATTGTAGTTTAACGTATTTATTAAAATTATATATAAAAAGTAGTCCTCGTCAACTAAATGTAGATTTTTGTATTCCGCCACCTTTTTGCCATCTAAGACCAGTTTTATTAAATACTCAGCAGGTGTTTTAAGTTATTATATTTGTTCTTTACGATCTTTCTTCATTAATAGATATTTATGACACATATTTAAAATAATGTTTTGTTGTCAGGTTGGCAGCATTACTTAGTTGCACCAGTCAACCGGCTTTCGTGTTATCAGTGGAATTACATTGTGTTTACGGTCCTGTGCTCCTTCTATATATAGTATTATTCTAAGGTTATAACAATTCAGTCATGAATTATCAGTTGGTTATATTATCAGATAGTATTGTTACTTTTTCTCTTGCATGGAGATATTATTACTAGAGGGGGCATAGCCTATCTAAATACATTGAGAAGCCCTTAAACTTCTTTTGGGTGTCTCAGGGGCTCTGTGTAACCTCATTGAAACCTTCAAAAGTGAGTTAAGGACCTGACAGAAGAAAACATCTGTCGAAAATGATCCAAAACCTTGTGTTTTATCTCTTGTAAGTTATTATTATTAAGATTGTTATGTTATTACTTATATTACCTTTCTTTCTTTCTTTCCTTTTGTATATATATATATATATATATATAATATATATATATATATATATATATATATATATATATATATATTATATATATATATATATATATATATATATATATATATATATATAATATATATAGAGAGAGGAGAGAGAGAGAGAGAGAGAGAGATTATTCTGTGTATATAGCATGAGTACTTTTTACATAAATATATAAACAAATTTATCTCATCACTCATAAAAAACTATTCGACAAATCATTCTCAAGACTTACAAGGATAATAAAATTTGTTCCATTGTTAATTCATGTGGGCTAAAATTTATAATATTAAATTTTAACTCAATGTTTACCACCTCCATAAATATATTTATAAATAAGATGAAAAATTTGAAAGTGTAGTCTGAGCTCATAATTAAAAGACCGATGTCAAGTTGTATAATATATAACGGTCAATAATTCAAAGAGCCCGTGTGCTTGGTCCCCCACGCATTTAATTTTTTCGCTCGAATAAGCCGTGTCCCTGCTCAATGAACATTTAACTAATTCGATTAGTAATTTTTTTAGGGCGTGGGGCTTCTTGGATGAATGCCCTCTTTTAAAAATTAAACTTTTCTTATTGGATAAAACATCTAACCAATGGTCGTTAAGTTTCAATTGATATTTTATTATTCGTTTCGAATCTTTACAAGAATTGTAACTGTTGTCTATAAGATATATATTTGTCGGGATGCGTGGCTCGACATGACTTCCCCCGCAGTGTCTTGAGAGGATACTTGAAGTTTCTTCACACCATCTTGTTTGTTTATCTTAAGTTTATTTATGCAAATCTAAGGTTGCCCAAGTAAACTTTTTTTTCATGACAAATGATTAATCCTCTCTTCTTGCTTCCTTTGTCATGGTAAATTTTTATGTTGACCTTAGACTTATTTCGAACTAGAGTTTTTTTGTGTATTCAATAAACCGTTCTCTCTTTTTATTTTTCATCTGCGTGTAATATTCTTGAGAAAAGTGGATCGGAAAGGCGTCATATTGAAAATACTCGAAACATTTATATTTTTCTATTGACTGGGACTCTGTAAAACAAACACGAAGCGTTAAAAGTGTATTGTGTGTTTCACGATTTTTTCAAAACTTAAAACATTTAATGTTGATTTAGAATGAAAAAATTCAAATCGATCTTACTATCCCACACCTTTGATTATAATTATTAATCATGAACTCATGTTTCAAATTATCAAGTTACTAGCTGACATCAAGTTTACATCAATCTTTTTTATTTACATTAATTAGTTCAAAGAAAAAATGTTAGCCACGATGCATCAAATAGATATTTATGCACCTAGGGAATAAAATAAGCCATTTTCCCCCTGATTTACAAACTTGGTTCCTTAGGGAAAGCCGTGGGATTCACAGTTAATTAATGGATGATTAGAATGGTGTTATTACAAATAATCTTAGAATAATACTATATATAGAAGGAGCACTACTGATAACACGAAAGTCGGTTCACTGGTGCACCTAAGTAATGCTGCCACCCTTACAATATACAATGTTCTAAAAAAAAGTTGGCAATACTTCCGGTTGCTGATTTATTATGTTCTATTATTAATTAATGATTGATTATTCATAAAATACTAATATAAATATCGGTACATTACAATATTTTATGCATTTTAAATTGTAGTTTAACATGTTTATTAAAATTATGTATAATAAGTAGTCCTCGTCAACTAAATGTAGATTCTTGTATTCCGCCACCCTTTTGCCATCTAAGACCAGTTTTATTAAATACTCAGCGGGTGTTTTAAGTTATTATATTTGTACTTTACGATCTTTCTTCATTAATAGATATTTATGACACATATTTAAAATAATGTTTTGTTGTCAGGTTGGCAGCATTACTTAGTTGCACCAGTCAACCGGCTTTCGTGTTATCAGTGGAATTACATTGTGTTTACGGCCCTGTGCTCCTTCTATATATAGTATTATTCTAAGCAAATAATGAAAACAAAAAAAATGTCTCTACAAAACAAAACTCTGTTAGTTAGGCCCTTTCAACCTTCAAATAGGTTATCATCAGTGCAAAATCGTTGATATCAAATTGCGCACTATCTACAGCAATTTTTGTTTAAATATCCAACCAAAGCATTGTCTCTGGTTGTCTCTTTCAGCTTGTCTTTTACCTCTGGTACCAACGCCACTCCAGATTGCTATAGAATGCAGAGAGAAAAGGAAACTTCTTGTTCATGAGTAGTCACTAGATTCCTTGCGTTTTTAAGGCCTACAGCGCAATAAGAACTGTAAGCACATAATGTGCAGCCGAAGCAAGTGAAGAAGATACGTTTTGACTGAACTCCGCTTTAAACAGATATTTTTGTTTGGTTCTGTTGATTCAAAGCGGATGTTGTTAAGGTGCCTTTCTCTCTTCCGCTCTGTTTTCTTTTTAAAGAATCGTTACTTATTGCAAAGCAACATGCTTGTGGAAAGACAAATGCTGTTCATTTTTATTTTTTCTCCTAGCATCCAACATCGCCCCTTTACAATTCTTCGCCTCCTTCATTGCTCCTTTACATCTCACTGCCCCCTTAGAATCCTTTATTGCCCCCAGAGGGGCGATATCGCCCACTTTGAGAACCACTGGTTTAGAGGATATAAAACGAATTTTTAAAACTATTCCTTACTAGAGCTTATAGATTTAATAAACTTATTAAAGTATAATACAATAATATAATATAATAATTATAGAATATAACAACTATATATAACAATATAAAATATAACAACAGTAATAATGTACTGTAATAATAGTATATAATATAATACTTATAATACTATAATATAATGTAATAATAGTATATTATATAATACTTATAATACAATAATATAATATTATGTAATGACAGTATATAATATAATACTTATAATATAATAATAGTGTATGATAAAATACTTATGGCCTTAGATGTTTCGAATTGTCAGGATTGATTGATTTGTGTGGTGATCCGGAGAGTGATTTCCTTTCATTTAAAACAATTACCAAATATGGGACTAACTATGGTTTCGCTCCATCTGACGCTTCCATCGAGGGTTTACCTGGAACATCTTTATGGTTGCCTTGATTGCAATGCAATCACTAGGATATTTTTCAGGACCACGGAAACTGTTACTATTGAAATATTTTTTGATGTGGTCATCAAATCATGTTTAGTATTAGTTTCTATTATTATAAATAAATTTTATAATAATCCCATCAAGTGTCTTTATCAAAATTAAGTTGTATGTAATTTAATCGATAATATAATATAATGGAACGGTCACCTTTAATTTGACAATTTTGTTTTAACAGGAGGTTCAATTTTACGGGTCTGAAAATTCCTGATTTTTATAATCTCTTTTGTTAGCTTAAGAAATTGACTATGCCTTCATACAGAAGGCATTAACTCTTTTCTATTACTTTTGATTTTCATAAAAATTGAACTCCTCTAATACCCTCTGTAAAGCGTTAATTTATGAATAAGTTATCAATATGATTATTTAAATTAGCCTCTATGATTCGTAATAACGATTGACTTCTCGAAATTACCATGACCGTCTTATCAAATCTGTCCCATCAAGTATTAACAGTGGTGGACTGAGCCAAAAAAGGCATGAGGAGGGTTTGCCCTAAAAGGGCCCAAACCTTCATCTCAAGGGGCCCTATAAGGTGGGGGATTCTTCGTTGCCTTATAAGTTGAGGGGTCTTCTTTTATATCTAGAGTAGTTAGCAAATAGTAAGCTTAATCTAATTTATTTAATTTTAATATAATATTTAATCAAATTACATCAAAATAAATTATTTTTATTAAATAAATTAAAATAATTAAGTAAATCAAATAAACATGTAAAGAGTAAATAATAAAGTAAATAATAATAAATAAGTAAGGATCAAATAAATTAAAGTAAAAATTTATTAAATATTCTTTTTTAAATGCAATATGTAATTAAACTATTTTATGTTTAAAACCTAGGGCCCTTCGTACTGCTCTAGGCCCCTGATCAAGTATGTCGAGGGCCTAGTCTTCTGTCTGGGACCTTTAAAGATCCAGGTATAAAGAATAAGGACCTTAAAGGAACTAGATTTGTGTTGCAAATTGAGAATGTTTCTAGTACTTAAAAAACATTAATCGCTAAGGCTCTTTTCTGCTATTTTAGGGCCCTGACCATGTATTGGTTTAGTTTTTATGGGGCTCGTAAACGTCTAGGAATCATGAATAGGGGCTATGGCCCCTATATATTTTTAATTACTTAAAAGAAAACATAAATATCTAGAGCCCTTTCAAAACCCTGATCATTCATGCTAGGGCCCTTTTTTGCCCTATTCTTCCGTATGGGGCCCTTAAAACTTTAGGTGAAATAAATAGAGGCATAAAGACTCTAGATTTAAGTCACAATTCGAGAATATTTTAACTACTTTCAAAACTTTTTGTCCCTAGTCCCTAGGAGCTATTTAGGCCCTAGCTTAGAGTATTGGGCCCTTTTGTGACTCTAGAGTTATGAATATATTTCATAATTATAATAAATAAATATGTGTATATATTATAAGTTTAACATTTTAATATGTTATTTAACTTTTTTTAATTTTCGTAGTTTTTTCCTGAAGTTTATTTTAGGATAAGGGGCCCTAGGAGGGCTGCCCTCCCCCTCACTGGCCGGTCCGCCCCTGAGTATTAATAATATTATGTTATTTTATATAATATATTCCCAAAACTGAAGCTGTCATGCTGTTTAATCAAATTATTTTTAAAATTAAAAAGGTTGTATTTACCGCAAGTTGAAGAAGCAATCGAAGAATCCGCTACCGTCGATACTTGCTGCTGGATATAAATATCCCTGGACCGGTTTAGGCATAACGCCATCATCAGCAGGCGGGGCAACATTCGAGCTCTCAACTAATAACGTTATATTATTGATTAACTTCTAGTCTGAATGAGCACGACGAGCCCTCTGAAGATCAACTTAATTAGTTGAGAGCTCGAGTGTTGCCCCGCCTGCTGATGATGGCGTTATGCCGAAACCGATCCAGGGATATTTATATCCAACAGCAAGTATCGACGGTAGCAGATCCTTACATTATTTTTAGTTTATTGTGCTATTATTTTGCAGCACAAATATATCTACGGGTAATTCCTCTCAGAGCAATATTGCTTTGGCTGGTTTATAAATTAATAAAACGCCAAAAAAATGGTTAAACAAAACAGTTTAAGATTGTGCGCCAAGTAAGGTAAAAACATAAATAATGCGTCATCCAACATCATCGAACCCGTTTTGCTTGTGCTGTGATTATTTCAATATGGCGGACAAGTACTAAAAGAAATGACAAGGAGACAAATGATGGAGCTATCAGTCATAAGGACCAATTATCCAAAAAGTTCTAACCGCGAACATATCGCTGTATTCCGACCTTTATGAATCGTTTTCTAAAACTTTTATGATGCCCTTCTATATACGATTCATATTAATGACCAACAAGTTTCTTTTCAAAACCCATAAACGTGAAGTAATAAATCATAAACATTGTCTGGAGTGTAAATACTTGTTGCTTGCAAAGACAATTTTTAAACACCTTTTACGACATTCAATCAGTTTAACCAACTTAAAGCCAGCTTCATGTACAGTTCAAAGACATAAAAGTTTGTTTTTAGTACAACAAACCAAATTATTTACATGTTTTAGCGTATGGTGTGTTGGTAACTATGCATATTGTACAGGGAGTACAAATAAAGAAAGAGTTTCAAGGCTTATGACGTCAAACCCATTTCTAGTCAAGCTAAATCCGTAGAAACAAATAATTAAGAAATAAACTACCCTTGTAATAAAATGTTCAAAAAAAAGGGAAAAGTGTGCGGGTGATTTTACCGTCGAGCAAAGCGATACTCAATAATTTAGGCGTTTATTTGCTTTTTTCACGAATCCATCACAAATTATGGAAATTTGATAGCAGTCATTAATCATGTTTAATGCAGCTAAATGGTTTTGTTACAAATTATTTAAACTTAGACGCACCAGGGTTAAAAACTGCAGAAGATAATAAATAAACCATAGATTAGAATTTTTAAAAAAAATCGGGTACGGGGTACCTCGGAACTTTTCCTCATCACATCGGATTCGCTACGCTCATCCTTCCTAATTCTGACTCACATCGCTCGTCCTCAGGATATAAAACTCGTTTAATGTATGCTACAACACCTCTTCGGACTCGCTTCTCTCGTCATCAGATAGTAAATACATTTGTTTCATTCCCAGAGGTCCCCGATCATCAGGCATTGTGTGTTCAATCAGGCATTGAACACGCTCGATGCAGCTTAACTTTTATGATCTCACAAAAAGCATGGATATACTTGTCGTATTGAAAAGAAACTTAGTCTACTTATTTATTACCTATAGGTTTACACTTCTACTGAATTTCAATTTAATTAGATTATTTTTCGAAATTTTAATTTTTTTATAAAAAAAACGTGCACAAGTCGTTTTTTAAAAATTGAACTAATGCTGATAATAAGATGAAACTTATCAAAACTATTAGTCTTATACATGGCTACATGCGTGCCTAATCTAGTCGCATTATTTTTCTGCGTTTTATGATTTTTCGTAATTCTTACGGTCATTATTGCGGTTTAATGACGTCATAAAAAAAATATTTTCCAAACAAATTTAATTAAAAAATTAATTTAAATTATTTATCAGTGGATTAATTTTTGTACAAAGTTTCAACTCTCTAGCCTAAATACTCTAGGAGCTACGATGATAATACACACACATACAGACAGACAACTTTGTGAAAACCACTCAGGAGGCCTTAAAAACACCTGAAACGGACAATTCCGGTGACATCCCGGTTTCGAATTTTTTTGCAAACACAATACTTTTCCTATATACCTACGGTATAAATGAGGAAAAGTAAAAATTAATAATAGTTTTGTATTGAATAAAATACAACCAACGTTATTGGTTGAATTCGATGTAACACAAATTAGTTTGGCTAAAATTTATCAGTGTACATAAGAGGATCAATGGCATTGTATGATGGTAAATAACTTGTGATTTGCAGTAAATTTCTATGGTTATAATCATTGCGATATTACTGATAGATAACCATACTTTATTTTGGATTTGTGGGTGTGTTAATTATCAATATTCCTTTTTCATTATTTATAGGTTCATCATTTTTATAATAACTATATTGATATTATGGGAAGACTACAAATTGTATGTCCTTTTAAGTGAAAGAGGAATCAAGATTATAACTAATAATTTCCTCTTGAAAGAATAATCGTATTGATTAGGATATGAGGGTTGTAGAGAAGAGGGCAGTGGAGGTGGGGGACTAGTTGCATCTTAAAGAGGAATCCGTTATAAAAACTGTTTGCAACTCCTTCAGTTTTATATACTAATTACACTCCAGACCGGGTAATTAGTCCCAACAAACTCCGGCCATAATCTCCCCGCTCTAAACTTTTTAATCCTAATTCTCTTCTCTCATTGGTTCGTTAAAACTTTTATAAAAGACCAATCAAAATCCTCGGTCGTGACTGCCAAACTAACAGCGGAACCGTCGCAGACTATTTTTTTTTAAAAAAGCCTTTGGGGCAGCTAAATTACACGTTTTCGTATAAAAGGTAATTCAATAGCTACCATTTCTGTAACGCCCAGTAATTGTACTTCTTATACCCGCATAAAAAATGTATAAATCTATTTAGAAGAAAATAAAATTTTATGATTATTTATCCCAGATCTAACTATATACACTCTATCATTATTTTTTTTTAAAAATGTTGCATCCCTCATTCATAAGACTGAACATTAAGATAAGTTATTTCGATATAAGTTACACAAACATTAAGAAGACAAATAAAAACTCTACAACTCACCACACCCATCACAACGTAACCATTAATCAGTAATCATCAGCATACACTGATCTCTGATATAAACCAAAGATTACTCTGGTACTTCCATGTATGAAATATACCAGAGAAGATAAATATAATTGAATACAGTTGAAATTCATACAGTTAACTGCAGCTTTGAGGAATGATTTAGATAGCATAAGATGAAAAAAACAAATTATAGGATAATAAGTCAAGAAAAATTATATTCTTTTATTCTCAGAAGGTGGTTGTTCACTCCTAAGGAAATAAATGTAATTACTTAAAGAAGTTTAAAACTGCTGGGAAACTTTTAATGTATCCTGTTTCGTCAAGTTACAAGTTTACGACGTTTAGTATTTATGCATTTGTGAATTTCGCAAGTGATATGTCGCAAAACTTCATCTTCTATTTCTCATATTAGATCCCATGTTAAAGAATAAAATTTAAGTGTTAAAAGACCAGTTGTTATGATGCAACATTCTATCAACAAACTACCAACAGTATAACGTAGTTACTTCATTTAGCTAGTTATACTGCATCAGTATATTGATGACTGATTTACTGATGGTTAGGTTAATAAGTTAACGTAGAATAATAGTCCAAGAGCCGGTCCTAAAAAAATGTGACTCATTTTGTACTACTTCAAACCAATTTTTTTAAAAAAATATACCTTAAATATGAAGAAAAAATATATTCTGCCTAACCCGAGTGGAGCCCTTCATTTGATTGCGCATGCTTAAAATTTTAGGTTATCACTATAATTGATGACTGATTTATTGATGATTCGGTTATTAACTATAATTCATGACTGATTTACTGATAATTCGGTTGTTAACGATAATTTATGACGGATTTATTGATGATTCGGTTATTAACTAGAATTCATGCCTGATTTGCTGATGATTCGGTTGTTAACTATAATTCATGACTGATTTGCTGATGATTCGGTTGTTAACTATAATTCATGACTGATTTGCTGATGATTCGGTTATTAACTATAATTCATGACTGATTTACTGATGATTCGGTTATTAACTATAATTCATGACTGATTTACTGATGATTCGGTTATTTAAAATCATGACTAATTTGCTGATGATTTGGTTATTAACTATAATAACCTCATGATTTAAACATGTATAATGTTTTATATTTTAAACTTCTTGGTTTAACTAAAAAAAATTTTACAATGAATTTTATGTGATTTTAACGATCAAACTTTTATTTAAAGTTACGGGTATAGCTTTTATTAGGATTAGGTTACTAGTTTACGGGAGATGGAAGAGAAAATCGTTCATTTTGATAAGCTTTCGATATTCCTATTTTTATTTTAATCCAGTCTTTTTAAAACTTAGTTAATAAACTTGTCGAAATATAGTTTTAGGGGAATATAATTTTGTTAATTAATAGTTTCAGGATGAAATCCGCTAGATTGCAGTGGTTCCTGTGAGTCCATGGATCGCCTGGGGGTTCGAGGCGTATTTTAGGATGTCCGGGCCGAGAAACTATTTCTCCAGCAGGACCGGAGTGGCCTGTCGGGCAACTGGGCAAATGCTCGGTGGCCATCATTTATAAAAGAGAGAGAAAGAAAAAATACAAGATGGAAAGCAAGAGTGAATAGTAAGTAATTGTTTGCATCTTTTTAAACAAAGTTCTTTATTAATAATGTAATACAAATAATATCTATAATTACATTCATATTTTAGGACCTTGTGCCATGTTGCGAAAAGTACGCTCTCGATCATAATGTATTTAAAACCTAACTCCCTTCCTGTTAAAGACCCCTTGATCTTGATGCATTCAAGCCCTTGCGCCCTAATTATTGTAAGAAGTTCGCCCTTGATCTTGATGTATTCAAGTCCTTGTACCCTTGCATCTAAATAAGAAGTATTGTGCCCTTGCATCTGGATAAGTAAGAAATGCGCCCTTGATCTGGATGTATTCAATATTCAGACCTTTGCGTTCTACTGTTGTGAGAAGTACACCTTAATGTAACTTAATGTATTTAAGTTACGTTAAGCTTAATCCATGCATGTGTGCGAGTGATTTTATCGTCGAGCAAAGCGAGACTCAATAATTTAGGCTTTTAATGCCTGACATGCAGTCAGCAAATTTTTTGAAAAAAAATAATTTTTGTGCATTTTTTGGGCCATTTTACAAATGTCATAACTTTAGTTGTAGTTATCCGATTTTGGCCAAAAACAGTCGTTTTAACATAATTACTTATAACTATTACCGCTAAGGGCCAAATTGTCGAAGCAGTGGATCCGGGCAAAAAAACTGCGTAATCTAACGAGCCTTATTAAAGCGTTTCTTAAATATATAATACAACTAAGGGAGCGAAGCAAGGCCTTTTTTCAATTTTTTGAATTTATACTTTAGAATACTAGCGTGTGAATGTTCCTCTTTTTACTCTATCTAGCGAGCGAAGCGAGTCTATTATTAAATATTTTTATTTGATGTATTCTTCTGAAGTGAGTGCTTGATGCAACGCGTTACTTGTATATTTAGGCTTCCTAGATATAATAGTATAGATTACTAGAAATAATAATGCTCGGGCTTGTAACGCTCATAAGATTAATGGTATGAAAAATGTAAGCTTGATTTGCTATGCTTGACTTAATGGGATTATTAATTAATAGTCAGATATATTAAAAACAGGATTTTATGTATGTTTTTTGGGGCTCGCCCTAATAAATAAGTAACAAGACGCTCCCCCTTGAGAGATTAATAGTAATGAGATTTTAAATTTCAGGGGCTCGCTACGCTCGCCCAAAAGAGGTTGTTAGTTAGGAAAATATTACTATCGGGGTTCACTATTTTCACTTTTTTGAGATTAATAGCATGGAAATGTGTATGCTGGAGCTCGATTAACGATATTATTAGTGACAAAATGTAAATACTGGGGTTATCTACGCTTGCCCTATAAAAATTAATATTGATGAAATGAGATTACTGGGGCTCGGTAGGCTCGCCCTAAAAAAATAGTGAGGAAAATGTAAAGACCAGAGCTCGCTTTGCTCACCCTAAAGATGTTGATAGTGAGAAAAAATGTATATATAGGGTCTCGCTACGCTAGGTTTAAAGAAAATAATAGTGACGAAATCGTATATGTCGGAGCTCGCAACGCTACCCCTAAAGAGATTATTAGTCATGAAATGTAAACACTGGGGCTCGTTGCGCTCGCCCTAAAGATAGAGCGGTAAAGATAAATTATAATGACCGTTATAATTTGATTGAATATCACTCTGAATACATTGTGATAATGTTAATACGTTAAGTGGGATAAGTGGAGTTGTTGTCGTCTTACGCGCATTGTTCCTTTTCCTAAATTATACCGTAGGTACATAGGGGAATTATTGTGCACGATTGCACCAAAAATCCGAAACAGGGATTTTTTAAGACCTTCTGAGTGGTTTTACAAAGTTGTATGTCTGTCTCGACTGTCTCTGTTTCTGTTATCATCATATGGTTCCCAAAGTATTTATGCTAGAGAGTTGAAACTTTGTACAAATAATAATCTTTTGGTTTAGTTGACATACATACATCCTCGGCGTTGAGCTCACGTAGAGCCTCAGCCTGCAACACTACGCTCCTCCAAAGGTCTCTCTCCTGCGCTAAGGCCCTCCATCTCCTGACTCCAAGGCGTCTGAGGTCATCTTCAACTTGGTCTTGCCAACGCAGTCTTGGACGTCCTCTCATCCTTCTACCTCCTGGTTTTCCTTCAAAGACCTTCTTTACCGCTCTATCAGCTGTCATCCTTTTTTTCGGTTCAGTTAAGCTATCCGGAAAATATGTATGACTTCATTAACCGGCAATAATGAAGAAAAGAAAAACTCAACAAAATTTCAAAACAATTCATAACATCCGCAAAATATTGGACTGTTTTGAATTTGGCACACACGCAGTATTTATAGCCTCATATGGATATGACCAACAAAATAGCTATTTGTTAAAAATTTATCGAACGTCGTGTATACGTTTTTTTAAAAAAATCGTTAAAATCGAAACATAATCTAATTAAGTTGAAATTTGGTTCGATCCAGTAGAATGAGCGCGGATCTGTTTTAAAAAAGAAGAAAAGGAAGTCATTCTACAAATCTTTTATAATACGACGCACGGCTAAAATCGGTTGACAACGTGGGAAAATAATGCGAGGGAGCCAATAAGGTTAGTTCTGGATGTTAAACCACGCCTTCAATATCAAATCATGCCAACCTGATTGGTTCCTCAACAATATTTTCCCGCACTGTCAACTTATTTTAGCCGTGAGTCGTACTTTAGTTATGTCACTTCAACTGTAAATTAAAATTGGTTTGCTTATTCTGCTGGCTTGTTTGTTAGGTTTTGCATTGATTTGCCTCTAAGTAGATTAAATCACTTTGCCAGTAAAGATGGTAAAGTGGAGCAATCGAGGAGGTAAATATTTTGATACATTATTATTAATTTAAGTAGGGTTATGAAAAACCAATAACAAGCACCCAGAAGCAGACTGGCCAAGTTGAGGCGCGGGGAGCTGCCCTCCTTGGGCCCCTTGGCCTTCTGGACGATTATTTCCGACAATCTAGGGCCTTAAATGAAGGGAGGCTTGTTGTTTAATGTTTTAGTTTATTTCAGCAGATTGGGGTAGAGAGGGATAGATAGAGCTGGAGGAGGTTCAATAAAATAAACTTTTTTGTTGTATATGCATAGTATTTGCTCCTTTTGACTGTGCTGCTTTAAGAAATGGCTTTTCTTAATATAAAATGATTATCCACAGAATTATTAAACGAAATGAAAAATTACTTGCAAGCGCAAGATTGAACTCGCAAGATTTAAATTACCAGAGATAGACATCATTTTCGAAAGTCAAGTACCATTTCACCAATCCTTTCAGATTTAATGTTGGTGTATCAAATATATATATATATATATATATATTATATATATATATATTATATATAATATATATATATATATAAATATATGTATATATTATATATATATATATATATATATTATATTATATTATATATAATATATAATATATATATATATATATATATATATATATATATATATAGTATATATATATATTAGTGGATTTTTATGGACCCTTTTGATGCCTCTCGTGCCTTTTTGTCCCAGTCCGCCACTGCAAGCACCCCACTGTGTTAGTATCCATCATAACACTCGAGCTTTAGGTATTTCTTAGTAAATTTAGCACTATTCTATGACATACTTAATATTCCAAAATTAAAAACCTTAAGTTAAAAGAATCTCACTGGTATATTACCTTATACCAATAAGTATACGTTGGTATTCAATCGATAAAGTTACTTCAAAGCTTAACGCATCATAAATTAATTATTGAAGTTAAAAAAATAATAAATCCAAGGAGAATGCCACACAAATAGTTGATCCGTCAAACCCCTATATTTCTTATCTGGAATCTAGTCTCATTCATAACAAACAATATTAATCACGTCGTATAGCCTATACGCCTTCAATAGTCGTATACTTACCGACTATTAATTTTACATATTTATCTTTTACTACTGTTTGATCAGTCATTTATTATGTTTCACTTTGGTTTAGATCCGAACGTGTTTGTCAAAATCGTTATTAATTGGGTTAGAGTAAAACTGGTATAATACTGCAAAGGACTCTTGAAAGCCAAGTGTTATAACTAAAAGAAAACTTTATAGTAGGCAATGGAATAGTCGTAAAGTTAGTATCTACTATAAAGGTGGGTATTTTACGAATTAAAATAAGGTAAATACAACATGTATCTGTAAAGTGTAAAATAAATCGGGTACAGGGTACTTCGGCACTTTTCCTTATCTCATCGAATTCGCTACGCTCATCCTCTCTAGTTCAGACTTGCTTCTCTCGGTCTCAAATTATACAAATCGTTAAATTTATACTGCAACATGTCTTCGAACTCACTTCGCTCGTCCACAGATAGTAAATACTACCGTTTCATTCTCAGTAGTCACGCATCTATGTACTGAACACGCTCGATGCTGTTTTTACGATCCAACAAAAATCAAAGATGTACTTGTCGTATTGAAACGACTTAAATTTTTAGATTTTGAGGATAGGTATTAAACCAATGAACTGCGACTTTATGTCTTTTGTACAAATTGAAACGAAACTTTATGTACTTATTTATTACGTAAAAGTATACACTTTTACTTAATTAAATTATTTTTAGATTTTTTTACAAATTTTCTATCATAACCAGACTGGGAGCTATATACGATTATACATACACACTCACATACACACTTATATACAAACAGACAATTTTGTGTTAACCACTCAGAAAGTCTTAAAAAATCGTAAACGTATGATTCAGGTTATCCCTGTTTCAGTGCAAACACAACATTTTTCCTATACCTACGTTATAAATGAGGAAAAACAAAAATGACTTTCCTCTTCAACTATCTATTGTTTTTTACAGATGTTAAATTTAAAATAATAATCAGTTAAAAAAAAACAACATTTTCTTAAACTCGCTTCTGTCTTTATTCGCATGGTGTGTTGTTTAGTTATAAGAACAACCTGCTCTTAATTGATTTTGACTGGGAATATTAAATAAATAAGCTTTACCCGCAATCGGGTACCCTCAAAAAAGAATTGTGGTATACTTCTGTTTCGAGATTATACGCCTAAATTAAGTTTGATGATATTATTACTTATTGCACCTTGCAACTTTTTGCTATAAGTTAGTATGATGATACTTAAATACACAAAGTATGGGAGCCCCTGATGTAAATGATTTTGCCATAATATAAGGTGCTATTCAAGTTAATTTCAGTATTCAGTAAGTACTGATCGGCCTGTGAGTCGAGGAGTTTTATATCTTGCCATCCATGTCAAAAAAATAAGTCTTAAAATCATACAATTTTTCTTCGTTTAGCTTCGTTCGCGTTTTCGGAACACTATTAAATGCTATTATTGAAGGATACCCTCAGTAACTAATCTACTATCTTAAGTTATGCTAAACCCTCAATAAAGAATTCGCACCCTCATGCAAAATTAATTCAGTTATACTAAGCCCACAATAATTGGTCCTCCCAAGAATACAGGGTTTCTTTCAGAGGTTCTTCATCGGTGGGGAGGTATACAATTTGTTGCCCGGGGGAGTGCAACTATTTTTTAATGTCAAGTAAACCTTTGTCAAAGGAATAATATTTTTTTATTTTTACATTGGCCTAGCACCATATGTCACTAATAAAATTAATAATATGTTCTGTGACTGTGAATTTTAGATAAATGCTAATTATAATAAAAATCAGCATTTTTAGGACAAACATAATTATTGAACTTTTTGCTCTTTTAAAAAATTAACAGGCGATGTGTACTCTTGGAAAAAAATAAGATAGATTTATAATGAAAATTGATATTTAATTAAAAATAATAATAACTACTTGTGTTTACCAAATAGAATTTGTCAAAGATTCAAATTTCCGTAATATAGTTTCAACAATATGTAACGTTTACTAGACAAGACTAGTGAGCAGATTTTATTAAAAATTGTAAAAATATTTATCATTTACTAAACAGAACTAGTAAATGAAAGTAATGTCCAAAATATTTTATGAAAATAATTAAATGAAAAGTCTCTCCACAAAATAAAAACTTTATTGGCAAAGCGCTTTCAACCTAGCTAGAGGCCATCGTTAGTGCAAACCCGTTGAAGAAATAAAAGGAAGACGAGTGAGTCTATGATTTAGCTTTAGATATTAGATTCAGACTCATATTAGACTCTGAATCTAATATTTAAAGCTAAATCATAGACTCACTCGTCTTTCTTTTATTTCTTCAACGGTTTTGCACTGATGATGGCCTCTAGCTAGGTTGAAAGCGCTTTGCCAATAAAGTTTTTATTTTGAGGAGAGAATTTTCATTTAATTATTTATGATGAACTCCATTCACGCTCATTCTCAAGTTGTATTTTATGAAACTTATCTTAAAAGTATCTGCGTAAACGATAGATAATTAACCAATTTTAGACCTAATATATGTATTAACTATACAGGTCTTGTCGATGCTTAAATTACACATTTATAGTTAGTATAACTAGAGTGCCTGTATATGATATACAGGCGATATGATAGATAGGCGAAAGAAATGTGATGATGCAATATTGAAAATATATACGCAATAAATACGTACACACTAAAAAAGAAATTTTTTGCACAAAAGACTTTAAGCCGCAGTGCATGGGTTTTATACCTACCCTCAAAATCTAATCTAATATTAAATTAAGAAAATACGAAGTATTTTTAATATATTTGAAATAGCACATAAGAAAAAATACTATATAACTTCCAATAATGAAATTGAGTACCTTTCAATACAGGGTGAAACAGTTTTGATGTACTAATATTAAATCTTAAAAAAAAGGGGGAAACACGGTCCTTGAATTTCGAAAATTTTCTCTGCCGCAGTAAAATGAGTCTTGTGAATTTAAATTTACCATAATTATTTTTGTAACTATTACCCATATGGTAATTTTGTCACTACTTGGTAAATTCTAAAAGTTAAGTTATAGGATACCGTAATATTGGAACCGCTTATTAATTTTTTAAAAAAGTAAAACAAATAAATGTCACTATATTTCGGTCATTTTGTATTAAGTTATTTTAGGACATATGCCATAGATTTTTGTTCAAAACTACGAAAAAAAAATTATAACAAACATCTATGATGTGTCGAAAAAAATTACGAAATATAGTTGTATTAGTATAAAATTTATTTATAAATTGTATACCTTAAAAGAAACCCTGCTAGAATAAAGGCTGGATCCGCGCCTCTCCCCCTCCTATTCCACCTTGTCTTCTGTCACTTGAACAACGCATAAGCTTCATATTCTGTTAAAATGCTTTTCTGCATAAAAAATTGTTTAAAATCAATAAAGTTAATATGCGTAACTTTTAGGTTTCTGTTTCACAATTGTTCATTTTGTAAGCAATATGCTAAACCGCAGTAAAATTCTACATTGCGGGTTTAATACAGTTTTATATATTAGGGCGCTAAGAAACTCTTTGAATGTATATTTAGATAAAATTGAGTGAAGTCGTTCATCATAGGTGTCTCTCCACAAAAATATTTTTTATTGGCCGTGCTTTTGACCTGGCATGAAGCCATTATCAGTGCCTGCATAAACAAGTCAAAGAACTAAAGATTATATATATATCTATATATATATATATATATATATATATATATATATATATATATATATATATATATATATATACATATAATATATATATTATTATTATATATATATATATATATATATATATATATATATATATATATATATATATATAATATAAAAGCTTTGCAAAACGTATTTTTCATGATTACGGACCTTTGAAATGAGTTTCGTCACTGAGCCCGAAACCCCAGTTTATAAAAAAAAAATTTTTTTATTGGCCGTGCTTTTGACCTGCATGAAGCCATTATCAGTGCCTGCATTAAACAAGTCAAAGAACTAAATATAATATATATATATATAATATATATATATATATATATATATATATATATATTATATATATATATATATATATATAATATATAAAGCTTTGCAAAACGTATTTTTTCATGATTACGGACCTTTGAAATGAGTTTTCGTCACTGAGCCTCCGAAACTGGGGTTTCGGAGGCTCGCCATACGTGAAAATGTGACGGACATCACAGAATATGCACTATCTGCCTAAAAACTTTGTACTTCATGTTTCACGGGAATGCTACCGTCAAACTAAAGGTTCTTCATTGGGTAAATAATAATTGAATAAATATAAATAAATAAATCTTTATTTACAATAAATCTTAAACTAAGGCAATACAAATGTCAAACAAAAATTTAACGAAACTCGACAAAAATGAACTACAACATAAAATAATAATTTTGTATTTTCCATTTAAAAATTTAACGCCTTTTTAAACTCAAGTAGTTTGATTTTGTCAGAAAGGTGGTTAAATAACTTATTGCCAAGCACATAGTGGCCAACCACTGCCTCGCCTAATCTATGATAAGGAATTGCCAACTTATACTTATTTCTTGTATTATACATATGAATGTTAAAATTTTTCTTTAAAAAATTTACATTAGCTTTAATATACAACCATGGATAAGAGAGAGAGTATACAACAGACAACAATTATTTACAAAATGTAAATAGACATTCAACTTTCAACAGCTTACTCTAGTTCGGACTCCACACATAACTCTAATAGCTTTTTTCTGAATAATAAATAATTTATAAATATTTACTTGGCCACAGAGAATAATGTCATAGCTCAAACGGCTTTGGCTAAGAGCAAAATATACTAATCTAAACGCTTTCTTGTTTTACTAAGAATTACTAAGAATTATTTACTAAGAATTATGTGCTTTGACCCGCACATTTTGAAATCAATCGTTATTCTTAAGAATTTAACACTTTCTAGCTCTTGTGAATTGTTTAAATCAAATTTGATGCTTTGAGTTTTGCTCTCATTCAGTTCCATAAAATTACATTTAAACCATTTTTGCAACCTCAATATTCTCTTCTTGGCTATTATATCGAAATGCTGCTTATTCTTAGAGTTAATTTTAATATTAGAATCGTCTCAGAATAAAATAATGCCTTCTTCATAGTCGATCTGTTCCTCAAGGCAGTCGTCCACTTCACCATTCTCGAACTCGTGATTTCTCTCTAGTTCTAAGAAAGCAGGGATCGTTAATGTCCAGGAGGAAAAGGTGTCCGGCTACAGGCGAGTCCTGGGGCAGCCCGGCGTTATTCTCTCTGATGGTAGAAGCTACTTCATTAAATAAAGCCAGTTAGCCACTTTTTATCTGTAGCTGCTGAATATTTGGGATCTAAAGCAATCATCTGCTCGTCTTCATCTTAAATCTTGGAAAAATACCTAGATGATATTTTCTTTGTCAGTCCACATGACAGAGACGCCCTGGATGAATTCTTACAACATATGAACTTAGTCTATCTTCTCGCACGTGGGACGAGAAGGTAATGCGAATTTCAATATTTATATTGAATTTCCCTTTCTTCCATTCCTAGTAGCGCCTCTGTACGTGTTCAAGAATGTAGAGCTCACTTGTCTTTCTTACCAGAGAGTAAAACTGTTAAACTTAAGTGGGTACCTGGCCATAAGGGTGTTGTGTATAATGAGGAAGCTGATAAACTTGCTTGACGCAGAGCAAAAACTCCATTCAAAGGGGCATGAATGGAGTTTCATTAATACCCATGAATGGAAACCACAACAAAACTCCATCCATGTTCTGCTCCTATGAATGGAGTCATGGGGGCAGAACAGCTTACAGGGACAACTTTAAACAATGCAAATTTTCTAATTAACCTCTGCAAGCCTTGCCCTAAGAACCTAGTTAGAGTTCCGACCGGTCACTGTCGGTTGAATAAACGTCTTTATACTGAAAGGTGTCTTCAAGCGATTGGTAGACTCCTATCTACTCGTTTAGCCAAGCATATTAAAGATGTTATAGATGACGATTGTAGGTCCGCGGTCGCAAATTATTCACGAGATACGGGTCTTCTTAGAGGAAACTGAAGTACTAGCGAATGATTTTCCTGAGTTAATTTATAATGTCCTACATTCCAGAATCCCTGCAACTGTGGAATCGAAAAAGTCGAACCCATCATGTGTATCGACGCGGTCACTACTTGTAGACCTTAATCTGTGATTTTTGTTGTATAACTTTCATATTAGAAAACTTAACCTCTTGGTCTTTAAGCAAGTATTTATTCTAATAACTACACTTTAAGAATGTTTCCTTGAATCTCCCCAGTTATTTTGATGTTTCATGCTGGAAATCTTTTTTTTAAAGTGCCCTGTGATAAAACAATTACACATTTGTGCACGAACTTTACATTACTTCTTTTAAAAAAAGAAAGAATTGTCTTCAAAACAGAACACAAAAGGAAAAGAAAACAATAATTAAACATTCAACAATGCGGGTTGATGGAATCTAAAAGAGGGTGTGGTTTAAAAAAAACATTGGATGCACCTTGCAAAAAATGGCACCATTTAATTTGTAAAGAACAAAATAAACTTTTAAAATTCAAAATATGCAGATACTTTTATAATTTAAAATGTTACACCATTAGTTTTTTTACCCACAGTAGGTAATTAAGTTTAATTAAATCAAAAATTACACGCAAATGAAGTAAAGTAGATTCTAAGAATTGATTAGAGTTAACCAGAGGCGAAATATTCAGACTACTGAGCTAGTGGCTGCAGGCGGGCTTGAATGATCAAATAAAGCAGCTACAATTTTGTAAAAACAATTATATTGTGCTAGCATTTTTTTAATAAAAATATTAAATATGGTTAAAAATAAATTTCTCCGCGACCGGCGCTGCGTGCCTTGGTGGCTACGTGGCGTCGGGATGGTGGCCGTTTTGTGGTCATATGGTTGCTATTCCTTATATTGCCAGATTAGGTAAGTGGCATATTGCCGCAATATTAACGAATTTCTAAAATTATTAGTTGAAAAACTTGATATGTTTTCCTCAAATAATGTATTATTTATGACGGCGTTTTTTTGGGTTAATGACGTCACTTATATTTCATAAACAATTGAGGTCGATTCTTGTACCAAGTTTCATTTCGATCCGATAAAGGACTTGAAGTTATCGTGTCCCATAGAAACGTCTAGGAACAAAAATCTGGTACACAAATACTCACCAGGGCTGAGGAATCCTAGTCGGCAATTATTGATGGAGTCGGAATCTGGGTTTTCACTGATTTCGACTCCTAAGTCCTTGAAAAATAAAAATAATTTATTTAGAACACAATTTTTATTAACAATTATTTGTATAATTTATTATAATTACTTCATTAAATAACGTAAAAACTAGCAATGATACAAGAGCTTCGCTCGGTAAATAGTTTATTCAGTAAAAATAGTTTTTTTTAATTACTCCTATGAGAACTACATGAAATAGAAGATGTTAACAGCTGTCAAATAAATAAACCATTTATTTGCATACATAAAAAAATTATAATAACACATTTAATAATAAAAAAAACAATATGCAAAATTAGCCTGAGCTGTGGTTGCCATTTGGCGGAGTTTATACATATACATAGTGCTTGCAAGTTATATACATACATCCATCGTCATACCACATATATGAATATAATATATATATATATATTATATATATATATATATATTATATATATATATATATAATATATATATATATATATATTATATATATATAATATATATATATATATATATATATACATATATATATATATGTGTGTGTGTGTGTATACATATAACATTCACTCACTCATACATTTATCTAACTAAAATAAAACAAAAATTTAACAATTATTTTAACATGCTTCAACAGACATGAATTTTAAACTATTTGAACATATAAGCAAGACATTTTCAAAAATATTTTTAAGTGGTAACTTTTTAAATAATTACTCCAACACATAAATATTTACATATAGTGTTTTCTTTTGAATATTTGTTTTAAATACTATTTTTTTTAGATTTTATACTTAGCTATGACATATATTTTTATTTAAGCCAAACTTCTTTGTATAGAGTTTCTAGCCATTTCCAAGTGGACCTACTCTGTGCCATTTGCATCCAATTAACACTTTCACACGTCTGTCTCATTTCCTCGTCCCACTTTCTGACAGTTCTCCCTCTCTTTCATTTCATATTACTGGCCACTATACTATTATTCTCTTTGACCGCCTCTCATCTTTAACTCTCATTATATGCCCTGACCATTTCCACTTTCTAGCTTGCACTGTTTCCCCTATATCTTCCAATTGGTTATGCCTCTTATCCATACATTGCTCTTTCTCTGTCTCTGTGTAATCCCTATCATGCTTCTTTCTATAGCCCTCATAGTGACTCTAAGTTTATTTAACACTTTTTTGCTCAAAATCCATGTTTCACATGCATAAATTAATGCTGGCAAAACTACACTCTTCCACACTTCACATTTTTAAGTATATCAATTGAGAATTTAAAAATATTTTTGTGTTTACAAAAAGCTCCAAGCAATAACAACTCTTCTACTCACTTCTTTCATAGTACTGTCATATTTTGAAATTAATCTTTCCAAATATATGAACTGTTCAACTTCCTCAACCAATTCATAAACATGAATTGGTTGAGGAAGTTAACAATAAAACTATTGTTAGCCTATTATGTTCTTTGCTATTGACTGACAATTTTGTTTTAGCTACATTAATGCTCAGTCCTATCTTTTCACCTTCTTCAACAAGCTCATTAACCATTTCCTGTAACTCTCTAACTGAATTAGCTATTAAACAAATATCATCCTAAAACTTAACAACTTTTAGTCTAACTCAGTTCATTAATATACCTTTTCCCATTTTACCTTCTTAAACACTCTTATTTTACTCTTTCTAACATTGATATAAAGGTCCATGCTGAAGGTACATTGCCTTGTCTAAGCCCTCTCTCTACTTTAACTTTTCTTTTTTCCTTACCTATTTGTATATTTACTCCGGCTCCTTCATATATGTATTCAAAAAGCTTAATGTATTTTTCCTCTACTTGGCATTATTTTAAGGTTTGTGTCATGTCTGAACACACTGACAAAGGCTTTTTGATAGTCTATGAATAAAACTATCCCATTAGGCGAATTTCCAAAGGAAATTCACTAAAAGCTGCTGGGAAATCATACTCACGAGCTTTTTCTATCACTTGTTGAAGCATTATTATTCCATCTCTCATACTAAAGTTTCTTTTAAATCTTACTTGACTCACATCATTTATATATGCTAATTTACTTTCTATTCTACGCAGAATTACACACACAAATATTTTATATATCACACTTTAGTTTTATATTTTATATATCATATTTTAGTAAATTTATAGGTCTATAGTTATTTATATTTCTTTTATCACCTTTTTTATTGATTAATATCACATTTGAATTGTAGCCAGTTATCAGGTACTTTACTTTGGAATAAACAGTTATTAAACAGGTCACATAATTCTGCAGCTACCGCTTCTTCTCCTTTCTTTATTTCCTCATTTATTAAATCATCAGAGCCAACAGCCTTACCATTTTTCAATTTTTTATCACACTTTCTACTTCATTTACCAGTATTTTCCAATAATCACAATCATCATAAGTATATTTTTCCTCTTTCTTTACTCCTTTTACTTCTGTTTTGCTATATAATTCTTTGTAAAATGAAGCAATAATATTTGCTATTTCTTCCTCACCGTAAATGATTTCCTCCTTAGAATTTGTAATAGATACCCATTCATTTTTTCCTATTCTGCCATAACATTTCTTTAGACTAGATATGTATCTAGTTATATTATCTAGTTATATTGACCTTTATCAATAGCATCTTCTAATTTTTTATTAGTTTTTGTTGAGACCATTCATTTAATTTATTTCTAATCAATTTAGAAATAATATTTTATTCTATTTTATTTGTATCAGATCTTTTATATTGCCTTCTTTTCATAATTAGCTTCTTAATTGTAGGGGGTAGCCTTGTTTCGGAGGTAATAGTAGATGAGTTATCTCTTATAAATTTCTGAATTGTGTTCAAAGCATCAACAATTCACTTTTCTTGTTTATTTATGTTGATGGATTTCTGATTTTTAAAATAAATTTCCAGATTATGACTTATGATGGCCTACTTTATCGAGTTTTAGCATGCTCATAGAACCTCATATATTTTCCATGTCTTAAACCCAACTTAAATCTAAAGAATAGGGCTTAATAAAAGAACAAGGGTTTAGTTTAATACATTTATTAATTGGATTATTTAATAATTACAATGAAAGTGAGATTGGTCATTGGACCATTGGTAATTGAAGGGAATTGAGTTACTTATTTATCCTTAATTAAATACTAATTACCTTTAACTCCATGTCTGGAACTACTCTGAGGAGACCCCTCTCTCAAGTCCATCTCCCTCTGTGCTCTCCCTCTCTACTCATTTTAACCTCTCCATAAAATCATAAGTTTCTAGCATAGTTAACACTTCATTTTAAATTATAGATTGAGTCGGCATCTTTTAATATTAAGTTATCATAATACAATGTTTCTTATTCAAAATATATTATGTGACGTATGAGATATTAAATTTGGACAAAGTTGCACGTCACATCTCCGCCCAGGTACGGGAGATGAAAGCTTACGATAAAGTTGGTTGTTAAAAATCATAGAGTAACCTTTGGTCTAATAGGAGATATTATAATTGACTCAGTGTTATCCATAGACTGAATGTGATAAATGATTCAACATTCATTCAGGAAACAAATGGTACAAACTCTATAGACTTGTTGAGTATCTCATCTTAGAAGAGATAATGTTCTTAAAATGCAATATGATAGCATGTAA
>JACMZG010000002.1:44280761-44380674 GCA_018340805.1 Microvelia longipes
TTTGATACTACCGAGTTTTGCAAAACATGAATAGTTGACACAATATAATTGTGCGAGAGACACCTAGGAAATGTAACAAGCAAAATGCAATGCTACATCTGGGAACTGTTCCATCATTCGACATTCGTCATCATTGATGGCTCGACATAATGTCATGTCCCACTCTGTTTCGTTACGTCTAACTCATCAGGCGCCGACAGAGCCTGAACTCACTCTGACCTTCAATTAATTCCGAAGAATATAATGTGAAGTACTTACCAGAGACGAGCGGTGCTCTCTTACCGCCATCATGCATGGCAAGCAAAACATATATCATTTGATACTACCGAGTTTTGCAAAACATGAATAGTTGACACAATATAATTGTGCGAGAGACACCTAGGAAATGTAACAAGCAAAATGCAATGCTACATCTGGACTGTTCCATCATTCGACATTCGTCATCATTGATGGCTCGACATAATGTCATGTCCCACTCTGTTTCGTTACGGTTAACTCATCAGGCGCCGACAGAGCCTGAACTCACTCTGACCTTCAATTAATTCCGAAGAATATAATGTGAAGTACTACCAGAGACGAGCGGTGCTCTCTTACCGCCATCATGCATGGCAAGCAAAACATATATCATTTGATACTACCGAGTTTTGCAAACAATATTGTTGCAATATATTGTGCAAACTATTCAGTTTTGCAAAACTCGGTAGTATCAAATGATATATGTTTTGCTGCCATGCATGATAAGAAGCACCGCTGTAAGTACCACATTATATTCTTCGGAATTAATTGAAGGTCAGAGGTTCAGGCTCTGTCGGCGCCCTGATGAGTTAGACGTAACGAAACAGAGTGGGACATGACATTATGTCGAGCCATCAATGATGACGAATGTCGAATGATGGAACATTCCAGATGTAGCATGCATTTTGCTTGTTACATTTCCTAGGTGTCTCTCGCACAATTAATGTGTCAACTATTCATGTTTTGCAAAACTATAGTATCAAATGATATATGTTTTGCTTGCCATGCATGATGGCGGTAAGAGAGCACCGCTCGTCTCTGGTAAGTACTTCACATTATATTCTTCGGAATTAATTGAAGGTCAGAGTGAGTTCAGGCTCTGTCGGCGCCCTGATGAGTTAGACGTAACGAAACAGAGTGGGACATGACATTATGTCGAGCCATCAATGATGACGAATGTCGAATGATGGAACAGTTCCCAGATGTAGCATTGCATTTTGCTTGTTACATTTCCTAGGTGTCTCTCGCACAATTATATTGTGTCAACTATTCATGTTTTGCAAAACTCGGTAGTATCAAAATGATATATGTTTTGCTTGCCATGCATGATGGCGGTAAGAGAGCACCGCTCGTCTCTGGTAAGTACTTCACATTATATTCTTCGGAATTAATTGAAGGTCAGAGTGAGTTCAGGCTCTGTCGGCGCCCTGATGAGTTAGACGTAACGAAACAGAGTGGGACATGACATTATGTCGAGCCATCAATGATGACGAATGTCGAATGATGGAACAGTTCCCAGATGTAGCATTGCATTTGCTTGTTACATTTCCTAGGTGTCTCTCGCACAATTATATTGTGTCAACTATTCATGTTTTGCAAAACTCGGTAGTATCAAATGATATATGTTTTGCTTGCCATGCATGATGGCGGTAAGAGAGCACCGCTCGTCTCTGGTAAGTACTTCACATTATATTCTTCGGAATTAATTGAAGGTCAGAGTGAGTTCAGGCTCTGTCGGCGCCCTGATGAGTTAGACGTAACGAAACAGAGTGGGACATGACATTATGTCGAGCCATCAATGATGACGAATGTCGAATGATGGAACAGTTCCCAGATGTAGCATTGCATTTTGCTTGTTACATTTCCTAGGTGTCTCTCGCACAATTATATTGTGTCAACTATTCATGTTTTGCAAAACTCGGTAGTATCAAATGATATATGTTTTGCTTGCCATGCATGATGGCGGTAAGAGAGCACCGCTCGTCTCTGGTAAGTACTTCACATTATATTCTTCGGAATTAATTGAAGGTCAGAGTGAGTTCAGGCTCTGTCGGCGCCCTGATGAGTTAGACGTAACGAAACAGAGTGGGACATGACATTTGTCGAGCCATCAAGATGACGAATGTCGAATGATGGAACAGTTCCCAGATGTAGCATTGCATTTTGCTTGTTACATTTCCTAGGTGTCTCTCGCACAATTATATTGTGTCAACTATTCATGTTTTGCAAAACTCGGTAGTATCAAATGATATATGTTTTGCTTGCCATGCATGATGGCGGTAAGAGAGCACCGCTCGTCTCTGGTAAGTACTTCACATTATATTCTTCGGAATTAATTGAAGGTCAGAGTGAGTTCAGGCTCTGTCGGCGCCCTGATGAGTTAGACTAACGAAACAGAGTTGGACATAACGTTATGTCGAGCCATCAATGATGACAAATGTCAAATTATGGAACAGTTCCCAGATGTAGCATTGCATTTTGCTTGTTACATTTCCTAGGTGTCTCTCGCACAATTATATTTGTCAACTATTCATGTTTTGCAAAACTCGTAGTATCAAATGATATATGTTTTGCTTGCCATGCATGATGGCGGTAAGAGAGCACCGCTCGTCTCTGGTAAGTACTTCACATTATTTCTTCGGATTAATTGAAGGTCAGAGTGAGTTCAGGCTCTGTCGGCGCCCTGATGAGTTAGACGTAACGAAACAGAGTGGGACATGACATTATGTCGACCATCAATGATGACGAATGTCGAATGATGGAACAGTTCCCAGATGTAGCATTGCATTTTGCTTGTTACATTTCCTAGGTGTCTCTCGCACAATTATATTGTGTCAACTATTCATGTTTTGCAAAAACTCGGTAGTATCAAATGATAATGTTTTGCTTGCCATGCATGATGGCGGTAAGAGAGCACCGCTCGTCTCTGGTAAGTACTTCACATTATATTCTTCGGAATTAATTGAAGGTCAGAGTGAGTTCAGGCTCTGTCGGCGCCCTGATGAGTTAGACGTAACGAAACAGAGTGGGACATGACATTATGTCGAGCCATCAATGATGACGAATGTCGAATGATGGAACAGTTCCCAGATGTAGCATTGCATTTTGCTTGTTACATTTCCTAGGTGTCTCTCGCACAATTATATTGTGTCAACTATTCATGTTTTGCAAAACTCGGTAGTATCAAATGATATATGTTTTGCTTGCCATGCATGATGGCGGTAAGAGAGCACCGCTCGTCTCTGGTAAGTACTTCACATTATATTCTTCGGAATTAATTGAAGGTCAGAGTGAGTTCAGGCTCTGTCGGCGCCCTGATGAGTTAGACGTAACGAAACAGAGTGACATGACATTTATGTCGAGCCATCAATGATGACGAATGTCGAATGATGGAACAGTTCCCAGATGTAGCATTGCATTTTGCTTGTTACATTTCCTAGGTGTCTCTCGCACAATTATATTGTGTCAACTATTCATGTTTTGCAAAAACTCGGTAGTATCAAATGATATATGTTTTGCTTGCCATGCATGATGGCGGTAAGAGAGCACCGCTCGTCTCTGGTAAGTACTTCACATTATATTCTTCGGAATTAATTGAAGGTCAGAGTGAGTTCAGGCTCTGTCGGCGCCCTGATGAGTTAGACGTAACGAAACAGAGTGGGACATGACATTATGTCGAGCCATCAATGATGACTAATGTCGAATGATAGAACAGTTCCCAGATGTAGCATTGCATTTCGCTTGTTACATTTCCTAGGTGTCTCGCACAATTATATTGTGTCAACTATTCATGTTTTGCAACACTCGGTAGTATCAAATTATATACGTTTTGCTTGCCATGCATGATGGCGGTAAGAGAGCACCGCTCGTCTCTGGTAAATACTTCACATTATATTCTTCGGAATTAATTGAAGGTCAGAGTGAGTCAGGCTCTGTCGGCGCCTGATGAGTTAGACGTAACGAAACAGAGTGGGACATGACATTATGTCGAGCCATCAATGATGACGAATGTCGAATGATGGAACAGTTCCCAGATGTAGCATTGCATTTTGCTTGTACATTTCCTAGGTCTCTCGCACAATTATATTGTGTGAAATATTACAATACAATTTTATGCATGAGGTTTACATAAATTGAGAGCTTTAACAATAGAATGAAATTAAAAGAATAATGAAATATTATATGAATAATGAAGTATCACATTTTCCATCAAATTGACTCTGATTTCTAATATTACGGCTAAACCGAGTATAACATTCATACTGGTTTTGAATTTGAACATTTATACTGGTTTTGAATTTGGACATCGGTTCTTCTCTACTTTGAGATCAAAGTAGATTAACTAGCAGACTAAAGTCGTTCCATGTCTCTGTGATGGTCCTAGACCTTCCCCTTTCTCCAATGAGAGAGAAACAATCTTCAGATTCCCTGAGTGCTGTTAATATAGGATATTATTGGTCTTTTTTGTCCAAAACCATGCATCTTCTATGATGCATTTGATTTTATTTGAAGTCTCATAAAATTGCAAGTTTGAATGTTTAAATCTCTTGATAAAAATATGTATTTCCTATAATCAACTACCTCAGACAACCTCTCACGTTAAGAGCATTTTACTTGGAAAAGTTAACTTTCTATCTCACATGTAGTTTCAATATTACTAAAGTAGCTCTAATATTAAATCAAATGTTTATTTTCTCAATACACCTCACTCTCCTCTCTTTAAAATATTTAAAAATTGTGAACTATTACTCTTAAAAAATTTCTTTTCTTTAAATCTGCTCTTAAAATAATAACTGAGACAGGCAAGTAAATATTGTAAATATCAATAACTTAAAAAAAAGAAAAAAAATTATAAAGGGAATCATAGTAAATTTAGAAATAAAGTGCTTTTTTAAACCTTCACTGCAAATAAATCTTTCCTAATTATTGAATATATTACCAAAATTTAACATTTACTGACATTCGTATTATTGATTTTCTCAAAAACTTAAAATAGCCGTTACGCGGTCTCGGCGCTTCGCCCCTCGTGGCTTCAGCCCACCAGGCCGCTTCGCGGCCCGGGGTCCTTTCAGTGGCCGCTTCACGGCCAATTGTTGTGTTTTGTATTATGTATGGTTTCATTATCGTTTTTTGTTACATGGCATTTTGCCACGTATTTAGCGAATTTTCACAACCTCGTTTCACAGGCCCGCTTCGCGGGCCTGAGAGGCTTTCTCACAAATTTGATTTGATTAATCCTCTATCACTAATAGTAAGCAATGATATTACAGTTAACAAGCAATATAAAAAAAATAATAAGTATATTTAAATACATAACTAATACGTTTTTTATAGAGGTATAAAGAATACAAGAAAAAAATCCACACCATGCAACTGTTGGAGTAACCTTGTTATAAAGGGTAAGAAAAGATATAGTTCATCTTCATCAGTTTTAGTTATCGTCCACCATACAAAAGGGTATTAACTCTTACATACATTTATGTTGGTTTATGCAATTTAAAGAAAAATGTCAAATTGTTTTTGTAAACAAATTGTTTATTTGAGTATAATCTTTAGGTTGAAAAAAATAATGATTTTTTAAAATAAAAATACCGTTTTCGTCAATTAGGATTGTCCGATTGAGCTGAAACTGGTCGCAATCGTTTTAGAATGACTTCGACCATATAAAGACTACCTCGAGGTTCTTCCTCTTTACAGGCCCGCTTAGCTTGGCGTGGATCAGTGGAAGCCATTTTTGTCCTGTCTCTCTGGACAGTAGCTTACCAGGATGGAGCAAGAGGTAGAGGCCCCTCTTTATATATACCCACCCTCTAACACACTGAACCCAAGATATATCGTACGAGTCTTTGACCTAGACGTATACATATATACAAGATTATATATATATGTATTACCGTTTGCGCCATTTGTGGTTCGATTGAGCTGAAATTGGTCTTAATCAATTCAACTAGCCGTCTACCTAAATACGAAATACCTTTTTTAAAGCCATTTCAAGTTCAAAAAAAAATTTTTTTCATGAGTCAACTTTGATTGATGACGTCATAATGTTTTTATAAACAATAGGCCTCGTAACCTCCAAACATCTCGCGATTTGCAAAGTTTTGTTTCAATTTGAGAACGCCTTCAAGAGTTATCGTTCGCCATACGAGAGGTAGAAACTCTTACATACAATATATATATATATATATATATAATATATATATATAATAATATATATTATATATTTTATATATTAATATATATAATATATATATATATATATATATGTGGACATACAAATATATATAATTATATATATATATATATATATATATATTTTTGGGACGATATTTTGTTATCAGGAAGCCAATAGAACCGATTCCACTCACTCCCACCTTCAACTTCCGCCATCCGAACAACCTCATAAGCGTCATTTTCATAATGAAAATTCGCTAAAATGAATAAATAAATTAGGTACTTACATTTTTATTAAAAAATAAAAAAAACATTTAGCATGTATTATCATATTTAGCATGTTTTAATTATGTATTATTAATTATTAATTATTTCTCATTTATTTGCTAACTTAAACAAATAACTTATGAATTAAAGGGAAATGCACTCTTCACTAGTTTAGACTAAGTTCTTTTTTACTCCTATTAGTACTCCTCCTCCTTTTTCTGCAATGTTGGTTCTAGCTCCCGGCGGAACAGGGTCTTTAAAACAGATATATATTCTGTTTTAGGGCCTTTCGGTCCATCAGGGTATACACCCTGCAAGACACTCAGGTAGGTTGCATCATCTGTCCTATGAGAATCAATTAAAGTTGACGAAATCTTTTTAATACAAATACTATTTATGTAATCTTAGACCATAACCTGGGGAAATCGAGAGCCTATAAGTTAAAGGCCACAGATGCAGATATACAAATATTTTATAATAGGTTTTAGAATTTAAAATAAGTAAATAAAAACAATTTTAACTTATGTTATATCTGATACATTTAATTATAAAAGTCATATATAAAATCATAAATAATAAAAAAAGCAAGAAAATTAATTAACTATAAAAAGAAATAACAAAGGGAATAATACATATGTAAAACTAAAATATATGGTGTGTTAACCAAAAATAGCTGGCTTCTTTTTACAATATCCAAAATGTCCCTTAAAGATGGACGATGCTTTTGAGTTTAAGTAAAGGAACATAATGGAGAAAATCAATTTTTCCAAAAAGGAATATAGAATTGTATTTTTAATAGAAAGTACTAGAAAACTCATAAATTAGTGACAGGTTTTAAGAGTTGGTGATAGGCTTTACGCGTCAAAGAACTACATATCCAACTATTTTCCTACGCAGAATGTAAACAAAAAACATGGGCTCACTCTCTCATAACAATTGGAAACTTAATTTAATTAATGGGATCTTAATTCCAATATAAATTTCACCGCATCCATCATTCCAACTACAAAATGTGATGTAATGGTAACGAGAGAGAGAGAGATAAGAACCTTATGTTCAATCACCTAGCAATAATATCTTCTAGGACACTTTTTACAAATTCCCAAGGGCGTAGGGATTCCAGTGGCCAGAAAACCCAAGCTAGAATCAGATCACTTTACAGCCATCAAGGTTCACCAGTTAGCTCATACTTTTACTCAGTCTCTCAATTTTTTATTTGACTTTTACCACAACCTCAACAGAAATTTCTCTACAACTTTGTTGACTCATTAAATTTAACATTAACTACTTAAATCAAACTACACAGTTACTTTCTCCTAAGTTAGAGAACAGACTTTAGAGACTTATGTAGTTTTAACACTTCATCTACTTCTGTCTAACTCTATAGTGAGCAGTTATTATGACCTTTACCATGCTATAGCATTAACAGCTCTCTGCGGGTCTCACTTGTGAGTCCTAGACACAGTATCAACAATGTTTCCTAAGTGCTGTTGCTTCTCAAGCAAGCATCTAAAAACTAGAAAACTGACAAGCCTGAAATTAAGTAACATCTTGAGACCCAGCTTTACTCTCATGTTGAGGAGAAGGAAGGATCAGTAGGCCTGCTATTTAGCGTGAAAACCAAATGTCCTGTCAGAAAATTGAACCTGAGCTATCTTGAAACTATAGGTGACCCTAGGGGAAAAGGCCTAACGCTTTAACCAACTAAGCTATCTGTTAACTCTATCATTCCTACTAAGTTTTTAAATTTTAAGAAACTCATGCAGTTTTATAGACAGGCCTCAAGCTCAAAGAAACAGAGGATTTAAGCTTTGAGAATAAAAAATCCTAACACTGTGATTTGGGTATTTCTTATGTAACAAGCGTAATCTTTAAAATCAACCTATTGCAGTTTAGTTTACTCCTAGCAAACATTCTATTTTTCTGATGCATTATATTGCATTTTTTTGCTTGTAAAAAACCAAATGAGGTAACACTGTAACATTAAGAACACAAATACTTACAACTAACTTTCATTAACAAAGGGACTGGCATTAAATAGAAGTTTGTATCATCATAAAACTAAATGTAACTTTTTATAATACATAATGCAACATTTGTAAACAAAAGTACCCTAGTCAATTTTTAACAGTACAAAATAATAAATAAAACATAGTGCTTAACAAAAATGTAAACACGATAATACCAAGAAAAATAAAGACCATAAGAATTAAGAGTCAATACTGCCTCCTTTTGCCAGCCTCTTTTATTGTATTTATAATGGTAAATACATAATATCAAACATTTTTTTAAAAACTAAAACAATTTAACAAAATAGATATTTTAGAGAATTTCAAATGACTTGGACGGATTATTATAATCACATTAAATTAAAAAATTAGGTACGGTACCTTGAAAATTTTCCTTACCACATCGGGGGATTCGCTAAATTCATCCTCACTACTTGGACTCGCTTCAATCGTGTCAATCATTTTATTTCACACAGTCACCATCTAAGCAATCTGACTTGCTCGATGCAGGTTTAACTATATGTCCAAAAAACCGTTAGATATAACTTGTCGTATTGAAACGAACTTAGTACATTATTTGTACATTAAGGGATACACTTAAAACCAAATTTCAACTCAATTAGATTTTTTTTTAAAAACAAATCGTACCAGTCGGATAAAATGACTAATGATGATAATGCGATGAAACTTGGTTGAGTCTTATGAAAACTATGTTGGTCTAGATGACTACTTACATGCTAAATCTCATATCAATCAAAACATTTTTCTGCATTTTATTATGGCGTTTAGTATCAGGCATTAAAAAAAATTATTTCCGGATAGTACAACAAACCTCAAGATAAATTTGTTCTCCAAGTTTCAACTCTATAGTATAAATAGCTGAGAGTTACAATGATACAGACAAAACACATACAGAAATTTAAAACTTTGTGGAAAATCACAACAGATCATAAAAATCACTTGAAACGATAATTCAGGTAAAATCTGGTTGGCAAACACCATACTTTCCTTATACCAGCAGTATAAATTAGGAAAAGGTAAAAATAGATACTTCGTATACATACATCAGTTAAATAAAATTACCAAAAATATTATGTAAAATATAAAATTTCAAAACATTATTGGACGGACACTTCAATTCTAAGTGCACTTGTGCCTGTTTAGCAATATTTTATGAAGGAATTGACAAAAAGTAAATTTACTCCTATAAAATTGAAAGGCTCAAAAACAAGGTACCTTTAAAAAGTAAAATCTATACACTAATTAAACTCAAAGTTAATTTCTATCCAATTACATAAAGCATAATTTTCTTACAAAAATTTAAACTTAGGCATTTAAATCTGGAAATTACTTTGACTCAATGATACTTTGACTTCAATGATGACAATAAATTAAATAGATAGCTCAAATCATAGGACTTAAATTACTATACCTAAAGTCTAACGTTAATTTTAGGAAATTAGTATATGGTAATTACACTGTTTGTTTAGTAAGTTATAGACATGAAGTACCTAAATTGACATAAGCGTGTTTTGAAAAGAATACGGTTAGTAGATGCAGGGGTCATATGTGGTCATATTGTAGATTTACCCGAAGTCTGTGAGATTTGGAAATAAAGCAAGGTATACGATTGAAATAGGAATGATCTGTGGAGTGGAGAGCTATAGCTTCATATGCTTCATTTTAGTTAAGATTTTTGTTTTGTTATCTTCCTTATTCCAAAAAGAAGACAAGAAACAAATAGATGTTTTCAACTTAAAATATGTTATGTTAAAAAGTTCATTACTTTTAAAAAATGAATCCATTAAAATAAAAATTAAGAAGAAAATCAATTACTGTATAGCTGCAAGAACCAAATAAAAAGCAGTAACAGTTAGAGGACTTATTTTGCTCCCCGGATAAGGTATGCAGAGGGCGGAATTATAACCCCTGGGGTCCCTTTTAAAGTCCAAAAATGCCCCCACATTAATAATTGTCATAAAGTAGAGTTCCTGATTGTTTATTAAAAATGTTAAAGGGTTCTTCTTTAGTTTTATTAAATTTGTGGACAAATCAATGTTTAACATCAAAATTGGTTTAATAGAACTTAAATGTTCTAGAAACAAGTACATTTTTTGGTGTTTTTCAAAAAGCCATTTGGTTGTGTCATCCGATTTTGATGATTAAACACTCATTTTATTGGAATTGCATCAGCTTTAAATATGTAACGTCTTGTTTGCATACAACCTACAGGGAACCACTTATTCCAAGAAAAACAGAAATTTGTGCCATTTTCTAAAATCTTAAGTCTGGCTCCACTCTAGATAGGCCAGGACTATGTTTTTTATTTTATTTTTTTCAAAAAACTTTTCTTTTAAAAACATTTGGTTTGAAGTAGCACAAAGTAGCAATAAGTCACATTTTTTCAGGTCCAGCTCCTGGACTACTATCAACACCAATCGCATAATTGCTTCATTCCAAATTCCCACAGAATGACATATGCCCCAGAACTATAAGGCGTGGTCGAATATCCACAGCCTTCTAAAACATTGGATCCACAACAAACTTTTTTTTCAAATTTTCAGTAATTAGGCCGGATTTGGATAATGAAGCCTATTTCCGTCTGCACGCTCTTTTGGTTAATCTCAAAGAGTATTTACATTCACTCAACGATTTATTTTAATCTTAACTTGGTACATACCATAATTACTGTGTAGACGGTCAATATGTTGTGTTATATTTTGACATGTCATATTTGTTAACATTGACGTCTAACAGTGGTTATGTATGTACCAAGTTTAGATTAAAAAATAAATCTTGAGTGAATGTAAATAATCTTCGAGAGAGCGCAAAAGAGCGTGCAGACGGAAATAGGCTTCAATTTATCACAAATCGGCTAATTACCAGAAATTTTGAAAAAAAAAGTTTGTTGGTGATCCAATGTTCTTAGAAGGCCGTTGGATATTCAAGCCGCCCTTATAGATTTCAGTCTAAAGAGGAATTGCCACAGGGACATGGTTAGCTTACAACTTGTGTCCACTATTCCTCAGTTAGCTTCAAAACTAATGGCACAGTACATGAACTGCCACATTTATGTATTAATACACAAATATTCTCTCTAAGTGATGACAACCCAGTTTACATAATAACAATACCAGCATTTATACACCTTCTTTTAAAAAAACATTAAAAAAGTAAAAATACTTAAAGAAAAATAAAAATTTCATTTTTAATCTAATGTTAAATAGTTTCTTTGGAAGAAAAAAAATATATAACTAACTTTGTGCCTACAGCATACAAATGGAAATTATTTTACTTAAAAATATTTGTTTAAACATTTTTTTGTTTATATTTAAAATCAAATCGTTGTTTTACAATCAAAATAATCGGTGGTCGATAATGTAGTAATAGATGGTATGAACTGGTAAAAAAGAAACATTATGTGAGTGTTTTATCTACAATATTAATAATTTTATGTATACTGGAATTACTATTACAGTATTATTAATTATTATAATTACTGATGTGGAAATAATTAACTTAAAAATATTGTTATTAAAAAAACTATAACTTATGTTTATTACGACATTTAAATCTTTTAAAAATCGATCATTTTCACTTAGTCATCTATAAACTTTTAACCTAAAATATTATGAATTTCAATAAAATGCTATCTATTTCCACATACGAAACACACCTTCACGATTGCCATACATGTGCATGCATAGCATTCAAATTGGAAAATTTTAAACATATTTATAATTAAATTTTATAATACTATGTTAATTTAAAAAATAGCTTCCAAACATTTAGCTTTATCTAAGTAATACAAACAAGATTAAATTTAATTTATTTACAGGTAAAACGCCAATTTAACATGGAAAATTAATTCCACGTAAAATTATTGTTGTGGTAAGCAAATATGATTTATAATAAATATTTTTCAAATAAATATATTTTTGTCTGTCAATCCAATGAATAGTACACTAACATACTTCTGAATAAATTGCTCTTGATATCACCGTCACAATTTATTACATTAAATCCAAAGTTAATATAATTGTGAACCATGAAAACCTACCTTATTATTACGGAATGATAACTTGCTTTCTTTAATTATACCATTTGGTCAAAATATTTAAATCTAGTAAATTCTAATAATTATAAATCATGTTGTTTCTAATTCTAAAAAATGCTATAAAACTTTTTGTTAATTTTAATACTTTGCTATAAAGACTACAAAATAAACTAATTTATGTTGTCAGGTGAAATTTTAACTGCTTTAATGTTTAGTTGTTAAGATACCTAATGTTATTAAGAATACTAATAAACTATAAGATCCCATAGTTAAAAATTAGTGTTATTATATAAAATAACCAAAAGAAGGACAGAATGAGATTCAGACTGATTTGAGACAGCGTCAAAATTCAGAACTGACAAACATAAATTATTTACTATGGTAATAAAAGTACGTTTCTAATTTCTAAATACATGTCTCAAATAGAATTGATGTCAAAGCATGGGTGGAATTAAACAGGAGTTGGTATTGTATAAACTGTACTATGAGGTGTTGTCGGCCTGGATCCGGCAAGAGAAGCCGTGGTAGAGGCTGCAAGAGATGCCATTGTACTTAACTAGAAACAAAAGTAAAAAATAGTTTATTTTTTATTTTACTTACAAAAACATACCAGAGGTCAAATATAAAATTATTACAAATTGCAATAAAAACAAAACACAAAATAAATTGTGGTATACAAAAAATAAATTACATCAGAATATAAGAACAAAGCTGTCAAATGTTATATTAAATACAATGGTTTTTCCTATGAGATTGTAATTATTGTAAGTTATTTTGGACAAAATTTTCATTTTTATTCCCTAGAACAAATTGGTCAAAAATGTTTTATGACCAGTGGATTTTATAAGAATTTTTACAATCATTAATTTTTCTCTAAAATACATTTTACATTTGACCCATAGTTTTTGAATTATGTGGTTTCCCTCACTTAAAAAAGTTAGCACAAGGTCTACGAGGTTGAAAACTCAGCATTGTCATCCCAGTAGACCCCCAAATGGCCAGTAAAAATTTCACAAACTTCAAAATATGTTCCAAAATAGACTAATAGGAATTTTCTGCATTTTTAATAACATTATTGCACTGAAAAGGGGTAAAGTATGTGTGACTATCAAAACTGTTACAAAATTCTAATACAATTAAAAGTTATTCTCTTTTTGGAAAGAACCCACTCAATTTTAATGAAAAATTAACACAATGATTCAAAATCAGTAAAGCTTTCAATTTCGAAAATGTTTAAAACAAAACACTTTTATAAATTTGTTATATTAAATATTATTTGTATTAAAAAATAGCCCTTTCGATTCCAAGGAAACAATCAAAAGTGTTTTCATATTACCTTTGCATGCTTTTAATGTTCAAATGAAAAACTACGTTACAATACTTAGATTATAAAGTGTGACTTTTCAGTCTTGTAATGTTTTATATATTTACTGGCATAAAAAGACACAAAATTACTAACTTACTAAATTGAACATTAAAACCCTACAACAAACGACATCACAATAAATATCACATGTATAATCAACAATGTAATAATCTTAACAACTAAGTGCAACATAAAGCATGCACAAAGCAAGTCTTTTTTCTTACTAAATGATAGCAATTTGTTATTTTTTTCTTATAAGGTTCAACAAATCGTAATTCTAGAGAGAAACACAACTATATTTACTAAAAAAATACATAGTGGGCTGCTTTCATATACAATGAGTTGCTAAAACAACAAGCGTACTAATCAATCACATTAAACATAATGTGAACAAAGTTGATCAACATCGAATGACAAAAAGTCAATATCATTTTCAAAGCAAACCATAAATGCTTATTTTGGATTAGCTACACTGCTTCTTGCCTCGAAATGTCTAAAAATGTTTAAGCAAAAGTTCAACATCAGAAAAACCATAATTATAGATTTACATAACATTATTCTTTTATAATAATTAATACACGTTAATTTCATAATCAGAAAAACCAAAATTATGGCTTTATATAATATTAAGCATTATTATTAATACTTTTGTGTCTACATAATCAGACGAGAATACTACCTCTTCTGTGCCCTAAACTCATTCTCATTACATTATTACACATAAAATATTTTCTGATTTAACTCTAATTTAAAAATGATTTGTAGAAGATGAAAAATTGTTCAAATACTAACATGTGTCCTTAAACTTGTTCTTCTCTTTACTGTCCATGAAAGTAAATTATGGTAAAACAGTTAACAAATTTAGAAGTATAAAACATAACCCAAAAAAAACATTTTGCATCGCTTTTGGTTGAATTAGATGGTATGAAATAATTAATTTACATGGTATACAAATACTAGTGTGTTGGTGCTTGCTTCAAATTAAGTAATTTTTCCTTCTTGAAATGCATTTCTATGACCCTACACTACCTTCTAAAGTGAAAACCCTAGACTAGACACAAGGGGTAAATTAATTAAATATTTTTTAATTTATAACTAATTTGATAGTTTGTAGACTAATATTTGATTTCATTTCATATAAGGTGTGTTCGGCACATGAACTGGAGTACTCTAGTCTGCACCATTCTTCACGCCATTCAAATTTGTTAGCTTCACCTAGGTTTATTTAATATAGTATATTTAATTACTTATCTCAGGTACTTACATAAGGAAAAGTAACTTACATTCTAAGCTCTCTACTTACCCAAATAACATTTCAATAAAGCCGTATATTAATTATTGTAAAGGTGAGCATAATTATATGTATCAACTTTATTACCATTTATCTTTATTTAACCCCCCTAGGTTAAGCTATTCATCGACATATATTGCTAAGTCCTCTTTTAGCTGTTTATTTCATAAGTTTGGTGATCTGGTGCACTTATTGCAAGTCACTCTAAAGCTTAACAATTACCACTGTCATAGGTAATGCTAATAGAGACGTAGGATACACTATCATACAGATTTAAGCAACTATTAATTGTTAAGAAAATCAATTTATTTGATATTTAAACAAAAAGGATTCTCCCATCCACGAACAAAAATAAAAATAAATTAATTAACATACAATTAAAATATACATAAATACAAAACACATTTACTTCAACAAGATTAGTTGATTAATACATTACCTGCTAGCAATAAACATAAAAAAAATTTAATTTATATTTACACCAAAACCATTAATTTTAAAAACATCACCAAGCAAAAAAAAGCATAAAAAATCAGATTCTAGTGAAAAAACCTAAAAATAAAAAAAACAGGCAATTGCATTTTATACAAAATAAAAAGGCAATTAACAAGTGATGCCACAGGCAATTAACACAAAAATATACATATTATTTACAATCTTAATGTAACCATATGAGAGCCTTAAAACAATGTTACCAAATTCCTCATAAATATCCAAAAAAAAATTAGTCAAGTGTTTCTTATTACCAGTATCTTTTATAAATATAAAATGAGTGGTTTGTTTTTGGTTTCCTTCAACCTTGTGGTGCTGGTTAGTGTAAACCCAAAATGGATAAGGGACAAGGATTTGAAATAAGATAAATATAATAAATAAACATAAATATAAATTATAAATATATATATATATATTATATATATATATATATATATGTATATATAATAGATATATATATATATATATATATATATATATATATATATATATATAATATATATATATATATATATATATATATATATATATATATATATATATATATATAATATATTATATGTATATATATATAATATATAAATAGGAGTTCTAGTAGGAATCAAAGAATAATAATTTATTTTTGCTCTTGATACTTGATATGGTATAGTATTTAGCAATTTTTCAATATTTTTTTTTACTAAATTCAAACCTGGTCCGATCAACTATATAACTAAATAATTAATACAATTGAAAGATTAGTCAACCAGAATGGCTACAATTACTGAATAATTTTATTTAAATTTAAGAAGTTAAAAAACACTAAACAAGGACAATGTTGGAACAATAACACCATGAACAAAAGTATAAAAAAGAAAAACTTAATTAATAATATATTTTTAAAAATCATCAAAGCTATTTGACTAAATTACCTTTTTAAAATATTACGAGCAAAATAAAGTTCTAAATAATAACTGAAAATTGCTAGTTTTTTTTTAAGCAATTACTTCTTTTAAAATATAATACCTGCAGATTTATAAGTTTCTATTAAAATATGAGTATATTATATCAAAGCAGATATTGAGTTACAAAAACAGAAAATTCTAAACTTATCAGTTAACTTAAAAATCATTACAGTATGTGCATCAAAATAATACATCGAACAGATAGATAGGTATTAATAGATAGTAATACTTGAAAAAAAAATAGATAAATAAAAAATTAAATATTTATAAAATATTAATAAATACAGCTAAAAGCCTATATTAAGAATTGACAATAAAAATACCATAGCTTAATATAATATGAAAAGCCCAATTTGTATAAAACAGCTGTTACAAATTTTTTTAATTAAAGAACACGAAACCTTACCTAAAGTTTAGGCAAGGACTCTCAGAACAGAAGACAACTCCTGTTCTGCTTAATGTGTCTGATTGATCTGAGATTTTTGTTTTTATCATTCTAAACTTCAGAAGAAGTGAGTAACCTGTTGATTCAAAAGTTTTATGATTAAAATATGATCACATTAAAAAATGAAACTGTTATCAAAACTGTAGAAATAATCAATAAACTTGATGATATGTAATATTACTAAAAATAAGTGTTTTTTGGTTATTTAGGATTTTTTGGTTGCATAAACTGGTTTAACTAGATTTTTAATCTAGATAAACATAAACAACGCCACCATTATTTATTTTTTCCCTTTTAAAGACCTTTAGTTTTTTTTTCATTTTGGTCAACTTAGAGCACATCAACTCCGGCCCAGTTTTATTTGATTTAGCACCCCAAAATACATACCTTTTTCCCACCAAAAAAATTAAACTTGACTTTGGCCGATTAGTAAATTTCTTTTAAAGGATATTTGCTTAAAAAAATAATACTTTATTAGTTCATTTAATAAGCAAAAAATTTATAAATCCATGAAAATGAGTATTATTAACATAAAGTATATAATTAATAAAAAAAAAATTCTATAATTGGAGTCTTATTTATAAAAGCCATTTATTTTATTGATTAAAAACTGGAGCAGCCTTAAAGGAAAATTAATAAAATATACAATGATTACCCCCTCCCCTTTTTTAAGAGGTAAGGAAGCAAAATGAAATAGCTTGGTTGAAGAACTTCAGACAAAACTTTTTTGAGACATTTTGTTTTTAGATTCATGAAATTATAAATAATTAAAAAATTGTAAATTAAAACATAATATATATTTGAAATATGTTTTATTTATAATAGAATATTAGAATGAACTCATAAAAATAGATTTAGGGATGTTAAAGGACTAAGGAGACTGATATTGCATTGACAAGAGAATAAACTGACAAAACAGTTAAATTATTTAAAATATCTAAGTGTATGGAAGGGAAGGTCAAGCAGATCTGTACTAAATACTTCTTCAATATTGACAATATGAGTAAAGGGACAATGTACACCAAAAAATCTAAGTTATTTGTAACAGTAGATAATTATTTAGAATTTAATTTAAACTAAATTAAATTCTAATTTAATTAGAAGGAATAGCCTGCTTTAATTCAAGAGAAACAAACTACAGTCCCATGACACCTTTTTTCAAAACGGTAATTATAAAATAAAACCTAAAAAAAATAAGTCCTAAAATAAAATTTTAGGAATTTTTTTGCGTTTTTTTACATTTTAGTTTTATTTCAAGCAAGTAGGAACAAAAAAAATTATAAGCAATTCTTAAATAAAGTGTCATTTAATAAATTAAATTGGGGCTTTTCTTTAAGTGAGAACACAACATGCCTCCGGGAGATTGAAAATATACCAGGATTCAACTGTGAAAAATTTTCTTCACAAATTGTCAAATTAGTGAGTCTGGCCTCCTAGAGGGCCCAAGAGAATATTGTAGAGTGAGATGGGAGAAAGTTACCACACCTAAGGAGCCAGTGGTATGAACGACTATAACATATTTTAAATAAAAATCTCTACTTCCCTCGCACTTTTTTCCAGGACTGTCAGATTTTCTGCTGCCAAAGGCTATCAGGTAAAAGGATAAGGGTTATAAACCACTCATATTAAAGGTTTTATTAGTTTACCGTTGTTGATGTGGTTGCTGAGTAGAAATAACACTATGAGGTGTGGTAGGCCTGGATCCAGCTAGAGACTGGGTTCCTGAGGCATTCAGCGAGGCCATAGTGCCCATCTAAATATATCATTTATATTATATCCAAATAAATCTCTCATTATTTACTAAAATTTATATCTCAACATATAAATATCTTACCATTATCTTAAAATTAAATTTATAAAAATGATTGTTTCTTTTAATTATTTTTATTTAAACCCACGCTAATGATGTCACATAAATTATGCAGCTTTTAATGTATGTATGAATAAACATTTTTTTAGACTAAACAAGAAAAAAATACAATTGAGCTTTGCTAGCTTTGTACAGACAGTTCATAATAAACAACAGAAAATAAAACAGCAGTTGAATAATAAAAACACACTATACTCGGAATCACAATTACATGGAAAAAGTGAGTTGAAAATATATGCGACAAGTGTTTACCACTTGCATTTTTGGTGAAAGTGGTAAACACCCAAGCACCACTTCTTGGGTGGCTCCTAAAATAAAATTAAAGGTAGTCTTAACAACAACAGGTGTCCAATATTCAAGTAATATTTAAGGACAAAAATAAAACAAATAGATAAAGAGGTAAACATCGCAATTCTTAAAAAGAGGATTAAAGTACAGTCGGACCTCCATATAACGAACTTCTATACAACAAAAGTCTCTATGTGACAAATTTTTTTACGTTCCCTTGAGTTTTGTGTTAAAAAGTGTTTCTATTTAACAAAAAAAATTCTATATAACGAACAAAATTTCCTGAAATTAAAGATAAAGACAAGACCCGCAAACTTTCAAGGAATTGACCGAAACGGCACTTCTGTTTTTCTGTAATTTCCCAGAACAATTATTTATTGATTCTCGCCCTGCCTTATTTAATTTTGCGAACTCTTTCTTTACAATTTTCTATGAAATTAGGATTAACACAGCATAGAACTAAAAATCTTTCAGTTTTAATTTGGTATTCGGTCTGACCAGTTCGTTTGTGAAACTTTTTATTTGTTTGTAAATCGAGTTTATTAAAATGTCAATACCGAAATCGCTGTCCCTTTCTGAAAAAGTCAATTTATTAAAAGATTCTGACGATGGAGTCAAAAACAAAGACTTGTCTCTGAAGCATAAAATCGCTCCTAGTTCTATATCAACAATTTTAAAAAATCGGGAATCTATACTTAGGTTATACGAAACGAGTGGCGATTTAAAAAAAAGTTCTCGAGTATGCAAGTATGAAGACATTGATGACACAATTTTACAGTGGGTGACAATGTTAAGGGACAAAAATATGACTGTGACAGGACCGCTAATAAAAGAAAAAGCTGCTGAATATGCAACTCCGAGGTTATTATTCATCCTATATATTCATTAAAATATCTATCTATATTATCTTCTATACAACGAAATTTCTATATAACGAATGTTTTCTCTTGAACCTTTAAGTTCGTTATATAGAGGTCCGACTGTATGTTGAAATTTTAAACTTATCTTAAAAAATGGAATACCCCAAGGAACTTTTCTTTAACACATCATATTCGCTATGCTCATCCCCACTACCTAGAACTTGCTTTGCTTGCCCTCAGGACATTAAAATAAACCAAATTTAAACTGTCCTCAGACAGTTAATATATGTTTTATTCCCAGTGGTGACCCATCCAGGCATTGACCTTGCTGCTTGAAACCATTTCTGTATTGGAAGAAAAATAAGTATACTTATTGATTACGTAAAGGGCGAAAATATTTTTCGATTTAAACAATTTAAAAAAAAAATATTCACGTCATTTGATAAAAATTTAACTAATGAGGATAATGGAGATGCAACTTGGCAACATATTTTAGTCATACATATATACATACATATTTCAAATCAATCAAAATAATTTTTTGCGTTTTATAAATTTTTTAAATTATTTGCAGAGTCATTATTGCCAGTTAATGTGATCATAACTCGGCTATTCCGGATAGCTCAGCTATTCCGGAACAAATCGCTAATTTTTGTACCACGTTTTAACTTTCTAGCATATATTCACTAGGAGGTGCAATGATAACAGACACACACACACATAATGACGGACAACTTGGAAAAAACTACACAGGGGGTCTTAAAAACACCTGAAACGGATGATTCATGCGAATTTCCGGTTTCGGATTTTGAATGCAAACACAATACTTTTCCTATATACCTATGGTATAAATGAAGAAAAGTAAAAAAAGCTCCGAATAAGGCCAGTAAGTTAACCTCTTTAGTCGAGACAAAAATAAACCAAATGAAACATGCTATAAATGAAAACAATAAAAAATTACTAAATAAAAATTATGACAATTGTTATTACATCAAAGTTAAAAAACAATCAAACATTCAGATCAAAGGAAGTTTAAAAGTATTGTATCAGACAGTAATGAATCACAGGACAAAACATCTAAGCAATGTTTATTAAAAGCTATTAATACAAAATAAATTAAGCAAAAATAATAATTCACAAGAAAAAAAAGTTAGAGGTACTATAATTATAACAATGTTTCTATAGATACAACCTTAATGTTAAGCCCCGGGGCTAGATCTTTGTTTAGTTTGTAGTTCATTCTTCGATAGTATACACAGCTAGCTATGTTTAGATACCTTATCTGTTGCTTTCTGTTAACGGCTTTAGTTTGTTATTAAACACTTTCTGATGAAGACCTAATCATACGGTCGAAAGCTTAAATGTTGTTTTATTTATCATGACCAAAACCTCATAACTTTTTACTATTTTTCTATACGTATGGTCAATAAGTGCTATTTGTTATTATAACAATGAGTAAATTAAAGAAATATATAAATAATGAATTCCAGAAAGATTTTTAACCTATAATATAATGTTCCATAGATTGTAGAACTAAAGAATTAGCTTATTTAAGCAAAATTGTATACAAATGAATGTAATTTGTATTAGCAATAACTAGTGTTTGATTTATTTCGTAAGAATTAGCTACTGTAAATAATTGCAAAATTTTCTAAAAAGTAGCTGCTGTGCAAGGAAATCCTGACACTAGCAATTTTATTCATTAGAAATTAACTGTAAATTGTTTTTTGAACATTATTAGTCGAGCAATAAATTCAAAAGTTTCTAAATGGTTCCACAAATAGCTGCAAATTAAAAGCATAAGACTTTTCAAGATAAATGTAATCAATTCAAATTGATTTTAAAAAGATGAAATGCACTTACCCTAAGATGAGCGAGATCTTCTAACTTAGTGAGATCAGCCAGTTCTAAATACAATGAATATACAAGAAGCCAACCATAGACATTGAGAGGGCAAGCTACAGTCCATATGAGTACCATAAGAATATTGTATGCAAATATCAAGTCATTCACAACTGAAAAAAATATCCAGGCCAGTGTCCTGAAGATTGTGAAGATAGCAAAGCAGTAAAGCCAAGGGACTACTTTCTTTTCGTGTTCCTAACAAAAATAAATAAATAAAAAATTTCTATATTTTATTTATAATAATAATTATAATAAAAAAGTAATTAATAGCAAAATCATAATAATTTCTTATTACAATTGTAGGATAAAACAATATTATAAATTACTAGCAGTGATACCCGAGCTTCTCTCTGCAAATATTTTATTTATCTAACAAAAATTGATCAATAAGTCCTTTAAAGACAACAAAAAATGGAAGTTGTTAACAGTTTTAACAGCAAGGAAGTTCTTTGTTGAGGTTGTTTTGGGTACTAACATACAGTATTTGGGACTAACATAGTTGGTACTAAGTTATAGCATAACAACACTGTTACTATAGACGAATTAGACAAATAAGGTGAATATTTTGACACGTGAACACTAAACCCTTATTATTTTAAAAGAACTTGCAGGTGTATTCTGTCCTATAAGTACTTTAAGTTAAAAAATATCTATATAGTCTTGAATTGTTAAGTAGATTCCTAGCTGATGTTATTTCAAGATCAATAAGAATGTCATTAAACACAATAACCTATATTATTTAGGAATAGATCCCAATAAGCATAGAACGTGATTATTCTGTAGACCTATGAGTAGTTGTTAAAAGTTTAGTCATGATCCATTAATTCGATTCTGAGCTGTAAGGACTCAAAATTTGGTTTACACTATCCCTATTATTTCGGAGCGTATCTCAATGAAACATACTAGGTGTCCATTCAGTAGTCTAAATTAAAAATTAAATCAAGACCCACAGAGTAGATCTGTTAGCACCGGCCATTATCTTAAACTAACCCCTATAATTATTTTAGAACGGATTTCGATAAAACATAAAATGTGTTCTTTCTGACCTATGAGTCGTCTTAGAGTAAAGTTCAGTCAAAATCCATCAATTAGATTCTTAGCAGTAAGATCTCCAAATTTTAAAGTTACACAAAACCCATATTATTTTAAAGTAGATCCCGATGAGACTTAAAAGGTGAACACTTAGACCTATGAGCATTGTGAATTTTAAAATTTAGCCCGTCAATTAGATTCCGAGCTTTAAGTACTCAAATTTTATTTTCTCACACTAATCTCTTATTGTTATTTGAGAAAATATTCCGATGAGTCATAAAATATGTTAATTTATATTCATAAGTAGTATAAGTTTGATGTGAAGTCAAAATCCATCAATTAGATTCTGAGCAATAAGCATTTAAAACATATTTTTTACACCTATTGTTATTTGTGGAAGAATTTCGATGATACATACTCGTAAAAGGTGTTCATTAAAGCCTATGAGTCGTGTATGTGTAGAGTTTAGTCAAGATCCTTCAATTAGATTCCGATCTGTAAGCAATCTAAATTTCGTGTTGCACTAAACCCGTATTATTTTTGAACAGACCTCGATGAGACTTTAATGGTGACCATTCAAACCTAAGAGCAGTTTGAAGTAAAAGTTTTGTCAAGATCTCTCAAGTATATTCTGAGCAGGAAGCACTCAGAAAAATAATTTTGACACTTATCCCCTACTGTTATAACCTGGGGATATAACCTTGTTAGCCTGGATAACAATCTGACATAGTTTATGTCTTCTTCTGATATATGATTAGTCTAAGTTTAAAGTTTGGTCCAGATACTTTTTGTAATTTTAATTTTCAAGCAACCAAAATTTTCAGCCTATTTTTTTTAAATATTTATAGATTACAATAAATTATTTAAACCCAAAATTTTAGGTGTGCCTTCCTAATGACTTACTTGTGTGCAAGAGTGGACGAAAATATACACTACAACCAAAGAGACTAATATTTAGAGGGAGGACACAACAGCTCTTATCACTCCCTGGGTAACTTGGTACCATAACTGTACATTGATAACATCATTTTTTAGGTTTTCATAATATTTACAATGTCACATAAATATTAGATTATTTTTCAACTATTTTGTCTTAATTAATTTAAATTCTTTAAAATTAAAATGTAAGTATTAATAAAAAGAAGTCTTAATGTAAAGTATTAATTTAAAGAATTTAAAATAAGTTTGAATAATTATTTATTGCATACATTCTTCAATAATTTATGTTGTATAAAGTGATTTTATGTGACGTCACTGAAAAATGCCTCCTGTTAGTAGGGTGCATTATAAATGTGCTCTAATGGGGGTTGTAGAGGAGTGGGGGTCGCAAGTCTTCTTCAAGGGAAAACTCAAGTAAGAGTATCTACCGTTACGGTACCCTATGGAAACTGCCTTACTTTTAGACCTCATATCACTGTGTTGTTTTTTGTAAGTCCTCCCTCTAAGTATTAGTCTCTTTTACTACAACTTCTAGATAAAAATATTAATTAATAATCAATACTTCACATATAAATATATTAAAATACCATAATTACAATATCAACCCTTTCAAGAGTGGAAATAATGTTTGCTATGTATTTGATAATTGTTGTGTTGCAAAGTCTAAACACATTTTACGCTATTAAAATTTTGTTGGTCAAATTAAAGAATACAATAGATATAGAATACCAGAAGGTGTACGAGAGATTCAGACGGCATCTAGTGGCAGTTTTAAAACTAACTCTAAGCTTTATCAATTAAACATTAGAATTTACAAAAATTATATCAAATGTTTTTTCGTTTTTTTTTTTGGTGCCAAAATTGTTCCAGTTTCTGGTGAAATAAGTATTTTATTCTTTCAATATTTGTAAGTATCTTGATTTTTATGACTTGGAGCTTAAATTTTAACACTTTAGATCTTACATTAAAGTTAAAATATAAAATTTAATCTTTTTGATAAGTAAAAAACTACAATTTTAAAAGAGGTGCCTATAAAATTTATTTACAGAATTTTAGATCTTAAAAAAGACCTAAAATCATGTAAAAATGAGGGGCCCAGGGCTACAAATATGTAATATTCAACCTTTGTTGCCACAAAAATTCACCATTGTTATTATAAAGCATTTTCATCACTATATTTTTTATTTTGTATCATGTTATATGTCTATTATTTAACTTATAACTAAAAATTGTAAAATATAACCACACCGTAGTACTATTAGTGATAGAAAGTCTAACTTTTGACAAAAAATTGGAGGCAGTAGAATGATGATGCTAATAATTTGATATTGGTTCATAGAAAATTATGAAAATAGTTATGTCATTAAAAGAAGGTTAAAAATAATAATAAATTAAGAAAAAGCAAAAAAATCTCCAATGGCCTCTATGTTATCATTTATCAAAAATTGCCTCGTAACCGTTGCATATAAGTAGGCACAGGCTCTGAATGGTTAAGTTAGACTGAAAGTATACAGTGAATGTCATTCAGGTTAGATTAAATTAGAAAACTTTCTCCCGATTAAAATAATAATTTCTCCCGGTTTACACAAAATAAATATTTTATATTTTCAAAGAACTTGTTAAAAAAAAATTGTTTCTATGACCTATTAGGGGAGAACAAATAGAACTAATGATGTTCTTTTCCAAAAAGATAAGACACAACTTCTTTGACCTTTCGTAATTTCAATTAGTACTAACTTTAAATTAGTACATTAGAAGATTAAATTTCTTTTAAAAATTAAATAATTTTTCAAAATTTGAATATTAAACTTAAAATTATTAACTAATTTTATACACATAAAATATATAATAAATACCTTTCTAAGAGCCATAATTAGCATGATGCTTGTAATTAAAACTGATATGGCAGATATAATAGAAAATAGTGCAAATAGAATCAACGTATTACGCACTGAAAACAAAATCAAATCACAATTTATAATACAACCAAGAGTACACTAAAAATTATAAAACTAGTAGTAATATGGGGGGAGTGGTAGTAACTACCAGGCAAGTAGGCCACGTTGTTGGGCCCTTTTTGCCAGCTCCCTAAGATAGTGTTCTACTCCTTTTAATTTCAAGTGTAGGTATATTTCATCTAATCTAGACAGAAGAACCGTGGATTTCTATGGTTCCTCTCATGCTTTTTTCAAGCAATCGAGCCTGAAACTCGATACAAATTTTCATTGTCTCTTATAGTCTAGTGAAAACTAGGAACAACACGTGCCCTCGCTGTTAAACCAAACCTCCATACACTTTACACTACCAGGCCGACACACTATAGTATTATAATCAATCTAATATGAGGGTCCTAAATTTTGCCTGTACCCAGTTTCATTTAGGGTAAGGGATCTTTAACAAGTACCTGACAACGCACAGGCTCGAGACCACCGGCTTTACATCCTTTCTGAAGGACGTGGTACGCAGAATTTTTATCCCTCTCATAAAAATCCTAGAGGCCCGTGCTAGGATTGAACCCATGACTTAAAAAACTAGGAAGTTTAAAGTTCATTTATTCTGTGTATTGGCCGCGTACCTTAACCACTACACCACGGGTGACTTTTATTATAAAACTAAATATTAATAATGCAAAGTTTTATACTGAGAAGAAGAAGCATTCAAAAAAGTAGGATTACATTAGTAATACTTGGAGATGTCTTATCAATGAAATGATAATTCTGTGAGGGAAACAATTCTATTGATTTGGCATCTTCATATAAAAATAGCAACACTGGTTTCCCCATTATATAACAACTTAATTTTGGATTTTGATGATTTTCGTCATTGCTCATTGATCTGTTTGTGTTAATTTTGTTATCATTGTTTCATTTAATTTTGTGCGATTTAATATTATCATTTGTATTTATATACCAACGAGGAAGTGCTGAAAACAATAGGTTGCCCAACTGTTAATATTTGACTGTACCTTAGATTTTGCTTCCATAACATTTAATAGAGCTTGGTTTTTACTCATTAAGAACAATGATAGAGCATAATTAATAGAATTAGTGTTTCCAGAAATTATCGTAATACTTTATGATAAACTTTTTAAAATAAGTAACAATATTAAAATGATGAAGAAGATATAAGGTAAGCCTAAGAACTACTACACTCGATTACGATTGACATTGAATAAATAACATATTAAGTATAAAAAATAAAAAAAAAATAAAATGCCCGTTTTAGGGCCTTTCAGCCCATCAGGGTATTCACCCTACGGGAACCACCACAGGTGGGTTTCATCTACTACACTCTAAGAATTAATTAAAGTTGGCGAAATCATTTTAATACAAATACTATTCATAAAATCTTAGAGCATAGTGCCGAAATCAAACGCCTTTACGATCACGGCCACGGAGGCAGATAACATATTAAGTATAATAAAATAAATTTAACTCTCACCATGTCGGTTCCCAACATATACAAATTGATAACTTATGAAGTAGTAACCATAGTGTGTGGAACCAGGAGAAGCCATGGCTAAAGAATAGACGTCAAATACTCCAGTGATTATTGTGAAAATACTTAATACCTAAAACAAATAAATAATTGTTGAATTAACAACGGAAATGAGTAATTTATGAGATTTAATACACACACTGTTTTTATTAACACACAATCTTAACAATTGTTTATTTATTTTATTTATTTATTTTAATATTCACAAATATACATACAATAATACGCAAGTAGTTAAACCATACATATTAGTACATAATTAGAGTGTAAAGTCAATCGATAATTAAATTAAAACATTACTTGATTCATTGAAATAAATTAATTACATACATTTTATAATAAAAGGAAAATCAAAATAATTACTTAAATTTTATAATAAAAAAATTGAATTAAACGTAAGAAGATATTTAAATTTTAAAATTTATTTCATACTTTTAAAAGTATCTTGATAGATTTAATTTAAGCTGTAAAACTCATTTTCTATTAGATATTCTTTAATGTACAATTTAAAATTATCAAAATTTAGATTTTTAATTTTATTTGGCAGTAAGTTATATAATTTAGTATATTTTATTTAAAAAAACGATAATAACTAATTTAAAAAAAATACACTCCAGCCAGACAGCCTTAGATACTCTGGGGTTAGAATTTTTTATGTATAAAAATAAAAGCTTTATGCAAACATATTAATATTATTTTCTTTCTTCTGCAGTCATACACTACTTACCTCAGACAGAAACATTGTTGTTCATAAATTATTATAAAATTGAAAAAATAGTTACACTGATCAAGTTAACTTTAAAAAAATAAATCAAACAATGCAACTTTTATAAAATTTTATTAACGTTTTATAATAAAATGCATAAAAAAGTTAACTGTTAAGTGTCATAGGCTAATTAAGTCAGCTTGAACTTGAATTGATGAAAAAAATTGACTTAATCAAATAGACTTGATGAACAACCCTTATAGATTAGAAGTACAATACTACCTAGAGAGTATGTACCAACAGTGGGCCCACTTAAGTCCAATAAACTGGTGGATTCTCAAGTGAATCAAAAGACAAATTGTTTTGGCGGAAAATATTAAGCCTTGATAACTAATTAGTGCAAAAACTGGAGCAAATACATGTATATGAGATATGATCATGTTAAATACATTGTGTATACGCAGTAATTGTATCTCAAGTTTTAACTCATTATAAGTAACTTTTTATTGTTCGAAGAAAGCAATGGAGGAGTTTCATGAAATGGGACCCTCAAGTTTTGTATGTAAAACAAAGTATCATTGCAGTGCTCCTTGAGACTCAAAAAGATAAGACGGAACATGATAAGACTTTAGACCCAAGTAAGAACATCAACCCAAATTTCTCAATTACAGTCTATTGTTTGATTTAAAAATTATTAAGGTCATAAGTATTTTGGGGATTGACCAATCAGAGAAGCCGCTGCCAACCCCTCACTTAGAAAGAGAAAAAAATCCCTACCACCATAACCGCTGTAGGGAAATAACCTTCTTTCTGTCTTTGATTGTGGTTCTTCTTTTGTTAACATAGTTTTGAAAACTACTTTCAAATTAAACTTATAAATGATATTTTAAAATAAAACTACACAAAAGAAATTTAAATAATCATCACCAAGAAAATACGGGTAAAATAACCTGATTTGTTTACATATTTTTCCCCGCTCCCTTCTTGCAGGGATTTTTTTCTTGAGAATCGGCGGTGCCTAAACTGACCTGTCAAAATTTCTAAAGTAGTCGATAGACTTAAAGTGTTATTTCATTACGAGTGCTGACTAATCAGATCAATCTAACCGAAGGACCGTTTGGTTATGTTGACCAAACGTTGGTCAGAGTACATAACTCACATAGCGTTTGCCAACATAATTCTGGTCACGTCGGAGGTAGGAATAAAATAGCCACCATGACAATGACCATTTCAGATCTATCTGGTCACAGTTGGAAAATATAAAAATAGGTAAACATTATACTTACTAATGAATATATACCAGTAAAATATGACCCTCGTTGTATATCTAGTACAATCGCGTTGGATAATATTGGTCGTTGATACCATGGTATTTTTAACGACTTAAGAGATCTGGAAGATTTTAAATTTGATGTAGATCTGGTAGTAACGTGAGAGTAAACACTCGGAGTTCCCACGCTTGGCGTGCGCTTCTGATACATTTCTGAGCCTCTAAAATTTAAATAAATTAATATTAAAACTAATACTGAAGACGTAGGTGGATTATTTAAAAACAAATATCAATTTGACACAGAATACAGATGAATTCCACAAGTGGTTTCACTGATTAGGAAATTGATAAACAAAAACCAAAACAAATGCAATTTTGAAAACTAAACGTAAACTTACGTATAATTGGCCTACAACACTTTTAAAATAACTTAATAACAGATACAAAGTTTTAAATAAAAAATGGAAAGTAAAAAGTAATTAAAAACAACAAAAAAGAAAATAAACAAAGTAGGCGTGTCACTTAAAATTTCTACGAAACGATCATTTTTAAATATGGCGTCATTTTGAATACTTTGTAGAGTCGAAGTTTTGTGTGCGCATAAAATTTTGTGTTTTTAATATTACCGTCTAAAAGGTTTTTATATCAACCCTAATATTAAAACAGTGCTAAAAAAAATTAATTTATCATAATCTAGTAACTTCAGTTCTCAAAAAGTATCTAAAAGGTATAATATCGATCACATAGAAAATATTCATGTTCAAAAGATTTTGGTCGCGCTTAAGAATGTTAAAACTTAAAAATATTAATACTCAATGATGAATTTAACACAACCTATGTGAAAAAGAGGAAAAATTTAACATACACCAAAACATTTCAAAACTCACGTGGTGTGATTTGGATTGTCTTGATTTGTTATTAATTTTTACCTACTTAACTTTGTTAGTTAATAAATCGTGTATTATGGCAGATGAAAATGGTATGGATGTGTCTGCCGTTGGTGCTGAGTTATCGTATGAAGATAAGTTAAGATTTGTAAGCGTCATCGCTAAACCCATGGCCGGCAAAAAGCTTACTAAAAAACTCTACAAACTTGTGAAAAAAGGTATCTACTTATAATTTTTCCCTATACTTCTGAATCTAGATTCTACCTAGGACTCTACCCTAGATTCTTCTAATTTTTTTATAAATAGAACTATTTTGTAACTTTGGTTCAACTGAGCAGTAGTAAGACACGCTTTCTGTGCCTTCTTGCTAGCTCCGGTCTCCTCTCCCTCTCACACCGATTGTGTGGTCATCAACCCTATTTTATAAACTAATTAAATATGAAGTTAAAAATAATAATTAAAATTGAAAGCGCTTTGAATAAAATATTTAGTACGTTCACACACACTTTAGTTCCGCGTATCGTATAGAGTACAATCTCTGAATACGGTAATTTAAGCTGTATGAACCATGCGGAGGGGATCCGATCGCATACGCTAGAACCAGGGAGATGGAATCTAAATGGATCCCCCGATACGCTGTCTTTTTGTGTGTGTACCTTTAGAGACGATCGTATTTAATGGATAACCTTCTCATCAAACTTTTATTTCACTTCTATATAACCGTTTTAGATCAAACAACTTTTGGAATATTATTTTTTTTAGTGTAACTTTATTATTATGCAAAGAAATCACAATTTAATTAAATATATTTAGTTTTAAACTTCCTTATAACCAAAAGTGAAGCTTCACTATACAAGACGCCATGTTTTGGCGGGATCAGTTATCACTCGATCGACTAAACAAATACGCTGCAAGAACCGTGAAGTTAGTTGACCGTATTGTATACGTATTCTAGAGTGTGTGTGAACGTACTAATTGTTGTGTGGAAAAGCTCTTTTCTTCGTTCTTTTAGTTATGAACAACTCCACTGGTACTCATTCAAAATCATTATTAAATATGTCTGAAAAATGTACATTATAATCGCCGCTAATCTTATAATTTCACTATAATTATATCTTCGATATAATTATATTATATCGAAATGGAAAAACCAGCAGTTTTAATAGAAACCACAAGTGTTTAACTTCGGGAGAAAAATACCTGCAGGTACTTGGGTGATGTCCTAGGATAACCATAGTACAAAGCCCCAGTATTACTATGTATTAAAAGATAAATATATAGTTTCACTAAAAGATAAATGTCTTTCATTTATTGTTGGTCAATAAATTTCGTCTTAGAGCCATAGAGATATATACTACAGTCTATCGTAATTTACTATACACATTGAAGGTGCGACGATCTTTTCGTCGGCCATTTGGAATAGTTTATTTCATGTTACTGTTGATACTCATAGACATAGAGATATATACTACAGTCTATCGTTTAGTTTAAAAATCCCCAAGGTCATAAGTATTTTGGGGATTGACCAATCAGAGAAGCGGCTGCCAACCTCTCACTTAAAACAAAAAAAATCCCTACCACAATAACCACCGTAGGGAAAAAACCTTCTTCTCGGCAATCGTTCACTTTGTTTGTGGTTCTTCTTTTGATAACATCGTTTTGAAAACTACTTTCAAATTAATCTTAAAAATGATATTTTAAAATGAAACTACACAAAAGAAATGTAAAAGAACATTGCCTAGAAAATACGGGTAAAATAACCTGATTTGTTTACAGTTTTTTACCGCTCCCTTCTAGAGGGATTTATTTTTAAGAATCAGTGGTGTCTAAACTGACCTGTCAAGATTTTTAAACTAAACGATAGACTGTAGAGGGCATAGTATAGCTATCTCAATACATTGAGTGGCCTGAAATATCTTTTTGGGGTTCTCAGGGGCATTGTGTAACCTCATTAAAACCTCCTTCAAGAATGAGTTAAGGTTATAATAAATAAATTTATTTCGGTATAACATTTTACTATATAACATTTTTGGTTGGAAATTGTAAGATCATTCATGCCAGTTTTCTCTATATTTTTTGCCATATCTTTTTATAGTGTAACTCACGGTTAAAATCATTTGACAGAGTGGAAAAATAATGGCAGGGAGCCAATGAGGTTAGTCCTGGATATTAAACCACACTCACAATATCAAATTGGATTAATCTCATTAGTTCCTCAACACTATTTTCCCAAGCTGTCTGTCTGTTAACAATGTGTTATGCTAAGTATTATAGTAAATTTATAATATTTTGTCAAGTGTTTTTTGAAATGGCATTCTTGAAGAGAAAGCGAATACTATAATTTTGCAAGTACTCATGTATGAGTATTTAAATATTGCTCTGAATATTTAAATATTTCTTATTTGATAAAATATAAGATTTTTTAATTTAGTAAACATTTATTGATTAATCAAATCAAATAATCCTTTTATTTGTAAAAAAAAATATATAAATCATTACAAAAAGTTTTTTTTCCATAACTAATGATATTATTTTTCTAATAACAAGAAATAGATTTTAAAAAAGAAAACATTTATAAAATAATGAAAAGGAAACAAAAATTAATTATTTTGTGTGTATTTATTTTTTAGCTGCCAAAGAGAGCAAGACCAACAATTTTAGAACAGGACTCAAGGATGTCCAGAAAGCTCTAAGAAAAGACGAAAAAGGGTAATTTAACTATAATATTACTATATTTTTGTAAGGATTTTTTTAGTCAGGTGGCTTTATAGCTTCTAAATTTGTAAAATAATCAATTTTGTCAATTATCAATAATCAATTATCAATAATCAATTATGTCTACAATTAAATTCAATAGAAGATTTAGTTTACAAATGTTTGATTCTTTAGCTTAATAACAGTCCCTAAGTTTAAATTTAAATATTTTATTAAAATCAAACTGTCTAATTTTGCAAATGATAGATTTGGAAAAAGAAATTAAATGTATAAAAAATAGTGGGCTCATTTTGAGAAATACAGATTTGAATAAGCGGGCTATAATAACTAGAGGTTGGGAGATGAATCGTAATGTAATTAATTCCTTGTAACACCCCTTTCAAAGCTTATTACTTTAAATATATATTTTTTTAGATGATCCTTACCAGTCCTTTTTTTAATTAAATTTTTAGTTATAATTATTTTTCCATTGATTACTGAATAACTACTTGTTTTCCTTACAGACTAGCTATATTAGCAGGCGATGTAACCCCAGTCGAAATAATGTGTCATATACCAGCTGTGTGTGAAACAAAAGAAGTGCCATACTGTTATGTTCCATCTCGTATGGATCTCGGCTCCGCCATGGGAGTAAGGAGGTCAACTTTAATAGTTTTAGTTAAACCTCACGAATCTTATAATGAATTATACCAAGAATGTTTGTCTTCGATCAGAGAATTGCCATTTCCTTTGGCCGAATAAGGATTTTAAGTCTAGAAACATTAAACAATTTTTAGCATAAAAGATTGATGTTTAAAATTATGAATTAGAGCTATAAATGTTTCATTCTACCACTCAATCAAAATGCTTCTTTTAGATGTACTTTTAAAACTTACCTCAACAGATTAAGTTTGTGTAAATAAAACATGGAATGATTATATCATACATGGACTGGAAATATCATACATCCCTTGAAATGGTTGATTTCTTATAATAAATAATACTGAAGATTGAATTACTGTGTATATATATTGTATTTTTTTAATATAGAATTTTCTTATTGTTTAATAAATGTGTTCAATTTATTACAACCCTGTACCACCTGAGAAAAAGGAAATTTTAACAGCTACATACGACCATGGTTAGCTAGAATTGTCAAGAAGCTTTTAATAGTTTTTACTTTACCTCATTTATACCAGCAAATATATAATTTATATATTTACACTAGAAATTAACAGATACTAAAAACAATATAATCTACTATTTAATAGAAATAAGTATAAGAGAGAAAACAATTCACTTTTAATTAAAATAATATTTTTTTACAAAAAATTCAATGTTTTATAGTTAGTACACATAACAAATAAAAAGATAGAAATTTTATAAAAGTAGGGGAATGGTCAAATGACATGTTGAAGACAATCAGTAGAAAGTAAATAAATGATATATCTAATATTGTAAGATCTGCATTTTAATCACAATACTCCCCTTGCGCTATATCTTTCTACATGGTCATGTGAAGAAAAATCAGCTGGAAGGGAGAAAATGCACCACTTGTAACAGTAAAAAGGAAGCATAGAGGAATATATACTAATATTCCTTCTACTAAAGTAAAAAGAATATATACTTTTTTTCTGAAACCAGACAACTGCTGCTTCTATTAAAACAGCTGTTTTTCATGGAAATATATAGAATATGTGGAAATAAATAAGGCGCGGTCGAATATCCACGGCCTTTTAGAACATTGGATCACCAACAAACTTTTTTTATAACTTTTTTTTCAAAATTTTCAGTAATTAGCCGGTTTGTGATAAATGAAGCCTATTTCCGTAATCTGCACGCTCTTTTGGTTAATCTCAAAGAGTATTTACGTTCACTCAACGATTTATTTTTAATCTAACTTGGTACATACATAACTACTGTTAGACGTCAATGTTATCTACCTGATTTGTGTTATATTTTGACATGTCATTTTTGTTAACATTGACGTCTAACAGTAGTTATGTATGTACCAAGTTAGATTAAAAATAAATCGTTGAGTGAATGTAAATACTCTTTGAGATTAACCAAAAGAGCGTGCAGATTACGGAAATAGGCTTCATTTATCACAAATTCGGCTAATTACTAAAAATTTTGAAAAAAAAAGTTTGTTGGTGATCCAATGTTCTAGAAGGCCGTGGATATTCGACCGCGCCTTATATATACTATATTATGACACACAGTTGAACTCAGTTGAAAGTGTGGGAAAATAATGAGAGGGAGCCAATGAAGTTAGTCTTGGATGTTAACCCTCCTCCACAATTTCATATCAGATCAACCTTATTGGTTTCTCACACATTTTCCTCATCATGATGTGGATCAACACTTTTTCCTACACTGTCAACTGATTTTAACCGTGCGTAGACTGATTTTACACTATTATTAGTGTAGTAGGCAGATGTAAACCTAGATTTTGTTTTAAAGGGGAGTGAAAGTTCTTTTTAAAATAATAAAATCATGAGTTACAAGTTATTATACTAAGCTCAAGTAACAGGTCACTTAAAAATATTTAAAATATATTTTTATTTTAAGTCAAAACAAGAATAATGAGCACCAGGCCGTTTCAATACTTATCTAAAATTAAATAAGTGTATAATCTTTATATACTAACTCAAGTGAATCTAATGCCACAAAAACTTTTTTCTAAATTCACACTCAGATTAGAGGATTAACAGGAAAATTAGATACTAACTAAAATAGAAAAAAAAGAAAACTTTTTATGGTTGTATTTCATAGAATACTTTGCTGTGTAGATTTCTTTCAATGATGTTGATCTCACTATTTTGTAGTGTGACTTTGCAAATATTTTTTACACTAATTATTTTTATTAAAATCTCAAAATAATTTGATTTTGTTTGATTCAGTTACACGTTCAATTGATTTAATAAACAAGTAAAAATTTACATTAACTTTTAAATTTAATTGAGGTGACAAATTATGTAATAAATTATTTATTGTTTAATAAATCAAAAGGTGACTTTAATAAAGCATATTGAGATTTTGAAACTCACAGTTATTACACTAATTTCTCTCTCCTGGAGGTAAAATCTTAAACTTACCACAGGAGATAAAGGGCAACAGGTTGTTGCTTCTGTGCAGACCATTAAGAATTAACTTAATGGTCTCTTCGGTAAGTCTCAGGATTAAATTAATCTGGTTCCTTGGGCTTTGGCCTCAGGGAGCATTAACTTACTTACTATTACTTACATAATAATAAGCTATTAGCATAATTAAAGTATTACTTACAGAACTAAAACTTTAATATTCTTAAGCCTTCATTTACAGTCTATCGTTTAGTTTAAAAATCTTGACAGGTCAGTTTAGACACCACCGATTCTTAAGAAAAAAAATCCCCGCAAGAAGGGAGCGGGAAAAACTATGTAAACAAATAAGGTTATTTTATCCGTATTTTCTTGGCGATGTTTTATTACATTTCTTTTGTGTAGTTTTATTTTAAAATATCATTTTTAAGATTAATTTGAAAGTAGTTTTCAACACGATGTAATCAAAAGAAGAACAACAAACAAAGTGAACGATTGCCGGGAAGAAGGTTTTTTCCCTAGGCAAGGTTATTGTGGTAGGGATTTTTTTCTCTTTTTAAGTGAGAGGTTGGCAGCGGCTGCTCTGATTGGTCAATCCCCAAAATACTTATGACCTTGGGGATTTTTAAACTAAATGATAGACTGTAAAGAAAAGTACAGTGGATGTCTGTCATTAGAATCATGGATAATGATATCAACTTTTTAGTGTGATCACTTGAGGTGAACAGCACTTTTGCAGACAAAACTATAAAAAAATGATAGTTTATGGTAATCAAAATGTCAGTTTTTGTTATCAAATTGCTGACAAAAAATATATTTTTTTAAATATCTAAAAGAAAAAAAACAAAAATTTTACAAATAGATAAAAAGTAAAATGTCCAACTTATTTTACTGATTAAATTGGTTAGTTGGATTCAATGTTTCACAGTTTTTATCTTAATTTTATTTTAAAAAAAACATTAAATATACTATACACGGGATGTTATGCATATTTTATCTTTATTTTTTATATCGACTTCAGGAGGATTTTTAAAATAATATGCTATCAAGAAAAAAAATTGTCAGATGATAAAAGGTCAAAAACACAGGTTTATGAGTTTTGAAGGTACCCTCATTGAAAAAAGAGTAATTTTTAAATTTTCCTTTCTTTTAGCGAATTTCCTTTGGAAATTCGCCTATTTAACTATAATATAATTTTTGTTAACTATGTCGGAGAAAAAGAAAAGGCACAATTTGTAGATTTTTCTTTTTCTTGCTTATTGTTATCATAGGTAACATTAAGCAATCTCTACTGTATTACCTTTCAAGTGATCTGAATCCCTTTCAGAAACAGTTAGTCTGTTCAGTAAAAACAAATCGTTGGATAAGTGTTCATATTAATAATGAAAATTGAACATCAAACAAAATTAGGGTTATTTCATTGTATAAAAAAGAAATATACATTTTTCATGAAGCCACCACGAACTTGTTATCTTCTATTTTTCAAATTCAAATAGAATAAAATTTACTTGTTCCCAATAGTTGCACACGTCAAGTTACATTTTCAGTCACTATTTAAAGACAGCTAAGATCAACCGATTCAACTTGTTGTGAAATCTCACTAATTGGTTTACTAGGTTCAATTTTAGGTTCAGGAGCGTCTCCACTTGTCTTTTCCATGGGTATTTCTAATTTAGACCATGATCCAGGACTTTTTTTGGATAATTTTATTTCCACTTTTGTTAAATAGAAGTTAACTGACGATTTCTCAACATCAACAAGCTGTAAACAAATAAAAAAAAAAGTTAAAATGATTTGTACATTTTATTAAAACAATAATGTCAGTGTAGTAATTCCGGAAACGACCAGAAGTGAGTGTTCATCTCTCTTGTCCATTTATATATTTCCAGTGGTCACACACCCATAAACTGATTGAAGCTAGTTGAAGCTGCTTCAACTAGTGATCCAAAAAAACCATATATACACTAGATTAATTGAAATGAAGCATTATACACTCATACAAAAGTATTCAAAGCACTTTCAACATAACATGAGGCCATCATCAGTGCCTTACAGGAGAGACTCTTTTCTCCATTCCTTTCATTATGAACAACTCCACTGGTGCTCATTCAAAATCATAAAATTTTTATTATTTTTTTATTCAAAAATATATTTCACATATAAACTTATTAGAAAAACAAACATAAAAATATTTACAAAAATACAGTGAAATCCCACAAGGATTGACCCACGAGTGGGAACATTTCTTCACAACTACATATTCTGGCGGTCAATGGAACAACAAAATATATATTTATAAAGACTCGTTCAATATTTTGAGTTCAAAATAAACAGATAAAAAAATTGGAACAAACAAAATAATAAAACATCTTTTAAGAGTTATTGCTTTCTTTATAAAGTTTTATAAGATTTTTTTTAATAGAAAAACAGAGAGAAAGAACAAAATAAAAACTAACTTGTTAATTAAAATAAAACAAAGTAACATTTAGGAAAATAAAGCAAGTTAATATCTAGGAATTTTATTTTCAACTATCTTTTAAAACTGTATAAATGTCATTAAATAAAATTTAAACTAATGCTTACAGTTAGAAGAAACTTAGAACATTTGTTGGTCTAATGCAGAAATATATGTGAGTGCTGAATTTCAATTTACGCATTTTTGAAAGCTTTGCTGACTCATTAATGATGGTTAATGATCCAGAAAGCAAAACTATATGTAAACATTGATTTCTCTACTCAGTTTCAACTTTCTACAATAAACACATTGGGAGTTATTTACACTCACACACATGTACAGACGTAGAACCACTCAGGAACTTAAACACCACTCAGGAACTTAAACACCACTCAGGAACTTAAACACTTTACAACAGTTCATTGAGTTGAAATCTCTATTTCCAATTTCTAACATTAACGCGGTACTTTTACTAAAGTAAAAACAGAAATAACATTTACCATAAAATTCCAAATAAAAGAACTAATTGCTTACCCTCTGCAAGTGAATATCTTTATTAAAATATGCACTCTGATCAGGAAAATATAAAGATAAGTTAAGCCTAACAGGAGATAGTTGAACAGAAGAAGAAGATGGATCACATTTCTTACTATATACAGTTACAAATACATCTGAGCCGGTTTGATGCCAGTCCAATCTACACTTAGCCTCCCCATCAGTCTAAAACAGAAGAAAAAAAATTGTAACCAAATAAAAAAAAAATTGTCAGGCAAGGTATTAACAAAAAAACATTCTTGATCAGTGAGTTGGTAGATTTTTTTTTAATTTCAACTATCTTTTAACACATATTCAATAAAAATTAAACTAAAGCTGATTATGAGGTAAAACTTAGCACATTTGCTGGTCTAGAAATATATGAGTGCTGAATTTCAAATTGATCCAAACAACCCCCTTGAGATCCATTTTTTTAATAAATTTACCAATACAGTTTTTAAGAAACGAGTGAAAAAATATAATTTAGTAAATCAGCACTTCTTGTGTTGGTTTAACATCGAAATAGAAGTTCAAAATCTTGTTGAAACAGATATTGAAGCTCCTCATAGAGCTTAGAGTCTGGTAATATTGAATTAAAATAAAACATGAAGAAATTATTTACTACAGAATCCTACACTTTTAATCATATAGATGATATTAATCAAGGAGTACCCTACAATTTTTTAAAACCTTTTTTTCATTATTTTTTAAATAAATATAAAATCTTTATTGACTGTTGTACAATTTAATTCCTAGGCACCTGTATCCCACATCTGATTAGTTTAGCCTGTGTTAAAATATATTTAGGCTAATATATATTAAGCCTGTGCACTTACTTTTAGCCTATGGTTCCATAAATTTCACATTTTAAATTCTTAACCAAGTATTGTTAGAAAGAAAATTTAATTAGTCAGTTTTTCTATGTTCTATTTGAAAATACAATTACTGAACAACTCCCAGAGAAAATAAACAAAGTTAGAACTTTCTGTTAAAGTAACAATGTTGCCTTTTCATGCTTTAATGATAAGATTTCAACTATTCAGAGCTGGAAAGTTACATGAGTAGGAACTAACGTCTCAAAGATGACAAGACCTTCTCACCTTCATCCATCGTCATAAGACGCTAATGTTACGGTGGTTTGGTGATTGGTAGTTGATTTCAGGGTTAATGAAATTGCTGTTGGATATGAATATCCCTGGACCGGGTTAAAAAAAATAAAATAAAACCAAAATCTTTAGTAATAACATCAGAACTTACATTTGCATTAAGCTAATGTCAAAAGAAAAAAAAACAACAGTTTTAAATGTTTTTACATGCATAATATTCTTTTATATCATAAAAGGGTTGTTAAGTAGAAAGCTTATTATTTTATTTGTGAATTCTTTCATAGGGACAGACTTTATTTAGGCTTTAAGGGGATTAAACAAGTTTATTCCAAGGATTCCTGTCGCTACTCTGTTTTTGTTGAGGTGGTGAGATGCAATATACAGTTGAGTTTTGTTTCTACTGTCGTAAGAGTGATCTGGATTTTCTAGCGTATTTTCGACATCTTTTATGTAAATAAGAGTTTTAAATACACATACATTTATCACTGTTAATATTTCCAGTTTTTTGAAGAAATGTTTGCATTTTTCCTGTGGTCCAGCTTTAACTATTATTTTTATTATTTTTTCTGGTTTATAAGGAATATCACTTCCCTATTTTGGAAATTACATGTTAGTAGTAGTAAGAGTAGGGTTCCGAATTTTGGCGGTAAAAACTATTTAGTGCATACCAGTGGTAAAAAGTAGTAAATAACGGTAAAAAGTGGTATAAAGTGGTAAAAATTCTTAAAACCTTAAATATTTACTTAATCAGCAGAAATAGCAAAAGTATCAATTTAATAACTGTTCAGAAAGACTTTTATCCAGGGCCCTGTTTCTAACACTGAATGGAATCATGTAATGATGGAATATTGGTTGGAAAGCGAGATTCCAAGATTAAATTCTCAACATCAAAAAATGTGTTTCTAAAAATAGTCGGAATGAATTGGTTGAAATCTATTCGCAAATTAAAACAAAGCTATAATTGTAGCTATTTTTTCTGGATACTTTATTTGAATAATTAATCTAAATTAATTTAATAAAATAAATTAAATAGTACTTGGAAGATACAACTGAAAGGGTGGAAAAACTAACTTAACGAATAACGAAACAAAAAAAAGATAACAAATAACAAAAATACACAGATTTTGGGATGCAAATATATAAAACACAGAAATCACTAGCTTCTTTATCTTCTTAACTTTAAAAATTAATTTGGCTGACAAAACCTTTCTTTATGTTACTTTGTTGGTTTAGAATGAACCTTAACCTTTTTTTTTTTGTTTTTCTTAAACTTTTTTTACTTTTTACCATTTTTACCACTAAACCAATAAAGTGCATACCGTTATTTCCCAATTTTTACCACTGGTTTTTACCAGGTGGTAAATATCAGTTGGAACCCTAAGTAAGAGAGGGGAGGATCCCTTTCACTAAAATTAAAAAGGTTATATTAACCACAAGTTTAAAAAGCAATTGAAGAATCTGCTACTATCTACTATACACTACACTATATAATACTTGCTGTTGTATATGAATTTCCCTGGATTAGTTTAGGCTTAACACCATCATCAGCAGCACTTGAGCTCTCAACTGATATAACATTATTAGTTGAGAGCTCAAGTGCCGCTGATGATGGTGTTAGGCCTAAACTAATCCAGGGATATTAATATCCAACAGCAAGTATTAATAGTAACAGATTCTTCAATTGCTTTTTAAAGTTGCGGTAAATATAATCTTTTTAATTTTAGTGAAAGGGATCCTCTCCACTCGGAACACTCTCCAAAACGTGAGCTGAAAAACCGGCACTTTTTTTAGTTATTCGAAAAAATATTATTTACATTATACATAATTATATTAAATTTTGAAACTAAGTAAACTTATTTCACTAAAATTTGACTTCCCGTTTAGAAGGGGCTTAAACTGGGGGGTCTACATTTGTTTTATAGACAGTAGGAGTAAACATATTTTAAAAGACAACTAATCACCCTAATCAGCATAAGAAAACAAAAAGATCTATGATTATAATAATAATTTAATAAATTAAACCATAATCATTATAGGTTAAGAAAAGAACAACCTTTCATTTTTAAATTCTATTACAAAATAGTAAAAGCTCTAAAGAGCTAAAATTTCATGTTATACCAAGAATACTTATTGGCAACCAACTCTTTTAAAAGGCAAAAAGACTTTAACCTAAAACCAGTTAATCCAGTTTTAATTTTTAATATAAACAAATGAATATTAACACTACGTTACATAAAAGTTTAACAAATCGACACTTCACATTTATCTACAAATAACAGAAAGAACACTGACCTTATAAAATGTATATAATTTTAAAAGGTTAAAAGATCAAATTTAATACATTTAAAATTTTAACAAAATCGATATTAAAATGATTAATTTACTGAAATAAATATAAAATCATAATTTCAAAATAAATCAATGCAGCCAAGAAATAATTAAATTTTAAAAAATTCTTATTTAAAAAGTAAATAAATACAATCTAGTGTAATCTGTACTTTCCGTTCCACTGCAGTTTCACAGAATTTTTTGAAAGGAATTCCCAAAATGAATATAAATCAAAATTCAATGTTAGTGGCATAGATGGCATTATTATTAACGTTTAGTTAAAAATTGTAAATTATTCTTAATTAAATATGAAACTTGTAGATATTTTAGCTGCTATTTTAATTGTTTTTAAAAATATAACTGCACAACAGCTTGGCTTGTCTGAAGGTAAGAAATAAAATTAATTAATAATAATACATGTTTAGAGCCTTGCGGCTCATCAGGGATAAACCCTGCGGGAACTACCTCTAGTGGTTGTGGTAACCGTTACGCTCAAAGTGCAATCTAAAGTTGGCGATAAGTTATTTGAACAATAATCTTATATTAACTGAGAGCGTAACCTGGGATGCGAACCCCAGACCTCCGTGGTGTCAAAGGTCAGTTTAATAACTGACGCCTTAACGACCTCGACCAAGGAGGCGGCTTAATAATAAAATTAATTAAAATAAATTTATAAGTATTTACCCTAAGAATGAATTAATGATGATACATTTAAGGGATCGTATTTTAGAAGTATACTTTTTAAAATATTTACTTTCCTTTTTATTATTTATGTATTTAAAAAAGTAGATAAATATAATTAATAAGAGTTAATTACAGGAGACAAATGTGAAGGAGGTTGGATATGCTCGACAGTGGATAAATGTTCAGGACTAGGAGATCTAAAAGTAGCGAGACCAAAGATATGCAGTTTTACATCAGACGCCAAACCCATTATGTGTTGTCCACCACCCCTACTCACTTCTTCATCCAAAGCAAAACAAAGTAAACCGGTTTAATACATAAATTAGACAGTATTTACTTCCAGAATATGTATAAACAATAGAAAATATAATTATAAACACAATATAATTGTCTGAGACACCTAGGAAAAAAAGTAACAAGCAAAATGCTATGCTACACCTGGGAACTGTTCAATAATTTGACATGGATGACTAGATTTATTGTCATTTCCCACTCTGTGGTTAAATCACATCGGGGTGCTGACAAAGCCTGAATTCACTCTGCCCTTCACCTAAATTTCTTAAGAAGTGACAAAAATAAAAGGCAACTAATATCATACACGATGGATTGAGCTATGGAGTGCTATAATAAGAAGAAATAAAACTATACAAGTTTTTGTCTCTCCACTTATTATAATTAACTAATAAAAAAAGTCTGCTTTCAACTGTTAACAGTCATCATCAGTGCATGAGTCTACAGTGATCAGTAGTCTACCCGTGAATCTAATGGTGCAAACTTGATACAAGTCAAGCTTGTCCCTTGACCAAGTTTGTACCATTAGACTCACTGATCAATTTTTTAATATTCACTGCCACTGATGATGACCATTAACGGTTGAAAGTCGGCTTTGTTATTAGTTAATTATAATGAGTGGAGAGACAAAAACTTGATTAGATGACACAATATAATTGTGCAAGAGATTTCTTTCTTCTTGGTACTAACATCAATAATAATATAGTAAAGTATTTACCAGAGACGAGTGATTCTCTCTTAACTCAGCATTCTTGACAAGCAAAACATGACGTCATGATTGCAGTGAGAGAGCACCACTTGTTGCACATGATTGCAGTGAGAGAGCACCACTTGTTTCTGGTAAATACTTCGCATTAAAGGGATTCCTACAGATATTCAAAGGGCTCGTCCTCGTCATTTAAGGTCTATCGTTTAGTTAAAAATCCCCAAGGTCATAAGTATTTTGGGAATTGACCAATCAGAGCAGCCGCTGCCAACCTCTCACTTAAAAAGAGAAAAAAATCCCTACCACAATAACCTTGCCTAGAGAAAAAACCTTCTTCCCGGCAATCGTTCACTTTGTTTGTTGTTCTTCTTTTGATAACATCGTTTTGAAATCTACTTTCAAATTAATCTTAAAATGATATTTTTAAATAAAACTACACAAAAGAAATGTAAAAAAAAACATCACCAAGAATATACGGGTAAAATAACCTGATTTATTTACATAGTTTTTTCCCGCTCCTGTCTTGCAGGGATTTTTTTTCTTAAGAATCAGTGGTGTCTAAACTGACCTGTCAAGATTTTTAAACTAAAGTTATTTACTGATATAACTGTATTAGTTAAGTCAAAAATGTATCAAACTAGGTGTTAAGTCAAAAACCTGTCAAGGATAAATAATTAAATGAAAAAAGTCACTCCACAGAATAAAACTTTATTTGCACAGCGCTTTCAGCCTAGCTAGAGACCATCATCAGTGTAAAAGAAGTTAAAGAAATATAAGGAAGAAGAGTGAGTCTTAGCTTTAGATAATAGATTCAAACTACTTAGATTCAGATATTGGAGTCTGGATCTTATATCTAAAGCTAAATCATAGACTCGCTCTTCTTTTTATTTCTTCAATTTTGTATTGATGATGGCCTCTAGCTAGGTTGAAATATCTTTGCCTATAAGGTTTTATTCAGGGGAAAGACTTTTCATTTAATTATTTATAATGAACTCCATTCACACACATTCTTAAGATACTGTCAAAGAATATTCATATCCAACATCAAGTATCGGAGTTAGCAGTTTTTTTTCAATTATATTACACATAGAGTGTACCAAGTGAGAAAAGGCTCCAGTTATTAAATAAACCTTACACCTATTTTGATTCTATTAATTAAATACCAGTCAGTCTTTGTGAGAACTTCTAATACTTATTAGAAGGTCTAAAAATACACATTTTCAGGCAAATAAAACAAATGTTGCAGTGTGCAGATCATTTGAGAAAGAATGCAGGCCAACAAGAGTAAGACAAATAAATCGACCTCAAGTAGTCGGAGGTCATAAAGTAGCGCCACGTACTCACAGGCACATGGTCAGTCAGAGATCGCCACAAAATTTAAAGTATAATTTAACTTTATTTTCCACTAGAGAGATATTAACAGCCTTAAACACAGATTATAAGACAACATTGAACAAAATAAATTACTATTTTAGCTAAAATAGCAACAAGTTATTACTAACAAGCAAATATTTATAATAAATACTTGTTGCAAAATAGTATAACCTTAATTTATAATTTGGAACATACATCATATTGTAATAAGAGCCAACATCTTTATGGCCTAAAAATAAATTTATAAATAGTCCAAGAGCCAAACCTGAAAAAATGTGACTCATTTTGTACTACTTCAAACCAATTTTTTTAAAATATACATTAAATTATGAAGAAAAAACATAGTCTGCCTATTTAACAAATGTCATAGTTATTTAACTTTAGTTGTAGTTATCTCATTTTGATGGAAAAACACTCGTTTCATGGCAAATTTTATCAGCTTTAAAAACTGTTTTTAAAGCTTTGTGGGTTTTCTAATACTTTGAGCGAGTGGATTCATATGAAGGGCTCCACTGTGGTTAGACAAACTACATGCTTTTTCTTCATAATTTAAGGTATATTTTCCAGAAACATTTGGTATAAAGAAGTACAAAATGAGTCACATTTTTTAGGCCTGGCCTTGGACTAAAATCATTCTATATAGACCAAGAGCCCAGGGGTGTTTTGTTAATAAAAAGTGTAATGGCTGGAACCGGTCTCAATTTTTTCGTAAATACCTTCCTGAACAAGTATCTGCAATTCTGCCGACTCGTATCGGATGGGTGTCCCAGGCAGAACGCACTTTACAAGTCAAATTTACCACCGAAGTTAATAAAAAGTGTTATGGCTGGAAACGGGTTTAATTTTTCCTTTGACCCCTAAAGTGCGTTCTGCCTGGGACACCCATTCAATACGAGTCGGCAGAATTGCAGATCCTTGTTCAGGAAGGTATTTACGAACAATTGAGACCGGTTCCAGCCATTACACTTTTTATTAACAAAACACCCCTGGGCTCTTGGTCTAATAGCACCAATGAAATTTTGAGTTGATTTCATGATGATTACCTTTGTTTTGCAATCTTAAGTGCATATAACCACAGAATCAAAACTAACAACAGGTGAACTAATAACGATATAACTACATCTACATAGTTATTACAATTACAAATGACAATTTAGTCATTAACAAATTTTATTACAAGTAACAATAAACAAAACAATCCTTTGAATCAACTACAGACACTCTAGAGAATTGTTTATCTATCCTTAATCTGTGAAACAACATAACAATTAGATCAAACTCAATTCGATTTTGTTTAATAATCAACTATAATAGAATGGTAGTAACACAATTATTTCTTTAGTTAGGCCATAGAGTAATATAGTCTTAGAATAATACTATATATAGAAGGAGCACAGGACCGTAAACACAATGTAATTCCACTGATAACACGAAAGCCGGTTGACTGGTGCAACTAAGTAATACTGTCAACCTGACAACAAAACATTATTTTAAATATTTGTCATAAATATCTATTAATGAAGAAAGATCGTAAAGAACAAATATAATAACTTGAAATACCTACTGAGTATTTAATAAAACTGGTCTTAGATGGCAAAAGGTGGCGGAATACAAGAATCTACATTTAGTTGACGAGGACTACTTATTATATTAATTTTAATAAATACGTTAAACTACAATTTAAAATGCTTTAAATATTGTAATGCACCGATATTTATATCAGTATTTTATGAATAATCAATCATTAATTAATAATAGAACATAATAATTCAGCAACCGGAAGTATTGCCAACTTTTTTTTAAAAAATTGTATATTGTTAAGGTGGCAGCATTACTTAGTTGCACCAGTCAATCGGCTTTCGTGTTATCAGTAGTGCTCCTTCTATATAAAGTATTATTCTAAGAATTAGTATAACTTATCAGTGAGTTAGGTTGTTATTATCTCTCTAGATGAAACATAAAAGTTAAAACTATAATGTTTATTATGATGAAGAGACTATTTATAAAAAGATATGATTGACCTAAACATATTCATTTCCACAAATTTAAATTTCTAGCCACTCCAAATATTATGCTTTGTAAGCCAGTGATATTTTTTAAACAGGCTAAAATATACTGTCTGAGATTTTTCCAAAGAAATTTGCTAAAGAGATGTTTAATAATTATAGGCTTTATGGTAAAATTTCAGAATGTGAGGGATATACTTTACAGGAATGTTTTGATTTAATAAGATTCAAACAAAAAATCGATATTGGAAACCTCCCTATTCCAGGCTTGGACCAAACATCAGTTGTTGGAGGTTCTCGTGTCAGGCCTAGGGTTCATAAACATATGGTTAGTTATAAATAAGCTCAGATAAATTTTAACCTGACCAAAAAGTGAGAAAAAAACTCATGAGTGAAACCATGTTGTTTTTATGGCGATACATTTAAATTTTGAGTTGATTCCAAAAATATATAAAAATACAATTGTCTCACAATTACTATTGAATACTAGCTCTGATCGAAATAAATCTTTGAAAATTTGCTAGATTTTATCTTAGGGAGCCAAATGGGATATCATTATTTACGTCTTTTGTTACTCTAAATTGTTTATTTTTATCAATATACCTCCTCCATATAAACAAAGAACATATGACACCTAAAAGCTTACATTTTTCTGTTTTTATTTCCTTGTAAGGCTCAAAAGTACGGTTAAAATGTATTTAAACCGTGATTTATGAAACTTTATTTCATAAATAGATTAGAACTAACTAAAAATGATTATCACAAGAATGATAACAATTTGTGTTAAGCATCAACTTATCTCAGAGTAGGTTTTATAGGTAGATAACAACCTGATTTATTGTATGCACTGTTTTTTAGGACAGTTCAAATTACACTGTGTCAATCAATAGTTTGTAATAATGTTCAAATAATAATGGACATACAAAGATTTGACCAGGCAAATGAACGCGTCAAAGTAAATTTGCTTCTTACGTTTCTAACTAAAATTAAAATAAATCTCTCTGTCTGCTGATAGAAATATATCTATGTAATAAGGAAGTGGAGGGAAGTTGACCCCCCCCCCATTCCAATACCAACAATAAAAATTCTAGCAAACAAAAGATAGTTTCAGACAAAAAGATATTTTTTGTAATTTTTTTTTTTTTAAATAGACTTGCTTTTTGATTTGCTGAAATAAAACCAGTTTTTACACTATGTATAGTGCATACTCTTTAAATATATTAAAGCCTTGAGAGTTTATCTTTTAGGGTGCAAGGGTTTAAAGTAACGATAATTTCTTACTTTAGCATACTTGCTTAGGGGAAGGGGATTCACTGATCAAGAATAAATTGTTTCGGGTTTATATACTCTCGGTGGCGGGCGAGAGTTAGCCCCCAGTACTGATATCGTGTAGCAGCCGAGGCAGTAGTTATTTTATTTATTTTTGTTCATTTACTTGGTCTTTTATCATGTTTTTTTTTTATTTATTTACTTATTTTGTATCCATTTTATACTTTTGCCCATCAGTTGTTAAGTTTGCTTGTTTGTTAGGTTGTGCACTGATGATGGCCTCTAGTTAAGTTGAAAGTGCTTTGCCAATAAAGTTTTGTTTTGTGGAAACTTCTTTTTATTATTAATGGACTTCATTAACACTCACTCCATGGATATAAAGAATCAAATTTTAAAACAATCCTTTGTTACATTTCGAATACATTAAATAGACTCTAAATAATTTATTCATATTAACTAATTCGCTTTTGCATGGGTAAATATTTCAGGCATTAATTGGTTACGGAAAAGAGTTGAATTCAGTAGAATGGCTGTGCGGAGGTAGTGTTGTAAGTCATAATTTTGTGCTGAGTGCAGCTCATTGCGCTGAAAGTCCAAGCAGGTATGTTAGTATTTAAAATCAAACTCTATCTTAAAATCTAACTGTTATACTCTCTTGAATACATAACCAGTAAAATCAAAAATAAAATGTTTTTGATAGTTATTAATCTACCTAGGTAGTAAAATGAGATTTTTCCCCCAGAAAATTAAATTGGCTCCTAAGGCAAGGTTTCAGGAACCAAGAAATATAAATCGCATATATTTAAATGAGTATATATGCAAGGTATATATACTCAGCAATTTTTTTTTCGAAAAATGTCAACGTTTTGAATATTTTTTAAGTCATTTTACTAAAACTATATTTGATTTGATTTATTAGAAATTTTAACAGCTTTAAATAATGTCCTCTTCTATGATTAACAGGGAAATACTTAATTCAAGAAATATAAATTGTTTGCAATTTATATTTGCAATTTTTTTGAGCTATCATACAAAGGCCTCCACTATGGGTAGGCAGACTATATTTTTATTTTTAAGGTATACTCTTAAAAAAATTGGTTTGAAGCTTTACAAATTGAGTCATGTTTTTTCAGATCTGGCTCCTAAACTATACAAGTTGGTCCCTTAGGAGATAACATATATCACTCAATATTGAACTATAGTCTAAACTTTAAAGAATATAAAACTATTTTTCTTAATTTTTACAGAGAAATAGCAAGATGGATACGTGTGGGGGATCTAGATGTAAGTACATTTAATGACGACGCTAGACCAGAAACAATAAGAATAAGTCAAAGAATAATACATCCTGGGTTTAAGGATCCAGTAATGTACAATGACATAGCGTTATTCAGATTAGAAAGACCATTGGTGTTTAATGCATGGGTGGGACCAGCATGCTTAGTCACAGAGCCAGTATTGCTGCAAACCCGTGCAACTGTTACTGGATGGGGAAGAACCGATTTTGGTAAGCAAGTTATTTATCATCTCTTTGAATAGATAAGCGGTTTTAATAAGTTCAGAGAAGAAATTCAAATAGGTCATTCCCACACCCAGCAGGCTCAGATTGAATCAACAGAATTTCTTCCATCTCTAATTTATAGAGGGCAGTCAACTACCACGCACCTTGAGATATTAAAAGGACGACACTATCAACAAAATAAAGTATAAAACCTATTTGACAAACTGTAGAGTGTTGCACATATTTTGAAAAGACTTTTCATGATGAAATGCAAATACAAAATAGTAATTTTTTATTGTTTATTTAATTATTTATTTGCTGTATACTTAATTATTTATTTGTATTATTTCCCTATATTTTTTGTTCTTTTATTATTTATTTTGTTGCTATCTTTTTATTTAGTTTTGTATTTATGTTACTTTATTGTTATATTTGATTGGTTAGTTTTAGTTTTTTGGCTTGTTTGTACAGGCACTGTTGACGACCTTATGCAAAGTTGAAAGCACTTTGCCTATAAAATATTTTTGTGGAGACACCAATTTTGTTTCTTTCACCAATTATGAACGACTCCACGGGTGCTCAATTTCATCTACAAAATAGCTTGTTAACGTTAAAATGCATTACACAATTTAATAGATGATAATTTTTTTAACATATACCATTTATTTACTCTTATAATTTTAATATTTTTGTGGGGCATACACTATGCAATGAAATAAGCAATGAAGCTCTATGCCAAAGCAGAGTATCTTTTTAATAATTTATTATTGAAGATTTAGGTCTTTCTGTAGACACCACGTCAATGTAGATGAAGAATCCGACGTCTCACGTCCATTGTCCATTATGTCCTATATCCCTGGAGATGCCTCCCACAGTGGAAGTGAAACATCGGATTCTTCATCTATATTGACGCGGTCACCACTAAAAGAACTAAATCTTCAAGAAAATAACTGTAGAAGCCAACGCAGTTTAAAAATTTAATATTGTTAGCAAACTTATTAGTTTTAAAAACCAATACTTAATTGCTAGCAAAATTGTGGATCATAATTCATTTAATTTATATAAAAAAACTAAGAAATCTATTGTTTCAGCTGGGGATTTAAGTTCACATTTACTAGCAGTAGACGTGCCATTAGTGAATACAAATGACTGTAAACAAATGATGGGCAATTCTAGAAGAATACCTAATGGAATAAATCAGGACTTAATGATATGTGCAGGAGAGAAGGAAGGTGGCAAGGATGCTTGTTCTGTGAGATTTTTATAACATTATAACTATAACCAGGAAAAGAAGCACAAGTCAAGTGTAAAGTATTAATATAACACCCAAGTCACTCCATTAATAATATTTTAACCAACGGCAATAGTTTTTATTTAGTAGATATTTATTCATTCATTAATTCTCTCTTGGTAGATTTATTTTGTATTTCTAATCATGTTCGACTCAGTGGTTCGACTGTTTTTTTTTATTGACATTTTTTCTCTTTAAATCTTTTAATTTTTTATTAAGTGTTGCCTTATGAATTATTTTTCATTGTTCAGACACTGATGATGACCGAAAGGTTGAAAGCTGGCTCTGTAAATAAATATTTATGCGGAGAGACTTAGATGTTTAATTAATACAAACTATATCATTCAAACTGATTTTAGGTTAATAATAAACACGAAAGATATGTTTGTACAATTTGTTTAGCAGATAAGCTTGCTTGTCATACATTATTCAATTTATATATAAATCAATTTTTCTGGTGAAGGCCATGAGTATGTAAAAACAAAGAACACTTTAAAGTTATGAAGATACATTTTCATCCATATAAAAATTATGGAACAAAGTGCAGGAGTTGCTATAGGTGTCATTATCGACAATTGAAGAGTTTGAATAAATACTTTGTAATTTAAAATGAATGAGGTTATATTTACAGCAAGGTAAAGGAGTCAATATAGAATCAGCTACCTTTTATACTTCCAGGATGCGAATATCCCTGGACTAGTTTTCGTTTAACGCCATCATCAGCTGGTGGGGCATCATTTGAGCTCTTGACTAATAAAGTTATATCAGTGCATAACTTCTAGTTCTAACAAGAAGGATGAGGTATCTGAAGATCAGTAGTGAATCCCTTTAAAGTGAAGTATTTACCAGAAACAAGTGGCACTCTCTTCCTGCAATCATACCTTGCATGATTGTGGTAAGAGAGCATAGTTTGTTTCTTGTAAATACGTAACTATATAATTATGATATTAGTAGCATTTACTTTTTCTCGTTCCTTTATAAAATTATTACTTCACTATTTGACAAGCCAGTAATGATTATACTTTTCAGAGTCTTGACTCTGATGCAGGTACTCCCTATATAAACTCTCTCCTACACTCATCCTTATCTTCAGAGGTCACACTGCTTATTGAGATGAAGTTATTCACAGATATAACTTTATTAGTCGAGAGCTCAAGTGTTACCCCGGCTGCTGATGATGGTGTTAGGTTGAAACCAGTCAAAATATATTCATTTCCTACAGCAAGTATCAACAGTAGCGGTTCCTTCAATTTTTAATTTGTTTGTTTCCCTATGTTTATATAGGGAGACAGTGGAGGACCACTGGTGCTAAATTCAACAACATCCTGCCTCAAAACTCAGATAGGCATCATATCATTTGGAAGAATGTGTGCGTTACCCAATTCTCCAGGAATATATACAAGAATATATCATTACTTGCCCTGGATTGAATCTATTGTTTGGCCAACTGGTTTAGAAGAATAATTTATTTTTCATTAAAGTAATTGAAAAACATGTTCCAGAATAAAAATTTAAGATACCTCACCAGTTGCTTCTTAAAATCTTTAATACACAACCCAACTTGATTGTGCATTAAAATAATATCAGTTTGACTAAAAACACTGTGTTTAAACATTTAAAATTAATTTACGACATACATAAAATACATTTTTTTCATCCACATGCCACCAGTGGAAAAAACAAGTATGGAATTTTAAGTTTAAACTCAAGTGAATTAAGTGAACAGAACACACATCTTAATATAATAAGAGAGAAATATTTATTTACAAAAATAAATGCACTGGGGTTGTCCTTATGATAAGGGTGTCTTATAACTTTAAACTTAAAAGATTTTATTTTTTTAGCTTTTAACTTAAAACCGAAGTTAAAAATTAAATTTATTTAAAACATAATTAGCTGCCTCTGGAAACCGTTAGCAGTCACTAAAAGCCCAGTTAATCAAAGCCCAGTACATATAGGAATATATAGTACTAATCAGTGGCCCAGTACATTAAAAGCCAGTGAAGTACGAAGCTACATTTACTAACTTCATAATGTTTCATTTGAGTTATTTAGTAAAAACAATTAGAGGAAAATTAATTAATTATTAAAAAAATAGCAACAACTATTTCTCATTCGTTACTTATAATTTAATTTTGCTAATCCAAATCATAATGAATAATTTTATGAAAACATTAATTTATATTATTAAACTATTTTATACAATTATATTGTTTTTTTACATCTCTATTTATACCTTAAACTTTCTGGAGTGCTAAAAAAAATTAAAGTTAGCGAACTTAGCTAATTAACTTTGTTGTTAGCAGTATTTTTAAAGCTATTAATCAAGATCAAAAGAGTTGAAGAATTTGACCTTGATTTAGTAACGCCCAAGGATGAATATTCAACAGAGCTTGTGAAGTCAATAAACAGATTAGTTCAAATATTAACTTTATCTTCTTATTTAAACAATAAATGATTATTATTCAGAAAAACAATTCACATTCAAATTCATTCAAAATTATTTGAGAAGTTTGTGCTATCATGTTTAATTTATTTTGGTTAAATACTAACTTGTTCCAATAGTTTTTATTTTGTTATTATCAGAGGAGAGGTGTTTTTTTTAAAAGAAGAAGGGGGGACTCTATCGTTTGTGTGTATATGTATGTATGTACAAGATGATTTTGTTCATAGAGAAGTTTCTATGGCACACGATACACACTTTTTCCGATTTGAATAAAAATGGTAGAAAATTTGACCTTATTAATTAATATAGTTTATGAACCCTATAGGTTATGAAACGTGTACAATGCCATTAACCAAAAATTCAATTAACCTCTAAAAGTAAATGGATCGGGCTATAATTTAATAGGCATATACTATAATGTAATTTTAACCAATGGACGAACTTAATCTTTATTATCAGCATTAGTAACAATTTTATTGTTTGACATATATAACTTTATGTAAACAAATCATGTTAATTGACTAATACATTTTTGTTGTTTTGCTTTTCTTCTTAGTAATATTCTTTCCATGATACAATTTTAAAATAACTGATCAAATAAGTAACTAAGCTTAATTATTGCATGACACATAAAAGAAAATAGGCACTTAACACCACATTTCAAATTTCTTAAAAACTGTGAAGCCAAAGATATGGTTAATGTCTAGTTGGGCACTAAAAACCATATTCAGTAAGGAAATAAAACAGAGTCTCTCCACTAATGATCATTAGTGATCATTAAATATGATAAATCATATGATCATTAGATCATATAATAAATAAGATGATCATTAGATCATCATATTTATTTATAATTAGTGGAGAGACTCTGTTTTATTTCATTACTTGAAACTCCACAACTCATTTTTCCTTATATTCAGTAAGAGTATTTCCTTAAAATAACTATTTTTAAAGATTATACGTTGGATTTCCCAAAGTATTGAATCAATTCTTCCCTACATGTGCTATGTGACTCAATACAGTTGTTGGGGCCTCAAGTATTTTCCAAGAAAAGTGATTGGGGCCATTTAGCATACATACATTTGCTGACAGACATTATTTTTCAATTATCAGTCTTTATAGTTTCCAAGACATGGATATTAACTTCATAAAGAACTGTGTGTACAATTTTCACCATTATAATACTTCCTCTTATTTGGTTCAAACGCAAAGTAAAGTTAATAATTAAGTTATAATTAGAGGTGATGATATCAAGTAAAGACAGTAAAAACCCAAAGCCAGCAAGTAATTGTAAACCACAGTTTTCTTATAATTCACATAATTCTCTGTGTTTTACTGACCTTACGATTATTATAAATCTTTTTATAGTCTGTGAATAATCATAACCTTCAAACATTTAATATGATCATTAAATTTTCTTTTAAGATATTATCTTTTTGCTATTAGTTTTGTAACAAAAATCACTTAGCAGTAATAGATAAAATTAATAAAACGATAATCAAAAAAATGTAATCATTTTTTTTTTTGTTTCTATTACTAATCTGTGGATCCAAAAATATATTTATAATCAAAACAATGAAACTAAGAAAGCATAAAAAACAAGAAATATCGTTAATGAAATTAATTGTTTTAGTAATCTTGAACAGAAATTCTTTAAATAATAAATAATTTAACTAACCATACTACATTCACTTTTAACATTAAAAAATATAAAAAAAGTAAATATATTCTATTATAAATAATTGGGTAAAACATTGTTACTTAACAAAAAACCAAAGTGAAAAAAAATAAATGGAAAGAATAATAAAACATAATAGTAATGATCATTAATTTATCTTGAATTGGTTCGATGATTAATAATAATGACGGAAGAAAATATTATACTGATAGTGATAATGATGTGTTTTCAATGGAGTCAACCGATAAATTATCACAGATCACCAATAGGTGAGTTATTTTTTTAAACTTAAAATCATTCATATTGATATAAGCAATTGTCTGATAGCAATAGTGTTGCTATCTTACAAAATATTATCACTCGAGCCACAGTGTTGATCGAAAATCACCAAAACAAAAAGAACTTTCTAACTGTTAGTGATATATGATGGTTATGATATATGATGGTTTCCTATCAGGAAAATCAACTTTAACAAATTTATTAATATTTCAATCTTATATTTTAAATGCCTTCGACAGTTTTAACCAAGTGGATGTTATCTATACTGACTTTAGTAAGGCATTTGACTTAGTATCCCTCACATTATTGCTAAATTAAAAGCACTAGGATTCAGTGATTACTTTTTGCTTTGGTTTTCTTCTTATTTAACTTTTAGAGTACAATTTGTGAAACTCAAAGATGTTAATTCTTTTTATTTCATAGCTGGATCAGGAGTCCCTCAAGGATCCCATTTAGGCCCTTTTTTGTTTCTGCTGTGATATTAATCTTGTTATTCCTTTTCCAATATTATTTTTACTTTTTGCTGATGATTTAAAGATTATGTTAGCTATTAATACGATTATTGACTGTATACTTTTACAAAGGTGCCTGGATGGAATCTTTGAGTGGTGTAGTGTAAATTGTATGAGTTTAAACATTGACAAATGCTGTGTAATTAGTTATAACAGATCTAAAAATCCAATTTATTTTGATTACAGGATTGATAATATTGATCTTAAACGTGTTTCTAGTATCAAAGATTTAGGTATTATTATGTCCGAAAATTTATCTTTTAATTTACATATTGATAACCTCTGTAGTAAAGCCAACAAACTCTTAGGTATGATATTCAGAGTTTCCAAAAATTTCACTAACCCTGATATTATTTATAAACTCTATTGTACAATTATTCGACCCATTCTAGAATACTGCTGCCCTGTTTGGTCCCCATATACTGCTGAAAACTGTAATCGTCTTGAAGCAATTCAAAGAAAATGCTAAGAATGATTGGTTACCGAAAAGGACTATATTACATGGATATAAATCGTAATGAGTTGTATTTACAGTATAAAGTTCCAAATTTAGAGACTAGAAGGAATTAAATATAGTATTCCTCTTCAAGTTAATAAATTCTAACATGAACTCTCCATCTTTGAAGAACTATGCTTTAATGTTCCTAACAATGTTACCAGATCTCCACTTCTTTTCAATGTGCCCTATGCGAAAACCAAGTATAAATATTATAGCCCTATGTTACGTGCAATGAGAGAGGCAAATCATTTACCCCCAAAATCAATCATCAATCATTAATCATTGACTGTGACATTTTTCACTTATCTATTCAGCAATTCAAAAATAAGTGCATTACAAATTTTTACCCTGATTGATCTTATTGTACTACAGACTGATTTTTTGTTATTTTTTATATTTATTTTTAGCTTTTTGTAAATTACATTTTCATCTTTTTCGTTCCATTCAATTTTTTAAGTTAATTCTCTTATATTTATAATACTAAAGTTAATTGAAGGCAGAAAAACAAAAATATGTTTTTTTGAATCTGTTTTTTTTTTTTTTTTTTTTTATACTTATTTATATATATATATTTTTTTAATATGCTTAGCTATCTATGCTTGAGTCCTTTTATTATTTTAGATCCTGAGGATTACTCATTTTTGTATTTTTTTTTAAGTCCATTGAATTAGGCTAAGCTCTTGTTTTCATTTTTAGTATTATTTATTGTTTTTTTTTAAATATTTTATTCTTGTTATTTTTTTTAAACAATTTTACTTTTTTATGTTAACCTTCCTATTTATATTTATATGTATGTTTATATTGTAAACTTTGTAAAAGGGGTAAAACCCGTGTAAACTTTAATAAATAAATAAATATAGTGTAAGAGCCAGGTGCAAAAAATGTGAATGTCTAGATTGGATTATTAGATCCCTTCGATATAGCATCAGGTAGTCTGCCATTTCATTTTTTGATGTAGGACAACTCTATATAACCAGTAGTTACATAGAATATGCTTAGGGTTGCCAGGTGTCCCTGACAATATTGTTGGGATAGTCCTGATATTGACACCTCTTTCTCTTTCAAATATAAAATCCTGTCGAATCTAAAATTGCCCCGCTAATACCTACTTTTAGGTCATTTTTCAACAATTTGTGCCATCATGTTTATCAGTACTTCATTAAAAAGCAAATATTTTAAAGGAAGGAATTCATATTTTCAAAACCTAATATTCATTCAATTTTTTTTAATTTAGTTTTTGAATAAAATTTGTAAATAATGCCTACAAAGAAGTTGTGGACCTCTCAGTTTTTTGTGAAAATAGCCTTTGGTTTACAATGGATTTAATTTAATCTATGTAAACTAAATTTAGATCTATGTAAGATGAATTATTATTTAGAGACATGCTTATGCCTCTCTTGGGGAGAAGGCGAAATATAGTCTAATTATAACCTAAATATTGGATACTATTTGTCAAAAGAGTCATTACATTATTACTAAGAATTTAACAATAATTAAATGATGTCAACGTCTGGAGATAAAATCTTTTATGCACCTTGGGTGTAAAAATTATATTTTCCCCTCGCAATTATTACCTTCCTCAGCTTGGCCTCAGGAGTTAAAGACATTGTTAATTTCTATTTTTAATTTTGTTTATAAAAAGATTTGAGATTGGATTTGCAAATATTTATTAAGTTTTTTCATTTACATTTCTGTAATAAAGGAGGCTAACCTTTTTTTCTCCCAATTGAAAGCATTGACCTTTTTTTAAAGATTTTCTATGATTGTAACCTTATTTTTATAACATAGTAAAATAAAAAGTTAATAGTTTTTATTAAAAATATTTTTATTTCAAGCAAAATTTTTTCACCTTTGCGAGTTAGTTCCTTAGAGTTACGCCTTAGGAACTAACTAACTGCTCAGTAAAATAATATAATTCTTTACTACCTTGGTGCATAAATAACTATTCTAAAAAAAATCTGTTTTCCTACCTCAGGAGCAAAGTGTGAAGGAGGATGGACTTGTTCAACGTTGGAATACTGTTTGGAAAAATTGGACATAAAAACAGCCAAACCAGAAATATGTTCTTTTAATGACAGAACTGCAGTTATGTGTTGTCCTCCAGAGCCTTCTCTCTATGCCAGGAGTGTTATAATGGGAAGTAAGTTAAATTACCTCTCAGTTAAATTATACATCAATATTTAGGCAAAGTAATCAAGTTATACTCATCAATATAAATAGTTATTGATGTTCAACCAGTTCAGGTTGTAAAAAAACCACGGCCTTTCCTAAATTGGTAAAATTAAATTGAAAATGTTCTCAACAGTGTGTGTGTGTGTGTGTGTTTTTTCTGTTTCCCTTCAGTAGTATCCCTACTGATGGGCCGTATATTTTAGCATGTTCCACAAATGTACTACATGCATTTTAAGCACTTTTTTTGTTTCTTAATCTCTGTATTTCTTGTAATTTATTATTTCTTTTTATCTTGAAACTTTTAATCTTGTTAAAATGAAGTTCAAAAATGTTAATTCCAACATACTGATTTTTCCGTTATTTCAGTAGAAAATACTTCAAATTTTGTTTTTGTTTAAGTCCGATTTATTTTTTTTTTAAAGTAAAAGTCGTGATATCTTCTTTGAATGATGTGATGGTTAGTGAATTTAAATAAGTTAAAGTGAATCATCAAAATTTATTTCTTCAATGAATTTTAGGAATTTTTCCTGGATATCTTCATGTAATAATTGTTTACATGGTAGGGGCCAATTGAATCCTAAAGACATAATGTGTTTAAGAAGAGGTAACCTTTCTCTGTGTGTGTGAGATATCCAGATACAACTATACATAGTAGCTATAACTCTCAAGCATGAAATGATAAAAGATAGAGTTATGCTCAACACAAGTACACTCAAACAGACTGACAGCATAATAAAAATCAATTAGAATATCATAAAAGTGCCTGAAATGGAAAATATAATAAAATCATAGCTTTTGTATTTTTGGGTTAAGACAATACTATTCCTGCACTAAGTGGGGAAAAGTAAAAACTACAAGTTTTATTTATTTATTATTATTACAAAAAATAAAATTGTATAGCTATGATTTATAGGGATAATATACAAAATTATTCTTCCTAAACAAATCACACAAAATATCTTACTTTTTATTTTTATCTTTGTTATGAGAATGTGAAAAATATGCGGCTGAATGCACAGATTGTAAGATTAAAGGGAAAATAACCAATTCGATATCGGAAGTGCAGAGCAACACAGTAAATTCTCGGCTACACGGACGTAGGTACATGGTAAGTCGAATCAAAAATTAAAAATAATACAAAGGGAATTAATAAATAGATCATTGAGGTTGCATCAAAAAAGGGTAAAGCCTCTTTTAGATGGCGCATGGACAGACATTTAAATTTTAACCATAGAGATAAGTTCATACACATGGCAGTAACTATCTCATAACATCGGATGGTTCATGAAGAATCCTTAAGAAAGCTGATTAGAATAGTTGGCTGAACTTCGGTATACGGTGCACCCTGTTATCAATACTATATATCGATATATTTTTAGTTTAGAGGTGTGACGTAGGAATAATCGATATATGCCTTTTCTTTTACGTTTATGAACATATTTTATTTTTTTAAATGTTTTTTTTTGTTGTTTGTTTTTTTATTTGTTGTACAATGGTTTATAACTATTTTCATATTTTTTATGTTTTTATAATGTTTTAACTATGTTTTCATAAGAATAATCGATGATACACCACATCTAATTTTATGTTACGCGTATTTTTTACGTATTTTTGTGTTTGTTATTTTCAGGTTTTTTATTATATTTTTGTTGTTAATGTTTTCATTATTTGTTGTATGGCTTTTTTTTAATGTTTTAATTATAATTAATAATTTAACGACGCTGCTTATCTTTTAAGTGCTTAGTTCTCGTTTACGTGTCGCGTAACTAAAAATATATCGATATATAGTATTGATAACAGAGTGCACCGTATACCGAAGATTTACCGAATAGTTGAAGCTCAACTTGTCAGCATGTACACTTTTATAATAGCCTAACCATATTTTGCAAGAAATATTAAGTCAACCTAAGGTGACCATGGATGCATTTCGCTTCCACTATAGGGATACATTCAAAAAATATTTGCATCTCACTTAATCATTGAAAAGCTACCCATGTCAGACTAGCAGTTTTATTAAATGAAGACAAGCAGACATAAGACGAAAAATGAACAGGTTGACAGCTGACAAGCTGTCTGCAATTCACACATTATCGTGAGTCAGAAAGTTAAGATTTTCATTCAGTTGTATTTGAGAAGTCACTAAAAGATGATATTCATTTGTTGTATTTGAGGAGTATAAATAATTGGGTTAAACATTGTTACTTAACACAGAACCAAAGTGAAAAAGAATAAATGGAAAGAATAATAAAAAATAATAGTAATGATCATTAATTAATCTTAAATTGGTTTGATGATGACGGAAGAAAATATTATTATACTGATATGTTTTCAATGGAGTCAGTCAAAAAATTATCACAGATCATAAATCTGATAATCTGACATTCAAATACAAAAAAATGTCATTATTTAATTTGAAAAAATAATAAAAGTAAGTTGAACAATCATAGCCAATATACCAGTGGCAAACATTTAAAATGTTAAAAAAAATATAAGAAGTGATAAAAAAACATTATGAATTTTTCCTAAAGGTGCCGATAGGATATGGAGATCAAAGTATAATCAAATGGTTATGTGTTGGGAGCATAATAAGTCATAAGTTTATACTAAGTGCTGCAAACTGTGCTCAAAATGTTGGTGGTAATAGGTAATTTAACAATATTTTTTTCCAAAGCAATAATTGAATTTGCTATAGTGTAACACACGGTTAAAATCAGTTGACATCGTGGAAAAATAGTTTAGATGAACCAAAGAGACTAATACTTAGAGGGAGGATACAACAGCTCTTATCATTACTTGAGTAGCAATGTGCCAAAACTTGGTGACGTCATTTTTTGATTTTTCATAATAATTACAATTTCACGTGAAAATTAAATTATAATTTGACTATTTTGTCTTAAATTAAGTAAAATGAATAAAATAAGTTTTAAGTATTATATATTTAATTCAATTCAAAATAAACGGGTTTTTGAACAGGTGTCGTTTTAAGAGAGAGTATTTTGTACCAGGTTTAAAATATAATTTATTCTCAGTGAGACAAGTTGAACAAGATGGAATGAAAATTGTTTTTGAGAATGGAAAAGTAAAATTTAATGTTAGATAGCAATGTTGTTGCTATAGGGTTTAAAAATGATAAATTGTATACTTTGGCATTGTGGATAAATAATAGTGAAATTGGTGTTCTTGGAAAGACTATTAGTAGTTCAGATTTATGGCATAAACGTTTGGGTCATATTAATCCTGATTATCTTTATAACATGGTGGATAAGAACTTAGTTTTGGGTGTACCTAAGTTAGAAAATAAGAAAAAAAACTTGTGTGAAGCATGGGGAAGTGTCTCACTTCCAGACCCCTTATCATTGTGTTATTTGGGTTATATACTCCCTCTAAGTATACAACTCTTTGAGAGGAACCAATGAGGTTAGCCTGATATGCTATCCTGAAGCATATGATATTTCTTTCAGGCGTAGTAATAGTAAACAACTATTTAGAAGAAAAATACTATAATATATAAAAATTTGCTAATCAACTTTTTTTGATCGTCTCGTTGGCCAAAAGTTTAAATTCTGGTGGCGTTTTTTCAATGTCTGAATCACTTATCCATGATTATTAATCACTTAATAATTAACAACTCACTTTCCCAAAAAAATAACTAAACTTCTTTAACAAAAACGTTTGATTGTTTATTTGATAAACAAAAAAAATAAGACGAGCAAGGAAGGTAACATTATTAGCTTGAATTAAACTACTAGCGCCCACTTAGCAGACATTTGAGGAACTTCACCAGTGACAGTAAAAACACATTTACTGTCACTTAAAGTAAATTATAACATTAAAGAACACATGTCACCTACTTTTTTGAGGATGTAAAATGCCTACTTAACAGCCACCCGAAAAAAAAATTTACCTTATTTGTTACCCCCACCACCCACATAATAAAATCTAATCAGTTACCTGGAGGGTAAATTCACAAACTAAAATTAATATTAGATCTAAAATAATTAACTTTTATTTGTTCAGCATTAAAGACCAATCATGTTGATTCCCTCACACCATAAAGTATAGAGAGTAGACAAAAATTCTACAGTGTCCAACTTACTTCTAAGAACAATATCATTTAATTTTTCTTACAGAAATATAGCAAGATGGATAAAATTAGACGATAAAGATAAAATAAATCCAGCCATAATAAAAATAAAGCAAAGGGTAATTCACCCAGACTATACACCACCACTACTATACCATGACATTGCTCTATTTAGGCTGGACAAATCCATTATTTTCAATTCATGGATACAACCAGTTTGTTTGTCCACAGAACTAAGCCATGTATATCCACATACAACAGCTACTTTGTCTGGGTTGGAACAATTGGGTAAATCCTTAAGATTACTATTTTTATGCACTTAAGCCTTTTATTGGTTTAATAATTAATTTATCTCTTTCACGTGAATTAAATAAGTTTCAGAAAATTGAACAAAGCTTCCTTTTTATTTCATATAAGAATTAAAATTTAAAGACACTGAAAAAACTTCATTTCATTTTGAAAACTGTATAGTAATAGACCAATAAGCCCAGGGGTGTTTTGTTAATAAAAAGTGTAATGGTTGAAAACCGGTCTCAATTTTTCGTAAATACCTCCCTGAACAAGGATCTGCAATTCTGCCGACTCGTATTGGATGGGTGTCCCAGGCAGAACCTTTGACCCCTAAAGTGTGTTCTGCCTGGGACACCCATCCGATACGAGTCGGCAGAATTGCAGATCCTTGTTCAGGAAGGTATTTACGAAAAATTGAGACCGGTTCCAGCCATTACACTTTTTATTAACAAAACACCCCTGGGCTCTTAGTCTATAACTAAATAGACTCTATTTACTTATAAGTCTAAAAACCTTTTTTTCTAGTCAGGCCGAGTTATTTGTTAATGTTTAATAATTTTATTCTTTGTTAGCCTTTTTTAAATTTTGTATAATGTGTGTGTTTTTCTAATTTAGTTGATTTGATATGCATAGTTTTAAAGATATAAGTTTAAAAGCCTGAAGATGGCCACAGAGTTGGCTGAAATATATAGCTATCATTAATTGATACGCTGTTTTTATTGTGATATAGAACTATAAGCCATTTTATTCTAGTTTTTAAAAATGTGGAAGTTCTACAAGAGAAGTAGTGAAACCAAAGAGTTTTTGTTGATAAAATGTCCAATGTTTTGATATGTCATGGAGGATTTTGCACAAAATCTAATGTTATTCCTTTAATGTTTGATTCGAAGTTTTGTATAAGAAGATTTACGATCAAAGTGCTTCAATATCCACATTTTGTATTCTTTAAATTTTAATTTATTATGTTTATTTCAGGTGAGATTAGAAGAGAGCGTCAACTAATTGAAGTCTATATGCCAATAATAGATACAAAAGTTTGCAACCGTTTAATTAGAGATGAAATAACACTGCCGAACGGAGTCGAGAGTGAATCTATGATATGTGCAGGTTTGTCGCAGAAGGACAGTGATCCATGCCAGGTAAAAACGTTATACTTTTTTAGATTTTAGATTTTTTTTTACTTTTCTACATTTTGTAGATTTTTCAATTGAGACCTTTTTACTCAATATTCTTGTTATTTCAGGGAGGCCAATGCAGTCCACTGGTGATAAATTCAACTTCATCAAATTTAAAATTACAGATAGGAATAGAAACTTTGCCAAATACACTAGGTGTTTACACAAAAATTGCTAGCTATCTACCCTGGATCCAATCTATTGTTTGGCCTTAAAACAAATGTTGAAAACAGATTGATAAAACGGATTTATAAAATGTATAATTTTATTACAAAATAAAGCAATTGTTGTTTAATTGTATTATTGGTCTATAATATTGGTCCTTTTAGCTCATAAGCAAATAATAGATGCTGATTAACTGAATCTGTGTTTTAATGTGGAAAATTAAATCAAAATAACTGCTTTACATAATATTTTTTTTAAACTACATAAAGTAGTTCTATAGCTTGGATTAGGCATATAACATGCAAATGATACAACAGAATAACTGCAATATGTTGAAAAAAAACTGCCAATGATAAAACCTGATAAACTGAGTCTGTAACGAGCCAATATTGAGTAGTGAAGTCCCAAATGTAGTACAAAGAAGACTTGTAAAAATATGTTTATATCGCTGCAACAATGAAAATATGTTTATCTATTTCTCTCTATCTCCTCTTCCATTACTCCTCTTCCCTCCAAGACATTATTATTATTTTTTTAAATTCTTTATTATCATTTTTTTAAATTAATAATTATTCATAAAGTTTACATTTTAATAAAAGAGTATAGTTATTTAAGAAATACATTTGGCAACTAAGCAGAGACCTGGCACAGGCTGATGCCTTGTGGTGCTCTTACATAAGAACCAATTTTGTAAAAATAGTTTTGCTAAATTACTTATGTATGTATAAATAAATATATTTTACCATAATGATTATTAAGAAGGTAAAACAGAGTTTAAAATTATAGAATGTTGACACAAGATTTATTATTATGAACTCAGACACTATTATATAAAGCTTTTATCCGACCTCATCAACATGAATTGTATATCATCCTTTGGTATCATACAAATAGATTTACATTCTGTAACACATTTTACATTGCGGTATAGTTAATAAGTATAATCAGTGGCTTGAACCCTAAATTGAAAATAATTAACTTAAAAGAAATAAACTTTTAAAAGAAAGTAGAAATAGAGAACTACAAAAGATGTAGCTTGTGTTTAGTTTATAGAATTAAACAATTCATTCTTACCAACCAAACTTGTGAACCAGATTTTTGTCTGGTACACCTTTTTTCAACCTGTTTCAGGTGTCTTAAGACGTCCTGAGTGATTTTCACAAAGTTGTCTGTCTATATGTGTGTGTGTGTCTGTTATTATCGTAGCTCCTAGTGTATTTAAACTAGAGTTGAAACAATGTACAAAAAATCAAACTATAGCTAGTATATACATATATAGCTAGTATATACTATAGCTATTTGGAAAATAATTCTTTATGACGTCATTAACTCACAATAATGACTGCAAAAATTTCAAAAAAGTCATAGAACTCGGAAAAAGTATACCATCATTTGGAGATTTGGCACACATGTGGCTATATATAAGACTAATATAGGTGCCAAGTTTCATTTTATTATCAGCATTAGTTCAGTTTTTATCAAAATTGTGTACGTTTTTAAAAAAATTGTAAAAAATAGGAAAATAATCTAATTGAGTTCCAAATGAATATACTACAAGTATATTCATGGTTTTTGTTGGATCATAAAAGTTAAGCAGCAACGAGGGTGGTCAGTGCTGTAAAGGTGACCGCTGAGAAGGAAACTGATGTATTTACAAAGAGGACAAGTGAGAGGAGTCTGAAGATGAGTAGCATTATAAATTTGGTGAATTGTATATTCTAAAAACAAGTGAAACGAGTCTGAAGTAGTGCGAATGAGCGTAGCAAATCTGACGTGATGAGGAAAAGTTAAGAGGTCCCCCGTACCCAATTTTTTTCAAGGATTAGTCAAGACACAACTTTTCTGTAATGAAAGGTATTACCAGATACTTGACATACAGAGTAGGTGAGTGAGGGTAATACAAATAAAACTAATCTTAAATCAATAAGTCATAACTAAAGAATACTAATGGCAGAAGTGCGATCATAAAGTTGAAAATTCCTTATAACCAACCATATAATACAAGCAAGGCCTATCTCATACTCTGAAATCCTACAATCTAAATTGTATCTCATAATACAATCGAAAATCCTAGCTAATCTCATACTCTGAAATCCTACAATCTAAATTGTATCTCATAATACAATCGAAAATCTCATAATAGGAAAATCTAACAATCTAAATTGCCCTAGCTTAACCTTCTTCCATACCTGAAAATATTACTCAACACTTATTTCTATGCTTATCGCAAGAATTAAAGGTACCTCTATTACGGATTAACAGTAATTAATAACAAAAATTACCTTTTTCTTGAACCATACATGTTCTCCGGTATTACAACCAACTTGCTCGAGGAAAGCGTTGAAATCAGTTGTTCTTTTGGTACAACAAGACCAGAATTTCAAACCTTCATGAAATATAGGACAGCCAGGATGATAGGTACACTTCGATGATAAACTTTCATTTCCCTCATAAACCTGTTCAAAGATAAACCAATTTATTATTCGTTGATAATAAATAATTTCTATGTAAAAAATAAAAAAAAATGACACCAAAGACTAATGTAAAATGAAATAAAGAACTATATGATATATCAATATAGTTTAGGTGCCGAGTTCAAGTTGTTCCAATTTAGGAACGTACGAACATTCTGTCCTGCCAAGTCAAAAAGAAAACTTAAATATCCCTCTAAGTCAATAAAATAAGTCAAAAACTAACAAAAGTTGCCAGTGTATATTTATACTGTACGCAAGAAAGTCGGGTTTTAGAGGGTCTGTAGCAAGAAAGCAGCTAAAGGTACATAAATAATATTATAATATCTTTAAAGGGAAAGTCTTGTAAATCAAAAATGAAAAAAGTCCATTCAAATTTAATAAACTGCGTAGGCTTCCGCGGTTATTGTCATGAAGATTTAGGTCTTCCGGTGTAACCACGTCAATGTAGATGAAGAATCCGACGTTTCGCTTCCACTGTGGGAGGCATCTTCAGGGATGTAGGACATCATGGATAGAAACGCAATGCTCTACAAAACTGAACAAGCAGTTCTTCATCTACATTGACGCGGTCACCATCGGAAGACCTAAATCTCCATTCAAATTTGTCATATAGAAGGGGCAATCTTGAAAATTTCTTATTCATCCTTCACTTTATGTTGACGAAAATACAGTCTATACAACTGAGCAGATTTTTATATGTAGAGCCTTTTTTGATTAGCCTCATGTCCCCGTGCATTCCTATTTTATAACACATCAAATTTGACATTCCTATGCTAAACGCGAAGCGAAAAACTAAGATAACAAATAATACTTTTACATACATTGATCCACCTGCAGTCTAAAGTACCAAAAGGATTTTGATTTGTCTGAAGCCCTTAGAATCGGAAAGATATTTGAGTAATTGTGTTACTTAAAAATGTTTGCTGAGTCATTATTGTTATACACATTTCATAAACAACTGGGTTCTGGACATTAATGAGGTTAAGCAAGTTTCATTCTGATCTAAAAAAAAGTTATCCTGTCCCATAGAAACACCTTAGCTCAAATTTCTATATATATATATATATATATATATATATATATATATATATATATATATATATATATATATATATATATATATATATATATCCAAACAAATTTTTTTGTTTGGATATTGAGCCCATTTTTCCTTTGGAAATACGCTAAAAATAAAAAATGCACAACCAAAGTCATTAGTCATTAAATTGCATATACAAGACACTTATCTAGACACTTATAGGGGATGTGGAAGAGCAGGGTGCACCCTGAACATCTCCCTTTTTTTGTTAGAAAATCTTATATTATAATAATGACTAATAAACCATTGTATGTATACTCTAACAGGAATAAATGATTTTTTATTTTTATTTATTTTATCTAAGGCAGAACTATTTATCTACAATACAGGACTGTTTAGTCCCTTGAAATCCCCAAGCTTTGACCTTACTATAAAAATAGATAAACATAATACTCAAAGACTCGAAGTACAAGTAGAGCTGAATGCAAGTGCTTCTAAAGACTGGTTGGCATTAAAATAGTACCTAGTTCCTTCGTAATAAACCATTAGAAGGATTTATCAATGCATTTACCAATTATTTCTCTAATCAGTCTTCTAATCATATTTTTATGGTGAATAAATATGTGTTTACTCTTTTTATTGCCATAATTTTTTACTCTTTTTATTGCCATAATTCTTTACTCTTTTTATTGCCATAATTCTTTACTCTTTTTATTCCCATAATTCTTTACTCTTTTTATTGCCATAATTCTTTACTCTTTTTACTACCATAATTCTTTACTCTTTTTATTGCCATAATTCTTTCCCTGCTCACTTTTAAAGGTATCTAATTAAGTTGATATACTTACAGCTTTACAGCTATTATTTTTACAAGTAGTTCCAACAGGAATGTCAGCGGGATTAATTTCTTCACAGCTTGTAGATGTGGACGTACTTAGTTTAACTAATTCTGCTTTTAAACTTTGAGCAACATCGCCTTTTAATAGAACCTACAATAATAATAATTAAATTAAAAATACGTTTTAAGTTAAAAAAAAATGTTAAGTTATAAAGAAAATATTTTTTAGATAGCACAACTAGACCTAAAGCCTGATTATTGCACCAAGTTTCAACTGTCGAGTATAGATATTCAGAGTTACGATAATGAGAAACACCATTTTTTCCACAAATTTATAAATGAGGAAAAATAAAAATTAATCTTTGATCTTACTTTGTTTAGACCAATGATATTACCATTTTAGACCAATTAATACTAAAAAGATATGATAAAAGCAAGGCTATATTACTAACTTATCAGCCAGGTGATGACAGAAAGCTTCCCTCATAACTTCAAATTTAAGATTAAGATTAAGATTTACATTTCATGCATTGGTTTAAGCTAAAAAAGCAAAACAACAAAGGAAAATATGTCACATTAGGCAAATGCCCAATTTACATTTAAAATCTACAAAGTCTTTTATACTGTAAGAAAACATTATTTGTTAGAAAATCTTTCATTTCTTTTTTAAATTGTTATCTGGCAGATTTTTTGTTTTCTCTGGTAATCTGTTAAAGAACTGAATACCTTGGATATGGTGGCCAACCTGAGATTTTTTAAGATGGTGCTTTGGTATAGCAAATTTATGTTTATTTAGAGAATCCTCTGTTTATCAATGTTTTACTTTTAAAGTAAAAGTAAATCAAAGTAGAACAATGAAGATTCGACATAATCACAAATCTACCAGTCTTCTGAATAGAAAGAGTGGTTTCAAGAGACATAGATAGCCCCTTGCAATATTTAAAGAAATTTCAAATATCTATAAGGAATATAGAAAACTGGTCATGTCTTCAAAAAGACATGAGTCCATGAGCATTAACATCTATAAGGCATAATAAGAAGAAGTTTCTGAGAGACATGGAAGGCTACTTGTAAAATCTAAAGGAAATAAGAACTGGTATCCAAGGGACAAGAAAGGCTACTTAACGGGGGCCTCCCTCTGTTGTTTTTATTATTATTTCTTGTTACATTTAGTAAAACATTTATAAAACTAATTTGTCAACCAGAAAATCACACACTTCCCTTCATTTAGTACAGAGGATCAATATAGACTTAAGTTTTAACAGGAGTGACCCGTGGTGTAGTGGTTAAGGTACGTCGCCAATACACAGAATGAATGGACTTTAAACTTCCGAGTTTATTTAGTCATGGATTCAATCCCACCACGGGCCTCTGGGATTTTTATGAAGGATTAAAATTCTACGTACCACGTCTTTCAGAAGGGACGTAAAGCCGGTGGTCTCGAACCTGTGCGTTGTCAGGTACTTGTTGAAGATCCCTTACCCTAAATGAAATAGGGTATAGGCAAAATTTAGGACCGTCATAGTAAATTCATTATAATACTACAGTGATTTGGTTTAACAGCGAGGGAACGTGTTGTTCCTATTTTTTACTAAACTATAAGAGTCAGTGAAAATATGTACGATTGCTTGAAAAAAGCATGAGAGGAACCATAGGATTCCACGGCTCTTCTGTCTAGATTAGATGAAATATACCTACACTTGAAATTAAAAGGAGTAGAACACTATCTTAGGGAGCTGGGAAAAAGGGCCCAACAACGTGACCTACTTGCCTGGTAGTTACTACCACTCCCCCCATATTACTACTACTACTAATTTTTAACAAACAACTAGCAATAAACTATATTTAAGGGCTTAGTAGAATTAACCATGAAAAGGAGGGATGTAACCATAAAGTAGTTGAGTTGTTGAACTTTTTTTTATAATTTCATTTTTTAGAAAATTAGCAAAACCTATTTATTTTCGTTTATTTATTAGCATTTAAAACAAAACAACAAGTTAGCTGCAATACCCACCATAGGAGTGTCGAATGGAGGCCTTTCTTCATTGATGGCAGTAATAGGAGCTCTATATTCTATAACATCATCATCAGGAATATCTTGCTTGGGCTTCTCAGGTTCTGGTGGTTTTATATTACTATGACATGATACAGTGCAGCCCTATCAGCAAAAAAGTAAATCATTAGAAACAAATTAAAATAATTATCAAATCAATTACTGTCTCCTTTAAAAAATCCTTTGATGTGACAGGGAATAAGCAGTTAGCATTCTGATTATCAAAGAGATATATTGCTAGAAGGGCAGTAGCCGATCTCATTACATTGAGAGATCTGAAACACCTTCTTGGGGCTTTGTGTAACCTCATCTACGAGTGGGTTAAGGTTGTAATAAATCAATTTTCACCTGCTTTTCACATATTTAAACAATCTTTTGGGAACAGGAATTTTGTTACTGATTATTTGATTAGTGAAAGGTGTTCAGGATTCTTTTTTGATGTTTCAAAATACAACTAATATGGCCTCTCCAGTAATAATATTTCTGTTCTGATAAGTCATTAAGACCAATAGCTGAGGCCCATAGAGTGATATAATGTAACTGTCAGTGTAAACACTCTTCTGTTTCTTCATTAATTCAGAGACAGCCGTTAAAAGGAAATAAGTTGTAAGTAATTATAAGAAATTTCCTTTAAAAAATAGACAACTATTGATTGTTATGCCAATAGAAAGCATAACAAGGCTAACTAGGTTGTGGCTGGCTAGGTCCAGCCACAACAAATTTTCTTGATACCTCTTTTTTACAATCCAGTTTTTCTCAATGTTACTATAGCAATATATATTCTCTAACCAGGAAAATAAAATTTAAAATAGGATTAATGATTTCTTGACAAAAGGACTTATGCTAAAATAAAAATATATTTTTTACAATAATTATATTTACATAAATAATATGTACCCATACAACATGTTAATACATACATACAATATGCATAATTTAAATCAACATTAGACTTTATACAGATATAAAACAAAGAAATTCTCAATTTACAAAGATGTACATTTGTCAATTTTATTAGAATTCAGTCAACCAATATAAATACCCAAACATAGTATAATAATACTAACATGGAGGCTACTTGTTTTGATCCATTTTGGATTAATGAACAATAACATAACTTCCCTCATGCTTTTTCCATGGTAGTTAGCAACAAGAGAAATGTTTCTTTGTTTAATTTTCTCAGCACTTCAATGTACGTAATGTCATATTTTGCGTAAAAAAAATGTGACTATAGAGCAATGAACTATTTTTAGAAAGTTTAAGTCTTCCAGAGGTGTCTGCTTCGTGGTAAATGAAGAATCATTTCATGACATTACACTTCCACTGGAAGCGAAACGTCGGATTCTTCTTCTACATTGATGTGGTCACCCACATCTTCATGGCAATACCTGCGACAGCCAACACAGTTTACTATTTCCAGTACTAATGTAATTAAATATTTATAATGATAAAAGTTTATAAATATTTTGATTGATTGTTAGACTCCGCTATATAGCGTCCTTAAAAACAATTCATAAAAGTTTATTTAAGTTGAATAGAAATTACAAGTCATAACTTTCATTAAGAATCTTTTAGAGGAAAAGTGGAATCAGGTATAGAAAGTTGCAGGAACACTGCTTAGCAGAAAAAGTCTGAAAATAACCAGAAAATAAATTGTAGAATAGGCCTCAAATGAAGACACTATTTAAAAAAAATATATCCTAAGCCTTTACGACTTAGACGGCTTAATAATAAAACTTCAGATTAAAAAGAAATAAAATAATTTAAATAACTCTTTTTCGCTTTCTGACATTGAATGTACTTTTAGACCTCTTCTCTTTGAGGATATGATTGAGAGCTGAATTTTTCTTTGAAACAACTGATGTTTTAAGAGATTTTAAAGCTTCAGTGTAAGCAAAATTATATTGTTCCAAATCCAAAATATTAAACTCTAATTCTTCAACGTCAGATTTACCAGCTTTATTTAACATTTGTAAAAATATCTGTGACTGTTTAGGAGTCAATATACTTAATGCTGTTCCAGAAACACCGGCTCGACCTGTTCTTCCAGCTTTATGAATATATCCCTTAGCGTATTTAGGAGGATCATAAATAATAACGTAATCAACACCTTTAATATCGATGCCTCTAGCCAAACGATCTGAACAAACTAAAACTTCAATCAAGCCTTGACTAAAATTTTTAACAACTAACTGTCTTTTTCTTAAAATCATTAAAGACGTCAGTTCATCAATTTTAATGGCAGGATTTAAAAATTTTAATAACTGACATAACCTATTAGCTTCAACACAAGACTTAGCAAAAATTAATACACTTCTCCATCCATCAACCAATAATTTATGAACTAAAAGTGGCTTTTTGTCAATCTCACAAACAACATAATTTTCCTTTAAAGAAGAAGGCGTTGTAAATTTACCCAAAAATTGATCTTTTTTATCTTTACTTTGTTTACTTTTAACAACAGATGTAATTAACTTTGGCTGAAATAGATTTAATTTCAATAATTTTTCTGGGTCCTGGGATAAAGTAGCAGAGAAAAGTAGTTTTTGGGGTCCTCTTCTGTGATTTACTAAATTGTAAAATGTAACTGGACATTGTGTTCCGCTAAAATCAGGATTACAAGATTTTTCAATGAGGTGCAACCAATTCAGTGATTTCTGTTCTACTATTCGGTCAGCTTCATCAATGACGATATATTTTAAATTTTTGACAGAAAAACCAGGAGTTAGAAAAAAATGTTCCATAAGGCGACCAGGCGTAGCAACTAAAATGTTAACTATATTGGTATAACTATTATCTTCTCTTTTTAAAACTAATGTTTTAGCTTCAGCCTCTCTATCAGTACCACCTGTTACACAGGCTATTTTTATTCCAGTACCTTTGGCAACATCTTTGAAAACTTTTGTCACTTGAAGGGCTAATTCTTGAACCGGCACAACAACTAGAGCGTAAAAAGAAGATTTGCTTAATTCATAATATGATTGTAAGATGGGAAGAACATAAGCAAGAGTTTTGCCGCTACCAGTCGGAGCAGAAACACACAAATCTCTTGACCACAAATAATTGACATTTTTGTTACACTTAAACTGATAAGGAATCACGGCTAACTGGACAGGGAATAATTCTTTGACACCCATTGACTCTAAATTTTGTAAAAGTGTTTTATGAAGTTTACCAATATCTTTCACACTAGTTCCGGAAGCTAGCTCAGCAGATATAACAGTGGGTTCGGATAGCCATCTGGGAAAACTCTTTTAACTTTAACTTTATCTTTAAATTCATGAGCACCTAAAATTTCAAAAGCAACTGGCTTGACTTCTTTTTTCTCAAGAGGGACAATATGATCAGTATGTTCTTCTAGAACTTCATCATTGCTTTTAACCTTTTTCTTCTTCTTTTTCTTTTTACGCTTTTTTGTAGGTTCTTCTTCAACGTCATTATCTCGAGTTGGATCTATAGATTTATCGTCATTCTTTGAGTTATAGCTTAATGATTCCTCATGCCGTTCACTCTTATCGTTAAGATTGTTTAACTTTTTACCTTTCTTCTTATTTGATGGTCTATCCTCACTGAGAGAATCCACAACATTTGGATCAAGATTTGATTCAGAATCATCCTTCGTTAAAGACAAACTAGACTTACGGTCTTTTTTCTTTATTTTTGGAACTAAATTAGCTAACAATTCGTCGTCAGGAACGGATAAACTTGATTTACGCTCCTTCTTCTTAGTTTCGCGATCTTCAACGACTGACTCATCAATTGTTGAAGTTTGAGGGCTTTCATGAATTTGTTCTCTTGTTTCACGTCTTTTCTTTCTAGCAGCAACTCCGTCCAAATAATTGCTCAAAGGATCACTCGAAGACAAAATGTCTTTCTTTCTCTTATCTCTTTTACCTCGCTCAAATGAAGGTCCACTCGCATTCAAAACCTCTGACGACTCTTCTACATTTTCCTCTTGACGATTCCTCTTCCTCGCCTTAACTTTTTCTAAATATTCGTTCAAATCACTCTTTTCACTATTCCCTAGCTCAGTGTCACCGCTATATCTTTTAAATTCAAACAATTCCATTATTATAAGACAAAAAGTACAAAATATAACACGTTAGAAACACGTTTTGGAAATATTTTGATCAATTTATTAATAGGAAGGTTACAAAACAGCAGGTTATATTTATCTTTTGAATACGGAAAAAAGTGGAACTAATAAATGGCGCCGATTTAATAGCGGTAGTAACGAATTCAAAAACTCAACGATAGCTGAAAGATCAAGATTTTTAATAAATTTTATTTGTACTGATTAATAAAAATATACCTAAAACTCCAGTAAGTAGACGAAGAAAAAGTGTTTTATACAAGGAAAATTTTGGTAAACAAAAGAATCAGGCAAGTGCGATGTTTGCCTTGGCAGTTTTATATATCCACTAAAAACTAAAAGAAAGAAATGTATTGTATAAAGATATAACAATCAATATTAAGTGATTACAATAATTTATTTTTTCCTTTTATGTTAAAAATACATGTTTTGATATTTCCTATTTCCCAATATATATATAATAGAATCATAAGTTTGCTAGACATCAGTACTCTGTGTTACCAGCCAGTTGTAACACAGTTCAATATGTTTAAAAAATTGTTGGCCTTTTTTATACTATTTATCACCTGTATATACATAATATGTACACATTATATACGTATCGACATACATACATATCCTCATACATATATATGGGGATATGTATACACATACACACTTAAACATAAATTCATGTATAATATGTACATACATACATACATATTATCTGCTAAAACCCATAAGAGCAATTCTGTACGTCTCATTAATTTTAGATCATAAAATTAATCTTAACACCTTTAATGATTAATTAATGAAATAAACAGTAACTTATCAAATAAAACGATTTGTTGATAACTACCCAGCGACCCAATTCTTATACATTACATATGAGCCATTTTTTAGAGAAGTTAGAAATCTTAAGGAGCCAGGAGGCAGTGGGAGAGCTCAACCTTAACGTGAGAGGGGAAAGGTCACCCCTTCTTCTTGCTCTTCTGAAGGTGCCGCCCCCACCTCCAACCAGTCTATTACGACTCACCGACATCGTCGAGTCGAAAAAGAAGAGAAGGAAAACTGCGAATTCCACAGTTTGACTTATATTTACCTTTAATGTCTTTCTCTTAGCCGTTTATTCTTTTTATTATATCTGGTAATTTTTATTCATATTTAATTTATAATTGTTTGACTGTCTTAACTTTGTTATTTATTTGTTTTTATTTATTGTTTTAGTATTGACTATTTATGGTTAATTTTTTATGGTTTCTATTTCTTTGTACAGGCACTGATGATGGCCTCATGTTAGGTTGAAAGCGCTTTGAATAAATTATTGTTTTGTGGAGAGACTCTTTTCTTCGTTCCTTTCATTATGAACAACTCCACTAGTGCTCATTCAAATTCACATATGAGCCAGTTTAGTGGGCTTAGTATTTTAAATGAACAAATTAAGTAACACAGATAGCATAGTGAATTATTATTTGCTTTTATGAAATTTAATATAGTTTTCCACAGTTGCTTATTTTACATGATCATATGACAAATTTTGAATTGCCAGCCACAGCGAGCCAGGAAATTTTGCAGTATTAGGCTTCTCCTCCTATTTTAGTGACTCTCTGGCTATTTCTTGAAGTTGGGTCCTGGAAAACCTGATGCCAGACCAGAATTATGGTTTTATCTTTATGCTAATTCATGCCCCCCCATGTGCCCTTTCCCTGAATACAGCTTAGAGTATAAACCATTTATAAGGTCAACAAAATGAGACAGTAACAGGAATAAAAGAGCCATATGCATCCAATAAAGAGCGGAAGGCTGTCAACACAAACTGTCAATACAAGAGACAATCTAAGTTATTAACAATGTTTTTACAAATTTATATAAGGTTAAACTAGAAAATAAAGTTGATAAAATATATTTGTTTTATGCAATTCTTCAATATCAATGTTTGTACAAGTTTATATACGGTTAAACTAGAAAATAAAGTTAATGAAAAAGTAAACCTACATATTTTTTAAATTTTTATTTAAAAACAAACTGCTAATCATGGAATGAGGGTTTCCTACAAATAGGATTTGAAATTATAATACAAGAAAAGTTAATTAAAAAATAATTATGTTCAATAAAAGTGCAAATCAATTTATATAAATATCTAGAGAACTGTGCCAGCCACACGTGTGGTTAATGCCTCTTTGCACTCAGAAAACATCAAAAGATAATTAGAAATATTGAAACAATGTTTTTATGATTTTTTAATATCAGTTCTTCCTCTCATAGGACTTGATTTTTGTACAAAGTTTCATTGAGCTTCTAATTTAAATGAAACTTGGAGCAGAAATCAAGTCCCAAAAAAAGAAGAAGAACTGATTAGATTTGATGTTAATCAAATGAAGCCATTAGAGGTGTGAACAAAAAATGTGCACTGCAGGAACTGTGCTAGTCACACATGTGGTTGAGTCCTCTTTCTATAAATAAAACTTAAAAAAATTAAAATTGGATAAGCTTTTTGAGCTGTAGAGTGTTCAAACCCGTTTTTGTTGTTTTGACACCAGTTTCTACTTTTCCTCATTTATACCATATGTATATAGGAAAAGTATCGTATTTGCAAAATATCTGAAACTGGGATGTCACCGGAATTATCCATTTCAGGTGTTTTTAAGGCCTCCTAAATGGTTTTTACAAAGTTGTCTGTCTGTATGTTTGTGTGAGAGTGTGTGTGTCTGCTATAATCATAGCACCCATTTTATTTATGCTAGAGAGTGTAACCTTTACACAAAAATCAGTCTATATGTGTTATGCTATCTGGAATTTTTTTGACATCACAAACCCCGCAAATAATGACTCGGCAAAAATGTTGAAAAACCAAAAACACAGAAAAATGTTGCAATCAATTTGAGATTTGGTATGCATGTGGCCATGTATAAGACTAAAATATGTTTTATCTCTTATCAGCATTAGTTCACTTTTTTCAATGACTTTTGTATGTTTATTGAAATATTTTAAAAACTCCGAAAATAATTCAAGTGATTTGAAATTCGGTACAAAAGTGTAAACCTTTGCATAATAAATAAGTATACACGTTTCAATACAACAAGTTTATCTGTGATTTTTGTTGGATCATAAAAGATAAGCAACATTGAGCGTGATCAGTAACTGGATGGGTGAACATCCAGTTATTATTAAGTTAACGAAATTAACAGATGTATGGGTCATACATATCTGTTTTATTCCCTAAATAGACCTCACTCGTCTGATTTAACAAAAACAGTAGATATATTTAAAGTATGGAAACAAAACTAAGTATACTTATTTGTTACAAAAATACATATTTGATGGGTATTAATAATAATAATAGTTTACATGGATACAGTATAACATTGTCTCATGATGACAGATTAAAAGAAAGTAAACTTGCTCTTTACAGAGTATCTTCTAAATAACTTTCAATTGATTAGAAATCAATGGTTTAGTTCTAAATTGCATTATTGGGAGTGATGATAGTCAAGAAGGAAGATGGATGTAACATTTCCTAGCGAGGAGATTTATTGGTGAAAGTTTATCTATACGGGAAAAGGTTAAATCTGTTGAAGTGCCTGGTATGGTATGAATGTGATTTATCCTAAAGACTATTGTAATTACTTTTAGCAAAAATAAAAAGTTTATAAATGAAAAGTGATGGCAAAGTAAGTATTTGTAAGTCTCTAAAAACAAATTTTGCAAGAAGTTTGTTGAAAGTTTTTTATCTTATTCTGATGGCCACTTTTGGAGTAGAAAGATTTAAATTAAGATGATAATAAATTGTAAATATCAACGAATAAAAATGTTTTTAAAAGTGATGAAGTTTTTTAAGAATATATTTATTTTTTGCCAGTTAATCATTGATTTTTGTTGAGAGCGATTAAAACAAATATCTGTAAATAAGAATACTGAATTATCAAGTAAAAATATAGAATGAACAGATGTTAATGACAGCTTTTATTACAGTTGATAAATATGAAAACATGACGAAAAATGACAAAATTATTTTATAGCAGCTTAATATACTTAAGATATGGACCTGTACTCATAGATCAAAAGTCGGATTTTAGAGGTAAGTTATTTACAGCGAACTGTAAATGGTCTACTAGATTGATCTCCAGACCGGCTTGACTGATCAGACTCGCGAGTAAGCCAGGTTTTTAGAGCATTTACACATACAGACTTTTCCCATGTAAATGCACCTAATGCCTTTACATCATATGCATAAATATATCTTTATTCTTGACATAGCAGTAAAATGTTTTTATTATTGTAGCTAATTATATTATTAAATAAACGGAAATAAACAAATTTCCGCCGTAATGTAATGCCACTTTGTTGCCCTCCTAGATATGAAGAACTATGCAATAAAAATCAAATCTAAGAACTATGCAAGTACCCCATTAACCAACAGAATCATTCTTGTGGTTATTTTTAAAGAAAGTAAATTTATTAAAACAGAACAATTATTGTCAAAATACTATAATAAATCATTGCTTATAAATTGAAACATTTACTTTTGTATTTTAACAAATCATCTCGTTTAACGAGTCACATAGCGGACTGTCCGCTATGTGACTCTCACTAAAGTGTTTGATTAAAGCCTCTGCTTTTCTTCTCACCGGCACTGATGATGATCGAGAGATCGAAAGCCGGCTCTGTTTATAGTAATAAACGATTTGTGGAGAGACTTTGGTGTTTTATTCACCTTGATATAAGTTGATTAAGTCAATTGATTGTTAATAATTAATTATTGTTAATAAGTCGATTAAGTTGATTTGAAACATTTACCTTGATATTAAGGAATTCAGTGAAGTCAGTGCATTTTTTATTGCAACAAGACCATCCTTTATAAGCATCATGAAACACAGGCACACCACTATGATGTCTACAGGAATCTAAAAAAGAAAAATCACATACAAAATCATTAACACAACCAGGAAATCATGTAATCCAGTGCTTGAGACTTTGAGCTTAGATAACAAGGCATGTTTTTATAAAAAAAAAAAATAATATCCAAATATTTCAAAATACTGGAAAGAAGCTTTAAAAACAACAGCATTTTTAACAGGATTTTATATAAATACTCGCAGCATGTTTATTTTCAAACCTGGTTTTAGTTCTAGTTTGTATTATTTGTTGTTTTGGCCATGGAATTAATTGTTCATTATTATAAATGACATTTTACCATGAATCTAGTAAATTTTCATCACTTGGGGCACTTTGCGGTCACCTCGCCTCAAACATCGGCTTCGCAGGCCTGAATAGCATGCCATGACCCACTTCTATAATCTGACTAGGATTATAAAAGGTTAGAAAAGCCTAACCAGAGTAAAGGTAAGGGATATCCTATCAAACTACCTCCAAGCATTATAGATCAATTCAGGTATACGTATACATAAAACATAACCCCTAAATTTTTTAATTACTTTGTTACCTAATCAGAGCAAAATTAACTAGCAGTAAAATTTTGAATACATAGACTTCCCTCAGTCAAAATGACTTTAGCAATAATTTACCAACAAGCAATAAGATTTTTAAAATTAAAGTGATGTAAAAAATGAGGGGTCAATGGTAAGTACAGTGTTCTGACTCCCACTCTTTATATGGACCTGAGGAAATTCTGTCACTTTAAGTTCCTCTGAATACCGGCATTGCAGCATAACAGCTGGCTTTCCTTTTTTTTAATTTACCGCTTATTATAGAAGTTAAATTTATATAGGTTTTATTTTTTAATACTTACATCCAAAATGTGGAATAGAATTAACAAGTGACTTTACTCATGCGTTTCGGGCTTTCCATATATTTTGTATAGAAATAAATAAATGGTTTGGCTGCTAAGGCTACTTTTAGCGACTATTGTAATCGTAGAGAAGGTTATGCCTAATGTGATGTGGCCTGTCATTAATGAAGATTACATTGTGATAAAAATTCATTAAAAAAATATTTTTTTTAATTTTTAGGCGCAAATGAAACAACACAAAAGAGTTTGTTTACACATTATTATGATATTTTACATTCTTCTGTCAGTTTACTAAGAGGCAGCCATTGTTAAAATATTGAGAACACTTTATTTTTTGGAACTCATACAAGTTTTTTAGGGGAGTTGGTTCACTTGTAATTCGATAGTTTACTATATTATTAAAGAAAAAAGCTGAAAAACATAAATACAGTCGGACCTCTATATAACGAACTTAAAGGTTCAAGTGAAAAAAATTGTTACATAGAAATTGAAAAAATAAATAACTCTGTACTATTTTATGATATTTTAATGTATATTTAGGATGAATAATAACCTCGCAGTTGCATATTCAGCAGCTTTTTCTTTTATTAGCGGTCCTGTCACAGGCATATTTTTGTCCCTTAACATTGCCACCCACTGTAAAATTGCATCATCAATGTCTTCATACTTGCATACTAGAGAACTTTTTTTTTAAATCGCCACTCGTTTCGTATAACCTAAGTATAGATTCCCAATTTTTTAAAATTGTTGATATAGAATTAGGAGCGATTTTATACTTTAGAGACGAGTCTTTGTTTTTGACTCCATCGTCAGAATCTTTTAATAAATTGATTTTTTCAGAAAGGGACATCGGTTTCCGTTTTGACATTTTAATAAACTCTATTTACAAACAAATAAAAAGTTTCACAAACGAACTGGTCAGACCGAATACCAAATTAAAACTGAAAGATTTTAGTTCTATGCTGTGTTAATCCTAATTTCATAGAAAATTGTAAAGAAAGAGTTCGCAAAATTAAATAAGGCAGGGCGAGAATCAATAAATAATTGTTCTGGGAAATTACAGAAAAACAGAAGTGCCGTTTTGGTCAATTCCTTGAAAGTTTGCGGGTCTCGTCTTTATCTTTATTTCTGGAAATTTTGTTTGTTATATAGAAATTTTTTTCGTTAAATAGAAACACTTTTAAACACAAAATTCAAGGGAACATAAAAAAATTCGTTACATAGAAACTTTCGTTGTATAGAAGTTCGTTATATGGAGGTCCGACTGTAATCAAGTTATGAGATATTTAAGTCCAGAAGACTTCAAGTTCAATTACAATCCCGCTAGTCAGCATCACAAGTCCCTATAGGCAGATTAGTAAGCCGTTGCTAAGCAACCCCTAAAAATGAACAAAGCTGATTTAAGTACAAGTGGCGCTGACTGGCGGCGTAGTATGTGAACTAAACTCCCCTTATTTAAAAGCTGGACCATTGCACCCATTGGAAATAAATGGAAGTCAGAACAATGTTACTACCGCCAACACCTCACTATTTCATCACTTTAATCAAAAATAAATAAATAGATTACATACCGGGAGAGTTTTCTGCAGGATTGTAAGATTTTCCACAACCACGGTTATAACATAGGACAAGACCATCGGCCATTGTAAAATAACTAAAAAATTATCACTGCAATTCAAACAAACGAATTAATAATATTATTTTGTTTAATAAGATTCTCCTGTTATCAAGCTTAGAGCTTTAAAGTTTTCCGGAAATTTCTGGAAAAAAGACACAATTCTTCTTGTTTTTCTCTATATATTTCTATTTAAAGTCAAAATTTAATGTGGCTAACTAGTTTTTCTTTTTCTTCTTCCTTCTTTATTCTTGTTTAATGTCTTCTTTCTAGACTTTTAATGTCTTAGTGTATATAATATATATATATATATAATATATATATATATAATTATATAATATATATATATATATATATATATATATATATAATATATAATATATATATAATATAATATATATATAATATATATATATATATATATATATATATACACCTTTATTACATAACGACATATATAGATATGTCGTTTTCAATGATTTTTATGGCCTGTAAGTTGAATGAAATGATCCATCGATTCGAGCACTCAAAGTACGCAAAGCCAGAATACATGGTTTTGAATCGTGTTAAGGACCACAATTACCAAGCTCTGCTCATAACACATTTTTTCTGTATTTTTCAAAGGAAAAGGTATAAGACCATTAAAGATAAACTCTAACTGAGCTTTAAACAAGTTCAAATAATGGTTTACACTACTAATTGTAGAGGCATAGTTTTGTTTAACCAACAGGATAATATGCGCATTTCCTTAAAAATACAGAAAAATGGGTTACGAACAGGGCTTGATAATTGAGCAAGTGCTTAAGTTATAAAGCATAAACCGGAACCTTAAGTAAGAAGTGGATTCTTAAGCCCGGAAACATACGCATTCCAAAGGAAATTCGCCCAGCATGCTGACAATAATCTTAAAAAAACCATAATCTTAGGTAAAAAATCGACCTTGGGAGGACACAAGCCCTAATTAAAACAAGGTTCCTGAGACGTCATTAACCCAGTTTGCTAAGTCCGCAAAAATTTCAAGATAAATAAAATGGGAATAATTTAAGAATATGTTATATGCGTAAAATGTCCTCAAATATGTTTCTTAAGGCGCTGAATCGAATAAACCCGGTCAGAAATCGATACGAACACTCTAAGTGACCAAAAATTCGAAAAACTATGGTAAATTACCGAAAACCAAAATTATGGTTCATACAAAATAAATTTCGAGTAGGGTGTCGTTTTCAATGTTTCTTGGGGCAGAATACAATAAAACCGGTGCGGAGGCGTTACGACCTCCGCATCGGTTAAGTAAAGTAACCAAAAAAACGCAGGTAAATTGTCGGAAAGCTTAAAGTACGACCAGTAAACAACATATTTCAAGTGGGTCGTTTCCAATGTTTTCTGGACTTGCAAGTTGAATGAAAACTGTCCAGAGTCATAACCCAGGATAACTGGGTTCGAATTCTGATAAGGATTATATATTATTTTACCTTTTTTCCATCAAATAAGTTTACAACTACATCAATACAGCGTATTTATTTACACTTAAGTATTGAGCTATAAAAGAAGACTTTAACAAAGTGACATGATAATATTAGTATTTTGATTTATTTTGAAATGTGATCCTTTAAACAAAGTTTTCAACTACTAGTAATTAGAGCAAGAATAATGCCCGACACTCATGTAACACCTGACAAGAAGCAACAGGCAATTCCAAATTACGCCAAGTTTGCAATAAGTGGCATTGCAGGGTATATTTAAGGTCAATTATTAAACATAATTGGTATTTATCAATAAACAAAATATCAATGATTTGATATTAACTTGATATATAAAAATATAAGTGATTTTAATTATTTTTGGACTTACTGCCCCAACTTAATCGGCTTGATAGGCTACATTCAGTTTGAACTTCATATTTGCAGGGGCAGACTGGCCAGTGAGGGCGAGGGCGGCAGCCCTCCTTAAGCCCCTCAGCCAAAAATAAATTAAAAAATCGGTTACGGGGAACTTTTCCTCATCACATGGATTCGCTACACTTATCCTATTTGCTTCGGACTCGCTTCGCTCGTCCTCAGAATATACAATTCGCTAAATTTATACTGCAGCATGTATTCGGACTCGCTTCGTAAAGCATTTACTATCCTCAGATAGTAAATGCATCTGCTTCATTCACAGCGGTCACTCCTACATACGGCTGACCACGCTCAATACTGCCTTAGTTTTATTATCCAACAAAAATCATTGATATACTTGATGTATTGAAACGAAACTTAGTGCACTTATTTATTACGGAAAGGTGTTTACACGTACCAAATTTTAACTCATTTAAATTGTTTTTTCCGATTTTTTTTTTAAAGTTTTTTAAAAACATACGCAAGTCATTTGATAACAATTGAACTAATGCTGATAATGAGATGAAACTTTGCACATATGTTAGTCTTATACATGACTACATGTGTTATATGATTTTTCAATATTTTTGCTGAGTCATGATTGCGGTATAATGACGTCATAAAAAATATTTTACAAAAGACACAACTACAGTGGAAGACTGATTTTTGTTTTAAGTTTTAACTCTCTACCATAAATACAAGAGGAGTTACGATTGACGAGTTACGAGTTAACAGTTGTGTTAATCAGATGTGTGTCAACAGACACACACATCTGACACAACAGACACACACACGGACAACTTTGTGATAACCACACCTAAAACCAAACTTTGTGGAAGCCTTAAAAACGCATAAAACCGATAATGCCGGTGACATTCTGGTTTAGGATTTTTTGAAAACACAATACTTTTCCTACGGGTATAAATGAGGAAATATAAAAAATTAACGAAAATTAAAAGAAAAATATTAACATATTTAACTTTTTAACCTACATTATAATCATACATTTATTTATTACAATGAAGTAACATATTCATCACGCCAGAATGCAAAGGGGCCCAACACTTTAAAGTAGGTTCTAAAGTGGGCACTTATTTACTTGGTTCCCAACCTTAATTTATCTGAAAAAATCGAGTGGATTTGGGTATCCGAACTAGGAGGTTTGTCTAAACTCCATAAAATCCCTCAATTTCGATTTGTAATGGAGTTAAGACTTAAGAAATTACAGGTTTGTTGCTATGAGAACAAAAATATTTTGTAATTTTATATTTTCTTTGGTTATAACTTATCGTCAATTTCAACTGTGAACACTGGGACAGCACTTATTTACTTAGGTCCCAATTTTATGTTGGGAACCATGGGTACTTTCGCAATCTATTATCTTATTGACTTGATTATCAATATTTTCTTTTTCCCCCCTTCACAACCCCATACAAAGCCCCTTTGCTTTTTAACATCCCCATTAAGATTGTTAAATAATTCTTTAATATAATTTAGTAATATATTGTCGGTAACCAAGTGAATAATGCCCTATATCGCCATATTTACTTGGGTCCCAACTTTATGTGGAACCAAGTAAATATGTACCCTAAAGTGCTCCTAGAGACAAATCTAGGGTCTTTAAGGTTATGTTTTTTCAACCTATTTGTACAACCTGGGTTTTAAAGGGCCCTAAACGGAGGTGCAAAAAGGGTTCTAGCATACTTGGTCAGGGCTCTGTAGCTGCATGAAAAGGTAATAGCAGCTCTGTAGCTGCCTAAATATGGTATTTTAAGACCCTTATTTAAACATGGACGTATAAAAGATCCATACGTTAGTCTAGGAACACAGGGGTTACAGAGATTAAAAATGAAATAGTTTATAGAATAATAAAAGCCCCTAGAGATGTAGGTTAGGGCCCTTTTAGGCCAAATCCTCCTCGGACCTTTTTGGCTCAGACCGCCACTACATATTTGTCTAAGTCTGCAAAGTATTGAACTTTATTTTACAATAAATAAAAAACAAGAGGCCTTGGGCCTCTTTGCCGCTCTGCAGCAAAGGATTTTGTAATGGAAATTCGCTGGCAGAGGTCTTAGGCCCCTAACGGCTTCGCTAGGGCTCGATCACTTCACGGCCACTGTTTTGAGGGCCTTCCGTCCACTCAGAAGGAGTTCCTAGTATGGCTGTTGTTTTATATTATTTGTTGCTTTAAGTAAGACAAAATCTTGTGCGGGTACCTCGAATCTTTTTCTAAGCATATCGGATTCGCTATGCTCAACCTCAACAATTCGCCTTGTTTCGCGTTCTAATAACAGGCAAGTGAATCTAAATTCACTGAGGATGCCAAGCATCGCTTGTGCGAAAACTCTGACATGAAATAAATGACTTTAATAAAGCTCGGACTGCTGTCTTCATTATCTCTTATCCCTTATTAACTATTATAATGTGTATAATATACATTATAACCATCTTTGGCTTCCAGATAAATTATATTAATATCATAAATAATTATAATACGACACACAGCTAAAATCAATTGACACCCCGCCAAAAATCTGTGAGGGAAAGAATTCTATTGGCTCAGACCGACCCCGCTCTTTCCCCCTCCACTTAGGTAAATTTATAAGATACAATGATATTCCTACTTAAAAAGTAAATAAATAAATTTTTAAAAATAAAAAAATACGATATCAAATAAAAACAAATCATAAAATTCAAAACATAACCTGACTTTCAGTGTTGCCAGAGTAGGGATTTTTTTTTGTTACTATAAAGAAGGGATTTTTTTATTTAAAAATGAGGGTTGAAAGCATTGAGATTTTGGCGGGGTGTCAATTGATTTTAGCCGTGAGTCGTACTATAGAATGTCTGATTGCAGATGTGGAGCAACAGTATGTTGTCATCCAATAGATGTAATAAAAGGTCGTATGCAACTGAATGCAGAGCGAGGAGAGAAAAGAGTTCATAAAACATCGTTACATGCCGTAATTAATATTTATCACAATGAAGGTTTTTCTTCATTTTATAAAGGATTTTCTGCCAATATTGCACGCCAGTTGAGCTATACAACAATAAGATTTGGATCTTATCAAGTCGCAATTGATAAGTTTAGAGAGTAAGTAAGAAAATATACCTAATTTTAAGGCAGATGCATATTGTTATAGATCTGTTTATAGATCTCCAATATAGTATGTATGGCAACACTGTTTTGAACATGTTGTTTATGTTTATCTTCAGAATTATTATTGTTCGTACATTTTTGTGTGTCTATTAAAAGCGTTAATTATTAATGAAAGTGTTCTTATTTATAAAAGTGGCGACGAGGATAAAGGACTATTATGTTTCTATGACGGCAGTACAGTTATCTGCAAATTAACTTGACTCAGGTTTTTATTACGTCTCAGTTTTTCTAGTGTTATCTTTACTTGTTATTACAATGGCTGATCTTACTGCCGCCCTCACTCAGCTCCTTAATCAGCAGAGTCTACTGATTAATGAATTATCTCAGCAGCGGACTAACCCGCCTCCAGTTGTGCCTCCTACTGATCTAAATTCTAAAGTGGCCACACAAGATTTAACTTTTGATCAATTTGACGAGTCGTTAGAAGATTTCTCTAATTATCGCCAACGTTTGGAGAACTATTTCGAATTAAAACAAATTACAGGCTCTTCGAAAGAGGCCGAAATTGTGAGGGCCAGGGTTCTTATTAATTGTATTGGTCCCAAACACTACAAAATTCTTGTTAGCCTCACTTCACCGGAAAAACCACTAGATAAAACGTATTCAGAGCTAGTGAAGCTAATTGAGGATCACTTGTGTCCCAGTCAAAATATTTATGTTGCACAGCACCAGTTTTTTTCACGGCTACAGTCTCCAAGCGAAACCATTGCGACATACATCGCAGAATTGCGCCGTCTCACTGCTTCATGTGACTTCACTTGCCCTGAAGAATTTTGCAAAAAATCTATTGCTTCTTTAATGTTAAGGGCTCAGTTTATCCGGGGTGGCCGACCCGGCCATACGAGAAAAACTATTACAAGAGAAATGTTTAACGTTTAAGACTGCATGTGATATTGCTCTTTCTATGGAAGCTACAAAGTGTAGTAATAAATCTATGACGGTAAATGACAGCTCTCACGTTGAAGTCCATGCATTAAAACCCACAGTCAAACAAATAGTTTTTCTCAACAACAACGTCCAGGTAAAAACCATACAACAAGAATTTTGTAAATTATTCTGAACTGGGTATAGCAGGTCTCTGTCTGAGGTGTGGAAACAATTCTCATACTATCAATGCATGTCGCAGGAAGCGAGAAACTATTACATGTGATTCCTGCTCCCGGGTCGGTCATGTTGCCAAAGTGTGCATTTCAACATTGACTAGAAACAAATCAAGTAAAAACAAAACACCTCAGCAGTGCATTCTATAGTCACAAATGATTCTTTAACTTTGATAATGTCAATGATTTTCTATAAATCAAGTTGTGAACATATTTAATACTTCCAAAACTACACCTGAGCTTGACAAAAAGTTTTTAATATCTCTGTCCATCTGTAATAACAAGCACACTTTGAAGCAGATACAGGAAGTCCAGTCACACTTCTAAGTAGTGCTGATTTGATAAGCTTTGTCCAGGTATCCGTTTAATAAAAACTCCAGTTAAATTTAGAACTTTTACAGGGGAAGAATTCTCCCCTGTGGGTATGGCTCGAGTGCCACTAGAGTATCAAAATAAAAAGTATGAAGAAGAGTTGTTTGTACAATCTCCAGCAACTTCGCTTCTTGGCCGTCTGTGGATACATCGACTTAATATTAAAAATTAATTCTGACCCTGAAAGTAGTGACAGCATTAATATAATCAATGACATGTCAGCTGAAGACTTAAGACAGTCTGTGATAAATAAGTTTTCTTCCATTTTTGAAGAAAAATTGGGTGTGTATCAGACTATACATGTGACTTAAAGTTAAAGGACAATGTGAGTCCAATTTTATTAAACACAGACCGGTCCCTCACGCATTTCTTGAGAAGGTTAATGATGAGTTAGACCGCCTTGAAGCAGAAGGCATACTTGAAAAGGTCACATTTTCTCAATGGGGCAGCCCTCTTGTTGTAGTGCCAAAGGCTGATGGAAGTGTCAGGCTTTGCGTGGACTACAGGGCAACTATCAATAAACATCTTGAAGACACTAGATACCCAATTCCTCTGATAGATGATGTTTTACATAGTTTGCGCAAAGGTAAAATTTTCTGTGTATTAGATATGTATAAAGCATACCTTCACTTGCCTGTTGATAAGAAGTCTCAACAACTACAGGCAATATCGACTCATAAAGGGACCTACTTGATGAAAAGGCTTTCATTTGGCATTAAATCAGCCCCCAGTGAATTTCACAAGTTCATTGATAAGGCACTAGGGGTTAGAAGGAGTAACAGCCTACTTTGATGACCTGGTTATCTGGGGGAAACAGTAGAACAGTGCCGCATAAGACTGGAAGCTGTCCTTACAAGGCTTCAGGCATTGGATGTGCACATAAATCTTAAAAAGAGTATGTTTTTTTGCAATGAAATTAAATATCTGGGCCATATAATTAATCAAGAGGGTATTCATAAGGCCCCAGATAAGGTCGAGGCTGTTTTAAATGCACCAAGCCCAAAGAACATCGAGGAAGTTAGAACACTGATTGGCTATGTCTCTTATTACTCCAAGTTTATACCAAACGTGGCCACTATTATGAATCCAATATATAAACTTTTGAATTCAAAGACACTATTCCGCTGGTCCAAAGATTGTGAAGCTGCATTCCTAAAAATCAAAAAAGCTATTGCGAGTGACACTGTTTTGATTGGTTATGACCCTAAGCTACCCTTAGTGTTAGCTACGGATGCTAGCCCCGTAGGGCTCTCTGCAATTTTAGCTCATGTTATAGACGGGGTTGAACGACCTATATCCTTCGCTTCTCGCTCGCTCTCATCAGCAGAAAAAAATTATTCTCAGTTGGACAAAGAAGCGACTGCAATCAACTGGGCTCTACAAAATTTTACCCGTACGTCTATGGTAGGAAATTCACTCTTATCACGGACAACAAGCCATTGTTTCATATTCTAAGCCCTAAGGCTAAACTCCCACCTATAACCGCCACGAGACTAATGAGATATTCTATGTTTCTGGCCGGATTTGACTATGACATCAAACATCGGTTATCAAAGGATCATGGCCATGTTGATTATTTGTCACGAGCTCCTCTTACGACAGCTACGGTAAGTGAGGTTGATGAAGACTTCTGTATTTTTAACTTAACGGTATCTCAAATATCATCGGATCCAATTACTCTAAAAGAAATTCGAGTCCACTCTGACAAGGATCCAGAATTATTGACGCTGAAAAGAGAGCTCTTAAATGGATCTCTAAACTGTCCTGACTATAGCTTACATGAAGGTGTTATTTTTCGAGGAGAAAGGGTAGTGATTCCTTTTTCATTACAACCCTACATCTTAAATGAGCTTCACACTACTCACCAAGGTGTTTCACGGATGAAAGGTCTTGCAAGGAGGTATTGTTTCTGGAAACACATGGACAAAGATATTGAAGGACTTGTAAGGTCTTGTAAAACATGTGGAGACGTAAAGAATAATCCTCAAAAAGCCCCTTTGCACATTTGGGAACCTCCAGTCAGAAGCTGGGATCGCGTACATATTGACTATGCGGGTCCCTTCATGGGTCACCACTTCCTAATTGTGGTAGATAGTTACTCAAATGGCCTGAAGTGCTGGTGTCAAAAAGATCTCCGACAACAGAATCTACTATTGTCATGCTTCGAGAACTTTTCAGTCGGTTTGGACTACCCTGCAATCTCGTTAGTGACAATGCATCAATTTTTATGTCTCAAGATTTTCAATCATTTTGTCGCCGCAATGGTATTGTGCATAAAACAATTGCTCCTGGTCACCCAGCGACAAATGGGCAGGCCGAAAGATTTGTTCAAACTTTTAAAAATAGACTGAAAGCGGCAGCAGACAGCAAAAACTCATTAGAGGAAAAAATTATGCAGTTCTTATTCTATTATAGAGCAACACCTCACCCTGCAACTGAAAAATCACCAGCTGAATTGTTTCTACAAAGACCATTGCGTACCAAACTAGATCTGCTAAAGTATCAACCAATTCAACCTAAAATAGAAGTTGCTTCCAAATTGCCGAAGTCTTTACAGTTATGTCTGGGAGAGAGGGTACAAGTGCGGAACTATTCTTCTTCTGTTAAATGGAAGTATGGCACTATTGTGGACACTTTAGGTCAGCTTCACTATTTGGTCGAGTTGGATGATGGTGTAGTGGTAAGGCGACATATAGAGCAGCTCAGACGGTCTGAGGTATTACCACACCCTCAAACCAATGTCTTACCATCCTACCATTCTAGATCTTCAGATTTATCAGAACAAGAGCCTTTAGTGTCTAACAATGAATTAGAAACGGCACAAATACCTCTTGACGATCCTGAATTTGAGGAAAGGGTGTCCTTACCTGACAGAGTAGCAGGTGATTCTCCAAAACCACCTAATGTGGCTTCATCGTCAGCATCTGAGACTAGTAGAAATGAGTTTCACATAATCGCGCAAGATGGTCCGAGAAGGTCTGCTAGAGTTAGAAAACCAGTTATTAAACTTGACTTATAGTTTCTTATTACGCCCAGGAGAGTGTTATAGATCTGTTTATAGATCTCCAATATAGTATGTATGGCAACACTGTTTTGAACATGTTGTTTATGTTTATCTTCAGAATTATTATTGTTCGTACATTTTTGTGTGTCTATTAAAAGCGTTAATTATTAATGAAAGTGTTCTTATTTATAAAACATATCAAGGGCCTTCTCGATTATATTTCTCAAATTATTCAAAACTACACTGATTGATAGACCGACATTTAACACTTCTGTGTTGAACGTGCCAGAGAAATTCTGGCACGGAGGTCCATGCATGTTGGGCGAATTTTCTTTGAAATGCGCTCTTTCTGTTTTATCAATATAATTTTTGCTTAAGTTTTCAGTATATATTTAATAACCTGAGCAGTAGGTTCACAACTTGTTTGTTTAATTTTTTCGCATTTTTCTAAGGAAATGCACATTAAATCACATAAATTATACACTGCACGGCACAGTATTATTTAAACAAATTTGTACCTCCGTTTATGCTGATTTCAGCGCATTTTCTTTGACTTCGGACATTTAATTTAGCGCCTCAAATACAAAATGTTTTGTATTTGAATTAAATACAAAATTAACTACAACATTTTTGCCAGCAAAAAAGTGAAAATCACTTTTTGCCAGGCAAAAATATTAAACTCGAATTTTACCGATTTTTCACTTTAATAACTTACACAGTTCTATAACTGTGGTAAGTGCACTATGAGAACTGTGATAGCCATTTGTTGCACTGTGAGGCATTATTGTACTTAAAAAACTTACAAAAAATTACTATTGACGCTATTTTGATATACTTTACTGGATAGTCTTAAATTCTAATTAGTTCTTCCTGCTATATAGGACTTGACTTTAGTGCCAAGTAACATTACAATTGAATCAGCTGTTAGAGCTATATGAAAAGGAGCACATCCATACACAGATACATAAATTCCTACGTTTTTCTTTTTTGAGATTCTTTGATGAGAAAAATTGGGTGTTACGTATTTTGCTAATGCATTTCTTCCCCCTCTTGTTGGTGGGTTGGTTAGAAGTAGTCCTAGAATTCAAAAATTATAGCCTCAACCCCTCCCCCACCCAGTAAGTCAACTAAATTAACCATTTTAAGGTATCTATTACTGATTACTGATACCTGAACTGGGTAACTTGTCGTCATACTTAACATTGAAAAGGATAATTTTATCATACTATGACTGTAGATGTAGATATTAAAATTTCATTAAGTCTTATGCGGTTTTATACTGGTAAAAATTTCATACCAATGTACCCATATTTAAACTAAGCAAGAGGCCTTAAGGATATATATATATATATATATATATATATATATATATATATATATATATATATATATATATAATAATATATAATATATATATATATAATATAATCGCCTCAGTGCTCAAATTAATCAAATACTAATACAGTGCAGTAAAGTATAGATGACCTTATCAATGGCGGAAAAATTGCGCCTTATCAATGGCGGAGAGAGGGAAACGATTTTATTGGTCCGCTATGTTCATGCAACTTTGTGGATAAGTATCTTCGACTTTTTGCAACCTTATGCTAGCTAAAAGAATTAAATAAACTCCACAAAAATTGTTGGTTTTATACGGTTGGTTCAAAATCTAACTTAAAAATATTTTTGTTTTCTTTAAAATATATATCTAATATATTTTATGATTTTTCAGACGCCATAGAGAAGGTTTGGCACCTCAAATCTATTCAAGTTTAGTGGGAGGATTCATTGCTTCTCTCATAGCAACACCTGCTGATGTAAAATTAACTTAATTTTATATTCTTTAGTCTCTTATACCATACACATAAATGCAACTATCACCTACGTTTACATTAATTAGTCATTTTTAGTCGAATCCCCATCTAACATCTTTAACTTCTCTTGCGTTCCAAATAAATATATTATTAGAGATTCGCGATTCAAAGAGATAGTTGTAAGGTTGGCAAATACCAATGGCGGGAAAACGAAAGGGTGATCAAAAAAAATAGACAGCTGGACTTCAGCTTCATAGTTGGCAAATTCTTTCTAAGAAGAACAAAAAGAAACGAAGAAACCCAAAGAAGAACGAGAAGAAACAGTTGTGATAAGAATTCATTTTCTAAACAAAAGATTTTCCCCATGTATTAGCATAGGACAAATTTTTTAGGAGGTGTTTTTTAATATAATTTATTGTATTAACTCTTGAAATGTTATGAAATCGAAAGTTGGACATCTATATTTACGTTAGGAAAGAAAACAAGTGTGGTTTGTTCGATTTTTCCGAATAAAAAATACGGTAGTGAAATGTGACTTTTTTGTGCATTTTGGACTCTCCGTTTTTTGACTTTTTTAATATAATTCATATTATTAACTCTTGGAATGTTTCTGAAATCGAAAGTTGGACATCTATATTATCAAAAAGGAAACCAAATGAGTGAGGTTTAAGATTTTTCTGAAATATAATACGGTAGTAAAATTAATGTTTTTGTTTACATTTTGCACTCGTTTGTTTCTTGGTGTTTTTGTACTATTTTTGAACTTCCTTATTAAGATATATCGATATTATGGTTTTCAAACGACAAAGGTAATATCGTTTATACTGAATAGACAGTATGTATATCAGCATTTGTGGTATGGATCTTAGTAACTTTGTGATAAGTTGCTCAGTCAGCTTCCTGTACATGAATGCCGTGCATAATTTAAGTGAAATGTCACATCTTCTATCATTGTTATAATCTAGAAGACGTGCAATGCTTAGAATTTTTGTTAAATTAAATAAAGGATGCATGAGACATTGGCACAAGTTGATCAACTTCAAATGCCATAAATAATTACTGTTTGTAAGAATGTTCAATGTCTTTACTCAATTTATGTTATATAACCAAATAAATCTGTCATAATATAACTGTGGCAAGAGACACCCTAGGAAATATTAACAAGCAAATGCAATACTAACAGCCCTGGATTTTGTTCCATCATTCGACATTTGTTCTTCATTGATGGCTCTACATAAACGATCTGCTCAAGTTTCGTCACGTTTAACTTATCGGTGCCGACGAGCCTAAAACTCAACTGTAACCTTTGATTAAAATTCCAAAGAATATAATGTGAAGTATTTACCTAAGAGATGAGCGGTGCTCTCTTACCACCATCATGCTTGGTAAGCAAAAACATGTATCATTTGATACTACGAGTTTGCAAAACATGAATACCCCAACATATAAACGGATCGAAGACCAACCTAGGAACATTTAACTTTGCAAAATGCATGCACAAATTATCTATGTTAATAAAATGATTATTGTAATGTCAAACTTTAATGAACTCACAACAACTGCAATAAGCTTATGCCACCTCAAGAAAGTCAAGTTTTATCAGCGGTGAAAGCTTCACGAGCTCTGTGCAACCCTTCGTGCAACTGTAGTCAAACTATTTTATTCTTAATTAGGATTTAAACTTGGTATTAAAAGCCTTTCTTTCATTGTTAAAAAATTTTTATATTATAATAAAAATTTAGTGATTGAATATCTTTTATTTTATTCTAATTTCCTCTTACCACCTACAAACACCAATTTGGGAGGTTTTGTCATATAGGTTGCCCTGTGGCCATCCCCCTAAATCTATAAGATCTGAGATATCCTAGCCTTGAGCTTTGTTCAGTCAAACACAACCTGACTGAGTGTCCATCAGTGGTCAAGGCAGACAGCATACAAATTTGTGATAAATTAATTTGTTTTTAAAATAGTTTTTCTTGTTTTTTTGAATCGAGGAGGCATCACAATGTGTGGTTCCCATGAGACTTCTCAAAGGAATATATGAATGAATTTTCTTGTAAACCCGTCATTATCTTAAATAGCTGATGCATACTTAAACCGCAAAAAAGACTACAGCAATTTGAAATATTGTGTAAAATAGTGTAATAGAATACTGCCTCCGTGGCCCAGGTTGTTTAAGGCGATAGTCTTTACCTGACCTTTACACCATCCCAGGTTAACGCCTCTCAAAGTTTGATAGAAGAATTATTGTTTTTATATATATTATCGCCAAATTTTTGAAATACAATTTGAGCGTAAGCGGTTGCTACTACCACCCGTAGTGGTTCCCCGCAGGGGTTATCACGTGATGAGCTACAATGGCTCTAAACGGGCATTATTATTACATTATTTTAGGGTAATAGAATACCGGTTCTATTTGCGGTATAGCAAATTTAATGAAACTTGAAATATGACTTCTAATGTAATTTACATTTATGTTCATGGCACCTTCCTCTGCCAGGTTATTTATAAAAGATTCAATTATTGAGAGTGGGGTATAATAATCCCAACAAACTACCAAAATGACAAATTAACTGTATCCACAAGAAAGCTATCTGCATTTTGATTACAGTAGGTATTGACTGATCCTTTTTTTCAGTCTATAATCTTTTTTGTGGCAGAACATTATGAATTCCCTAGTAGCCATCTAAAAAATTTCAAATTTGATAATTTTCTATTGTTAGAAATGTGCAATACATAAAAAAAGTCTCAGAGGAAAAAATTGAGACAATCCCTCCAATTTTTTATGTATGCATGATATAGCGAAAAATAGGGCAGATTATCAATCCATGAAGTCTGTTTAAAATTGTAGAAAAAAATTGAGTAAGTCATGAGTCTGTTTTTGAACATTCCTTATTTAACAAGTATACATACAAAGAAAAAGGAATTCAAAAAAGTTAAACACAAAAGTATACAAGTAACCCACGAAGGCAAAGCCTGAGGGGGGGGGGGGTAGAAATTGTAGTAAACAGATCTTTAATGAGAAAATACAATACGTGATGTGCCAAATTGACTTTTAAACCGATTTTATATGAGTTCGCACAGTCGATCTCACAGATAATGCGAGTGATAGTTTGATTCAAATCGCTTGATCTGATTAAAGTCGATTCGGTTCAATCAACTTGATTCCACTCATAATAAATAAAAGCTAAAGCAATAAAGTAGATTATATTTAATCATGAGTGGGTACAAGCTGACAGGTATTTAAAATCAAAACTAAGTCAAAATGATTAACTTTGGGCCAACTAAAAAATTATTTATTCAAGTTAACTTAAATTAGTCCTGTTACCGACAGGAATATACATTCTATTAATGTAAAAATAAAAACAAAAGCATACTTGAGTTTATTTAAATCGACTTAAGCCCATGTGAATCAACTAATGTCTACTTCTAATTCGAGTCAAAGTAGGGTCAACCCTGGCTCCTATTATGACAAAACCTCCCAAATTGGTGGTAGGTGGTAAGAAGAAAATTAGAAAATAAATAAAAGAACAATTTCCACTAAATTTATTATAATATAAAATTTTAACAAATGAAAAGAAAAGGTTGAATACAAGTATAATACCTAATTAAAGAATAAAATAGTTTGAGCATACCAGTTGCACGAAGGTTGCAACGATGCTCGTGAAGGCTTCACCGTGATAAAACCTTGACTTTTCTTGAGGTGGGGCATGCTTTGCAGTTTTGTGAGTCATAAGTTTGACATTAACAATATTCATTTTAAATGAACATAAGATAATTTGTAAAAAAAAGCATTTGCAATTTTTTGGCAAGTAAATTTCCAGGTTGTCTCTCAATCAGTTTATATTGTGGGAGCTATTCATGTTTTTCAAAACTCGGTAGTATCAATGATCCATGTTTTTGCTTACCAAGCATGATGGTGGTGAGAGCACCGCTTCCATCTCTAGTAAATACTTCAACATATAATTCTTTGGAAATTTTAATCAAAAACGTTCACAGTGAGTTCAGGCTCGTCGGCACCCCTGATAAGTTAAACGTGACGAACTGAGCAATGACGTTATGTAGAGCCATCAATGAAGACAAATGTTCGAATGATGGAAACAAATCCAGGTGTAAGTATGCATTTTTGCTTGTTATATTTCCCTAGGTGTCTCTTGCACAGTATATATGAACAGATATTTGGTTTATAACCATAATTGTAGTAAAGTGACATTGACATCTTAACAACAGTATAATTATTTAATGCATGAAGTTGTTCAATCTTGTGCCATGTCTCAATGCAATCCTTTATTAATTAACTAAAAAATCTAGCATGCACGCAGTCTCCTAGATTATACAAATGAATAGAAGATGTTTTGACATTTCACTTAAAATTATGGCCACGGCAATCAAATGTACACGTAAGTGACTCGAAGCAACTTACAACGAAAGTTAACCTAAATATTCCATACCACAAATGCTGAATATACATACCTCTTTCAGTATAAACGAATTACCTTCTGTCGTTGAAACCAATAATATACGATATTATCCATTAATGAAGAAGTCAAAAATAGTCAAAAACACCAGAAAAAACGAGTGGCAAAAATGTAAAACAAAAACATTAGATTTTAACTACCGTATTTATTTCAGAAAAATCTACTAAACCTCACTCATTTTGTTTCTTTTCGATAATATAGATGTCCAACTTTCGAATTTCAAAAACATTTCCAAAGAGTTTAAATAATATGAATTATATTAAAAAAAAGTCAAAAAAACGGAGAGTCCAAAATGCAGCAAAAAGTCACGATTTCCACTACCGTAATTATTCGGGAAAAATCGACAAACCACACTTGTTTCTTTCCTAACGTAAATATAGATGTCCAACTTTCCGATTTCATAACCATTTCAAAGGTAAATTACAATAATTATATTAAAAAAACCTCCTAAAAGAATTTGTCCTATGCTAATACAATGGGGAAAATCTTTTGTTAGAAAATGGTTCCTTATCAAAGTAGGTTACACCAAACCGTACTGTGTTATCTCTAGAGTTACCCTTGTCCAGCTGTGGATTTTATCAAAGGATTAGCATGGGACCCGAATAAAAGAATTATTCTTTTATTTATTTAATTGTTTGTTAATTGTGACAAAATGTGAGAAAATTATTAGAACGAACCATCGGTGCTAAAAAAATGAAAATATTTCATTGATAAATATTTTCCGATAATTCCAATATTTTTAAAATATATGAATCAGGTCTTTCACTCAGACTTTTGATTCCGTCAATTTAAACCCGAGAAAAATAAAACCTAAACGGAAATAAATTAAACAACATTTAACAAAAAGTGACTTTATGAGTTATTAAATTATTTAATGCGTTAAAATAAAATTGATTAATAAATTAAAACACCATTAACATAGTGAAAATCGGCTTTCTTATCAGTGTGAATTTTAAAATACCTGTTACAACTATTTAAACAACTTAATGCAATTAAATGGTAATTTTTGTGTGTTTGTCAAACTAAAATTATTTAAAAGTAACATCAATTAACAAATAAATAAAAATAAAACACTATATTATGATCTTCATGCTTCTTACCAACTCATTTAATACCTCGTGACAACGCCTTAAAACGCTATTTTTCAATGAAATTGTGGATTCTAACTGAGTTTCAATACGTCCTAAAAATTAGTTAAATTAAAAAGCACATTGATAAAAATTTAAAGGAAATATATCGCACAAAATAAGAAAAACCAGAAAAATCCCCATATAGGACTTTAACAAACGATCACCCTTTCGTTATCGAATTTCTAACAGCGACGTGGCGCCCTGCT
>JACMZG010000002.1:44381674-44384174 GCA_018340805.1 Microvelia longipes
AAATTAGAATAAAATAAAAGAATTCAATTTCACTAATTTTATTATAATATGAAAACTTCTAACAATGAAAGAAGGTTTAATCTACAAGTTTAAATCCTAATTAAGATAAATATTCTGACTACAGTTGCCGAAAGGTTGCAACAGAGCTCGTGAAGGCATTCACCGTGATAAAAACTGACGTCTTGAGCGTGGCATAGCTTTGCAGTTGTGAGTCCATAAGTTTGACTTACAATATCAATTATGAACATAATAAATTATGTAGCATTTGCATTTTGCAAACGTTAAATTTCCTAGGTGTCCTCTCAATCAGTTATTCGTGGGAGTATTCATTGTTTTTCAAAACTCGTAGTATCAAATGATACATGTTTGCTTACCAAGCATGACCGGTGGTAAGAGCAGCAGCCGCCATCTCGTAGTATACTTCACATTTAATTCTTTCGCGAAGTTTTATATCAAGTTACAGTGAGTCAGCTCCGTCGCACCTCCATGTAAGGTGTAAACGTGACGAAACGTGGAGGCATGACGTTAGTGTAGAGCCATTCACATGGAAGACAAATGGAAATGATGGAACAAATCCCAGGGTAGTATATTTTGCTTGTGATATTTCCTACGTGTCTCTTGCACAGTTACTATTATGAACGATTATTTGGTTTTAAATAAATTGAGTTAAATGACAGTTGACATCTTACAAACAGTAATTATTTAGGCATGAAGGTGATTCAACTTGTGCCAATGGCTCCACTCGCACCTTTACTCTAATTAACAAAAATCTAGCATGCACGTCAGGTAGATTACAAATGAATAGAAGATGTTGACATTTCCACTGAAATTATGCACGGGCATCAATTGTACAGAACGTGACTCGACCAATTCAACAAAGTTACTAATATTCCATCACCACAAAGCTGATATACATATTCTCTTCGTATAACGAATTACCTTGTCGTTCTGAAACGCAATAATATACGATATTATCTTAATAAGAAGTCAAAAATAGTACAAAAAACACCAGAAACAAACGAGTGCAAAATGTAAACAAAACATTAGATTTTACTACCGTATTTATTCAGAAAAATCTACTAAACCTCACTCATTTTGTTCTTTTCGATAATATAGATGTCCAACTTTCGATTCAGCAAATTCCAAGAGTTAAATAATATGAATTATATTAAAAAAAAGTCAAAAAAAACGGAGAGTCCAAATGCACAAAAAAAGTCACATTTCACTACGCTATTTTATTCGGAAAAATCGAACACAACACCACACTTGTTTTCTTTCCTAACGTAAATATAAGATGTCCAACTTCGATTTCATAACATTCTCAGATTAAATACAATAAATTACTATTAAAAAAACCCTCCTAAAAAAATTTCCTATCTAAACAGGGGGAAAATCTTTTGTTTAGAAAATGGTTCTTATCAGTAGGTTACACCAAACCGTACTGGGTTATCTCTAGGTTACCCTTGTCCAGCTGTGGATTTTTATCATAGGATTAGCATGGGAGCCGATAAAAATTCTTCTTTATATTTATTTTTATTGTTTGTTAATTTGTGACAAATGTGATGAAAATTATTTTAGAACGACCATCGGTGCTAAAAAAAAAATATTCAATTAAAGATTTTCGATAATTCCAATATTTTAAAATATAGAATCAGGCTCTTATCACTTTAAGACGTTTGATTCGTCCAATTTAACCAGAATAATAAAACTCTAAACGGATATTAAACAACTTTACAAAAACAGTGACTTTATGGTAGATTAATTTTTTAATGCGTAAATAAAAATTGATTAAAAATTAAAACACCATTACAGTGAAAATCGGTTCTTAGCAGTTAATTTATATAACCTGTTACAAGCTAATTTAAACAATTTAATCGCAATTAAATGGTGAATTTTGTGGTTTGTTCGCAAACTAACAAATTATTTTTAAGAGGAACATCACATAAATAATAAAAATTAAAAACACTATATTAATGATCTTCATCTTCTTACCACTCAATTTAAATACTCGTGACTAACCCATTAAAACGCTATTTCATGGAAATTGTGATCTACTGAGTTTCATACGTCCTAAAATTAGTTAAAATTAAGCCACCATTGATAAAACAATTTAAAGAAATAGATCGTCACAAATAAGAAACCAGACAAAACTGCCCCCATAAGGACTTCTAACAACGATCACCCTTTCGTTATCGATTTCTTAACAGCGACGGTGGCGCTGCTACGGACTTTGAATCGCGAATAGGGCATAGCCTATCTTATTACGTTGAGAGGCGTTAAACATGTTTTTAGGGCTCTCAGGGGCTCTGAGTGACTTCATTGAAATCTCCTCTGTTAGTAATTTAAGGTTAAAATAAATCAAGTAACGTACGTCTGCTTCTCACACATTGTTTGCGTTTTGTTTTGTATTATTTTGTTTTGTACATTCTACTATATAAGTTACTGTAATTATTTACGATCAATTATATTATATTAAGAGTCGAAGGTGTTCAGGTTACTT
>JACMZG010000002.1:44386674-44408184 GCA_018340805.1 Microvelia longipes
AATTAACACCAGATGTCAGGAGATCTCTAGGCTCTAATTGGTTCCTCCTATAAATTATGACGGAAATGCACTGCTGCTAACTATGTCCAAATTAATTGCCCTAGTTGAGGTGGTGTCGGAAATATAATTGTTAAGAGGCATTAAGGTAGTTCAATTAATTAATTAGTCAGGTAACTACCTGACTAATTAATTATTTGGTGTCTGTAATATCCATAGACCATTATCGATTTATATTAATTCAGATAAACTAAAAACAGTCTCTTTAACCGAACTTTTAGGCTTAACTATAAATAGTGACTTAAAGTTTAAGGAACACGTAGACATAATCGTTAAAAAGGTAAGTTGTACTTACCATCTGCTACGAAGGCTTAAATATTTTAACTCTGTGGAAGTTTTGCTTATGGTATATTATGGATGGGGTTATCCTTATCTAGCTAACCATATAATGGCTTGGGATGCTAGCAGTGAAGCTTACAGAGTTTTCATCTTGCAAAAGAGAATTATTTGCCTAATCTTTAGTGTAGATCCTCAGGAAACAGCCAAGAACAGTTTTATTAAAAATAACTTTCCTTCAATCCTTATTTTAAAATCCTGCAAATCTATCAGACAGTTTTCTGAAAAAATCATTTTCCAAACTGACATCCATAGTATCAACACCAGACATAAACATAACCTTTATCCCTTTTCCAGCCGAACAACTCAATTTAAACGGGCTCATTACAATCTCTCAATATCTCTTTATAATAATTATAAAGAGATCTAACCACCTCTAACCACCTCCCGTATCAAATCTATAGAGTCCCACAGATGTTTCTCCTCCCACCTAAAAATCAAATCTTGTTTCCCTGGCTCCCTACTCCTTAAAACATTACTATTTCCCTTAGTCCTTGTCATACTAGATTTAATTTATTTTACTATTTTTATTGCTGGTTATTTTGTTATTGACTTGTTGTATCCATTATTTGGCTTGTACAATTAATAGTTATAAATAAAAATAAATAAAATAACTAAGGTAAGTTATATTTAGATGAAATTGAGCACCAGTGGAGTCGTTCATTATGGGTGAAAGAAAAGAGTCTCTCCACAAAAATATTTTATTGGCAAAGCGCTTTCACGGCTCACCGAGCTTTTACCATCTAAGAAGAAGAAGTAATTTGTGGTTTTTTAATTTTGTTTGTGTCATGCTTTATTAATTGCATCTTTACTTTAAGGCACTGATGATGGCCTCATGCTAGGTTGAAAGCGCTTTGCCAATAAAATATTTATGTAGAGAGACCTATATAATATTTATGTTTTCTTTCACCCATAAATTAAGTTAAGCGTTTCAATAGTATGACACACGGTTAAAATCATGGAGTAAAGAATGCTATTATTTCCCTGAGCAGTTAGAGTAGGACCAATGGTTAAAATCAGTTGACAGCATGGAAAAATTGTGTTGAGGAACCAATGATGTCAGCCTAATTTGAAATTGTGGGTGTGGAGCCTCATTGGCACCCTCGGATTATTTTCCCTCACTGTCAACTAATTTTAACCAAGTGTTATACATACAGTGTATCGACTACTTTAAAAATCTTGACAGCTCAGTTTAGGCACCACCGATTCTAAAAAAAAAATCCCTACAAAAAGGCAGCGGGGAAAAAACTTTGTAAACAAATCAGGTTATGTTACCTGTGTTTTCTTGGCGATGTTTCTACATTTCTTTTGTGTAGTTTTATTATTCAGGAAGTATGCAAATGTGGAAAAAAATGAATTGTGAAGGGAAATAATAAACACAAGAAGAACCACAAACAAAGTGAACGAATGCCGGGAAGGAGGTTATTTCCTACAGGAATGGGAGTAGGGATTTTTTTCTCTTTCAAGAGAGGGGTTGGCAGCGGCTTCTCTGATTGGTCGATCCCCAAAATGCTTATGACCTTGGGGATTTTTAAACTTAACGATACACTGTAGTATACAGAGAAATAATGATTACACACGGTTATAACTAGTAGACAACGTGGAATAATATTGAGGAACCAATAAGGTAGGCCTGATATGAAAAAGTGGGTGGAGTTTAATATCTAGAACTAACCTCATTGACTCCCTAGCATTCTTTTCCCACGCTGTCAAATGATTACAACTTTGTGTATTACTGTAATGATTTAACAATTTATTGTATATTAGGTGTAAGTTCATTGTTTTTACACTTTGGCATTAAAAATTATTTTTGTGTTCGAACTAACTTCTAGTAAACTAATATAATTGTATAAGATATATTGGTTTTAAATTTATTTTGACAAAATGACCTTTTAGTGTTGCCCAGTTTTGATTAGAAAACTTTTTGTCTGTAAAAAATGTGTTGGCAATCCTACATTGGCAATGGAGCTGGGTGCCAAAAATTACTAGATGTCCTATAATAAATTAAAATATATGATGGAATTTCAATTAAGACACATACTAGTACAGCAGAAATAAAAAAAAAAACCTTACCAGACTAGCCAATTTTCACAAGAAAACAAATAAAATATTACTTAATATAAATTAATATTACTCTTAATATCTTTTTAGACCATGAACAAATAATTGTATAAATATACTCTTAAATCTTTATATATCAGAATATTTATATTTTAATAAATATATACCTCACTGATATACCTATGTAAGTTAATCTAATTAGACAAAAGTCTAAATAGAATCAAATTCAAATTGTTTTTTTTTAATTTTGATTTCATTAGAAATTGATCTGAATTAAAAATAATCATTAATTCTTAATTCATATATTAAATTAATTCAAACCATGATTTAGATTACAGACTATGAAAATAATAAATGATAAACCAGAATTCAAAGGATTGTTAGATGTTGCAGTACAGATTTATCAAAAAGAAGGAATCTTAGCATTTTGGAAAGGAGTTGGACCTTATTATTTTAAAATAGCACCAACTACAATCTTGCTATTTATGATGAGTGAACAGATGACAAAATTATACAAGAAATATGTAATGGGCAATAGTTCTGCGTCAGGAGGAGGTTTTTAGGCAATATTGAGTTTTAAATTAATACCCAATTCATCAAAATAAAATTAATGCTAAGATAAATGTATTAATTAGATTTTCCTGTGAAATCTGTCCCATGAGAGAAAAAGAGGAAGAAATACATTTACGCATGAATACAGTGGTATGGAACAACCCACATATTTAGAAAGAAAAATCCATTTATTTAGTGAGAAATAACTTATGTATTTGTAAATAAAACAACCCATGTGTTTAGAAAGAAAGCAACCCATGGATTTAGAAAGAAAATTAGCAACCCCTAGATAGATTATTACCCAGAAATAGTTAATAAATAAATACATGTGAGTTATAGGGTTTCTAATCTTATTTCTTCCATGGAACTTTTTCAACAATAAGAGTTAAATCCAACCAGCAAAATTTTTCTACAATTTTACTTTTCAGAATGGTCATACCTTACCAGATAATTCTAATCTCCATCTTACAAATTAGTGCATGAACTCGCCAAAAATTTTGTTTGAGTGTCATAAAACAATCCATCCCTCCAAGAAGTGTATTAAATAAAGATGTTAGTAATCTAGAGAGGATTCTAAAATCATAAATTTCAAATAATTAGGAATTAAAAAAGGTTGAAATATTTTTTTGCTTTTTAAAAAAAAATGTAGTTTCAAATATCAAAATTTTTAACTTATTTCAAATGATCTCTCTTTTGAAAAAATTAAAATTAATTTTATCCAAAAAATAACCAAAAAACTTTATAGGGACCTCTATTTGAAATATTCAAGCTTTTGAGGAGAAATAGGTCCTAATTAATAAAATTAAAAAAACTAATTTTGCCGAGCTTACAATATAATTTTATCTTTTTCAAGGCTTAACATAACAAAAACAGTTTTTGTTAATAAGGCTTAACATAACAAAACTGTTTTTTGTTATGTTAAGCCTTGAAAAAGATAAAATTATATCGAAAGCTCGGCAAAATTAGTTTTTTTTGTATACAATTAGGACCTATTCCTCTTCAAAAGCTTGAATAACCAAAAATAAACATAATTTAAATAAAAAACACAATAAAGCTTTTTATATTTTTATTTGGTTGACTTTTAAAAAAACAAAAACAAATACAATAGAACTTTTTTACATTCGTTTTATAAAGAGGTACATAACTATTTTAAACTATTCACAATTTGCAATTTTAAGCAGTCTTATTTCTAATGTATAAATTTATTTTTTTAAAAAAAAATCCCCTTATTATTAATTTAAAATAGAATATAGAATCAAAATTATATACTTTGGCACTAATAGTCAAAATTATTTTATACTAATTTATACAAATTTTAACTCATTTAACTAAAAATTATAACGTTTTTGCATATAATCCATTGTATATGATGTTGGATTGTACAGTGGATTCTAGCAACTTTATTTATAAAAGTAAGAAAGAACGATTTTCTAACCTGAAAATTATAGTTTTTAATTCCAACACGAATTAACTAATTTTATAGCCAGTGATATCCACTGGTCATACAAAAATTATATTAAAATATAAATATAATTAAAGAAAAAATGAATCAGGAAATATAAAGGAGTAATAATAGTATTATGTATTACTAATTATTTCTTTAATATAAATAAATATAGTTTACAAAACTTGGAATAAGCCAGTCATTTAAATCCACCAACGCTTTCATATGACTTGAAATTCGACTAGAGTAAACTAAACAAACTCCGTGATACAGCTTTAATTATTTATAACACTATGATTTTGTGATCTGAACATAAAAATATTTATTTTATTTCTATGATATGGTAGAGAAAATATAAAGGTAAGTTTTTAAAGAAAATATAGGATATCCAAGTAGAGAATGAACTTGCTTCAATAACAATTATAGAAGTGTTGATTCAGGTCAGATTAAACTGCTTAATACTTTTGATAAATCATCAATTTATTTATCAAACGCCACCAACAAGCAATTTTCAATCAATCTCTATCTACATCCTTAACAATGCTTTGCAGCAAATAAAAGTATTCAGTCCCTTCATTATCTTATTGGGGCACAACAATTTTAGATTGAATTAAGCCAAAATTTAATATATCAACTACAGAATTTAATTATACTTCAGTCAACTTTTATGAAGTAATATACTACTTTCTGAATTCTTAAAACAAATACACTAAGTACTTATATTTTTACTTAAGTTTTAATAACTTTATTAAGGAGATTTTTAAAAAAAAAAAAGATTTTAGTATCAGTTTTAAAATAATAACTTATTGTGCAATAAATTTAAGTTCTTAAAATAGATGGACAGAAATTTGGGTCTTTTTAAGTCCGTGCTCTAGAATCACAATTAGAGCTGCTAATAATGATCGTAAATAACATAATTGGTAACTATCGTAACAGATAATTACCAAGAACCTAAGAAATATTATAATATTAGGTAATCTAAAGAAATAGGTACTCCTAGGAGATACAGTTCACCCAGAAAGAATATTCTGTTTATAGATGGAATAAAAGAATTTAATAGATTAGATAAAACAATAAAATATTTCAAAGTAATAAAGCAATTCAAAAATGTATAACTTGATCCCCTATATTTGAAAATTATGAAAGCCTATTAGTGTTACAATTAAGTTTTCTAAATGTAAAAATTGTATATTTGAATTTTTTATGCATGTCTATTTGTAAGTAGCTTTACTAAATAAATATAAATTTCATTTCAACTGGTTACCTATAATAACCATTATTAACCATCAATTACCAATATTTGCTGCTAAAGGTAAAAATAAACTAACCTTCTTCAACACTAGTAATTTTGGAACACTAGTTATATTTTATTGATTTTTTTTTTTTTTTTTTGGTTAAAAGAGGTAGGAATAAGCATTAAATATCAAAAGCAAAAAATAGTGTGTGAAAATTAGACAAGATACATTTTTTTAGGAAGGAGGGGGGGACCAAAAAGACCCAATTTTTTAAAAAATTACAGTTCATAATTTGATAAGTTTTAATCCATCACTTGATCCCTTGAAAGTGGTACCATAACAAGATTATCTAATAACTGCATCTAATAACCAAACATTTATAATTCCATTGATTAAAAAAAATTCAAACAGGTAATCAGCAAAATTTATGTTAAAATAGGGCTAAACATATTTTTTTTAACTATAATTACTTTTCAAATAATTTTTCAATCATAATTTAATAACTACAAAACAATTTACAACTATTTACAACAAATTGTCAAAAATAATATACAAAAAAATAACTAGAACAAAAAAGAATTAGCCAAATACGGTCCAAATAATAACAGGCATTTGGTCATTAAACTTTTTAATGCTTACTTTTATTTTTTTATTAAATAATCATATTCAAAATATTAAACATTTTTCTTTAAACATATACAAATTCAGATAATAGTAGAAAAAATCTAAGAAAAGTTAGAAGATGAGAGGCCATGCTTAACAACAATCAACAGGAATACGTTATAAAGTATTTACTCATATTTTTTAGTTCTTTTTGTTTCTACTTCTTTTTGTTTCTGATTATATTATTTTTTTATAATTTTGACGTATCATGTAACGTATTATAAATAAAACTAATTCTTTGTAGTAGTTTAAAGTATTTTTTTAAAAGCAAGCTTACATTTAATAAGGCAAAAAAGACAATATTTGGTTGAAGTCCATAAAGGCAAAGTTTCTTTCACATGCTTAACCTGATAAATTATTTTATTACAACCAAGACTATTTCAGGTTTCGCTAAGAAGGCAAGTAAGTATATAAAAAATAAATAAAATATACAAAAAAATCTTTTAAACTAATTACAAAATAAAAAAAAACTCTCATGTATAATCAAAGAAACCCAAAACTAAACTTGCTTTTTACTAAAAGTAGATTAAATAAAAAAAACATGTTATATTTTATTATTTTACTAAGCGTTTTATCTTGAGCTAAAAATATATAATTTAATTCTAAAATATCTACAATTTTATAACATCTCTGGCAATTCATATCACTAATAGTACAAAATAATTATAAGCTTTTTTAAACAAGTTTAAAGTAGATTGTTAACTTATTACAGACTATCAACAGAACGTTCAATAACATATCCAAACTTATACATTAGAGGTTCAGATAAGGAAATCTAGCTGGGAAGATGTCAGAGTAACCATTAAAAACTCAAAATAGATGGATTTAGCTGGTTTAAGCATTTAAATTTATTTTTTACTTATACTAAGCTATTTTCTTCGACCAGTGTTCTATGATTGATGGTTAAATACAAAGATTATATTGACTTTAATTTTACTTAAACAAAATCCATTGGAGAAAAAACTATCTAAAAAATAAAGCTTGATATCAACTATTTTGGACTGCTGTCTTCTTTTATAAGCTTTTTTTGTATTTACAATGAGAAAATAAACTAACTACCAAAAAACAATCTTAATTATTTATTTAGAATTTCATTATCATAAAATAATCAAGTATCACTTTTTCGAGCCACTGGTTTAATTTTTTTCACATAAAAAACCAGGATAAATCAAATAAAAGTAATAATTATTTTAAACAATAAATACAAAAATATCATATAAAAATAATTAAAATTCCCTTTAAAATATTACTGATCAATAAGTAAGAAAAAATCTCAATGATTCAAATATTAAAAAACATTTTTTTCTGACACTTTAAAAAGGAAGAAATTACTTTGCAAAAACAAAAAATTAAAAAAAAAACAACCAAATGAAACCCTAAAATAATTTAAAATAAAATAACAAGCAGCATGCGTAGAGGAGAATAAAGTATATGCAATTTATTTAATTTTGTTTAAGACAAAAACAAGGCCCCTATAACATAAGCTTTTATATCAATCCTTTAGGTTTTTTCATTTAAATTTTAGGATGAAAACTTATGTATTTGCACTAAAAATCAAAAGTTAGTTTTTCAAATGAATAATCTGTCTGGAGTTTTTAAGTTCATGTGAGCGTTTTTTTACCAAGTTGTCTATCTGTCTGGGGCGTGGAATGCCTTTTATTATCATAACTCCCCAAAAGTTCATACTAAAGAGTAGAAGAATCTTTAGGTCTAGTCGTGCTTTCAGAGAAATATTTTTATAATATCATTAACAGTTATTATTAACTCATCAAAAATTATAGATATGGTGAAATATATTTGGGTTGATTTCAAATATACATGGCATGCATATAGTATTATATAAGACCAGAAAATTTCATTTCATCGTCAGCAATAGTTCAATTTTCAACAACACATATACAACACCGGCAGTCAACGAAGCATCCACCATCGATGGGTCTTCAGCCTCCTCCTTTCTGACTGGAGCAGGAAGTGGGAGGAAAGGGTAAGTCAGAGAAGCCGCCCCCTCACTGGTCAGAAGTTAGCCGACCATGTGTTGGGACTGTGGTGGAGACTTTTAGTCACGCGAAGGTGCAATACTCCTTGCCAATTGGGGGTATGCTCCTGGCGGAGGGGTTTTACCTCAAGAGAGTTTTAGTGGGGTAAGGCTGACAATCGCTGCTACGGTACCGGCTGGGCAGTCGAGAAGTCGGTCAGTCCCCACACTCCAAGGTATCGGTGCCATGGGGTAGGCTTCGGGAAATCCTAGGTAGACGAACCTTCGGATGATCAGAAGCCATCCCTTTTTAGGGGTGTTAGCTGCTTTGATTCCGAGGGATAAAGCTTTCTCCAAGAGGCCGTCGCGTTTCCCCTCCATTGACAAAAAAAACACATATATGTCTCTTAAAAAAAGTGTTAAAAAACAAAAAATTATCTAGGTAAATAAATAGTCTCTCCACTAAAAAAAATGTTAATAAATTTACTAGAGAGTTAACTTTCTGCCACATCCAGCCATCAGTCTATAAAAAGCCCAAAAAATACAACAATCAAAATAACTAAAAACACATAAAGTCTAACATAAAGCTAAAAGAAAAATACAAAACAAAACAAAATTAAATAAATAAATCGGCATTAAATGAATCTTCTCATCGATTTATTTAATTAATTTTGTTATTGTTTTGTATTTTTCTTTTAGCTTTATGTTAGACTTTTTGCATTTTTAGTTATTTTAAGATTGTTGTATTTCCTGGGCTTTTTATAGGCTGATGATGGCCGGATGCGGCAGAAAGTTAACTCTCTAGTAAATTTATTAACATTTTTTTTAGTGGGGAGACTATTTACCTATTCTTGTATTACTCCACGGAGCAGTTATTTATATGAGAAAATTATCTAATTTAAGTATTATTAAGTTGGCACGACTGGATCTTTTTTATATAATAAACATGAATGCTATTTTAATTTCAATGAAGCTTTAGATTTAGTCCATTCACTGGTGTTATGCAGCATCGAGCAAGGTAAGTACTTGGATGGGTTAGTGCTGGAAATAACAAACTTGTCTGAAGACGAGTGAAGGGAGTCTGAAGAGGTGAGGATGAGTGTTACTAATATGTTAAGGAGAGAAAAAGTTCACATGTACTATGAACCATATTTATATAAGAGGAGGAAGAGAGGCAATAGAGAGGTTATAGTAGGCTACCTGTTTGCGACTTTTGACAGTTTTAAGAGCATCATATTTAATGATTAATGCTTAGTATTTAATTACTAATGATTTATATATTATGTTTTCCTATTATAGTACAACACACAATTAAAATCAGTCAACAGAGTGGAAAATAATAGGAGGTAACCAATGAGGTTATTCCTACATATTAAACCACACCCACTATTTCATATCGGGCTAAACTCATTGGTTCCTTGCCACTATTTTTCTACACTGTCAACTAATTTCAATCGTGTGAAACAGTCAGTGAATGAGATAAACTTATAATTTGATTACTAATTTAAGTGTAAAAGTTTCTTTTTTAAAAAAGAAAGAATGTTTTAAAAAAAATGTTAATACTTATATCAGAGAGTATTTGTTAAATACACTGAGACAATTATAAAAAAAAGTAAATTATTTAAAAATAATTAACTAAGAAAATAGCAAACTTTTGTTTGATAATCAGGTAAAGCTATCAATTATTTATATAACGTTAAGAATATCAACAATAATATTAATATTAAAAAGGGCATTAATTATAACAAATATTTATCAGATTTAAAAAAAAAATAAACTAAAAAATAATGGTAAACAAAGTAAAAACAAAATCATTTAGGTTTAAATTTAAACCTACAGAGCTAATGATAGGAAGGCTTCTAAAGGCAGGAGTCATGCTGTTTCTTCAATGTGTTAGTTTTCTGTAACATAAAAATATATTTTAAACATTTCTAAAAAACTAAATTAAGGTATATATGTATATAATATATATATATATATAATATATATATATATATATATATATATATATATATATATATATAAGTGTGAGAGAGAGAAAGTTATACATGGATATAACTTTTACAAAAAGTTTCAATGTTTAATGTCTTACTTAGGCCAAGTGAAACTCATTTGAAATCCTATGGAATATGACAAGTTTAATGTAGCTTGTTTGTGAGAACAACTTAATACATAATATTTTTTTACATACTTTATAAATATGAGATAATTTTTTAAGGTAAAGTTGTGTTACTTAAATAAGGTTATTTATTTGATATTATCATCTATATATGTTTAAAGTAAATTCATTTTAAGGGGAAGGGGTGGAAGGAGAAGATAAAGCCTAGTCATTCTCGAAAAAACACAGGGACAAACAAAACACTATCGGGCACACCTGTCATTTTGCCAAATGTTTGAGTAATCATCTTAGAATAATACTATATACAGAAGGAGCACTACTGATAACACGAAAGGCAGTTCACTGGCGGTCTTAAGTAATGCTGCCACTCTAACAATATAAAATTTTCTAAAAGAAAGTTGGCAATACTTCCAGTTACTGAATTATTATGTTCTATTATTAATTAATGATTAATTATTCATAAAATACTAATATAAATATCAGTGCATTACAATATTTAAAGCATTTTAAATTGCAGTTTAACGTATTTATTAAAATTACATTAAAAGTAGTCCTCGTCAACTAAATGTAGATTCTTGTATTCCGCAACCCTTTTGCCATCTAAGACCGGGTTTATTAAATACTCAGCAGGTGTTTTAAGTTATTATATTTGTTCTTTACGATCTTTCTTCACTAATAGATATTTATGACACATATTTAAAATAATGTTTTGTTGTCAGGTTGGCAGCATTACTTAAGTGCACCAGTCAACCAGCTTTCGTGTTATCAATGGAATTACATTGTGTTTACGTTCCTGTGCTCTTTCTATATATAGTATTATTCTAAGGTAATCATATACAAATTATTTAATTTTTATGTAATTATTTATTTACTCCTTTTATTTACACAGGAATCCTATAGAGTAAGTAGATTTCTTCTCCTCTTTCCAACCCTCTTCCCTAAAAATGTTTTAGTTTAAAGTAAAATTTTCAAAAGCCATATAATATAAAGGTAAAATAAGCTTAGAAGCTTTGTGCCATGCCTAGTAGAGCATTTTATTTGAATAATAATAGTAGTCATTTATGCACCAAGAGAGTAAAGAATGCTATTATTTCCCTGAGCAGTTAGAGTAGGACACACGGTTAAAATCAATTGACAGCGTGGAAAATAGTGTTGAGGAACCAATGAGCTTGACCACATATGAAATTGTTAGTGTGGTTTACCATCCAGGACTAACCTCCCTAGCATTATTTTTCCACACTGTCACTTATTTTAACTGTGTGTCATACAACAGTTGGTTCCTAAGGCGAAAGCCGAGGGAACCAAACCATTAAACTGTGTTGAAGCTGAGGAAGTTATGACTATTAACTTTCGAGGGGAAGTCGACGGAGGTAATTGCTAGGGGAAAAATAGCCTACGGAGGTAATTGTTAGGGGAAAACGTCATTTTACTCCCAAGGTGCATACAAAATAGTATCTCCAGCGGTTAACGTAATTAATTATTATTACATAAACTTATTTTAACTAAGTTTTGTTGTATTTTATTTTAATTTTTTACTCCAAGGGAGTGATATGTAATTTTTTTTTCACCCTTGGGAGTGAAAAGTGCTTCTTTACTCTCTAAAAACTAATTAATAGACTTCACATTAAACTCTGCCTGGAGATAAAAATTAATATTTTCCAAAGGGCAATAGTAACGATAAGTATATTTGAGGCTGCAAAAAAAGCATAACCTTTGCTAAAACTAATATACTGTCATCTACTTATTGCTTGATAGGTCAATATTAAATGAGACATTTTAAGCTATCAAATGAGTTTTAATTGTGCCATATTTAAGCAATATTATATAAAAAATAATGAGGTGTCAAGTGGAACTGTGGTTAGAGAACACAGTACTGTATAATATTATACAGTATAATAGGAGTATATTATATAATATTATGAGTTTTTAGTTCAAATTGGTCTAAAGATAATAAAAAATTAATTTACCTACCTTTGAATAAAGTCTTTTTCAGGATACATAATTATAAAAAACAACACAAAACAAACAACTACAAATTTTAAAAACACAACACTATCATCTACAATCAAGCTCTCTTTTTTTTTTATTTGTTCTTGAGCATGTTGGCAGGTGATAGTGTTATATTTTAAAATTTGTAAATAGTTATTTTTTGTTATTATTTTATAATTATACACCTTGAAAAAGACGTAATATACAGTTGAAAGCTTGGTATTTTTTTATCTTTAGACCAGTTTCACCTAAAAACTCATAATATTTAATGGTCTAGTCTCTAACCTTTTAATACATTATTAAACGATCTTTCTCTTAAAATAATTATAGATAGCTGCAATGTGAAGTAGTATATACATAAACTAATAACAAGTCTCTTCACAAAACTGTTTTAATTATAAAACATGAGCCGAATTTCGACCACTTCTGGCCATCCTCAGTCATGCTAAATTGAGTGCCGAGTTATATATAGTCCTTCAGAGGCCTAGGACTCATTTCTCTTATAAGACCTTATAGTCCGTCAAGATATCACTATGCTCAATGTACTAATTTAAGTTATCAAGATCTCTCATAAAAAAATTGATTCTAATAAAAACTATGAGCTTTGAACACATCTGGTTGTGCTAAAACAACTGAGCCACAAAGGCAGATTACAGCATTTCTTTCGTGATTATACACTATAGCGATGATGAAGAGTAATACAGAAAGTATGTTTCTCAAACAGTACCAACAAGAAAGATTTAATTAATTAAATTAATTAATACATTTTTTAGTTAATACATTAACTAAAAAATATTTGTTTTAATACATTAGATATGTTTAACTACCGAATATCTGTTTTAATGTTTATCCTCTTAACTTCAAAAAGAGTTGTAAGTAATACACATGACAGCCAGCGTATTGTAAGTAATCAGTTGACAGCGTGGGAAAATATTGTTGAGAAACCAATGAGTTTGATCCAATATGAAATTTTAGGTGTGGTTTAATATGTAGGACTCATTGGCTCTCTCACATTATTTTCTTACACTGTCAACTGATTATAACTGTGTTTATTACTATAGACCCAGTAGATTAATCATTGAAGATATGGAATCAAATTCCTTAGGATTGCAGACTATCTTATTTTTTTAAAGAAGTTATTAAATATTACTTTGACGTTGCCAAGAGTATTTTTTTAAACTATAATAATACAAACTGGTCAAAAAACTTTTCCTTATCATTAAATTCATTAAATTTATACTGCACAAGTATTTGGACTCGCTTTGCTTGTCCTCGGATATTAATAACATCCAATTCATTTCCAGCGGTCACCCATCCAAGCACTGAACACACTCAATGCAGCTTAACTTTTATGATCTAACAAAAATCATTGATGTAATTGTCGTATTAAAACAACACTTGGTGAACTTTATTATTGCGTAAAGGTATGCACTTGTACTGAATTTCCACTCCATTAGATTATTTTCTGATTCTTGGATTTTTTAAAAAACATATACCAAGTCATTCAATAATTAAACTAATGTTGATAATGTGATGAAACGTGACACATGTGTTAGTCTTATATATGACTACATGCCTGCTAAATCTTATTGACAAAAAAAAAATTTTTTTTGAGGTAGTACGTAATTGAGCACTTTATTGGACCGTTTTTTGGATGAGAAGCCAATCATTATTGTTATAGGAGGTTATTTAGTACTTTTCACCTCCGAGGACAATAATGAATGTAAAAAAAAACTCCTAGGACGTAAAAGTAATTCATATATTGCCGCCATTACTGTAATGTAGCGTGTTCAAAAAAACAATCTGTGTAAAACCTTTATGAGGTTTCTTTAAAAACATTTATTTTGTTTCTGTTTTTGTTCGTAGACTAATTTTTTCGTTTTTAAAAGGTGTTCTAATTGACAATTTTTTGTGTGTTTATTTGTAAAGCTTTTACATTTTTGAGTAAAAGTGTGAAGCTATGGATGAATTCAATGACGATGATAATATGGAGTTAATTGGACTTTTTTTTTCAATTAAGTATATAGCGCAGTTTATTTAATGAGTGCTACCTCAAAAAAAATAGTGTATGCCATTTGGCTGAGAATTTCTTTATGTCTTGGCAATTTTTCCCGACTCGCTTCGCTCGTCGGTAAATCTAATTGCCGTGACATAAAGACACACTTCTCAGCCTTATGGCATAAATAACTATTCCGGATAGCACAACTAAACCTATAAATTGATTTTTGTACTAAGTTTTAACTCTCTAGCATAAATACACTAGGAGCTATAATGATAACAGACACACACAGACAGACAACTTTGTGAAAACCACTCAGGAGGTCTTAAAAACACCTGAAACGGATATTTCAGGTGAAATCCTGGGTTTGGACATTTTACAAACACAATACATTTCCATGTACCTACAAGAAAATGAGGAAAAGTAAAAATCATTTATCACTTAAAAGAATTCAATTAATGACAGAATTTTCTCTCTTTTTACTTATGTAATGTATATTTTCAAATAAACTGTACATTTCTTGGATGACAAATAAATTTGCTATAATAAAGAGAATATTTACACAAAATAATTAATGATTTATTTAAACTGGCCAAATTGAGACAAAAAGTCTCCTCTTCCATTCCTCCAGAATGGAATATATGAGAAGTTGTTTAATTGTAATTATCAAAAGAAAAAAAGTTAGTATTTCAAAATAAAAAAGTATTAATTTTACCATTCCAAAATTGAAGCCATCCTCTCAGCGCTGCTTGCATTCATACATTGTCTAAGTTAGGAAACAACAAATTAACTTCAAATTGAGCAAAGATATTAAGTTATACTTAATACTTTTGGATAATTATAAGTGAGAGATTAAAATAAAAGGAGTATTATACAGCAAGAAGTTAATAAGAGAAGATGAAATAATTAAGAACAGATTATATGAATGCTTTCTAGCAATGGAATGGCATAGTTGTGCTGAATGCATGAAAAAAGTTATGGTTAGATTAGTTCTAAACAATATGTTATTATTTATGTGAATGATTTTGGTTGAATAATTATTTTAAGTTTAAAAATAAACTTAAATAAATAAACAAAATAAAAATTAGTGTGTTTAAAATTCTAAAATGCTAAGAGGCAATGGAATGGATAAATGCAATATAGTTTTCGATGGCTTTGATTTCATTAGTTAAAAGAAGAATGGTTATTAGTGATGAAAAAAAACAATAAAATGAACTAAGCAGTGCTAAGAAAGAAGACCATAAAATAAATCATCTACAAATAGCAAGGTATTACTACTATGTTGCCAACAATATAATGAAATTGTTAATGGATTGAATGCAGTAAAGTAAGTTATTTTCTTTGACCGTTAATTTGGTTCCTAATGCAAGGCCAAAGGTACCAAGAATAATAAATCCTGAGGAGTAGGGAGGAAATTATATATTTTACTACCGAGATGAAAATTAAGGAAAATAAAAGTTATTTTTTCCCTAGGCTCAGTCAATTATTTAATAATATATTATTTAATAATTATTTTGAGGGTAAAAGAGTAATTTATTCCTGTGGTGTATACAAAATTTTTTCTACAAAACAAATTTAATTGTATTAAATCCGCAAAAAAAAATCATTTGGTCCAAGTAAAAAAGTTATTTAAGTGACAACAGAACAACTAACCTTGAGCTTATAAGCTAAACAAACCTAATACTAATAACGGGAGAATACTATGCTATAAAAAACGAAAGCTGTTAAGTTTAAATCCCATGTCATAAGGTAAGGGATTAAATTATTTTGACATGTTTTAAAAGCACGAGATATAGTACTAAACTCACTTATTAATTCTATACGTGACATCACAAAAAAAAAAAAAAAAAAAAAAATTGGCTCATAACAAAAGCAAACAATCAGATTGTTTTATTGGTTAACTATGAACCAAAAGTGACCAACAATAGCATTACTTTATTATGTAAACAAAAAATTATTTTAGGTTAAGTCCCACGATGTATCCCACTGTTTAAGTAATATATAAACCAAGTAGGGAAACAAACGCAATTTCTGTCAGACATGGAATGTAGCATATTTTGTCCACCAGAGAGTTGGCTAAAATTTTCTTAGTGGCTCGGCCATCTTGTTTTACACTTATAAATGTAAACAAACTGTTGACACCATTCGACATTATTGTTTTTAATGTGTTGCTTTTTACTTTTTAGTATAAAATGTTTATAATTTGCATAACAAATATATTATGTCACATCAAATAGAGGTTTAAGTAATCCTTTAAATTACTTAAAACAGGCTAATTAAACTTTTTTTGTGTGCTCTACTCAACTTTTCATATTTTTGCAAGTCATAAGAGTTTTTCCCATCAAATATTAATATTATTGATAATGAAAAATAATTAACCTTAAGTATTTGAATATAATCATAGTAATCGTAATTTCAAGTTACATTTAAGACAATAAACTTCCTCCGCATGTAAAAAATACAAAACATGTAATATACCTCTAGTCCAGTTTCTTTTTTCTTTAACTAAATAATTGTAACAGTTATTTCACAGAATTCAAAACAAATTTTTTAAAGTACCTTAATAATGTTCGAAAGCATGATAAAAAATAAAACACCTTAAATTATCAGTGTTGCCAATAAAATAGAACACAAAAAATGTTTTGCTAGAGGGCTCATACACAGTTTTTTCAAATTTAGGAATTTTTATATTTTTGAGCCAGCTATCAGCTGATCACGCAAGGCTGGATTTTTTTACATGGGTTAGTATAAGTTTCCCAACTTGGTTGATATATTTCTTTACCCACTGTATTTAAAGTTAGAAAGCAAAGACAATGTTATGTTTATCAAGCTCTCTTTTTATCAAGTTACAATGGTAAATGATTAATGTAATAGTAACCAATTAATACTACTGACATTATAGTAGTAATAGGAAGTGTAGGCATATTTTAATACTTAATGAAAAATTAAATTATGTCACAAAAAATATAAAAAAAATGAATTAATCAAATTAAAATACAAATAAAATATATAAATGAAATACAATATGTACAAAGTAGTTAATGTTGGAAACAATCTATTATTTATTTATCAATGTTTTAAAAAAAAAACAGGAAGAATTCTTCATTATTAACATCCTATTATCAAAGTTATTTGTTATAAATATTCCATTACTTTAAACTATAAATAATAATAATAATAAATTATTTTTCAACGCTTTTTTAATTATATAAAATGAAACTGTCAGTTTTCCAACACTAACATTAATATGAATGTAAAAGAATATGAAACCAAAAATAAAAATATTTCTAAATCAATGAAATATCAATAATATATTTTTAAAATGTTTAATATTAAAAAAAAAGTTCAAAACGCCATAACTAAAGAAATGTCTTCAGTCTTCACAGATTTTAAAAATAATACCAGAACGAGAACAAATAAAATTTCTGAAAATGTAAAGAATATGAGTTAAACAGAAGTTTAAAAAATAACACACAGTAAGAAATACTATTATACAGTAAATATAGTATACTAAATATAATATTCTGTAATATAATTATTTAAAATTTAAATAGTAATTTTAAGTAAATTTTTTCTACATGTACAGATAAGTTTTTTGCTCCACGAGGTTGTTTTATATGGGATTGTCACATGGCAACAGGGTTCTTTAGAGTTAAGCATTTTCCTAAAAAAGAATCTCATATAATATAAGTGTTACAACAGCCTTATTTTTTGTAAAAAATACTATTGGCCGTAAATTAACTTTTGGTTAAGCATGAACATTAAAACTAAATGTTAATTTTAGTGTTATAAAAGGTCCTAGGGATTTAACCACAATACAAAAATATTAAATAAAACAACATTAATTAAAATTAAATACAGAAATTATTGATGCTATCGCACAACTTATCATTAGAAAAAAAAAACAGAAAAACTACAAAAAAGAAATACCTACAGAAACGAGTATTACTGTTCCTCTTTTTTAAGAAAAGTTATGTGTTTGCAAAAAATTCCGGGATGTCACTGGAATTATCCGTTTCAGGAGTTTTTAAGGCCTCCTGAGTGGTTTTTGCAAAGTTGTCTGTCTGTATGAGGGTGTGTGCGTGTCTGATATCATCGTAGTGTCCAGTGTATTTATGCTAGAGAGTTGAAATTTTGTACAAAAATCAGTCTACCGCTGTAGACAATTTTGATTTATTAGATTATTCAATCAAATAAATATAAATAATCCAGTAATGAAACAGCAAAAGTTTTGAAAAATCATAAAACACGAAAGAAGATCCGATTCAAAGTTGGCACGCATGTAGCCATGTACAAGACTAACATATGTCCAAAGTTTCATCTCATTATCAGCATTAGTTCATTTTTTATCAAATGATTTGTATAAGTTTTTTTAAAAAATTGTAAAAATCAGAGAATAATCCAATTGAGTTGAAATTTAGATCATAAAAGTTAAGCCGCATCGAGCTTAGTCAGTGCCTGGATAAATAACCACTGGGAAAGAAACCAATGAATTTACTATCTGAGAAAAAGCGAAGCGAGTTTGAAGACGTGTTGCAGCATGAATTCAATGACTCTTATTTCTCAGGATGAGGGAAGTGAGTCCGAAGCTGGGAGACTGAACGTAGAGAATCTGATGTGATGAGAAGAACCAAGTTACCCCGTACCCGATTTATTATTTATTTTGGGATCTCTATGTTCAAAAACTCAAACATTTAATTATGTAACTGTTAAAATGATTTCCCATCCCTACAGGATATATGGAAACGTTGGACAGTATAATAGTTGCAATTATTATTGTGAGACGTTAGTACAGCAAAAGATTTGCCGTGTGTGAAATTGTATACAAAAAATCCACCTGGAGCAAATACTTATATGTACATCTAGACTTAAGTTTTTAGTATATTATTGAAATGTAGCATAATTTAAAATGAAAACACCAAGATTATTATTGTTTCAGGCAATATTTTCATATGTTCATTTATATTTTTTAACTATCCATGGTTTGAGTTTTAATTGAATAAGTTGAAATTTTGTAAAGTATCGTCACAAATCATATGAAATATACAGCATGCTTTAATTTGATTAGTTTTCACAAAAATCAGATGCCAAGAGAACAACTGTAAAACCAAAATTTGGTTAGTTTTATACCCACCAAGTGTAAACAAAAATGTTTAATCAGTGACAGTTTTCACTAGAAAGACCTCTTAAATTATAATTAATATAACCATAGTTTAATATCCTGTAAAATTTGACAACTAAAGAAATTAAATAAATTTAGAAGTCTTTTTATGGTGAAAATATCACTAATCAAATTTTAAGTTTCAGTAGGCATGCACAACCCAACTTGTCACTAAAACAATATTTTAAACATTCATCCCGCTACAAAGAGTTTGTGTCAAACAGTCAAGAAAGCAAAGAAAGATCCAAGGATAAGAAAATTGAATGTCACGTATTTTTAAAAATTAATCAGTAGTTATTATCAGGGAAAAATAAGATGACACGATATAATTGTGCGAGAGACACCCAGGAAATGTAACAAGCAAAATGCAATGCTACATCTGGGAACTGTTCCATCTTTCGACATTCGTCATCATTGATAGCTCGACATAATGTCATGTCCCACTCTGTTTCGTTACGTCTAACTCATCAGGGCGCCGACAGAGCCTAAACTCACTCTGACCTTCAATTATTTCCGAAGAATATAATGTGAAGTAACAACGTAACGAAACAGAGTGGGACATGACATTATGTCGAGCCATCAATGATGACAAATGTCGAAAGATGGAACTGTTCCCAGATGTAGCATTGCATTTTGCTTGTTACATTTCCTAGGTGTCTCTCGCACAATTATATTGTGTCAACTATTCATGTTTTGCAAAACTCAGTAGTATCAAATGATATAAAAATAAGATACTACTAACTGGAGACACTATTCACAGATATGTAAACAGGAGATGGGAAATTTCAAAAAATTGCTCATATCTAAAGAGGATTTGATAAACTTTATTAATAAGAAAGTTTGTTGTTTGACCGAGATTTTGTGATAACACTATAATTTTTTAAAAAAACTAGTTTTAATTATACTTGGTATAATATCACAATAAAATACAATAAATCAGATGCATTTTGGGAAGTATCCCATCAACAGTGTATATATATACTAAACTTTAATTTATTATTGCTATGTGTAGGTTAGAAGTATGTGTAAGTTAGAAGGGAGGAAGACATCTTGTATTTTATTGAGATATTAGACCAAGTATAATTAAAACAAGTTATTTTTTTTAAAATTATAGTGTTTTGTTTATTATATAAATAAAACACATGCTTAATGCCTTCGACAACTGTAGTAATAAATCAAATCATTGGAGTCAATATTTTCTTTAAATATAAAAAAAGAATTACCTAGTAGGTTGTTCGTAAAAATTAGAAGTAGTTGAATTAAAATATGTGGTTAGTAGATAAACAACAGCTTCATACGTAGACATCATAATGGCTGTGTTGGGTATTTGCCTAATAAGCTGTGTCATAAGTCCTCGGTAAACACCTCGATAACCTTCCTCCTTAACAACTAATGATAAAGTCTGCCAGAAACTTTTATACTTAGAACCTTCCTCTCTCAGTCTTGTTCGGGCTACCTCTGAATAATAAAGAAATTTACAATAAGTTCTACAGTACACACGAGTACAAGTTGATGGTTAAAGAAATAGTCCTTCTTTAAGTACAGGGTGGATCATAGGGTCTCCTATGACTATCCTCTGACTTGGAATCACCAAGAATTGAAAGACTCAACATCTCACCGACACTGTAGAAAAAAGCCGGCTCTGCTCAGAGTTAAATTAAAGCTTATTGGTGGAAAGACGAAGTTGGTGTTGTTAATATTGTAGATCATTACACGGCGCTCACTGAAGTTATCACATAAGTCAAATTTTTCAATTTTTTTTATACGATTGAAGTATTTTTCAGACCTTACTTAACCAAATGTAAAAACCACTTAAGTCAGAACTATTGTTAAATAAGATAAATGACTAAAAATACATTATGACTAATCCAATTTTTTATTAATTTGAAAAAATAATTATAATAATGACTTATAAGCTT
>JACMZG010000002.1:44409184-44437056 GCA_018340805.1 Microvelia longipes
AACCATTAAACTGTGTTGAAGCTGAGGAAGTTATGACTATTAACTTTCGAGGGGAAGTCGACGGAGGTAATTGCTAGGGGAAAAATAGCCTACGGAGGTAATTGTTAGGGGAAAACGTCATTTTACTCCCAAGGTGCATACAAAATAGTATCTCCAGCGGTTAACGTAATTTAATTATTATTACATAAACTTATTTTAACTAAGTTTTGTTGTATTTTATTTTAATTTTTTACTCCCAAGGGAGTGATATGTAATTTTTTTTCACCCTTGGGAGTGAAAAGTGCTTCTTTACTCTCTAAAAACTAATTAATAGACTTCACATTAAACTCTGCCTGGAGATAAAAATTAATATTTTCCAAAAGGCAATAGTAACGATAAGTATATTTGAGGCTGCAAAAAAAGCATAACCTTTGCTAAAAACTAATATACTGTCATCTACTTATTGCTTGATAGGTCAATAAATGAGACATTTTAAGCTATCAAATGAGTTTTAATTGTGCCATATTTAAGCAATATTATATAAAAAATAATGAGGTGTCAAGTGGAACTGTGGTTAGAGAACACAGTACTGTATAATATTATACAGTATAATAGGAGTATATTATATAATATTATGAGTTTTTAGTTCAAATTGGTCTAAAGATAATAAAAATTAATTTACCTACCTTTGAATAAAGTCTTTTTCAGGATACATAATTATAAAATAACAACACAAAACAAACAACTACAAATTTTAAAACACAACACTATCATCTACAATCAAGCTCTCTTTTTTTTTTTATTTGTTCTTGAGCATGTTGGCAGGTGATAGTGTTATATTTTAAAATTTGTAATAGTTTATTTTTTGTTATTATTTTATAATTATACACCTTGAAAAAGACGTAATATACAGTTGAAAGCTTGGTATTTTTTTATCTTTAGACCAGTTTCACCTAAAAACTCATAATATTTAATGGTCTAGTCTCTAACCTTTTAATACATTATTAAACGATCTTTCTCTTAAAATAATTATAGATAGCTGCAATGTGAAGTAGTATATACATAAACTAATAACAAGTCTCTTCACAATAACTGTTTTAATTATAAAACATGAGCCGAATTTCGACCACTTCTGGCCATCCTCAGTCATGCTAAATTGAGTGCCGAGTTATATATAGTCCTTCAGAGGCCTAGGACTCATTTCTCTTATAAGACCTTATAGTCCGTCAAGATATTCACTATGCTCAATGTACTAATTTAAGTTATCAAGATCTCTCATAAAAAAATTGATTCTAATAAAAACTATGAGCTTTGAACATACATCTGGTTGTGCTAAAACAACTGAGCCACAAAGGCAGATTACAGCATTTCTTTCGTGATTATACACTATAGCGATGATGAAGAGTAATACAGAAAGTATGTTTCTCAAACAGTACCAACAAGAAAGATTTAATTAATTAAATTAATTAATACATTTTTTAGTTAATACATTAACTAAAAAATATTTGTTTTAATACATTAGATATGTTTAACTACCGAAATATCTTTTAATGTTTATCCTCTTAACTTCAAAAAGAGTTGTAAGTAATACACATGACAGCCAGCGTATTGTAAGTAATCAGTTGACAGCGTGGGAAAATATTGTTGAGAAACCAATGAGTTTGATCCAATATGAAATTTTAGGTGTGGTTTAATATGTAGGACTCATTGGCTCTCTCACATTATTTTCTTACACTGTCAACTGATTAAACTGTGTTTATTACTATAGACCCAGTAGATTAATCATTGAAGATATGGAATCAAATTCCTTAGGATTGCAGACTATCTTATTTTTTAAAGAAGTTATTAAATATTACTTTGACGTTGCCAAAGTATTTTTTTAAACTATAATAATACAAACTGGTCAAAAAACTTTTCCTTATCATTAAATTCATTAAATTTATACTGCACAAGTATTTGGACTCGCTTTGCTTGTCCTCGGATATTAATAACATCCAATCATTTCCAGCGGTCACCCATCCAAGCACTGAACACACTCAATGCAGCTTAACTTTTATGATCTAACAAAAATCATTGATGTAATTGTCGTATTAAAACAACACTTGGTGAACTTTATTATTGCGTAAAGGTATGCACTTGTACTGAATTTCCACTCCATTAGATTATTTCTGATTTGGATTTTTTAAAAAACATATACCAAGTCATTCAATAATTAAACTAATGTTGATAATGTGATGAAACGTGACACATGTGTTAGTCTTATATATGACTACATGCCTGCTAAATCTTATTGACAAAAAAAAATTTTTTTTGAGGTAGTACGTAATTGAGCACTTTATTGGACCGTTTTTTGGATGAGAAGCCAATCATTATTGTTATAGGAGGTTATTTAGTACTTTTCACCTCCGAGGACAATAATGAATGTAAAAAAAACTCCTAGGACGTAAAAGTAATTCATATATTGCCGCCATTACTGTAATGTAGCGTGTTCAAAAAAACAATCTGTGTAAAACCTTTATGAGGTTTCTTTAAAAACATTTATTTTGTTTCTGTTTTGTTCGTAGACTAATTTTTTCGTTTTTAAAAGGTGTTCTAATTGACAATTTTTTGTGTGTTTATTTGTAAAGCTTTTACATTTTTGAGTAAAAGTGTGAAGCTATGGATGAATTCAATGACGATGATAATATGGAGTTAATTGGACTTTTTTTTTCAATTAAGTATATAGCGCAGTTTATTTAATGAGTGCTACCTCAAAAAAAATGTGTATGCCATTTGGCTGAGAATTTCTTTATGTCTTGGCAATTTTTCCCGACTCGCTTCGCTCGTCGGTAAATCTAATTGCCGTGACATAAAGACACACTTCTCAGCCTTATGGCATAAATAACTATTCCGGATAGCACAACTAAACCTATAAATTGATTTTTGTACTAGTTTAACTCTCTAGCATAAATACACTAGGAGCTATAATGATAACAGACACACACAGACAGACAACTTTGTGAAAACCACTCAGGAGGTCTTAAAAACACCTGAAACGGATATTTCAGGTGAAATCCTGGGTTTGGACATTTTACAAACACAATACATTTCCATGTACCTACAAGAAAATGAGGAAAAGTAAAAATCATTTATCACTTAAAAGAATTCAATTAATGACAGAATTTTCTCTCTTTTTATGTAATGTATATTTTCAAATAAACTGTACATTTCTTGGATGACAAATAAATTGCTATAATAAAGAGAATATTTACAACAAATAATTAATGATTTATTTAAACTGGCCAAATTGAGACAAAAAGTCTCCTCTTCCATTCCTCCAGAATGGAATATATGAGAAGTTGTTTAATTGTAATTATCAAAAGAAAAAAAGTTAGTATTTCAAAATAAAAAAAGTATTAATTTTACCATTCCAAAATTGAAGCCATCCTCTCAGCGCTGCTTGCATTCATACATTGTCTAAGTTAGGAAACAACAAATTAACTTCAAATTGAGCAAAGATATTAAGTTATACTTAATACTTTTGGATAATTATAAGTGAGAGATTAAAATAAAAGGAGTATTATACAGCAAGAAGTTAATAAGAGAAGATGAAATAATTAAGAACAGATTATATGAATGCTTTCTAGCAATGGAATGGCATAGTTGTGCTGAATGCATGAAAAAAGTTATGGTTAGATTAGTTCTAAACAATATTTATTATTTATGTGAATGATTTTGGTTGAATAATTATTTTAAGTTTAAAAATAAACTTAAATAAATAAACAAAAATAAAAATTAGTGTTTAAAATTCTAAAATGCTAAGAGGCAATGGAATGGATAAATGCAATATAGTTTTCGATGGCTTTGATTTCATTAGTTAAAAGAAGAATGGTTATTAGTGATGAAAAAAAAAACAATAAAATGAACTAAGCAGTGCTAAGAAAGAAGACCATAAAATAAATTATTTACAAATAGCAAGGTATTACTACTATGTTGCCAACAATATAATGAAATTGTTAATGGATTGAATGCAGTAAAGTAAGTTATTTTTCTTGACCGTTAATTTGGTTCCTAATGCAAGGCCAAAGGTACCAAGAATAATAAATCCTGAGGAGTAGGGAGGAAATTATATATTTTACTACCGAGATGAAAATTAAGGAAAATAAAAGTTATTTTTTCCCTAGGCTCAGTCAATTATTTAATAATATATTATTAATAATTTTGAGGGTAAAAGAGTAATTTATTCCTGTGGTGTAACAAAATTTTTTCTACAAAACAAATTTAATTGTATTAAATCCGCAAAAAAAAATCATTTGGTCCAAGTAAAAAAGTTATTTAAGTGACAACAGAACAACTAACCTTGAGCTTATAAGCTAAACAAACCTAATACTAATAACGGGAGAATACTATGCTATCAAAAACGAAAGCTGTTAAGTTTAAATCCCATGTCATAAGGTAAGGGATTAAATTATTTTGACATGTTTTAAAAGCACGAGATATAGTACTAAACTCACTTATTAATTCTATACGTGACATCACAAAAAAAAAAAAAAAAAAAAAATTGGCTCATAACAAAAGCAAACAATCAGATTGTTTTATTGGTTAACTATGAACCAAAAGTGACCAACAATAGCATTACTTTATTATGTAAACAAAAAATTATTTTAGGTTAAGTCCCACGATGTATCCCACTGTTTAAGTAATATATAAACCAAGTAGGGAAACAAACGCAATTTCTGTCAGACATGGAATGTAGCATATTTTGTCCACCAGAGAGTTGGCTAAAATTTTCTTAGTGGCTCGGCCATCTTTTTACACTTATAAATGTAAACAAACTGTTGACACCATTCGACATTATTGTTTTTAATGTTTGCTTTTTACTTTTTAGTATAAAATGTTTATAATTTGCATAACAAATATATATGTCACATCAAATAGAGGTTTAAGTAATCCTTTAAATTACTTAAAACAGGCTAATTAAACTTTTTTTGTGTGCTCTACTCAACTTTTCATATTTTTGCAAGTCATAAGAGTTTTTCCCATCAAATATTAATATTATTGATAATGAAAAATAATTAACCTTAAGTATTTGAATATAATCATAGTAATCGTAATTTCAAGTTACATTTAAGACAATAAACTTTCCTCCGCATGTAAAAAAATACAAAACATGTAATATACCTCTAGTCCAGTTTCTTTTTTCTTTAACTAAATAATTGTAACAGTTATTTCACAGAATTCAAAACAAATTTTTTAAAGTACCTTAATAATGTTCGAAAGCATGATAAAAAATAAAACACCTTAAATTATCAGTGTTGCCAATAAAATAGAACACAAAAAATGTTTTGCTAGAGGGCTCATACACAGTTTTTTCAAATTTAGGAATTTTTATATTTTGAGCCAGCTATCAGCTGATCACGCAAGGCTGGATTTTTTTACATGGGTTAGTATAAGTTTCCCAACTTGGTTGATATATTTCTTTACCCACTGTATTTAAAGTTAGAAAGCAAAGACAATGTTATGTTTATCAAGCTCTCTTTTATCAAGTTACAATGGTAAATGATTAATGTATAAACCAATTAATACTACTGACATTATAGTAGTAATAGGAAGTGTAGGCATATTTAATACTTAATGAAAAATTAAATTATGTCACAAAAAATAAAAAAAAAATGAATTAATCAAATTGAAATACAAATAAAATATATAAATGTAATACAATATGTACAAAGTAGTTAATGTTGGAAACAATCTATTATTTATTTATCAATGTTTTAAAAAAAAAACAGGAAGAATTCTTCATTATTAACATCCTATTATCAAAGTTATTTGTTATAAATATTCCATTACTTTAAACTATAAATAATAATAATAATAAATTATTTTTCAACGCTTTTTAATTAATAAAATGAAACTGTCAGTTTTCCAACACTAACATTAATATGAATGTAAAAGAATATGAAACCAAAAATAAAATATTTCTAAATCAATGAAATATCAATAATATATTTTTAAAATGTTTAATATTAAAAAAAAAGTTCAAAACGCCATAACTAAAGAAATGTCTTCAGTCTCACAATTTTAAAAATAATACCAGAACGAGAACAAATAAAATTTCTGAAAATGTAAAGAATATGAGTTAAACAGAAGTTTAAAAAATAACACACAGTAAGAAATACTATTATACAGTAAATATAGTATACTAAATATAATATTCTGTATATAATTATTTAAAATTTAAATAGTAATTTTAAGTAAATTTTTTCTACATGTACAGATAAGTTTTTTGCTCCACGAGGTTGTTTTATATGGGATTGTCACATGGCAACAGGGTTCTTTAGAGTTAAGCATTTTCCTAAAAAAGAATCTCATATAATATAAGTGTTACAACAGCCTTATTTTTTTGTAAAAAATACTATTGGCCGTAAATTAACTTTTGGTTAAGCATGAACATTAAAACTAAATGTTAATTTTAGTGTTATAAAAGGTCCTAGGGAATTTAACCACAATACAAAAATATTAAAATAAAACAACATTAATTAAAATTAAATACAGAAATTATTGATGCTATCGCACAACTTATCATTAGAAAAAAAAAACAGAAAAACTACAAAAAAGAAATACCTACAGAAACGAGTATTACTGTCCTCTTTTTTAAGAAAAGTGTGTTTGCAAAAAATTCCGGGATGTCACTGGAATTATCCGTTTCAGAGTTTTAAGGCCTCCTGAGTGGTTTTTGCAAAGTTGTCTGTCTGTATGAGGGTGTGTGCGTGTCTGATATCATCGTAGTGTCCAGTGTATTTATGCTAGAGAGTTGAAATTTTGTACAAAAATCAGTCTACCGCTGTAGACAATTTTGATTTATTAGATTATTCAATCAAATAAATATAAATAATCCGCAGTAATGAAACAGCAAAAGTTTTGAAAAATCATAAAACACGAAAGAAAGATCCGATTCAAAGTTGGCACGCATGTAGCCATGTACAAGACTAACATATGTCCAAAGTTTCATCTCATTATCAGCATTAGTTCATTTTTTATCAAATGATTTGTATAAGTTTTTTTAAAAAATTGTAAAAATCAGAGAATAATCCAATTGAGTTGAAATTTAGATCATAAAAGTTAAGCCGCATCGAGCTTAGTCAGTGCCTGGATAAATAACCACTGGGAAAGAAACCAATGAATTACTATCTGAGAAAAAGCGAAGCGAGTTTGAAGACGTGTTGCAGCATGAATTCAATGACTCTTATTTCTCAGGATGAGGGAAGTGAGTCCGAAGCTGGGAGACTGAACGTAGAGAATCTGATGTGATGAGAAGAACCAAGTTACCCGTACCCGATTTATTATTTTTGGGATCTCTATGTTCAAAAACTCAAACATTTAATTATGTAACTGTTAAAATGATTTCCCATCCCTACAGGATATATGGAAACGTTGGACAGTATAATAGTTGCAATTATTATTGTGAGACGTTAGTACAGCAAAAGATTTGCCGTGTGTGAAATTGTATACAAAAAATCCACCTGGAGCAAATACTTATATGTACATCTAGACTTAAGTTTTTAGTATATTATTGAAATGTAGCATAATTTAAAATGAAAACACCAAGATTATTATTGTTTCAGGCAATATTTTCATATGTTCATTTATATTTTTTAACTATCCATGGTTTGAGTTTAATTGAATAAGTTGAAAATTTTGTAAAGTATCGTCACAAATATATGAATATACAGCATGCTTTAATTTTATTAGTTTTCACAAAAATCAGATGTCAAGAGAACAACTGTAAAACCAAAATTTGGTTAGTTTTATACCCACCAAGTGTAAACAAAAATGTTTAATTAGTGACAGTTTTCACTAGAAAGACCTCTTAAATTATAATTAATATAACCATAGTTTAATATCCTGTAAAATTGACAACTAAAGAAATTAAATAAATTTAGAAGTCTTTTTATGGTGAAATATCACTAATCAAATTTTAAGTTTCAGTAGGCATGCAACCCAACTTGTCACTAAAACAATATTTTAAACATTCATCCGCTACAAAAGAGTTTGTGTCAAACAGTCAAGAAAGCAAAGAAAGATCCAAGGATAAGAAAATTGAATGTCACGTATTTTTAAAAATTAATCAGTAGTTATTATCAGGGAAAAATAAGATGACACGATATAATTGTGCGAGAGACACCCAGGAAATGTAACAAGCAAAATGCAATGCTACATCTGGGAACTGTTCCATCTTTCGACATTCGTCATCATTGATAGCTCGACATAATGTCATGTCCCACTCTGTTTCGTTACGTCTAACTCATCAGGGCGCCGACAGAGCTAAACTCACTCTGACCTTCAATTATTCCGAAGAATATAATGTGAAGTAACAACGTAACGAAACAGAGTGGGACATGACATTATGTCGAGCCATCAATGATGACAAATGTCGAAAGATGGAACTGTTCCCAGATGTAGCATTGCATTTGCTTGTTACATTTCTAGGTGTCTCTCGCACAATTATATTGTGTCAACTATTCATGTTTTGCAAAACTCAGTAGTATCAAATATAAAAATAGATACTACTAACTGGAGACACTATTCACAGATATGTAAACAGGAGATGGGAAATTTCAAAAAATTGCTCATATCTAAAGAGGATTTGATAAACTTTATTAATAAGAAAGTTTGTTGTTTGACCGAGATTTTGTGATAACACTATAATTTTTTAAAAAAACTAGTTTTAATTATACTTGGTATAATATCACAATAAAATACAATAAATCAGATGCATTTTGGGAAGTATCCCATCAACAGTGTATATATATACTAAACTTTAATTTATTATTGCTATGTGTAGGTTAGAAGTATGTGTAAGTTAGAAGGGAGGAAGACATCTTGTATTTTATGAGATATTAGACCAAGTATAATTAAAACAAGTTATTTTTTAAAATTATAGTGTTTTGTTTATTATATAAATAAAACACATGCTTAATGCCTTCGACAATGTAGTAATAAATCAAATCATTGGAGTCAATATTTTCTTTAAATATAAAAAAATTACCTAGTAGGTTTTCGTTAAAATTAGAAGTAGTTGAATTAAAATATGTGGTTAGTAGATAAACAACAGCTTCATACGTAGACATCATAATGGCTGTGTTGGTATTTGCCTAATAAGCTGTGTCATAAGTCCTCGGTAAACACCTCGATAACCTTCCTCCTTAACAACTAATGATAAAGTCTGCCAGAAACTTTTATACTTAGAACCTTCCTCTCTCAGTCTTGTTCGGGCTACCTCTGAATAATAAAGAAATTTACAATAAGTTCTACAGTACACACGAGTACAAGTTGATGGTTAAAGAAATAGTCCTTCTTTAAGTACAGGGTGGATCATAGGGTCTCCTATGACTATCCTCTGATTGGAATCACCAAGAATTGAAAGACTCAACATCTCACCGACACTGTAGAAAAAAGCCGGCTCTGCTCAGAGTTAAATTAAAGCTTATTGGTGGAAGACGAGTGGTGTTGTTAATATGTAGATCATTACACGGCGCTCACTGAAGTTATCACATAAGTCAAATTTTTCAATTTTTTTTATACGATTGAAGTATTTTTCAGACCTTACTTAACCAAATGTAAAAACCACTTAAGTCAGAACTATTGTTAAATAAGATAAATGACTAAAAATACATTATGACTAAATCCAATTTTTTATTAATTTGAAAAAATAATTATAATAATGACTTATAAGCTTTTTCCCGCCTACCCTAGAGTTATTCAAGGTAGGGGTCTCTCAACCTTAAATCTGCTTGTAGGAGTCTCCCTACCTTAGACCTCTAGGTAGAAGGTTTTCTACCTTAAACATTTAAGTAGAGGGTTTTCTACATTAAATCTCTAGTAAGAGATTTCCCTATCTTAAATCTCTAGGTAGGGGTTCCCCTATCTTAAATCTCTAAGTAGAGGTCATTCTACCTTAAATCTATAAGTAGGGGTCTTTCTGCCTTCAATCTCTAGTTAGGGTCTTTCTACCTTAAACCTCTAGGTAGGGTTTCCCTAACTTAAATCTCTAAGTAGGGGTCTTTCTACATTAAATCTCTAAGTTAGGGTCATTCTACCTTAAACCTCTAGGTAGGGTTTCCCTAACTTAAATCTCTAAGTTAGGGTCTTTCTACCTTAAACCTCTAGGTAGGGTTTCACTACTTAAAATCTCAAGGAAGAGGTCTTCATACCTTAAATTTGAATAGTTAGACAGAAATTAATAAAACGAGGAGTACTTTGATTTTGTCAGAGATACTTAATGGTATGAGCACTCGGGCTGTTCCACTAGTTTTTTTTCCCATGAACATTTTTCTAGAAACTCTACAAACTATGGCAATAAAATCATATTTACAATAATAAAATATAGTATAGTAATAAATATTTTTATACATATAAAGCATAAGTTTTCAGATAAAGAAAATTTAGAAGCAATTACTACTTTAGCCTCCGAGGTTTCGCTGAGGAGATGACTGTAAAATATTTAAGGGTGAAGTAAAAGGAGATAATCCAAATGTCTATGTTTTCTTACTAGGTATTAGAGTCTGACTCTAATACCTAGTAAAAAACATAGACTCACTTCTCTTCTTCTTTACATCTCAACGGTTTTGCATTGATGATGGCCTCTAGTTAGGATGAAAGCACTTTGCCAATAAAGTTTTGTTTTGTGGAGAGACTTCTTTCCTTTTATTATTTATTTGACTTAGGTAACTATTCCTGTCGAGAGAAATTCAAAGCAATACAGCATGCAAATTGCAAATACAATTTTTATTATTAAATTATCCAATTGCATACATTTTTCAAAGGGCCTATTCATCAAAATTTATGAAGGACTTAAACTTACCATGTGGGTAAGCGATACATGAAGCAATAGTTTTAGAAATAGCTCCAGCTACCATAAACTCAAGAAAGAACGTATGCGACCTGGAACCACTTAATCTCTCTTTCTCTGCTCTCCGTTTACTCAACGCTGCTTTAATCTTCTCATATATTACAAAGTGAACAACTGTCTCAGATATACCCCAATATGAAGCAGTTACACCCTTATAGAATCCAAAAATCCCCTGTAATCAACAAACAATTTTGATAATACAATAATATGAAAAAAAAAAATCAGTAAAAGTTCTTGCTTTGCAAGCAATTATAAGGGTTTCTCAGATAATTACAAGAATTTCATTTATTTATACACTTTAAAAGTTAAATGAAGTGAATACAAAATGTTAAGTACCACCTTTTAGAGTATAGATTAAAAATAAACAATCTTCTAAGGCAACAAATATTTACTTTTTGTCCATGCACAAGTGTGCAATTTTAAAGTTGCTAAGATAAACTTTTAAATTGGAGAATTTCAATGGCTAATTAAAAGCAATTATTATGTTTTTAATTTTTAGTTATAAGAAAGGGAGGGGGAGACAACAGTGTAATGACTGCCATTTAAAAAAAATATGCATATATATATGGTCTATCTATGAATACCTAAAATTCCATACCCCATTGTATGTGTGCAATTTTACTTGCTTCAATTAACTTTAAAAAAAAATATTTTAAGAATTTCAGTAACCAACAAAGAGCTATTAATGTGAATTTTTGCATATTTTTAGGACCACTACTTATGAGCTATTTCGGGGGGGGGGCAGTTTTGCATACATGTGGTATATATTCATTAATATACAGTCGATGACGACATAATTTTTTCACAAACAATAGACATCTCCTATATCTCGCTATAAACCAAGTTTTGTTGATTGATGTATTTAGTCATAAAAGTGATGTTTGATTGTATGAATGATCTAATTGAGTACCCACTGATTGTCGGTAGATCCTTTGAATGACCTGTCCAGCGGTTAATTGCCTCGAACCGCTCGCGTTGTCTAACTGAAGTCTTGTTTTCACTAACCATATTGGATTCGTAGCTGAACAAGCAACAAAACCTACACAAGACAAAACAACAGCCAAAATTAATTTAATAAAAATAAAAAGTATGCGGTAAATTAGGGTTTGTAGAATCTTCCTCCGAAAAGATTTTGTTGAACATTGATGTTTTGATCAAAGAAACATCTATGTAATGTTCAATCAATTGAGATACCTACTCCAAAGCCAAGCATTTGTGCATCGATACAAGCATAAATGACAAAAATTACTCCACCATCTATGGTGAGAATGTACAAGATGGTTAACCGTATGATTTAAAACAAGAGACGGGTTACAGCAACCATATAGGTATGAGGCTCATTTTGTCAAATTATATAAACAAAGATCAAATGAAGAAGCTGTCAGTGAAAAAAATGCTGGCACCGAGGTTTGCTAGCCAAAGAATTTTCTTTGAAATCCATACTTTCTTGATAATCAATCCAATTTTGCTAATGTTTTACAGCATATGTTTAATAACCTAAGCAGTACCAAAAAATTTGATTATATAATTTATTTGAATTGTTCAAAGATTATACAATGCAGGACACAGCAATATTTGCACTCATTTAAAGCTCAGTTTATGCTAATTTGTAGCTTGTAGCGCATTTTCTTTAAAAAATTCCAAAAAATTAAATAACAATTTTTGACGCTACAACTCAGGTTATTAAGCATGTACCGAAAACTTAAAACAAAAATAAAATTAATAAACAAGGAAACGCATAGGTCTTTCATAGTCTATTTGATACTTTTAGCCGCTTTCTATCTAAAAAAGACGTTTACGAGATTTTTTAGTGCATAGTATTTAAGCTGATATAGCGTTAACTATAACTATAGACACAATCATACACTGTCTCTCGCACTATCATATTGTATCTAAGCTAAAGCTAGACATGTGAAGCAATTATTTTTTTAGAAAAAGTAAATGAACTGAGAGTAGTAAATTTAATAAATGTAATGTTATTAACAATTTTTTCAACCTTCAGGATAAAGTTAAAAAGGAAAACCATTTGACCAAAAAAGATTACATAACAATGCTTCCCTTTTCTAAAAGACAGGGAAGCAAAACTCAAGCTAATAAAAGATCAATACGTAATAGGTTAAGATGATGCAAGGTCTAGGTTAACAAGCGCAACCAATAGCAACCTTAAACATTCAGCATTTAAACTCCAGTAAATCATAACCATACGACAAAATGTTTAGGAATAATAAATAAAGGTTAGCTGCAGTCTCTAACCAAAAGGTTAGACCAAAAGGGAGATGGGATATGATGGAGATGAAGAAAAAAAACACTAAATAATAATAGAGTTTATAAGTTCAGACCCCATAAAAAGTCTAGCGCAATTTTAATGCAGAAAAATGGAAACATATTTAATTTAAGAAAAGACTTTTTCATTCTTTAACAGGGTCATAATTTGTAGATACCACGCTAAGATACGTTTAGTAACCCCCGAAACTAACTAACTTAGTAAATTAAATTACTAAGGGACGAAGAAAAGAATCTCTCCACAAAAATAAAAGTTTATTGGTAACACGATTCCAACCTAACATCATTAGTGTCTGTACAAATAAGTAATAAAACAATTAAAACATAATAATAACACATTACATCAGGAATGCAAGAAACATAAACAACGACGAGGAAGTACAAAAAATACACTAAATATTGTATTAGACAAAAATAAATATGATAGTAACAGTAGTAGATTGTGCGTGATCTATAACCTGAGCATCAACAGAATTCCTTTTATCACGAATATTTGGCGTTGATTCTAGTAATTTTGGTGGACAAAAACTACAAATTACTGTACATATAGATTCGTGCCGCAAGGTCGTTTTCATTATTTAGGCAAGTAGAGAATGTTTAACTTAATAAAAGGAAGTTAGTTTGTATTACAGCATATTAAAATCTTTTAAAACAATTTATGGAAATACAGCGATTTTGAAACGAAAAATTCTGGCGCGGTGGTCGCATGTCGGCGCGATTTCCTTTGGATGCGGTTTCCGTGCTTTTTACATTATATAAGTTTACAACTACTAAATAATAATTTTCCGGCGCGGTGCTCCGCTGTCGGGCGAATTTCATGTAGGATGCGTGTTTCGTGCTAAAGAACCATCTTTGCTTATGCAAGAACCATGCCCATTGCGTGGTTCCGGTTCATACTTTAGACCTAAGCAGTTACTCAATTGTCAAGCACTGCTCGTAACTTATTTTGTCTGTATTTTTACCAAAGGAAATGCGCATAATTATCCAGTTGGTTATACAAAACTATGCCTCTAAAATTAGAAAGTACGCACTATTATTTGCACTAATTTAAGGATTAGTTACTTATCTTTAAGCTTAGTAAGTTATCTTAGTGCTCGCATCCAAAGGAAATTCGCCCGATATGCGGACCACCGCGCCAGAATTATTTTCTAGTTGTAAAACTATTAAGTAAAAAAAAAAACGATAAAAAATTATCGACCCTTCCAGGATGTGAACCAGGTACCCTGAGTTTGTGGTCGTATTGACTCCGGACCACTGGCATTCACTCAGAGCCCGAAAAACATTTGAAAACGACACCCTACGCGAAATTTAATTTTCTACGACGTAATTTTGGTTTTCTGTAATTTTTATGGTTTTTCGACTTTTTGGTAATTAGAGTGGGCGCATCGACTTCGGACCGGTTTCATTCGATTCAGCGCCCAAAAATACATAGAAAACGACACCCTACTTGAAATTTATTTTTTATCGACCTAATTATGGTTTTTTGTAATTTAATGGTTTTTTTCGACTTTTGGTCACTTAGAGTGGTCGTATCGACTTCGGACCGGTTTCATTCGATTCAGCATCTCAAAAAACATAAATATTGACCTTTTTCGCGGCGAAAATATTAACCTGAATTTTGCCGATTTTTTTGAAAATTTTTTGACTCAGCAAACCGGGTTTATGACGTCACAAAAACCTGGTTTTTAATAGGGTTCGTGTCCTCCCAAAGGTTGATTTTTTACCAGTTTTGGTTAAAAAATATTAGTCCGTTCGAAAGATAGAGTGTTTACAAAAGTGTCTAGAAATACATATAATATACTATATATGTTGTATATATATATATATATATATATATATATATATATTATATATATATATATATATATATATATATATATATATATATATATTACTTTCACTAGTAAGAAACAGATTGACTTAAAATTTGATATAAAATTCAATAAAAGGGGGAAAATAAAAACAAATAAAGGAAAATAAAAATTTGAACATAAATAAATATTTTTTAATAAGGAAATAAGAAATAAAGAACCATAAGAGCTGATATATCAGGGATAAGGGGAAGTGATGAGAGGTATTGATTATTATGGCAACTATTAGGCAACTACTAAGGCAACTACTAGTAGCAATAGACACACTTGCTTGCTACGCCAAACATGGTAAAAGTTAATCTAAGTTAGCGGCCAGCTCAGCTTTTAGGCAAAGAGAGTGATCCCACAAATCTTTCGGGGTTACGAAATATTTTGCAAAAAAAAAATGATAAAAGATGGATGCGAAAATAGCATGCGGACAAATTCTAAGCTTCATTGAAAAGCATGCCACAATTATCAATGACTGACAAATTTCCGTTTAGAATCCCAAAAAGAAAACAAATTATGCAAACAGCAAAATAAAACTTTGTATAATATTGTTTAATAGGTACAATCATTTTAAACAACTAAGATATAGAATGAAATCACCAATAAAATAAAAGTAATAAAATCTTTTATAACCAAAGCTAATAGAAAATAAAACCAGGTAGAAAATATTTCAAAGAGAATCCGATGAAAGAGACATCAAATGGTAATGAAACATGCAAAGTAGTCGCAGATATAAAACGAACAATTCAAGGTTAAAACGACACTGCCAAAAAATCTTTATTTTAACATGAAATTGGAAAGAGAACTCGTCGGCATAATGCGACAAAAATGTGTTTATTAAAAATATTGATTAGTTACATAATTCAGAACAAAATTACGCACGACTGTAAGATCGATTTTATTTGAAATCAAACAAATATTTTTTTGACGATATTTGTCGAAAATTAGCTAAAGTTATAAAAAGATTGAAGGTAACTAAAAAAAATTTGGGAAGTGTCAAATACAAAATTACTCATTGTAGAATTTTATTGAGAGGGTTGCAAAGCGTTAAAATGGCGTCGTTTTTACAAGAGATGCGTTGGCACAGAATTAAGGTGCCATCTTAAAGTATTTATAATCGTATTTTTAAAAAGAAAACATTTTGTTTGTGTGAGGCAATTTGCCAAAATGGCACCGATAGGATTTTGACGATTTCATTTTTAGAATTGTTTTTCAATTTTAGTACGTATTTTAAGTTTTACGTTCAGGTCCACAGAGAACAGCGAATCTTCTACACTAATAAAGCAAGTTTCATATTTATAACTCAATAATATAAGTGCAATTATTATAACTTATTATTATTATTATTATTATTATTATAAATTATTATAACTTATAAGTGCAAAAATAAACTTAGTTTTCCATTGGAAATTCGCTAAAAGATGAACTTCGCTAGAACTTGGACACAACGAACCAACATATAAGCATGGCAGAATGGATCCACATAAGTTCAAGTTAGCTCCATTTCGATATCGAAAGATTTCACAGAAACGTGCCTCAGTAAGCTCCGTGTTTTAAATAACTTCGAGACACAACACATACGAAACTTTTTCATAAATACTAGTGAATGCTTAGAAAGAAAATGTTCTTTTTGGCTGAAAAAATAGTAATCCATTAGTATTGAATGTCGGAATGAAGGTGATACAAATCCTTTGATAGGACGGGGTGCTCCAGTTCGCTGCCAACAGACAGAATAAGAAAGCAAACCGGACATTTCTTCAACGAACGTTTTAATCAAATATTCAAACATGCTAACCAAACATTTTTTAGTAGTAAAAGCTCTAATAAAAGAGTAAATTTTTGGACTGGTTATATATAATATATATATATATATATATATATATATATATATATATATATATATATATATATATAATATATAATAAGCTAAGTAGTAAAAGCTAAGTAGTAAGCTTAATAAAAGAGTAAATTTTTTGGACTGGTGTATATATATATATATATATTATATATATTATAATATATATATTATATATATATATATATATAATTTAAATTTTTTAAGACTGCAGACCTTTATAAATATTAATTTATTTAATATTATTTATATTATTATATTAACGCTGTGAAGGTTATTAATATTATTTATAAAGGACTGCAATCTTCATAAAATTTAATTATATATATAAAAGCTCTAACATTAGTTTTTAAACTATTAAACTACCATGTAATGATAAGAATTCAAAGCCAGAATACTGCGTGACCCCGACGATGTTGGTAGTTTCAAAAAGGACCAATAATATTTGTCACACTCGGAGGCCAAATCGCGCAAGGAGAGATTACCGGAAAGTACGCCTTGGCATCTTGTAAAATCGCTTATCAAGTAACGGGTTTACATGGAAAGCGAAGGGCGTTACATTTCTGTCACCAGTTAATTTAGGAATTAATACAGCTTTCCTATAAGCTTGCTAGATTATTGTCTCCCGTAGCTGTCTATTGTCGGCGTGTGTCAACGGTTGTGCAATTAGTATTGCAATCGGAAAAACTACACTCGTAAAAGTAATTATATTTTTTAATTCATTAATAAAAGTGATAAGAAAGATAGAGATAACGAGACGTAAATAACAATGATAACGAACAAATCACTAAAGAGTCAACAATTCGTATTATGTAAACACAGAAAGACAAATAAATATTACAGACAATGGTACCGAATTATTTCATTCTTCTTTAATACGAGTACTTCTGAATACTTTTATGTTATATAATTAAATAATCACAGACGACGGCGACAAAAAAAAATAAAGACAAAAATTGATTTCCTATTTTTAGATAAGAGCGTAAAATGAGTTAATTATAAATAATAAAAGAAAGTAAGTTATAAAGAATAAAACTTAACAGACAAAGCGCTTTCAATCAACTAAAGATCATTCAAAAGCGAAAAAATAAGCAAAATTAATCAAATAAACTATTATGTAAAACTATTATGCACAATAAAGAAATTATGCTATTATGCTAATAAAAATTTTAATTGGTAAAAAGACGAATTAAAAATCTATTAAGGTTTGCAAAATTCTACAAGCAATGGTACGACATTAACACCAGGAAACATCAAAGAAAATTACGGGGTTCAAGCAAGATATTACTATTTATAGTTTTCGACATGCTGAATCGAAAGATACCAATCTATAGGACAACCGGAACAACCTCGGTTCCCAAAAATACATGTATAGACAAATCCAAATGACGTATGTTTAAGACGGAGGCGTACTTCGAATGTTACGTCACTAGAGACCATTACGTAACACTTTTAGAACAACAGGTAGTTTTGCCAGATGTATTTTTAGTTGAACATTTTGGGGTGGATAAATCGTAACGCAGATCAAAATCTTATCTATGCAGTATATTAATATCTTATATAACAAAATGACCCCTCCATCCCAATATAATAAAAATTGAAAAGAATTTATGCAAAAACGCATAGGATAGCTAACAATTAAGTGGTCAACAGCGCATATTTTTAATTTATAGGCAAATTTATCTCCAGGCATTTTTCCTCACTATTGTTGTTCTATTTTTGTGGGTCATTCATAAAGAATAGGGTTCTGGACATTAACAAGGTTGATATCTTACCAAGTTCCATTTTTATCCGAGAAATCGTTCGAAAATTATCGAGTAGAAACGTCTAAGACAAACATATGTACATATGTTGAACATATGTATGTTGTATGTATTGAACATATGTATGTTCAAACGATATTTTATTTTAGGGATACGCATGAGCACTATGTCAAATACATTTATTGCAAACAATAATCAATAAAGTTAAAAAAAAGTATCAAGTACACTCTAGTTTGTCATGTCAAGTTAAAAAGATTAAGTACTCATAACTGTTATAACAATAAAAAATAAACTTTATAGCTCAAACAATTTCGTCAACAATAGCTCAATCTAAAACTGTTATCTCTATTGAACATCAATTAAAACCTTTGTAACATAATAATCAACAAACTAATAAACAATAGATGTAAATAAATCAAATTATGTTTATAGTGTGGTTGATTGTGTTAGCTTTTTGATAAAAATGCAATAATAAAACATAATTGTAGAAGGACAGATTAATCAACAAGGTTAATTTAACCAAGATTAAACAGTAATGTAAATATTCTATGTACACAGAGATAAAAATACTAAAATAAAACCTCAATTCAGATTTCCTTATTTTTCTTTCCAGGAAGTGATAATGAAATTGATTTCAGGGGTTATATAATAAATGGTAATGCCTGCTTTTTAGGGTTTCTTTCAGAGGGAGTTTAAAGCTTGGGGTTTTGTCATGTACCACCTCTTGGTCAAAGATAAAGGGGAAACCTTATCTATTGGCCCCAATAAGGAAGATCTTAGTAGTAATAGTAATATGGGGGGAGTGGTAGTAACTACCAGGCAAGTAGGCCACGTTGTTAGGCCCTTTTTGCCAACTCCCGAAGATAGTGTTCTACTCCTTTTAATTTCAAGTGTAGGTATATTTCATCTAATCTAGACAGAAGAGTTGTGAATATCAATGGTTCCTCTCATGCTTTTTCAAGCAATCATACATATTTTCACTGATTCTTATAGTATAGAGAAACTGGGAACAACACGTGCTCTCACTGTTAAACTAACCTCCACACACTTTAAACTACAAGGCAGAAACAGTATAGTATTATAATGAATCTACAATAAGGGTCCTAAATTTTGCCTATACCCAGTTTCATTTAGAGTAAGGGATCTTTAACGAGTACCTGACAACGCACAGGCTCGAGACCACCGGCTTTACGTCCCTTCTGAAGAACGCGGTACGCAGAATTTTCATCCCTCTCATAAAAATCCTAGAGGTCCGTACTGGGATTGAACCCATGACTAAAGTTCATTCATTCTGTGTATTGGCCGCGTACCTTAACCACTACACCACGGGTGACAAAAGGATCCTCCTTGGAGGATCCTTCTATTGCTTCCTTTGGTTATATCGTGACAGTATGCCACTTATATAAACTAGTAGTATGTGATGAACTGATATGGAACAATAACCATGTTGACCCTCAGTACCGAAGCCGGGTAGCGGCCAAGAGACCAAAGGCTTTTTGTTTTCTCTAAAAAAGTGTTTAGTTTAAGATGCCTGATATAAAAAATCATAAAATTTGAAATAAAACGGAATCGTAAAGCATACGCTTAATTTCCCTGCGTATTTTGCTCGAGCGTTAAGATTCCCACAACAAAGTTAAGGTTCCGGCGGCCTTTAATTCGAAAAGCGTTGATAAAGTCCATTAAACAAACAAAAGTTATCGCAGCATCCTTCGATTTCCCATTTAACCAACGTAAATATCAAAATGAGTTTTCTTTGCCGAGCAATTTATTCGGGGAGGGGAGGGGTTAACGAGACGGACAGAGGTCCACCAATTACCATTTATCTAAAATGGGGGCCCGCGGGACTCTAAAGTTTGTGTATCCCTGAAATAAAATATCATTTAAACAAGCTCAAATGATGTTTTATAAACTTAATAAGAGAACTCATAATAAACAATTGCTTACATTATAATATTGATTATAATTATTATTCACCCATAAATAAATTGTCTACATGATACTGTCATGTAATTAATATCACCATATAACTACAAATTAATATAATTAAAATAAATAGTAAATTAATACGTGCAACGCTATTAAAATTGATTAAAACGAAAGAAAATCCATTTAAAACAAAAACAATAGAGTGCTATAAATAGAGAGACGAAGGTAGCTGAGCACAAGGTCAAAGAAAGAGTTAGCATTACAGCTCGAAATGAAATGCAGAGTACCAACTGCGCAGTAACCTGACTTTTAGAACATTTATACTAATAGTGGCGCCAAAATACCCCATTTAATACCTGCCGCAAATAAACATTCCACCGCAACTTATTACAAGAAGTGCCCAATAAAATTAAAGTTATTTTTAAAAAGAAATTAGCAAAAAAATGTTTAAAACGAGTACGGGGTACCTCGAAACTTTTCCTGACCACATCTCATTCGCTACGCTTTTCCTAATTGCTCCGAATTCGTTTCGATTGTCCTCAGATTCTAAATACATTCGATTTATTCCCAGCGGTCATCTATCAATGCACTGACCATCAAGCGAGGCTGCTTGACTTTTATGATCCAACTACCGTAGATATACTTGGCGTGTTGAAACCAAACAGTACTTCAATTTATTACATTAAGGGGTATACTTGCATAAGATATTTTCAAATGCAGTTCAAACTTAATTAAATTAGTTTCCGATTATTTAGTTTTTTTTAAATAACGTATAGAAGCCAGTCGATGAAAATTTAACTAATGCTGATGATGAGATGGAACTAAGCTCATAGATGCTTATATATGTCTTAAATTTCAAACCGAACGCCAAATTTTACTGCGTATCTGCGTTCGCCAAATTTTCGACATTTTTGCTGAGCCATTATTACGGGTTAATGACCTCATAATAACCTATATAATGATTTTTATACAAAGTTTCAAACTCCAGCATAAATTAAATAAACTGGGAAATACGATGATAACAGTAACACACACACTTACAAACAGACAAATTCGAAAAAAAAACACTCAGGAGGTCTTAAAAACAACTGAAACGAATAATTCAGATGAGATCCAGTTTCGGATTATTTTTTTAAATCAAAATACTTTTCCAATATACCAACAGTAAAAACGAGATTTCACAAAAAAAATATATTTAGGTTGATAAGATTGTAACATTATTATTATTCCACACCAAATCAACTCGCAATTGTGATTATACATGAAACAAAGAGTACCATGATAACGCACGGTGCTCAGAATTCTAAATTTTAAGAGAGAAAATCTTCACTGATTTCACCAGATTATAAGTCTGCTTTCTGTCTGTAGTTGTGGGTGAGTTATGTTACTCCCACTCCTTGTATGCTAGATTTTTGTTTGCAAAACTAATTAGAATTCAGAGAGCGCAGCGCATATGATAGAACTAGTTTATTAAACTCGTACTTGAAACTTTTTAGAGTTTTTATTTATAACTTTCTTTATTTTAAATATTTCGAGCAATTAACGTAAAGCTCACTATCATTCTAAAAGTAGTAAAAGTGTTGAGTAGTCTAAGGACCAGTCGACAATTACGTGATCGTCAATACTTAAAGGATAACACGTTAAATGCAAAAGTCAAGCCCTTTTGAATGAAACTGGAATAACAAGCTAGATAGGGCACTTTAACTTGAGACGTCGAAATAAAAAGTATCAAAAACTGGGTGGAATTTGAATGAAAACACCCACCCTAAACTTGATTTTTATCAAGTCTTCATAGTATGGTTATGTTTGAATCATCTGGTGTCTGACCAAATAGGGCATTTTCTCGTCAGCAGACCAAAATTAAACTCTTCATTTTAAGGGTCACCAAAATGGGTAAAAACATGGTCACCAAAATGGGTAAAAACAATTCTTCGTACAATACTTATTGTAAATAAGTCGGTCTGGTTACGGAAAAGGAAATTTATCACCGGAATTCATCTCTAATTTATCAAAGGAAAATTCATCTCTAATACCTCGATTTACGGAGCCCTTAATGACCGAAATGCCTTGTAATAAGGATTATATGAAAATCTCAACCACCAAAAATATTTATACCTATTCTTCAACCAATTTGAAGGGATAGATAGGGCCATTTGAATTTCTTTTAGGGCTGTACAGTAAATTTGGTCTGCTCACACAAATTGGTATTTTCACGTTGGCAGAACATAAAAAAATTTCACTCTTTAAGACCCTCAAAATGACTAAAAAACCCAAGCTTTGATGGGTTCAAGCATGTATCCCAATATGTTATACGTACAACGTATAAGTTCTATTTTAGGCTGCCTGTACCAAAATAAGTACATTTTTGGTATGATATAAGGGGATATTTATGATTCAAAAATAAGCACATCTAAAAAAAATCTTTATTAATGCTTTAGCGTCGATACTTAATTGAAATATTTCTACACTGCTGCAGTGTGAAGTTATAAAGGATTTCTTTCAGTTCTGCCCTTATTATATACCCCATCATTCGATAAAAACTAATGACTCCAACCAAGACAACAACATGGTTCACGAAGAGAAGAAATCCACTTATGAAAAATGTATCGAATATTACAAAGAAAAGTTAGGCTCCTCTCACAGGGTATGAAATGACATAGTCTGTGGTTGGAACCTAGAGGAACTATACCTCTAGAAAGAGACTATAAACTAAAAACTATAAACTAGAGAGTTTTTTAGAAGAGATCGGGTTCGATCAAATTCGAGAGAATTATACTAGACTCGTTAGGTATTATTCATCACCATATTTACTCCTAGCAGGAATATGACATATATGTTTTCTGTACATACGAGTATATATATTAAAAGTAATTTTCAGTCTGTTTTATTGGCAAAATCTATATTTATGGAAACATATAGTTTATCTTATCTGTATATCAAAATATTCAACTACTTTAAAAATGTGTCATAATTTAATAAGTAAACTGTATTCATAGCAAACCTTATTATACAAGACCAGCCTCACTGTTTACATTTTTGTAAATAAAGTGTTTCTATACATGGTTATAATATATGGACATATTTTATGATTCAACAGCAAGAGTCAGTCCATACAGGACAGGTTGCATCAAGGTGAGTGAACTCGGTTTGTAGATAAGAATACAAAAAATGTTTAGACTGAATAACATCGAGGCCTGACAAACTTTTGGATCATTTCAATGACAATAGAAGAGAGTCCTAGAAAAAGAATAGTGTAAACAAGTGTTGAAAGCTGAGTTTTCAATGAATTATTAAGTTTAAAAGGAATATAATGTAACAGACGTCATTAAAAATGGGAAAGTATAAAAAAAGTTGAACATCAAAACAATTTTAAAGCAAAAATTAAGCTTTTATCCCAACAGGTAATGCTACTTGTCAGAGTTGTTTAAAAATGCCCTAATTATAATAACCTTAATGAGTATCGTGGAGTAACACAAATTAAAGAACAGCCACGTCTCTCCACTTAAAATTAAACCATATAGATCAAGTTCGTTTTCTTGTCTTGTTTTAACTATAATGTTTACCTATTGAAGTTGAGACGCTAGCCTAAAAGTAGCACAGGCTAGCCTACGGGTAGAAGGCTATCCACGGCTAGCCTACAGGTAGCACAAACAAGTCTACGGGTAGCACAGGCTAGCCTACGGGTAGCAAAGGCTAGGCTACGGGTAGCACAGGCTAACCTACGGTCATATGACTACATGCGTGACAAATCGATCGAAAAAAATTTGCCACATTTTATGAATTTTCGAAATACATAAAACACGTATACTGACAGAAAACGTTGTGACAGCTAATTAGGAAGTCTTAACGGCCAATTAACAACAATTAGCACCACAAACGGATACTTCAGGTGAAATTCCAGTTTCAGATTTTTTTGCAAACTCAATAAATTACCTATATACCTACGGCATAAATGAGTCAAAGTAGCATAACAGACAACACGGAAAGTGTCAGGAAGTATGATAAGAATAAAATAATCTTTATCTCCAGACGGTATAATACGAAATTTAATGACTAAATTTAAGAGAGTAAAGAATCACTTTTCACTCCCAAGGGAGTAAAAAGTACTTTTTACTCCCTTGGGAGTAAAAAGTAACAGTTGCCAACTTAACTTAATAATCGACAAACTGAATAGTATATATTATTTTTATTTGAAAACTAAGATAAATATAAATAAGAAGATATAAAAAATAAGATGTATAAAAAAGAATATAACATTAACAATCATTTTAAGTAGAACTAGTTAATGCTAATAATAATATAAGAATAAATAATTTAAAAAATAAAAACTAGTTTTTTTATTTTTTAAGTAGATACTATTTAATACTTTTATTATACATATAAATAATATAAATAAATACATATAAATAAAAAATAATACATACTTTTAAGTAGAACTAGTTAATGCTAATATAATATAAGAATAAATAATTTAAAAAAAAAAACTAGTTCTTTATTTAAAAGTAAAAAAAAATTAAGTTGGCTATCCTGATTTTTAAAAATTTTTTAAGATTTGCATACTCGTTGTTTTTTTTCGACAAAATCATTAAATCAAAGTTTTTTTAGTTTAAAACCTTAGCTTTAACTGTTCAACCTGTCTTAAACTTTAATAATTATATTAAAATATTACTTATAACTGCTCTAATATTCTATTCTAATATTTCAATAATGTCAGATAATATTGTGTGCGATATTGACGAACTTTTTAAGAATACACCTCCTGACATTGCTATTGAAGCGAACTTGGTAAAAGAAAACTTGTTACCATCGAAGTTATATGACAAAGCATGTAACAATTTTAAAAGTTGGTGTCATGATCATAATATACAACAAGTAAGTGAAAATGCATTGCTTGTTTATTTTAATAATGAATGAAAAACAAAACAAGCGTCAAGTCTGCGGTCACTGCATTCAATGATCAAATCATCTTTGCTTGTGAGAGAAAATTTTAATATCAAAAGCTATGCATCACTAATAGCATTATTAAAAAGAATAAAACGAAGGTTATGTTGCAAAGAAAGCGAATGTTTTTACTAAGAACCAAGTTGAAGACTTTTTGCATAATTCACCAAACGACGAGTTTCTTATAATAAAGGTAAGATAATTTTCAGTTAAAAAATCTTGAAAAAAAAATGAAAAAAGACATTCTTACTTTATTTTCAATGTCGACGTCTGGAGATAAAATCTTGTATGCACCTTGGGAGTAAAATGCCATTATTCCCTCGCAATAATTTCCTTCCTCGGCTTCGCCTCGGGAGTAAATAGCTATAACTCCCTCGGCTCCCACGGCTTCGCCTCAGGATTTAAATCCTTTGGTTCCCTCGGCTTTCGCCTTAGGAACCAACATAATGCTCAGGGGAATAATGACATTCTTTACTCCCTTGGTGCATAAATAACTATTATCCGCGTATAGAGGACCGAGGTCTATTAAAAACTATGGAAAAATGTAAAACGAAAATTTAATTATACAATTAGAAATGTAAAATTATTTACATTTATGAATTTCAAAAACAAATAAAAATCAATGTAAATTATATAAATAAATTAAACTTAAAAAATAAATTAAAAGTATAAACTTAAATAACAACCTCTCAAGGTAACCATGGAATCACCCAATTTGCAGTTTAAAAAAATTAATGTGTTAATAATAATTGTATAATAATTTTACTGTTAAATGATTTGTTTATATACAATAATTTGGGACAAATCAAAACTCCAACCCATCTTCCTTTGATATGCCCCTTATATCCGAAACCGTAGGAAATACATGACAAATTAAATACAATGCCAACTAAATAAGGTTTCATCAACAATTCAATTTGCCATCAACAAATATATTATCAAACAGTTAAAAAATCAATTAATAGAATAAAAGAAAATATTGTGAAATCATTTGATTTAAATTAAATTTTATTTTAAAATCTAGGGACGGCGGAAAAATCACATAGGTCATTATTATAATAATAATTATTATTTAATCAACTTGATAAAAAATTTGGACTTAGTCATAACGTATTTTTACTCATTTATCTTATTTAAAGATAGTTTTGGCTTAAATGATTTTTACGTTTGGTTAAGTAAGGTCTGAGTATAAAAACAAATTTGACTTAAGTGCTTTTTCCTTCTGACCCTAGAATTTTTAAGTATGGTATATCCTTTAATGTATGCATATTGTATGTGTGGAAATAAAAATGTTATTATTCCATAAACATTTATAAGTAGTCTAGTCAACGAACAGGTTTTTTGTAAATTTTTAAATAGTTTAATTTTAGGAATCTGTTAGGATAAGTTTATGGATACCCCCCCCCCCCAAAAAAAAAGTCCCTAAACTTTGCATCACAGGTGCTTCAAACTTTATTTAAATAATTTTTGACATTTTGTATTTCTACCAAGATAACATGAAATACCAAAAACATGTAAAACACATGGCACATTGTGGTCCGCTACTATCGCAGCTGTGATGCAAAGTAAGCGGACTTCTTTTTGGAGTACCCTTAAACATGTCTAAAGTGATTCTAAAAAAAATTTTAACTATTCTTAAATTTGCAAAACCCGTTCCTTGACTAGACTAAAAATGAACTTTATATAATAAATTAAATATTAAAAAAAAAATATTTCATAAATAGTAGTCAGCTATTTTGTAGTTGGAGCTAACTTTCATTTTTAATTTCAGAAATATGTCAATTTTTGTCAGGTGCAAGGTGTTATAGCCTCATAAAACTTAGACCACATATATAGCTTTTATGAATAATTTTATTGGAGCAAAGCGAGACTCTTTTCCAACATTATGTATATATTAATAGCAATCAAAGCAAGCCTCTTTCCAAACATTTATGTATATATTAATAGCAATCAAAGCGAGCCTCTTTCCAAACATTTATAGCAATCTAGCAATCAAAGTAAGCCCTTTTTTATGTACCTAATTCTTTATTTTACCATTTCGCGAGTGAAGCGAAGATTTTAAAGTAGTGAGAGATATCTTTATTTAAATAATAAATTATTTATTTGTAATTAATTCTATCCAGCGAACGAAGCGAGCCCATCGTAAATTTATTTTATTTGACATATTCATGTAAAGTGAGATCCTGAGTTTTATTCCTTAGCTATTCATCGACTTCTATTTTTAAGTTCACATCTAGATTTCACCTGAATGATGCGTTTAAAAAGCGTTTTCAAATCTGTCTGTAAGATCTGGTAAGGAGCTGATGATCCAAGATTGATTTAGAAAAGTAAATATTGCAGTGTGCATCAATGCAATTTTTCTTTTAGTGCCAATA
>JACMZG010000002.1:44437928-44596098 GCA_018340805.1 Microvelia longipes
ATGCGTGTTTCCGTGCTTTTTACATTATATAAGTTTACAACTACTAAATAAATAATTCCGGCGCGGTGCTCCGCTGTCGGGCGAATTTCATGTAGGATGCGTGTTTCCGTGCTAAAGAACCCATTTCTTGCTTATGCAAGAACCATGCCCATTGCGTGGTTCCGGTTCATACTTTAGAACCTAAGCAGTTACTCAATTGTCAAGCACTGCTCGTAACTTATTTTGTCTGTATTTTCCAAAGGAAATGCGCATAATTATCCAGTTGGTTATACAAAACTATGCCTCTAAAATTAGAAGTACGCACTATTATTTGCACTAATTTAAGGATTAGTTACTTATCTTTAAGCTTAGTAAGTTATCTTAGTGCTCGCATCCAAAGGAAATTCGCCCGATATGCGGACCACCGCGCCAGAATTATTTTCTAGTTGTAAACTATTAAGTAAAAAAAAAAACGATAAAAAAATTATCGACCCTTCCAGGATGTGAACCAGGTACCCTGAGTTTGAGTGGTCGTAGACTCCGGACCACTGGCATTCAACTCAGAGCCCGAAAAACATTGAAAACGACACCCTACGCGAAATTTAATTTTCTACGACGTAATTTTGGTTTTCTGTAATTTTTATGGTTTTTCGACTTTTTGGTAATTAGAGTGGTCGCATCGACTTCGGACCGGTTTCATTCGATTCAGCGCCCAAAAATACATAGAAAACGACACCCTACTTGAAATTTATTTTTATCGACCTAATTATGGTTTTTGTAATTAATGGTTTTTTTCGACTTTTGGTCACTTAGAGTGGTCGTATCGACTCGGACCGGTTTCATTCGATTCAGCATCTCAAAAAACATAAATATTGACCTTTTTCGCGGCGAAAAATATTAACCTGAATTTTGCCGATTTTTTGAAAATTTTGCTGACTCAGCAAACCGGGTTTATGACGTCACAAAAACCTGGTTTTTAATAGGGTTCGTGTCCTCCCAAAGGTTGATTTTTTTACCAAGTTTGGTTAAAAAATATTAGTCCGTTCGAAAGATAGAGTGTTTACAAGAAAGTGTCTAGAAATACATATAATATACATATATATATATATATATATATATATATATATATATATATATATATATATATATATAATATATATATATATATATATATATATATATATATATATATTTACTTTCACTAGTAAGAAACAGATTGACTTAAAATTTGATATAAAATTCAATAAAAATGGGGAAATAAAAACAAATAAAGGAAAATAAAAATTTGAACATAAATAAATTTTTTTAATAGGAAATAAGAAATAAAGAACCATAAGAGCTGATATATCAGGGATAAGGGGAAGTGATGAGAGGTATTGATTATTATGGCAACTATTAGGCAACTACTAAGGCAACTACTAGTAGCAATAGACACACTTGCTTGCTACGCCAAACATGGTAAAAGTTAATCTAAGTTAGCGGCCAGCTCAGCTTTTAGGCAAAGAGAGTGATCCCACAAATCTTTCGGGGTTACGAAATATTTTGCAAAAAAAAAATGATAAAAGATGGATGCGAAAATAGCATGCGGACAAATTCTAAGCTTCATTGAAAAGCATGCCACAATTATCAATGACTGACAAATTTCCGTTTAGAATCCCAAAAAGAAAACAAATTATGCAAACAGCAAAATAAAACTTTGTATAATATTGTTTAATAGGTACAATCATTTTAAACAACTAAGATATAGAATGAAATCACCAATAAAATAAAAGTAATAAAATCTTTTATAACCAAAGCTAATAGAAAATAAAACCAGGTAGAAAATATTTCAAAGAGAATCCGATGAAAGAGACATCAAATGGTAATGAAACATGCAAAGTAGTCGCAGATATAAAACGAACAATTCAAGGTTAAAACGACACTGCCAAAAAAATCTTTATTTTAAACATGAAATTGGAAGAGAAACTCGTCGGCATAATGCGACAAAAAATGTTTATTATTAAAAATATGATTAGTTACATAATTCAGAACAAAAATTACGCACGACTGTAAGATCGATTTTAATTGGAAATCGAACAAATATTTTTTTGACGATATTTGTCGAAAATTAGCTGAAGTTATAAAAAGATTGAAGGTAACTAAAAAAAATTTTTGGGAAGTGTCAAATACAAAATTATTCATTGTAGAATTTTATTGAGAGGGTTGCAAAGCGTTAAAATGGCGTCGTTTTTACAAGAGATGCGTTGGCACAGAATTAAGGTGCCATCTTAAAGTATTTATAATCGTATTTTTAAAAAGAAAACATTTTGTTTGTGTGAGGCAATTTGCCAAAATGGCACCGATAGGATTTTGACGATTTCATTTTTAGAATTGTTTTTCAATTTTAGTACGTATTTTAAGTTTTACGGACAGGTCCACAGAGAACAGCGAATCTTCTTCACTAATAAAGCAAGTTTCATATTTATAACTTAATAATATAAGTGCAATTATTATAACTTATTATTATTATTATTATTATTATTATAAATTATTATAACTTATAAGTGCAAAAATAAACTTAGTTTTCCATTGGAAATTCGCTAAAAGATGAACTTCGCTAGAACTTGGACACAACGAACCAACATATAAGCATGGCAGAATGGATCCACATAAGTTCAAGTTAGCTCCATTTCGATATCGAAAGATTTCACAGAAACGTGCCTCAGTAAGCTCCGTGTTTTAAATAACTTCGAGACACAACACATACGAAACTTTTTCATAAATACTAGTGAATGCTTAGAAAGAAATGTTCTTTTGGCTGAAAAAATAGTAATCCATTAGTATTGAATGTCGGAATGAAGGTGATACAAATCCCTTGATAGGACGGGGTGCTCCAGTTCGCGCTGCAAACAGACAGAATAAGAACGCTAGCCGGACATTTCTTCAACGAACATTTTAATGAAATATTCAAACATGCTAACCAAACATTTTTTAGTAGTAAAAGCTCTAATAAAAGAGTAAATTTTTTGGACTGGTGTATAATATATATATATATATATATATATATATATATATATATATATATATATATATATATATATATATATAAGCTATAAGTAGTAAAAGCTAAGTAGTAAAAGCTCTAATAAAAGAGTAAATTTTTTGGACTGGTGTATATATATATATATATATTATATATATATATATATATATATATATATATATATATATATAATTTAAATTTTTTAAGACTGCAGACCTTTATAAATAAATAATTATTTAATATTATTTATATAAATTATATTAACGCTGTGAAGGTTATTAATATTATTTATAAAGGACTGCAATCTTCATAAAATTTAAATTATATATATAAAAGCTCTAACATTCGTTTTTAAATGATTAAACTACCATGTAATGATAAGAATTCAAAGCGAGAATACTGCGTGATCTGATTCCGACAATGTTGGTAGTTTCAAAAAGGACCAATAATTTTTGTCACACTCGGAGGCCAAATCGCGCAAGGAGAGATTACCGGAAAGTACGCCTTGGCATCTTGTAAAATCGCTTATCAAGTAACGGGTTTACATGGAAAGCGAAGGGCGTTACATTTCTGTCACCAGTTAATTTAGGAATTAATACAGCTTTCCTATAAGCTTGCTAGATTATTGTCTCCCGTAGCTGTCTATTGTCGGCGTGTGTCAACGGTTGTGCAATATAGTATTGCAATCGGAAAAACTACACTCGTAAAAGTAATTATATTTTTAATTCATTAAATAAAAGTGATAAGAAAGATAGAGATAACGAGACGTAAATAACAATGATAACGAACAAATCACTAAAGAGTCAACAATTCGTATTATGTAAACACAGAAAGACAAATAAATATTACAGACAATGGTACCGAATTATTTCATTCTTCTTTAATACGAGTACTCTGAATACTTTTATGTTATATAATTAAATAATCACAGACGACGGCGACAAAAAAAAAATAAAGACAAAAATTGATTTCCTATTTTTAGATAAGAGCGTAAAATGAGTTAATTATAAATAATAAAAGAAAGTAAGTTATAAAGAATAAAACTTAACAGACAAAGCGCTTTCAATCAAACTAAAGATCATTCAAAAGCGAAAAATAAGCAAAATTAATCAAATAAACTATTATGTAAAAACTATTATGCACAATAAAGAAATTATGCTATTATGCTAATAAAAATTTTAATTGGTAAAAAGACGAATTAAAAATCTATTAAGGTTTGCAAAATTCTACAAGCAATGGTACGACATTAACACCAGGAAACATCAAAGAAAATTACGGGGGTTCAAGCAAGATATTACTATTTATAGTTTTCGACATGCTGAATCGAAAGATACCAATCTATAGGACAACCGGAACAACCTCGGTTCCCAAAAAATACATGTATAGACAAATCCAAATGACGTATGTTTAAGACGGAGGCGTACTTCGAATGTTACGTCACTAGAGACCATTACGTAACACTTTTAGAACAACAGGTAGTTTTGCCAGATGTATTTTTAGTTGAACATTTTGGGGTGGATAAATCGTAACGCAGATCAAAATCTTATCTATGCAGTATATTAATATCTTATATAACAAAATGACCCCTCCATCCCAATATAATAAAAATTGAAAAGAATTTATGCAAAAACGCATAGGATAGCTAACAATTAAGTGGTCAACAGCGCATATTTTTAATTTATAGGCAAATTTATCTCCAGGCATTTTTCCTCACTATTGTTGTTCTATTTTTGTGGGTCATTCATAAAGAATAGGGTTCTGGACATTAACAAGGTTGATATCTTACCAAGTTCCATTTTTATCCGAGAAATCGTTCGAAAATTATCGAGTAGAAACGTCTAAGACAACAACATATGTACATATGTTGAACATATGTGTTGTATTGAACATATGTATGTTCAACGATATTTTATTTAGGGATACGCATGAGCACTATGTCAAATACATTTATTGCAAACAATAATCAATAAAGTTAAAAAAAAGTATCAAGTACACTCTAGTTTGTCATGTCAAGTTAAAAAGATTAAGTACTCATAACTGTTATACAACAATAAAAATAAACTTTACAGCTCAAATAATTTCGTCAACAATAGCTCAATCTAAAACTGTTATCTCTATTTGAACATCAATTAAAACCTTTGTAACATAATAATCAACAAACTAATAAACAATAGATGTAAATAAATCAAATTATGTTTATAGTGTGGTTGATTGTGTTAGCTTTTTGATAAAAATGCGCTAAAATAACATAATTGTAGAAGGACAGATTAATCAACAAGGTTTAATTAAACCAAGATTAAACAGTACATGTAATCTATTCTATGTTACAACTGTTAACAGAGATAAAAAATACTAAAATAAAACCTCAATTCAGATTTTCCTTATTTTTCTTTCCAGGGAAGTGATAATGAAATTGATTTTCAGGGGTTATATAATAAATGGTAATGCCTGCTTTTTAGGGTTTCTTTCAGAGGAGAGTACTTTTAAAGCTTGGGGTTTTGTCATGTACCACCTCTTGGTCAAAAGATAAAGGGGCAAAACCTTTATCTATTGGGCCCCAATAAGGAAGATCTTAGTAGTAATAGTAATATGGGGGGAGTGGTAGTAACTACCAGGCAAGTAGGCCACGTTGTTAGGCCCTTTTTGCCAACTCCCGAAGATAGTGTTCTACTCCTTTTAATTTCAAGTGTAGGTATATTTCATCTAATCTAGACAGAAGAGTTGTGAATATCAATGGTTCCTCTCATGCTTTTTCAAGCAATCATACATATTTTCACTGATTCTTATAGTATAGAGAAAACTGGGAACAACACGTGCTCTCACTGTTAAACTAAACCTCCACACACTTTAAACTACAAGGCAGAAACAGTATAGTATTATAATGAATCTACAATAAGGGTCCTAAATTTTGCCTATACCCAGTTTCATTTAGAGTAAGGGATCTTTAACGAGCCTGACAACGCACAGGCTCGAGACCACCGCTTTACGTCCCTTCTGAAGAACGCGGTACGCAGAATTTTCATCCCTCTCATAAAAATCCTAGAGGTCCGTACTGGGATTGAACCCATGACTAAAGTTCATTCATTCTGTGTATTGGCCGCGTACCTTAACCACTACACCACGGGTGACTCAAAAGGATCCTCCTTGGAGGATCCTTCTATTGCTTCCTTTGGTTATATCGTGACAGTATGCCACTTATATAAACTAGTAGTATGTGATGAACTGATATGGAACAATAACCATGTTGACCCTCAGTACCGAAGCCGGGTAGCGGCCAAGAGACCAAAGGCTTTTTGTTTTCTCTAAAAAGTGTTTAGTTTAAGATGCTGATATAAAAAATCATAAAATTTGAAATAAAACGGAATCGTAAAGCATACGCTTAATTTCCCTGCGTATTTTGCTCGAGCGTTAAGATTCCCACAACAAAGTTAAGGTTCCGGCGGCCTTTAATTCGAAAAGCGTTGATAAAGTCCATTAAACAAACAAAAGTTATCGCAGCATCCTTCGATTTCCCATTTAACCAACGTAAATATCAAAATGAGTTTTCTTTGCCGAGCAATTTATTCGGGGAGGGGAGGGGTTAACGAGACGGACAGAGGTCCACCAATTACCATTTATCTAAAATGGGGGCCCGCGGACTCTAAAGTTTGTGTATCCCTGAAATAAAATATCATTTAAACAAGCTCAAATGATGTTTTATAAACTTAATAAGAAGAACTCATAATAAACAATTGCTTACATTATAATATTGATTATAATTATTTATTCACCCATAAATAAATTGTCTACATGATACTGTCATGTAATTAATATCACCATATAACTACAAATTAATATAATTAAAATAAATAGTAAATTAATACGTGCAACGCTATTAAAATTGATTAAAACGGAAAGAAAAGCCATTTAAAACAAAAACAATAGAGTGCTATAAATAGAGAGACAAAGGTAGCTGAGCACAAGGTCAAAGAAAGAGTTAGCATTACAGCTCGAAATGAAATGCAGAGTACCAACTGCGCAGTAACCTGACTTTTAGAACATTTATACTAATAGTGGCGCCAAAATACCCCATTTAATACCTGCCGCAATAAAACATTCCACCGCAACTTATTACAAGAAGTGCCCAATAAAATTAAAGTTATTTTTAAAAAAGAAATTAGCAAAAAAATGTTTAAAAACGAGTACGGGGTACCTCGAAACTTTTCCTGACCACATCTCATTCGCTACGCTTTTCCTAATTGCTCCGAATTCGTTTCGATTGTCCTCAGATTCTAAATACATTCGATTTATTCCCAGCGGTCATCTATCAATGCACTGACCATCAAGCGAGGCTGCTTGACTTTTATGATCCAACTACCGTAGATATACTTGGCGTGTTGAAACCAAACAGTACTTCAATTTATTACATTAAGGGGTATACTTGCATAAGATATTTTCAAATGCAGTTCAAACTTAATTAAATTAGTTTCCGATTATTTAGTTTTTTTTAAATAACGTATAGAAGCCAGTCGATGAAAATTTAACTAATGCTGATGATGAGATGGAACTAAGCTCATAGATGCTTATATATGTCTTAAATTTCAAACCGAACGCCAAATTTTACTGCGTATCTGCGTTCGCCAAATTTTCGACATTTTTGCTGAGCCATTATTACGGGTTAATGACCTCATAATAACCTATATAATGATTTTTATACAAAGTTTCAACTCCAGCATAAATTAAATAAACTGGGAAATACGATGATAACAGTAACACACACACTTACAAACAGACAAATTCGAAAAAAAAAACACTCAGGAGGTCTTAAAAACAACTGAAACGAATAATTCAGATGAGATCCCAGTTTCGGATTATTTTTTTAAATCAAAATACTTTTCCAATATACCAACAGTAAAAACGAGATTTCACAAAAAAAATCATATTTAGGTTGATAAGATTGGTAACATTATTATTATTCCACACCAAATCAACTCGCAATTGTGATTATACATGAAACAAAGAGTACCATGATAACGCACGGTGCTCAGAATTCTAAATTTTAAGAGAGAAAATCTTCACTGATTTCACCAGATTATAAGTCTGCTTTCTGTCTGTAGTTGTGGGTGAGTTATGTTACTCCCACTCCTTGTATGCTAGATTTTTGTTTGCAAAACTAATTAGAATTCAGAGAGCGCAGCGCATATGATAGAACTAGTTTATTAAACTCGTACTTGAAACTTTTTAGAGTTTTTATTTAATAACTTTCTTTATTTTAAAATATTTCGAGCAATTAACGTAAAAGCTCACTATCATTCTAAAAGTAGTGTAAAAGTGTTGAGTAGTCTAAGGACCAGTCGACAATTACGTGATCGTCAATACTTAAAGGATTAACACGTTAAATGCAAAAAGTCAAGCCCTTTTGAATGAAACTGGAATAACAAGCTAGATAGGGCACTTTAACTTGAGACGTCGAAATAAAAAGTATCAAAAACTGGGTGGAATTTGAATGAAAACACCCACCCTAAACTTGATTTTTATCAAGTCTTCATAGTATGGTTATGTTTGAATCATCTGGTCTGTCTGACCAAATAGGGCATTTTCTCGTCAGCAGACCAAAATTAAACTCTTCATTTAAGGGTCACCAAATGGGTAAAAAAATGGTCACCAAAATGGGTAAAAACAATTCTTCGTACAATACTTATTGTAAATAAGTCGGTCTGGTTACGGAAAAGGAAATTTATCACCGGAATTCATCTCTAATTTATCAAAGGAAAATTCATCTCTAATACCTCGATTTACGGAGCCCTTAATGACCGAAATGCCTTGTAATAAGGATTATATGAAAATCTCAACCACCAAAAAATATTTATACCTATTTCTTCAACCAATTTGAAGGGATAGATAGGGCCATTTGAATTTCTTTTAGGGCTGTACAGTAAATTTGGTCTGCTCACACAAATTGGTATTTTCACGTTGGCAGAACATAAAAAAATTTCACTCTTTAAGACCCTCAAAATGACTAAAAAAACCCAAGCTTTGATGGGTTCAAGCATGTATCCCAATATGTTATACGTACAACGTATAAGTTCTATTTTAGGCTGCCTGTACCAAAATAAGTACATTTTTGGTATGATATAAGGGGATATTTTATGATTCAAAAATAAGCACATCTAAAAACCAAATCTTTATTAATGCTTTAGCGTCGATACTTAATTGAAATATTTCTACACTGCTGCAGTGTGAAGTTATAAAGGATTTCTTTCAGTTCTGCCCTTATTATATACCCCATCATTCGATAAAAACTAATGACTCCAACCAAGACAACAACATGGTTCACGAAGAGAAGAAATCCACTTATGAAAAATGTATCGAATATTACAAAGAAAAGTTAGGCTCCTCTCACAGGGTATGAAATGACATAGTCTGTGGTTGGAACCTAGAGGAACTATACCTCTAGAAAGAGACTATAAACTAAAAACTATAAACTAGAGAGTTTTTTAGAAGAGATCGGGTTCGATCAAATTCGAGAGAATTATACTAGACTCGTTAGGTATTATTCATCACCATATTTACTCCTAGCAGGAATATGACATATATGTTTTCTGTACATACGAGTATATATATTAAAAGTAATTTTCAGTCTGTTTTATTGGCAAAATCTATATTTATGGAAACATATAGTTTATCTTATCTGTATATCAAAATATTGATCAACTACTTTAAAAATGTGTCATAATTTAATAAGTAAACTGTATTCATAGCAAACCTTATTATACAAGACCAGCCTCACTGTTTACATTTTTGTAAATAAAGTGTTTCTATACATGGTTATAATATATGGACATATTTTATGATTCAACAGCAAGAGTCAGTCCATACAGGACAGGTTGCATCAAGGTGAGTGAACTCGCTTTGTAGATAAGAATACAAAAAATGTTTAGACTGAATAACATCGAGGCCTGACAAACTTTTGGATCATTTCAATGACAATAGAAGAGTCCTAGAAAAAGAATAGTGTAAACAAGTGTTGAAAGCTGAGTTTTCAATGAATTATTAAGTTTAAACCAAAGGAATATAATGTAACAGACGTCATTAAAAATGGGAAAGTATAAAAAAAGTTGAACATCAAAACAATTTTAAAGCAAAAATTAAGCTTTTATCCCAACAGGTAATGCTACTTGTCAGAGTTGTTTAAAAATGCCCTAATTATAATAACCTTAATGAGTATCGTGGAGTAACACAAATTAAAGAACAGCCACGTCTCTCCACTTAAAATTAAACCATATAGATCAAGTTCGTTTTCTTGTCTTGTTTTAACTATAATGTTTACCTATTGAAGTTGAGACGCTAGCCTAAAAGTAGCACAGGCTAGCCTACGGGTAGAACAGGCTATCCACGGCTAGCCTAGGTAGCACAAACAAGTCTACGGGTAGCACAGGCTAGCCTACGGTAGCAAAGGCTAGGCTACGGGTAGCACAGGCTAACCTACGGTCATATGACTACATGCGTGACAAATCGATCGAAAAAAATTTGCCACATTTTATGAATTTTCGAAATACATAAAACACGTATACTGACAGAAAACTTTGTGACAACTAATTAGGAAGTCTTAACGGCCAATTAACAACAATTAGCACCACAAACGGATACTTCAGGTGAAATTCCAGTTTCAGTTTTTTTTGTAAACTCAATAAATTACCTACATACCTACGGTATAAATGAGTCAAAGTAGCATAACAGACAACACGGAAAGTGTCAGGAAGTATGATAAGAATAAAAATAATCTTTATCTCCAGACGGTATATAATACGAAATTTAATGACTAAATTTAAGAGAGTAAAGAATCACTTTTCACTCCCAAGGGAGTAAAAAGTACTTTTTACTCCCTTGGGAGTAAAAAGTAACAGTTGCCAACTTAACTTAATAATCGACAAACTGAATAGTATATAATTATTTTTATTTGAAAACTAAGATACCTATAAATAAGAAGATATAAAAGAATAAGATGTATAAAAAAGAATATAACATTAACAATCATTTTAAGTAGAACTAGTTAATGCTAATAATAATATAAGAATAAATAATTTAAAAAATAAAAACTAGTTCTTTTTATTTTTTAAGTAGATACTATTTAATACTTTTATTATACATATAAATATAATAAATACATATAAATAAAAAATAATACATACTTTTAAGTAGAACTAGTTAATGCTAATAATAATATAAGAATAAATAATTTAAAAAATAAAAACTAGTTCTTTATTTAAAAGTAAAAAAAAATTAAGTTGGCTATCCTGATTTTTAAAATAATTTTAAGATTTGCATACTCGTTGTTTTTTTTCGACAAAATATCATTAAATCAAAGTTTTTTTAGTTTAAAACCTTAGCTTTAACTGTTCAACCTGTCTTAAACTTTAATAATTATATTAAAATATTACTTATAACTGCTCTAATATTCTATTCTAATATTTCAATAATGTCAGATAATATTGTGTGCGATATTGACGAACTTTTTAAGAATACACCTCCTGACATTGCTATTGAAGCGAACTTGGTAAAAGAAAACTTGTTACCATCGAAGTTATATGACAAAGCATGTAACAATTTTAAAAGTTGGTGTCATGATCATAATACAACAAGTAAGTGAAAATGCATTGCTTGTTTATTTAATAATGAATGAAAAACAAAACAAGCGTCAAGTCTGCGGTCACTGCATTCAATGATCAAATCATCTTTGCTTGTGAGAGAAAATTTTAATATCAAAAGCTATGCATCACTAATAGCATTATTAAAAGAAAAAAACGAAGGTTATGTTGCAAAGAAAGCGAATGTTTTTACTAAGAACCAAGTTGAAGACTTTTTGCATAATTCACCAAACGACGAGTTTCTTATAATAAAGGTAAGATAATTTTCAGTTAAAAAATCTTGAAAAAGAAATGAAAAAAGACATTCTTACTTTATTTTCAATGTCGACGTCTGGAGATAAAATCTTGTATGCACCTTGGGAGTAAAATGCCATTATTCCCTCGCAATAATTTCCTCCCTCGGCTTCGCCTCGGGAGTAAATAGCTATAACTCCCTCGGCTCCCACGGCTTCGCCTCAGATTTAAATCCTTTGGTTCCCTCGGCTTTCGCCTTAGGAACCAACATAATGCTCAGGGGAATAATGACATTCTTTACTCCCTTGGTGCATAAATAACTATATCCGCGTATAGAGGACCGAGGTCTATTAAAAACTATGGAAAAATGTAAAACGAAAATTTAATTATACAATTAGAAATGTAAAATTATTTACATTTATGAATTTCAAAAACAAATAAAAATCAATGTAAATTATAATAAATAAATTAAACTTAAAAAATAAATTAAAAGTATAAACTTAAATAACAACCTCTCAAGGTAACCATGGAATCACCCAATTTGCAGTTTAAAAAAATTAATGTGTTAATAATAATTGTATAATAATTTTACTGTTAAATGATTTATTTATATACAATTATTGGGGACAAATCAAAACTCCAACCCATCTTCCTTTGATATGCCTCTTATATCCGAAACCGTAGGAAATACATGACAAATTAAATACAATGCCAACTAAATAAGGTTTCATCAACAATTCAATTTGCCATCAACAAATATATTATCAAACAGTTAAAAAATCAATTAATAGAATAAAAGAAAATATTGTGAAATCATTTGATTTAAATTAAATTTTATTTTAAAATCTAGGGACGGCGGAAAATCACATAGGTCATTATTATAATAATAATTATTATTTAATCAACTTGATAAAAAATTTGGACTTAGTCATAACGTATTTTTACTCATTTATCTTATTTAAAGATAGTTTTGGCTTAAATGATTTTTACGTTTGGTTAAGTAAGGTCTGAGTATAAAACAAATTTGACTTAAGTGCTTTTTCCTTCTGACCCTAGAATTTTTAAGTATGGTATATCCTTTAATGTATGCATATTGTATGTGTGGAAATAAAAATGTTATTATTCCATAAACATTTATAAGTAGTCTAGTCAACGAACAGGTTTTTTGTAAATTTTTAAATAGTTTAATTTTAGGAATCTGTTAGGATAAGTTTATGAATACCCCCCCCCAAAAAAAAAGTCCCTAAACTTTGCATCACAGGTGCTTCAAACTTTATTTAAAATAATTTTTGACATTTTGTATTTCTACCAAGATAACATGAAATACCAAAAACATGTAAAACACATGGCACATTGTGGTCCGCTACTATCGCAGCTGTGGTGCAAAGTTAGCGGACTTCTTTTTGGAGTATCCTTAAACATGTCTAAAGTGATTCTAAAAACAAAATTTTAACTATTCTTAAATTTGCAAAACCCGTTCCTTGACTAGACTAAAAATGAACTTTATATAATAAATTAAATATTAAAAATAATATTTCATAAATAGTAGTCAGAAATTATGTAGTTGGAGCTGACTTTCATTTTCAATTTCAGAAATATGTCAATTTTTGTCAGGTGCAAGGTGTTATAGCCTCATAAAGCTTAGACCACATATATAGCTTTTATGAATAATTTTATTGGAGCAAAGCAAGCCTCTTTCCAAACATTTATGTATATATTAATAGCAATCAAAGCAAGCCTCTTTCCAAACATTTATGTATATATTAATAGCAATCAAAGCAAGCCTCTTTCCAAACATTTATAGCAATCTAGCAATCAAAGTAAGCCCTTTTTTATGTACCTAATTCTTTATTTTACCATTTCGCGAGTGAAGCGAAGATTTTAAAGTAGTGAGAGATATCTTTATTTAAATAATAAATTATTTATTTGTAATTAATTCTATCCAGCGAACGAAGCGAGCCCATCGTAAATTTATTTTATTTGACATATTCATGTAAAGTGAGATCCTGAGTTTTATTCCTTAGCTATTCATCGACTTCTATTTTTAAGTTCACATCTAGATTTCACCTGAATGATGCGTTTAAAAAGCGTTTTCAAATCTGTCTGTAAGATCTGGTAAGGAGCTGATGATCCAAGATTGATTTAGAAAAGTAAATATTGCAGTGTGCATCAATGCAATTTTTCTTTTAGTGCCAATACATTTTATATGAATTAGAAGATTTATAACCCGAAGAAAGGATTAAACCTTTCTAAATATTTATATTCAATACGTAAATTAATATATTACTGACGAAAGTTTACGTTCGTCATATATTTTTTTTAGATGAGTCTGAATAAATATTTAATATTTACGGGTTAACAGTTTACACTGTAGGTTCAGTTATTGTTATTTCTGCTTTACTCTTCACGTCTTGTTCATGTTTGCGGTTGGATTTACAGTTGTAATTCATAGAATAATTAAATAAGAGTAAGTACAAACATCTATTTTTTCAATTCAATGGTGTAGAAAGAAGTTTATGTTAAATAAACACTTATTCGAGATTCGAGGAAATCTAAAGATTTACGATCACATGTTTCTATAGAACAATATATCTTACTCACTACAATCCTATCAGAAAGCATATTTATTTACAGAATACTAATACATCTTTAGTAACTCACAAGCCAAATTAAAAACATTTTCCTATGAAAATTTTGAATAAAATCTTAGTTAAAGCTGTGCCTTCCGTACTTTTTTTTCGATATCACCAAAATTAGAAATTAAATAAAAATTAAAATCAGAATCCTAAGAAGCTAACTTTTTACTCTTCATTAAAAAGATAACGATGCTAGACGCAATTTTCTGGCTTCGATACGGCATAAACCAAATTTAGTAAGAATAGTTAGTTACACGCCAAGAGGTAGAAGAAAGTTTTACAGCTCAAGGCCAAGTTTTCACATGGCCTATATAGATAGACATAGATGACAGACTCTATGTAGCCACTGCAATCTATTTACGTCCCTAGGGACGTAAATGTGCGTTTTAAGTCCCTAGGGATGTAAATATGTGTTTTACGTCCCTTAGGACGTAAAAAACGTTCACGAGGCCAGGTCGCTACTTATGAAAACCCTGATTTACAACTCAAGTCGTAGGTAATTTATTAATAAATAGAATAATAATATTTTAATTCGTAACTTGGGAGTAAAATAAAATGTTTAGGAGATAAAAAATAGAGCTCTATAACTTGATATAAACCCAATAGATAAACATTAAGAAGTAAAAACAAGATAAGACAACAATCTTGATGAATCAAAGAGAATTTAAAGAGTACATACCAGTTATAAATATTTTGTGTGGTGGCATTTTTCTCTAAGAGGTACAATTTATTTAACAGAAGAATATGGACAAAGCCTATGTAAATAATAGGATATGATCACCACAGTTACAAATTATTAAGCTAAATGTGCTTGCTTTTGGGAGGGGATTGCTTTTGCAAGCGGAAACACTTACATTTTCTTTTCTTTATAAATTCATAATAAATAAAGCCCAATGCGAGTGAAGGAAAATTGTAAAGAAAATTGGTGCATTAAAGATGTTTTTTCATGGATGGTGTTAAGAAGGAAGACACAAGCAAAAATACTAATCCCCTTTCCTTCGTTCCTAGATTAGCATAAATAGTATATTATACTACCTCCTCGACCTCGGTCACCTCCGTGATCGAGGTCGTTTAGGCGTTAGTCTTTACTGACCTTTGACACCCACGGAGGTCTGGGGTTCGCATCCCAGGTTACGCACTCAGTTTATAGGAGATTATTGTTTAGATAAATTATCGCCAACTTTAGAATACACTTTGAGCGTAACGGTTGCTACCACCCGAGTTTGTTCCCGCAGGGGTTATCCCTGATGAGCCACAAGGCTCTAAACAGGCATTATTATTATTATTATTATAGTATATTATACTACTAGGCTATGAAATTAATCACATTTTAAAAGCATCTCCGGTGGAGTTGCTACCGATTCAGAGTCAACAAACAAAAAATAGATAACAAAAAGAAGGATATACTGTTAAAACAATGTTGCCATCCAGCGGAACTCTAGCTGAACCACAATAAGAATGTGGTTTTCAACGCTCTTCGCGGCAAATAGATGAACTTCAAGCAGTAAAATAAAAGATTTTTTGTGCACCGTACAAAAAATCTTTCTTTTTACAGTAAAACAGGGAATAAATCGAACCTTAACTCCAAACTCAGAAAAAAGTTTTAAATTCAGGCTATTCTGCTTTGCCTGTATTTAAAACTTTTTTCAGAACATTTCTCTAAAAGTACTTTTTTATTACGAAAAAGAGTACTTCAAATATAGTTTATTAAATTTTAAAAACAACAGCGATTATTAATTACTACTTTCAGGATGATAACAAACCATCTCTACAGTCACAATAAATTATAAAAACGCATAACAACGCAACCAGCTGTATTAACAAATTAAAAGTCGATTTTTCCTCAAATTAAACATTCAACACGACGAGGACGCGAGTCTACGAGTCAATTATCCATTTTAAATGAAATATTAACATTAGCAAGGTTATCACATTGTTACAAACGGATAACATAGTTTAAATTATACAAAAAATGTGTCTTGTCAATCTATTTCTAGATATCACGAGGGTTGTTAATGTTTGAAAACATATATTAGCAATATCAACAGAAATAAAACCAACCAGTAATTTATCAAACAAATACATGTATAAACATGGAATAGATAATGGTAAAGAAAAGCAGATAACAGTCATAACAAATAATAGGAATAATCTATTTTTTTGAGGTAGTACGTAATTGAGCACTTTATTAGACCGTTTTTAGGATGAGAAGCCAATCATTATTGTTATAGGAGGTTATTTAGTACTTTTCACCTCCGAGGACAATAATGAATGTAAAAAAACTCCTAGGACGTAAAAGTAATTCATATGTTGCCGCCATTACTGTAATGTAGCGTGTTCAAAAAACAATCTGTGTTAAACCTTCATGAGCTTTATTTAAAAACGTTCATTTTGTTTCTGTTTTTGTTCGTAGACTAATTTTTTTTTCGTTTTTAAAAGGTGTTCTAATTGACAATTTTTGTGTGTTTATTTGTAAAGCTTTTACATTTTTGAGTAAAAGTGTGAAGCTATGGATGAATTTAATGACGGCGATAATACATGGAGTTAATAATAATTGGACGTTTTTTTTCAATTAAGTATATAGCGCAGTTTAATGAGTGCTTTTTTTTATTTTTTTAATGAGTGCTACCTCAAAAAAAATAGTAAATGCCATCCGGCTGAGAATGTCTTTATGTGTTGGCAATTTTTCCCGACTCGCTTCGCTCGTCGGTAAATCTAATTGCCGTGACATAAAGACACACTTCTCAGCCTTATGGCATAAATAACTATTATTTTTAAAAATTCAGGTATGGGGCACCTCTGAACTTTTACTAACTTTGTCAGATTTGCTACGCTTATTTTAAACGCTTCAAACTTGCTTCTCACGTCCTCAGAATCACCTAATTTCCACAAAAGATATGGATATTTCATTTTCATCAAGTGAAAATATTTCTTCAAAAGTTCCAAACGAAAGCTATGAAATTACAGAATTTTATTGACACTAAAATTGTAACCAAAACGTTTTAGTAATATTAGATAAGGAAAATTTATTTACTGACGTAAGATTCAAATAAAGGACTAAATTGTGGATTCATTATGGCGTTAGAATTTGATACAGAGTAAGTCTTTGCAATATTACCAATGCTTCACCCAAATATCTTACGTCACAGATAATCTTTAAAAATCAAGTATTCAGTACACCTATTAATTAAATAATAAACTTTAATTAAGTATTATTAAATCCTTATAGGCCTATTAAATTGGAATAATGAACTGGATGCACCAAAATTACTTAAATTTGGTTAAACACGTTCCTAGATTTTTAAAATAATCTATTCCTCTAGTAAACCTACCCCTAGAATTTCTTCAGTGAGCGCCGTGGAATGGTCTACAATAATAACAACACCAACTTCGTCTTTCCACCAATAAGCTTTAATTTAACTCTGAGCAGAGCCGGCTTTCGGCTATAATGCCATCTACAGTGCCGGTGAGATGTTGAGTCTTTCAATTCTTGGAGTCTGACTCCAAGAATTGAAAGACTCAACATTGAAAGACTCTCTGAAGAATTGAAAGACTCAACACCTCACCGGCACTGTAGATGGCATTATAGCCGAAAGCCGGCTCTGCTCAGAGTTAAATTAAAGCTTATTGGTGGAAAGACGAAGTTGGTGTTGTTAATACTACCCCTAGAAGTTTAAATTTTACAATATATGTTTGGTACCTATTACCTAAAAATTGTAATTTAGAAATTAAATTGAAGCATACAATAATAAGAAAAGAAACAATATTTCCGAAGAGATTTTATACCAATATCATATAATCATAGATTTTAATAAAAAATATTTTCTAGTTATTTTGGCCAAAAACCAATGCAGTATGTCGAACAATACCTTGGCGAAAAATGATGGAAACATGGTAAGATTGGAATAGAATAGCTTAGGGATTAATCTAGTTTTCAAAACAGTTTATATTGTGATGATACTTTTTAAAGTTATCTGTTTTTGCGAATTTTTATCAGAAAATTATTATCATGTTTTTAAAAATACCATATTTTTTAGTCAATAATTTATTTTGGCCTATTTGATCTCTTAGGGTGGGAGCGTACTGGAGGAAAGAGAAAATTTTCAAAAATTCAGGATCATATTTTTTAAGCATATCTTTTTGAATTTAATACCCCATATAAGGCTGACCATATTATTTTTTACTACGTAACCCTGAATCAGCAGACAGATGTTTGTTTATTTTAAACAAAATTAAACAATTAAATGAACCTTAAATCTCATAGAGTAACAAGTAATTACATAATATGACATTTTGGTAGGACTCCAAAATGAGATACAACGTAAATTATTAACTAACTAGAAAACTCGTAGTAAACTAGGTCAGGTTTTAATGTCTGCACTGTCAAATAAGACGTGTTGTAATCATATAAATAAAGATGAATTTGACAAAGGTTATTCATTAGACTCATTAATTTGGGGTGAAATTATATGTAGTCAAAGGAAAAGCAAACCAACATAAAAAATTAAAGGAAACCTTCAAAATACCAGTATTTTTTCCTAAAAATTCTTTCAGAATAAATCACTCATAAAAGAAATAAAATAAAATGGTGCAGAGTTATGGAAACAAACACGGGGGAGTAAGCATACCGTTATACCCTTCAAACTCAACGATTTTCAAAACGAAGAAGCTTCACAGTAAAAACCTCTTAAGTTAGGGTTCCGCCGGAATCCTAACTTAGCAAAACTTAGAAATCCTAAAGCTTGAGCAAAACACAGTATATGGTCGATGTCCTTTGTCCATTTCGCAGCTCATACAGTTGTGTTTTGTCACGCTGGGTTTTTTTTTACAAATCTTTTGGCCTATCTGTGGGATGATTTTTTTTTACATCTTCAAGACCAAAAAATAATACAACTTAAACGAATCACAGAGGTTTAAATAAAAAAGAAAAGTGTATAAAGAAAAGTGTTTAAAGAAAAGTGTTTTGTAACCTCAAATAGGGAACTTTCGTTTCAAAAAGAGGAAAGCGAGATTCTTGCTAGCAGGAAAGATGCAGCGGACTAAATAGAAACAGCTTCATTTTGGAAAATGTTAATTGAGGCGGTGTATAAAGGTTAAATCCGCACAACTTGCTGTTGTGTAACACAGCTACACAACAGTGCAGTAACACCAATGAGACTAATACTTAGAGGGAGTACTTAGGTAGAATAACGCTGTAATAAGAGATCTAGAAGATAGACAGTTTTTAGTGGGTACCACAACGTTACTTACTCCAACTAGTTCTCCCAAGAAGAAGACTAGAAACCCCTGTACAATCCTATACTAATGCCCTCGTTACGAAGCTTCCAGATCTCATCTAATAAGAGAAATTGTCACCAGAGGAGGAGCTTGGCCTCCCAAACTGGAAACGTTAGCCAGTAAGAATCTTCATCAGGCTTTTCAAGCATTCATTCAGTCAATCGATGTAAATGATCTTTGAAGAATAAGGAAATTTTAAGCACATTAATACTAAGTTTAATGAACTGTAAATAGGACAAAAGATAAGTTTTTTTTTATTTAACTTTTCGTAATTTTTATATTAATACTATCGTTTAAGTGTGTGCAAGTAAGTTGTGTATGTGTGGGTGCATATAAATATGTGTATGTATGCGTGTGTATGTAGTGTGTGTATGTATATGTTTATATGTATTATATGTATGTGTATGTATGTATATGTATGTTATATATATATGTTATATGATTGTATATTGTATTGTATGTAGTATATTATATTAAGTTATATTATTTAGGATATATTATTGTATGTTGTATATTATATACTATTAAGTATATAATGTTATATATTTATTATTATTTTTATGTTATGTATTATTATATATATATATATTATATATATAATATTATTATATATATATATATATATATTATATATATATTATATTTATTATATTATTATTAATTATTTATTATATATTTTATTATTATTTATGTTATGTATTATTATTATTTTATATTAGAATATTATTATTATATTATGTGTATTATGTAATTATGTGTATATGTATATATGTGTGTATGATTGTGTATATATATTGTTATTGTTATATTATATAATGATATGATATTATATATTAGTAATACATTATTATTATTATTTCATTATTTACTTATAACTAATACATTGTTTTCTGTAAATATAAAAATTAAAGAAGTTCTTAGGATTGCAAAATTGTAATATTTAGTTATATAGATTATTAAGTTTACTTGTTTATTGTCTAATGTCTACTACTGTTTACTTGTTACTGTCTATTAGTTTACTGTCCTATAAGTGTAATTGTTTCTATAAAAATTTAAATAAGTAAACCTACTATAATTTCTACTAAGTCCTGAGCGCATGTAGTATTATCAATGGAGCATGCGCTCAAAAAAAAAAAAAATCCCTATCAGAGCACATAATTATTAACGGCGGGCATTTTTCAATGACGTCACATTAAAACAATTTATACAAAACATATATTTAGAAAATATTTGCAATAAATAATAATATCAACTTGTTTTAAATTCACTTTACTTAATTTAAGACAAAATGGTCGAAAAACAATATAATATTTACAAGAAATTGTAATTATTATGAAAGATCAAAAACATCACGAATGTACAGTTTTAGTACCAAGCTACCCAGGGAGAGATAAGAGCTGTTATATCCTCCCTCTCAGTATTAACTTCTTTATAAGAGCTGTTATATCCTCCCTCTCAGTATGAATGACACCTAGCAATTAAATTCTCACCACAAAATTCACAATATAGAGATTTTTAGAAGAATGTACCTAGAGTACGTTAAACGCGCTTAAAATCAACGCGTCTAGCTAAAACAAATTAATTCCTACACACGCCTCCCTGATTGCTAGAATGTATGGATAATATAAATAGATAATAGTACAGTATAACACATGGCAACATTAATGCTATTGTGAAATAGACACATCAAATGTAAACTTGAAATCTATTGGTCGGCGCATGCTAAATCAATATCTCAATAAAACTTGATATCAATCCAAATTAGTTAGCTAGTGGTTGTGTATGACCGGCCTTTTATTAGATTGAGCATTGGGCAATATGCTCAGCAAATACAAACACTAAGGAAGTAAGAAAGAATTAGAAGATAAGCAGAGGAAGTAGAGGCCTGTTTCCGAACAAGGCCCATCCCTGGTCTTAACCTAAACAGTCAAGCTCAATCACTTTGACACATTGAATGTAATGTAATGGCTTAAATGTTATTATTTATAAAGTTGATATATATATATATATATATATATATATATATATATATATATATATATATATATATATATATATATATATATATATTTGATCAGCATATATATATATATATATATATATATATATATATATATATATATATATATATATAGAGAGAGAGAGAGAGAGAGAGAGATATGTATTTGATTCATTTAACAATTTTTACTATTTCTTAAAAAACGAATACAAGTCATTTGATAAAAATTGAACTAATGCAGACAATGAAATGAAACATGGCACATATGTTAGTCTTATATATAGCCACATGCTTAGAATAATACTATATATAGAAGGAGCACAGGACCGTTAACACAATGTAATTCCACTGATAACACGAAAGGCGGTTGACTGGTGCAACTAAGTAATGCTGCCAACCTGACAACAAAACATTATTTTAAATATTTGTCATAAATATCTATTAATGAAGAAAGATCGTAAAGAACAAATATAATAACTTAAAACACCTGCAGAGTATTTAATAAAACTGGTCTTAGATGCCAAAAGGGTGGCGGAATACGAGAATCTACATTTAGTTGACGAGGACTACTATTTGTATATAATTTTAATAAATACGTTAAACTACAATTTAAAATGCTTAAAATATTGTAATGCACCGATATTTATATTAGTATTTTATGAATAATCAATCATTAATTAATAAGAGAACATAATAATTCAGCAACCGGAAGTATTGCCAACTTTTTTTAGAAATTGTATATTGTTAGGGTGGCAGCATTACTTAGTTGCACCAGTGAACCGGCTTTCGTGTTATCAGTAGTGCTCCTTCTATATATAGTATTATTCTAAGGCCACATGCGTGCCAAATCTCAATCCGATCGCATCATTTTTCCGAGTTTCATAATTACTAAAAAGTATTTTATTTTCGAAATTCAAGTATTTAAAAATTCGTGCATGTAAAAGATAGATAAAAAACGTCAATCACGACAGTAAAATTTATCGTAAAACTTAAACTTTTTACAAGTAACAAGAACGTTGAAGTAATTGAATAAAAATATTTTATTAGTATTTTTCCATTCATATATATAAATCACCTAGTTTATTCGGTTGTCAGGGTTATGAAATTTAATACGGCAGGGATCATTCATAAAAATATTGAGGAGCATGGAGAACTCATGTTGGAGGTCAAGACGGCCGGCGCGGCGGGAGCAAGCCCGCTGCAGTCAGGTCTAACGACTGACAACAACGTGGTAACAACGAGTTCGTATCACGCTCTCAGTGCGTGCTATCCTAACCTGTGTTCGGCAAAATACTATTGTAGACGCCTTACCCACTAACATACTAGACCCAGGTCATACAGTCCACATTGATTTTTATATAAATAGATTCATTAAACGCCTTTCTTTGAACGTAACGATTAATTGATTAATAAAATGATATTACATTTACAAGTACAATAGTAGTTTAATACAAAGAACAATAAATTAAAAATAATTCTTGCGCGAAGGTCTGCAAGCTGGGCGAATTTTCTCTGAAATACCTGCTTACTTGCTCAACAATTCATTTGTTCCAGTATAGGGTTTATAACCTAAAGTAGCGTCAAAACTTGTTAATTTTTTTTAAAAAAAGGGCATATTTATCCCATAGATTACATAAAATCATTCGATCATCATCATTCTAAAATCGGTAATGCACAACATACTATTCGCATACACTTATTTTAGCACACATTCATTAAAAACAATAAATAACAAGTTGTGACTCTGCTTCTCAAGTTTTAAAAGAAGTGTAAGAAGTGAATTGTTGGACAAGGAAGAACGCATTTTAAAGAAAATTTGACCGGTTTGCGGATCTAAGCGCCAGAATTATTTTAAATGTTAAATATGATGAAAATATAGAGGGTGAAAATGATGATAAAAATTTCCGGTACCAAGATTCGAACCTAGGAACCCTTGTTTTAAGTACTTTTGGTGGTCCTATTGACTTCGCATCGGTTTTATTCGATTCAGAGCTCCCAAAAACATAGAAAACGACAACCTACTCAATATTTGTTTTTTGCCGACCGAATTAAAACATTTCTGGCAATTCACCACTGTTTTATATTTTTTGGTCATGTAGTGTAGTCGTATGTAATCTCCAGATTGGGTTCAACTATAGAACATTGAAAACGACACCCTTTGAAAGAAGAAAATTAAAAAAGGAAAATATACTTTTTTGACAGTAATTTTGGTTCATTTGACAGTTTCTTTGCCTTTTTGGTCACTTAAGAATAGTGATGTGGGTCGGAGAATATTACTAATTTGAGAATTTCTCTGATAAGTTAATCCATTCAATATTACTACTATCATATTTTAAGGTTGACAAAATAAAAAGAAAGGCAGTGCAATACTAAAATGTTCACTAGTAAAGGCTTTTGAGAATAATCTTAATTTGAGAGTATTCTTTAATTTTCTTCTTTCAAAGAATATTCTCCGAGCACGAGAATATTCTGAGAAAGTTTTCCTAAAAAATTTGAGCATTTTCTATTTTGTACTTATTTGATATATTTTTGTTTTTGAATATATTTATATAAATATATTAATAATATTATTAATATTTATTTATTAAATATATATTATTTAATATATATTATTTATTAATATATATTAATATATAATAACTATATTATATAAATATATTATATTATTGAAATATATTTGATTAACTAAGCCTTTACTAGTGAACATTTTACTATTGCACTGCCTTTTCTTTTTATTTTAGTCAACCTTAAAATATGATAGTAGTATATTGAATGGATTAACTTATCAGAAAAGAGTTGTTTGTTTATAAAAATGGTTTGATTGATCGTAAAGGAAAAGAGAGAGAAAATGTTATTAATACTTTTTAGTTTATTCTCTATGATTATTTTATGACAAAATTTATTAAATACAACTCAAATAAGCAGCTAATCTTATAGTTAAACTTTTTTAACGTTATTTTTAAAATTGAAGCTCCAAAAGAAAATGCCTCGAATATGCTCGAGCATTCTACATCGAGCATCGACTTTGGACCGGGATTCTTACGATTCAGGACCTTTATTTCGGCGAAAAATCATATATATATATATATATATATATATATATATATATATATATTATATATATATATATATATATAACATATGAATTTACATTCGTTTTTAAAAATACGACAAACATAAAAATATATTTGGTAATAATTTTACTAAACAAACAAAGATTGAATTCTTCCACTAAATCATTAATTGTGATTTAAAAATCTAATTGCAAGGATTCAATCAGTTTTCACAGATGGAGGAATGGTGGTTATTAAGGTCTACAAGTGGTTTAATCTCTTCCACCAATAATAATTCTTTCTAGCAAAAGACAACTTCACTGAGCCTCACACCAACTATTAAATTCTTCAACTAAATTTGAGCACATCAGAGACTTGTTGGAATTTGTCTTATAACAGGCAATTATACTCGCCTTAAGTAACTTAAGATTTTCATTTGGGGGTTTACTTTTTCCGCAAGTTGATTCGGTCTTGACAGCGTCGGATCCGGATTCAACTTCTTTCTTTACCTTTGGCTTAGGAAGATATACTTCAAATTCCTTTATTGTTCTATCGTACTGACACTTCAATCTACGATTGATTTTTTCTTGATCAGCTTTTATTTTGTCGAGTCTGTCTTTCCAGTATTTTATTGTTTCGTTAACGATCTTTTTAGATTCATCCTAATAAAATATTCAATTATTTAAATGTCATACATAAAATTAAAAAAGGCATGAACTGGGGACCTCGGTACTTTCCTTATAAATCCAGTCTCGCTTTGCACATCATCAAACTGTCATGATTATACAAAGCTTAGGATAGTATAATTTGGTTCTTGCAGAATAAAATATTGATCTAAAGTCTAGGGTCTTACAATTTCTGAGTCGCTTCGCTCGCCAACATATTGTTTACCCAAATCTTAATTGGTATAATACAATTACCAATCACACAATTCTCATCTCAAGCTGGTGTTACTTTGGTCTCTCCACGCTCAACCTCAAAATTATAAGGTAACCTAATTTCTAGGATGATAAACTTAAAGATTAAAGCTTAATAACCATTCGACACAATATCTTAACTATCCCATTTAACTCCGTTCCTATCTTCACGGATGCCTTAAAAATACTACTGATCCTATTTGGCAGCCAAGTTTAGATTAATTTTAGTCCTCACATCGACGTTGTTTAATCCCTACTTTGCCATTTCATACCAAGTCACTGATACCGAGTTAAAACACTCGTGTCTAAATTAAGTTAATTTAGTCACAATAAGTAATCAAGAATCACGAATAATAGCAATATATTTCCCTATTAGATTGTAAGTTTGGTTAGTTTGCAATTTTTGCGCTAAAACGTCATGATTAAACATACCTTTTTATACGATTTTAAGTATAACTACGATAAATACATATTTAAATCAATATGTATATATAACGGTTGTCACTATCACCAGGTTGTTCCATCAGGGTTTATCCCTGATATGCAGCAAGACTCAAAAACAGGCTCTACTATTACAGTCTATCGTTTAGTTTAAAAATCCCCAAGGTCATAAGTATTTTGGGGATTGACCAATCAGAGAAGCCGCTGCCAACCTCTCACTTAAAAAGAGAAAAAAAACCCTACCACAATAACCGCTGTAGGGAAAAAACCTTCTTCGCGGCAATCGTTCAATTTGTTTGTGGTTCTTCTTTTGATTACATCGTTTTGAAAACAACTTTCAAATTAATCTTAAAAATGATGTTTAAACAGTAGCGGTAAGATCTTACATCCAATGGAAGAGGCTTTCCCTTAGTGTCCCTAGGTGGACAGCCGTCGCATTCCTTAACCAATCTGTCAACAACACCTTTACTAACATTAACAACATCAGTTGCATCCCCTCTTTCAAACGTGACTTTCCTTGAGGTAACAATTCCCATAGCTGCTCTTGTATTACCAAAATATAATTTTAAAAGCGAATAATTTACTTAACCATGATCAAATGGAAAATTTTTAAATGGATTTTTGTACAAATTTTAAAAAGAAAAGAAATAAAAACATTAATTAATATGACATTTTTTGTCATACTATAATAAACTTAAGGAATTTGAAATCCAGTATGCTACATGCAAGGATGGCGCGTTAAGGGAACTTTACTGATCCTATGAACGTCGTATGAGAAAAAGAAATAGCTGCAAACAAATTTTCTCTAGCATGATTATAGATGAAAACGCGAAACGCAGCGCAGGTTATGTAACACGATAAGAAGAGTTCAACACATGACCAACCTTTATTGTTCTAATACAAATATTAAAACACGGGTACTTATTTACTTGGTTCCCTACATAAAGTTGGGACCCAAGTAAATATGGCGATATAGGGCAATTATTCACTCGGGTACCGACAGTATATTTACTAAATCATATAAAAGAAATTCTTTAAGAATCTTAATGGGGGATGTTTAAAAGCAATGGGGCTTTTGTATGGGGTTGAGAAGAGCGGAAAGAGAAAAGATTGATAATCAAGTAAATAAGATAATATAGTGCGAAAGTACCCTTGGTTACCAACATAAAATTGGACCCAAGTAAATATGGTGATATAAGGCAAAAGTACCCTTGGTTCCCAACATAAAATTGGGACCCAAGTAAATTAGGCAATTTACTTAAAAGGAAAATTACAAAATATTTTTGTTCTCATAGCAAAAAACTTGGGATTTCTTAAAGTCTTAACTCCATTACAAATTGAAACTAAGAGATTTTAATGGAGTTTAGACAGACCTCCTAGTTCCTATACCCAAATCCACTCGATTTTTTCAGATAAATTGAGGTTGGGAACCAAGTAAATAAGTGCCAAAACAAAACACGAGCTGTTACAAACAAAATTAAGCTTAGAATAATACTATATATAGAAGGAGCACAATGACGATATGAGAGTATTCGTTGTTGAAGTAACCGCTGACATAACGTGTTGATTTCAAGTATCTCTTAAATCATAAGTGCAGTGAACCGTTCTGAGTTTTTTAGCGTTTAAGTTTTGTTACATGTTGGTGTGACAACTGTCACGTTTGCTAGCGATGCGAGATAATGAGATTTACAAGCTGTTTTTTCGCCAATGAATTTTTTCGTTTTGATTGATTTTTAATTTTCCTAGTATGTACTGTAGGTATATAGGAAAAGAATTGTGTTAGAAAAAGAATCCGAAACCAGGATTTCATCTAAATTATCAGTTTCAGGTGTTTTTTAAGACCTACTAAGTGGTTTTTACAAAGTTGATTGTCTATGTGTGAGTGTGCTATAATCGTAGCTCCTTGTGTATATATATCATAGAGAGTTTAATAATTTTGTAAAAAGAACAATTTATAGGTGTATAACTGTGCTATCCAAATAAAGAATTTATGACGTCATTTATACCCGCAATAAAGACAGCGAAAATTTCGAAAAATCATCGGACACGTAAAAATGTTGCGAACAGATTGAAATTTAGCACGCATGATGACATGTGTGACATACATGACTGACATACGTGCCGAGTTACATCTCATTCAGCATTAGTTCAATTTTAATAGAATTACTTTTTGATGATTAGCAATTATTCAAATTGTACCACAACAGTTATCCATCAAAAACAATAAACATACTATACAGCTTACCGTAGTTATTGCCATGAAGATTAAGGTCTTCCGATGGTGACCGCGTCAATGTAGAATATGAATATGACTTTTCACTTCTACTGTGAGAGTCGGTCTTCATTGTCAAAAGAGCCGGCTTTTAAAAAATGTGTCTCATTTTGTACTATTTTAACCATCTTTTTTTTCTGAAAATATACCTTAATATTGAAGAAAACACTTAGTCTGCCTATCCAGAGTGGAGCCCTTCATTTGACTGCACATGCTCAACATTTTATAAAATCGCACAAATTTCAGTTTTCCTTTAAAAAGTGGTTTTCTTATGGGTCGTGTGCAAAACGTAATTTTTAAAGGTGGTAAAATGTTCTATAAAACGAGTGTTTAATCAGAAAACCGGATGACTGCATTGATGAAATGGTTAATTTATGCGCAAAGTCAGCGATTTAAGAAAAAAATTTGACTTTTGTGCATTTTTTGGTCATTAACAAATGTCAAATTTAGATGTAGTTATCCAATTTTGACGAAAAAACACTCGGTTTATAGAAAATTTATCAGCTTTACAAAATAGTCTCTTCATGTTTTACACAACTACAGGGACCACTTATTGTTAGAAAACTGGGATTTGTGCGATTTCTAATATTTTGAGTGAACGCATTCAATGAAGAGGTCCACCTGGATTGGCAGACTATGGTTTCCATCATAATTAAAGGTATATTTCAACAAAAAAAATTTGGTTTGAAGTAGTACAAAATGAGTCACACTTTTTAGGCCTGGTTCTTGGAGTTTCTGGGATTTAAGACACCATAGGAGTATTCACAATGATCTATGAAACTGAAATGTCGTTGGACAGTTTTGCTCTGTTTTGCTCTTTTATGCAAAACAATATTGCATAAAATAATAGCACAGAGCTAGGGCTATATTTTAAGACAACCGTATTTTATAACGGTTGTCTTATAGATATTGTCAATATAGATAACAAATCACAATATCGTCCAGGTAGACGAAAACATTTGGTTCCAAATCAGCTCCTAACACGTTGTCGATCAGCCGCTGCCACGTGGCGGGACTGTTATGGAGACCAAATGGTAAACGTAAAAACTGGAAAAGACCTCTTCCAAGGACAGTGAAGGCCGTTTTTTCGCGGGAGTCCTTGACCCATCAGCTTAATTTTTTTAAGTACGTGTACAAGATTGTAATTCTGTGTAACATATAATGATGGAGCGATTTGGGAAATTCGCTAAAGGTACTGTCTATGGGTATCTCTGCCTTAAAGGTACCTAATTTGTTTACATATTGCTTCATTATTATTTTAACTCCTAACTACGCTTTGTTATTGCACATGTTAATCCGTTATTATTAAATAAAGTCGAGTCGATGCTAAAAACTGGTTTTATAAATCAGCTCTTCATCTTCGTACCTCGTTTTCATTATTTATACAAAACTAGTGGGTTTTATTGTTGAGTTAACCGAGACGGAGTCTAAACCTGTTCCTCACTATATCAATTCCAACCAGGAATCTATTTTTAGAACCGAAATATCTTCTTTCTTTGTCAGTTGGTAAACAAATAAAACTTTTTTTTGTTCTCTTCTCGTTGTCACATATATTTTTTCATGGAAACAATTTTTTTTGAGGTAGTACGTAATTGAGCACTTTATTGGATCCGTTTTAGGATGAGAAGCCAATCATTATTGTTTATAGGAGTTATTTAGTACTTTTCACCTCCGAGGACAATAATGAATGTAAAAAAAAAACTCCTAGGACGTAAAAGTAATTTATATATTGCCGCCATTACTGTAATGTAGCGTGTTCAAAAAAACAATTGTGTAAAACCTTCATGAGGTTTCTTTAAAAACGTTTAATTTTGTTTCTGTTTTTGTTCGTAGACTTAATTTGTTTTTCGCTTTAAAAGTGTTCTAATGACATTTTTGTGTTTATTTGTAAAGCTTCTACATTTTTGAGTAAAAGTGTGAAGTTATGATAAATCAATGACGACGATAATATGGAGGTTAATTGGACGTTTTTTTTTCTCAATTAAGTTTATAGCGATGTTTATTTAACGAGTGCTACCTAAAAAAAATAGTGTATGCCATCCGGCTGAGAATATCTTTATGTCTTGGCAATTTTCCCGACTCGCGCGCTCGTCGGTAAATCTATGCCGTACAAAAGAAGTAAATCAAAAAAAAAAAAAAAAAAATAAAAAAAATGAAAAAAAAATTAGAAAAAAAAAAATAAAAAGAAAATAAAAAAAAAAAAAAAAAAAAAAACAAAAAAAAAAAAGATAAAAAAATTTTATTAAAACGTTAAACATATAAATTTCAAAAAAATAAAAAAAAATTTATTAAAACTTTCAAGCCTTATGGCTATAATAACTATTATGCTTATCTCACAAAAATTTATTAATATGTTTTATAGAACTTTATTTTTGCAAAAATTACGTATTATTGTTAAGTAGCATTTTGGTTTCCATAAAATAATACCATTAATTAATAATTAAAGTTAGATTATTTATTGTTTCAATTATTCTAACGAGAATTTTTTTGTCAAATTAATTCTTAATTAGTTAATAGTACTGTAATGTGTTTTTATTCGTATGTTTCAAAAGAAAATCATAGTGTTTCTAATGAATGTTCTGAAGTTTTTGAGTACAAAGAGACATCAACCAAATCTGTGGTTAGAATATTTCTCTAGTTATTTTTATGAATGGTTGCGCACTTTTCTTCTATTTAATTAACTTTTAATGGCAAAAATAAATGTAATTTTTGTTATGTATTTTTTTAAAGCCTCAGTATAGTAGGCATCTCTATACTGAGGCTTTAAAAAATACATAACAAAAATTACATTTATTTGCCATTAAAAGTTAATTAAAGAAGAAAAGTGCGCAAACCATTCTAAAAATACAATCTTGTTCGATAATATCAGCTTGTTCTTATACTAAATGACTTCATTATAATTATTTATTATTTACGACCCTTGCTGCTTGAAGTCTTTATTTTTGTTACAGCATCTTACTACATTACCATTCTTTAGAATTTTCTTATGTGCTAAATTAATTGAACTAGATTTGGCAGGACATACAATACAAACACTGAAATTAATAGGTTATTCGTTGTAATTATGTATTTTCATTTTAACCGATTTTAACACACGTCATATTTGTGGGTTTTTTTCCTAATGTATTTTATTAATCAGGTTTAATTAATTTCTTATTGTTTACTTTGCCAAAAAATTTGTTTTGTCTTGTAAATCGGGGAAGTATCAGATATTATTTGGCAGTTATCACGCGATAAAAATAAAATTTATGGCTCATAAAAATATTTTTGTAATTCGATTGAAGTTTTTTTTGGTTCACATTTTGGATGATTGTCAAATATGTTAAGCTGTTAAATTGTGTTACGTTGGTAAATAATTTCATTTGAGTAAAACTGACCCCTGAGGGAAGTACAGACATCAAATAAGACGCCCATATTGTTATGTCTTTTGCTCTAGAAAAATATGAGATCAAATTAAAATTCCGTCTTTGCCACCAAAGCATTCTTGTTACCTATAAACAAACCGTGTTTTTAGCACTTTTTAGCGAGTTTTTATTAAAACAATCTGCAAGTCATGAAACATGGTTTTCCTATATGAGCATACAATGTAAGCTATAAAAGCATATAATATAGGGCTTCGTAAGCTAGCCTGTTTACCATAAAAATACGGGCCTTCGGCCCGTAGCCGCTACGCGCCTCGTCCGCTCCGCGGCGTCGGCCCACCGGGCCGATATACTGATACTTCCCCGATTTACAAGACAAAACAAATTTTTTGGCAAAGTAAACAATAAGAAATTAATTAAACCTGATTAATAAAATACATTAGGAAAAAAACCCACAAATATGACGTGTGTTAAAATCGGTTAAAATGAAAATACATAATTACAACGAATATACCTATTAATTCATGTTTGTATTGTAATTCCCTGCCAAATCTAGTTCAATTATTTAGCACATAAAAAATTCTAAAGAATGGTAATGTAGATAAGATGCTGTAACAAAAATAAGACTTCAAAGCAGCAAGGGTCGTAAATAATAAATAATTATAATGAAGCTCATTTAGTATAAGAAACAAGCTGATAATTATGGAACAAGATTGTATTTTTATGAATGGTTGCGCACTTTTCTTCTATTTAATTAACTTTAATGGCAAATAAATTAATCTTGTTATGTATTTTTTAAAGCCTCAGTATAGAGATGCCTACATACTGAGCTTAAAAAAATACATAACAAATTACATTTTATTTGCCATTAAAAGTTAATTAAATAGAAGAAAAGTGCGCAACCATTCATAAAATAATAACGAGAAATATTCTAACCACGATTGGTTGATGTCTCTTTGTACTCAAAAAACTTCAGAACATCATTAGAAACACTATGATTTTCTTTTGAACATACGAATAAAAACACAATTACAGTACTATTAACTAATTAAGAATTAATTTGACAAAAAAATTCTCGTTAGAATAATTGAAACAATAAAATAATCTAACTTTAAATTATTAATTAATGGTATTATTTTATGGAAACCAAAATGCTACTTAACAATAATACGTAACTTTTTGCAAAAATAAGAGTTCTATAAAACATATTAATAAATTTTTGTGAGATAAGCATAATAGTTATTTATGCCATAAGGCTGAGAAGTGTGTCTTTATGTCACGGCAAATAGATTTACCGACGAGCGAAGCGAGTCGGGAAAAATTGCCAAGACATAAAGATATTCTCAGCCGGATGGCATACACTATTTTTTTTAGGTAGCACTCGTTAAATAAACATCGCTATAAACTTAATTGAGAAAAAAAAACGTCCAATTAACTCCATATTATCGTCGTCATTGAATTTATCCATAACTTCACACTTTTACTCAAAAATGTAGAAGCTTTACAAATAAACACAAAAAATTGTCAATTAGAACAACTTTTAAAAGCGAAAAACAAATTAGTCTACGAACAAAAACAGAAACAAAATTAACGTTTTTAAAGAAACCTCATGAAGGTTTTACACAGATTGTTTTTTTGAACACGCTACATTACAGTAATGGCGGCAATATATAAATTACTTTTACGTCCTAGGAGTTTTTTTTACATTCATTATTGTCCTCGGAGGTGAAAAGTACTAAATAACCTCCTATAACAATAATGATTGGCTTCTCATCCTAAAAACGGTCCAATAAAGTGCTCAATTACGTACTACCTCAAAAAAAATTGTTTCATGAAAAAATATATGTGACAACGAGAAGAGAACAAAAAAAAGTTTTATTTGTTTACCAACTGACAAAGAAAGAAGATATTTCGGTTCTAAAAATAGATTCCTGGTTGGAATTGATATAGTGAGGAACAGGTTTAGACTCCGTCTCGGTTAACTCAACAATAAAACCCACTAGTTTTGTATAAATAATGAAAACGAGGTACGAAGATGAAGAGCTGATTTATAAAACCAGTTTTTAGCATCGACTCGACTTTATTTAATAATAACGGATTAACATGTGCAATAACAAAGCGTAGTTAGGAGTTAAAATAATAATGAAGCAATATGTAAACAAATTAGGTACCTTTAAGGCAGAGATACCCATAGACAGTACCTTTAGCGAATTTCCCAAATCGCTCCATCATTATATGTTACACAGAATTACAATCTTGTACACGTACTTAAAAAAATTAAGCTGATGGGTCAAGGACTCCCGCGAAAAAACGGCCTTCACTGTCCTTGGAAGAGGTCTTTTCCAGTTTTTACGTTTACCATTTGGTCTCCATAACAGTCCCGCCACGTGGCAGCGGCTGATCGACAACGTGTTAGGAGCTGATTTGGAACCAAATGTTTTCGTCTACCTGGACGATATTGTGATTTGTTATCTATATTGACAATATCTATAAGACAACCGTTATAAAATACGGTTGTCTTAAAATATAGCCCTAGCTCTGTGCTATTATTTTATGCAATATTGTTTTGCATAAAAGAGCAAAACAGAGCAAAACTGTCCAACGACATTTCAGTTTCATAGATCATTGTGAATACTCCTATGGTGTCTTAAATCCCAGAAACTCCAAGAACCAGGCCTAAAAAGTGTGACTCATTTTGTACTACTTCAAACCAAATTTTTTTTGTTGAAAATATACCTTTAATTATGATGGAAAACCATAGTCTGCCAATCCAGAGTGGACCTCTTCATATGAATGCGTTCACTCAAAATATTAGAAAATCGCACAAATCCCAGTTTTCTAACAATAAGTGGTTCCCTGTAGGTCATGTGTAAAACATGAAGAGACTATTTTGTAAAGCTGATAACATTTTCTATAAACCGAGTGTTTTTTCGTCAAAATTGGATAACTACATCTAAAGTTATGACATTTGTTAAATGACCAAAAAATGCACAAAAAGTCAATATTTTTTCTTAAATCGCTGACTTTGCATAAATTAACCATTTCATCAATGCAGTCATCCGGTTTTGATGATTAAACACTCGTTTTATAGAACATTTTACCACCTTTAAAAAATTACGTTTTGCACACGACCCATAGAAAACCACTTTTTAAAGGAAAACTGAAATTTGTGCGATTTTATAAAATGTTGAGCATGTGCAGTCAAATGAAGGGCTCCACTCTGGATAGGCAGACTAAGTGTTTTCTTCAATATTTAAGGTATATTTTCAGAAAAAAAGATGGTTAAAATAGTACAAAATGAGACACATTTTTTAAAAGCCGGCTCTTTGACAATGAAGACGACTCTCACAGTAGAAGTGAAAAGTCATATTCATATTCTACATTGACGCGGTCACCATCGGAAGACCTTAATCTTCATGGCAATAACTACGGTAAGCTGTATAGTATGTTATTGTTTTTGATGGATAACTGTTGTGGTACAATTTGAATAATTGCTAATCATCAAAAAGTAATTCTATTAAAATTGAACTAATGCTGAATGAGATGTAACTCGGCACGTATGTCAGTCATGTATGTCACACATGTCATCATGCGTGCTAAATTTCAATCTGTTCGCAACATTTTTACGTGTCCGATGATTTTTCGAAATTTTCGCTGTCTTTATTGCGGGTATAAATGACGTCATAAATTCTTTATTTGGATAGCACAGTTATACACCTATAAATTGTTCTTTTTACAAAATTATTAAACTCTCTATGATATATATACACAAGGAGCTACGATTATAGCACACTCACACATAGACAATCAACTTTGTAAAAACCACTTAGTAGGTCTTAAAAAACACCTGAAACTGATAATTTAGATGAAATCCTGGTTTCGGATTCTTTTTCTAACACAATTCTTTTCCTATATACCTACAGTACATACTAGGAAAATTAAAAATCAATCAAAACGAAAAAATTCATTGGCGAAAAAACAGCTTGTAAATCTCATTATCTCGCATCGCTAGCAAACGTGACAGTTGTCACACCAACATGTTACAAAACTTAAACGCTAAAAAACTCAGAACGGTTCACTGCACTTATGATTTAAGAGATACTTGAATTCAACACGTTATGTCAGCGGTTACTTCAACAACGAATACTCTCATTATAACATCGTTTTAACAATAACAAATCTTAACAAAATTACATTCGCCAACAAAATGTTGAAATACCATAGTTTTAAAATTAATACTGGACGTATATAATTAACAGAGATGCATTGAATGAACACCAACATACGGGTTTCAAGCACTTGACTTTCTTATTTTATAAGACGCAGTTTTATAATCAATAGTCCTCAAAAAACTTTATCACTTCAAAAAAGTGTATAAACTTGTTTTAAATGCCCTTTAAATGTGAAATAAGTTCAAGTGGAGTGCATAGGCGATTCTAGGAAAAACTCAAACTCTGTTATTATATATATGTATATATATATATATATATATATATATATATTATATATATATATATATATAATATATTATATATATATATATATATATATATATATATACCTCTGCGTATAGTGCTGTATTACCAATATTATACATTTTACTCATTAACTTTTAAGTAAAATTGATCTACAAAAAGTAGATTATGTTGATTGGTAGCCTTTAATTAGTAACTAAACCCATTTAAAATAGGAAAAATAAAGTAATAATTAATTATGTTTTGAGAAAGTATATTACTATATATATATATATATATATATATATATATATATATATATATATATATATATATATATATATAATATATATATATATATATATATATATATATATATATATATATATATATATATATATATATATATATATATATATATATATATATATATATATATATATATATATATATATATATAATATATATATATATATATATATATATATTATATATATATATATATATAATATATATATATATATTATTTATCTTATATATATATATATATATATATATATAATATATATATATATATATATATATATATATATATTTATTGCTTTTTATTATTTATTTTCTTAATGTATTTGAAATAAGTTAAATTAAATTTTTGTTTTAGTAGCTAAAAAGGCAATATGTCTTTCTAGGGGGGAGCTAATTACAAACCAGGGGGGATTCCCTCCCAGCCCCTCTGTAGATCGCCAATAATGGAGTGGAAGAAAGTCTAAAAAGTGGAAAATTAAAAAAAAAATATTAAACAGAGCTTTTGTTAGACAGAAGAACTTTTGTTTTTCGTATTCTACTTTGAGGGAGTGTGTTTGAATAAAAGACCCCAGCATACACAGTCTCGCAGCTGCAAGGAGGTGAATCGTTTTGAGAACCCTTTCATCCGATTTAGCAAGACACTTATTTTTGGACATTGCAAATTAGTCCACCATGTAAATTGCTTTTGTACATAGTTGTGAAGTATCTATTTTTAAATTTATTCCCACATTTAATATAAGGTTCCCAAATGCTACTAGGAGGGTCATAAACGTTTAAACACACTGTATACAAAATACATTTACGATATATTTAGAGATGACTAAAAAAATGATTATGATAAAAGATAGGAAGAAAGAAGAAGATATAAATCGACAAGTAGAGCTACACATGTTGGCATTAAATTAGAAGTTCTAGGCGCCCACGATCCCTATTGCAAAATATACATTTTTTAAAAAACAGGAAATTTTCTATAAATATCTAAAATACATTTTATATTTACCTCTTATCTTATCTATGATTTATTGATTTTAGCGGATTTTTTAAGGAAAATAGTCTAATGGGTTTTATTAAATCATCTTTCTCTCACTTTCGTGTCTCACTAACGTACGATATAAATAAATAAAAATTCGGAAATATTAAATTTGAAGTTAAGAAAAAATATTAAGAGCAATTACTTTTCCTTTACTTTTTACACAAATTATACGTTAAAATGAAATATAATAAATTACATAGATTAATTAAAAATTTGAAGTAAGGAAAATTATTAATTATTAAATACATAAAACAAATTTAAGAAATGAATAAAAATCATACATTTGCTAAGTTATTGTAAAATGTAAGATAAATAGAAACTTAAATAAACTAAACAAAATTCTTACTTATGAAAGATATAAAAGGAGGGGGTTAGTTACAACATGACATTCAAAAAGTTTGACTTTTTGTAAAGAATTAATATTAATTTAGTATCTTTGATAAATTTCGGTGATTAATAAAAAACAGGTAAGAATAAAAATAGCTCTCTGCAAAATTTTTTTATCATTAATAATAAAAATAATTTTCATTAACTCAAATCAAAGGGAGATAAAATTCATAAAGAGTAACATCTTCAAAAATCATAAAGTTTCCCATAAGTATCCTACCGTTTAAAAGGAAATGTAAACAGCACTGGAAGCCACTATGCGGTCTTCGCACCCCCCCCCCCCTGTTGCCGCTTCGCGGCCACATGGTTTTTGTTCTATATCAGTTCGTCATACTACCAGTTTATAAAAGTGGTATACTGCCACAGGATAAGCGAATTTTCAAATGTATTTATCAAAAAACGTGATTTGTTTACATTATGTCAATCAATAACACCAGAACTAATGCTGATAATAAAATGTAATTTCGACTTTGTCTTATCCATACATGGTTGTGCAAAACTGCAAAAATTCCAGCCCGATTTTAACACGTTTTTAAGATTTGTGATTTTTTAAATGTTTGTGGACATTTAAAAAATCTGGACATTAACAAGATTGATATTGTAGCAAATTTCATTTCGATCCGAGAAAAGGTTCGAAAGGTATTGTGTCCCATATAAACGTCTGGGAACAAAAATCTCGTACACACATACATACATACATACGCATATATATACATATAAACCTCTATAATAAATATACATATTCTTAATCAGTGAGCCCCCCCTCCTTCTAAAAAAATGCACACCCCACTCCTACCCCCTTCCATTATCCCAACCACATAAGCTAATGTTTTCTTCGAAAATTAACTAAAAATGTTACCCTATTTGTTCAATCAAAAAATAATTAGCTAAATCCCATGAAAAAATTAGCATTAGAATAGTATAGCAAACATGCAACTTGACAGAACAACTGGAGAATAATAAAACGAATTGCCAAAAAACGAATTTGCGTCAGATCCGTAGACAGCCAAAACTCGTAAGGAGAGGGGCAACTCCTGAGGGTGGCGATACTCACACATCGATAAAAGACCCAGTAAAAGCCACTTCGTCAAAGAGGGCAACATTATTTCCCCTGGCCACTGCCTGGCTACGGGCCTGATTGGCGCACACAATCTACAATTATTTTAAAAAATAAATTTATATTATTTAAATAAAATGATTAAAAACATATCATACAAAAGTCTAAAAAGAAAAATAAAACGGCCAACAAAAAATAAAAGACAACTAACTACTTTGATAAGTGGTATATTATTTAACTTAGATCTTTTAAGTAAACCTAGCCAATCAGCTGTATTTTGAAATAGAAAATACATAGACTCATAAAAACAAAAATATAAGCAAGAAATCTATTCCTAAGATACAAAAACAAACATAGAACAAGTATTAATAGTTACAAGTGATGGTGGTAATAAAAGTAAATGTCTCAAGAGAGAATATATGTTTATGTTAAAAAAATATAAAAAAAATACAAAAATAAAATAAAAATGAGATAAATTATTTTTTTAAAGTATTTCTAAAGAAAAAAAAATAAGGAAACTATTTTAGCAAAACCATTATCTAGAAAGTACACACAAAGTTTCATTTATTGGCAGGCATTTTGGAGTTATGAATGCAGCAAAGTGGATGCAAGGTAGAATTTATTATTGACATTTAAAATATTTTTTAGCAATTATTTACTGCAAGAGTATACATTTTAAATTCGAAATATATACATTTTACTATGCACGGACATACAATAAAGGATTAAATAACCGTTTATAGCATTATATAAAACGTGTTAAATATTTTGCAGAAATAATCAAACAAATAAATACTCATTATAAGGTCATTACGGAAAATCACAGCACCGCCAGATCAATTAAGAGTGCTTTCTGAAAGTAAAATATCACCTCGAATTTAAAGTGATTTATCATTTTTCACCTGAGCCTGAGATTTCATGCTAAAACAAGGCTTCGGTCCATCTGGAATTTCCATATTTCCATGTGTCAGAAAATATTTCTCAATTGTTTTAAAGCGAACATTCAACGAAAAAATGAGTTTATGAGATTGGGTATATGTATATATATATATATAATATATATATATATATATATATATATATATATATATATATATATATATATATATATATATCTGTGGTGTGTATGTACGAGATTTTGTTCCTACACTTCTTTTTCGAATTGTCGATAGCCTATTGTTTTTTACCTTTGTATGACGTCATTAACCCACAATAATAACTCGGCGAAATTTTATAAAACGCAAAACTTTAAAAAGTTGTCTGATTAAGCTAGACTGGGTACTACGATGATAACACACACAGACAACTTTGTGAAAACCACTTAAGAGGCCTTAAAAACGCCTAAAACGAATAATTCAGGTGATATCTCGGTTTCAGATCTTTCGCAAACACAATACTTTTCCTATAACCTACGGTATAATGAGGAAAAGTATAAACGATTCTCATAAATAATTTATAAAGCACGAGTACCAAATTTAAAGTTAGGGAAATACGATGGAAGATAGCATCAGTCCACCTTGACAAAACAGGCTCTCGTTCCTGTTGTGTTTATTATTGTGTCTGTTTAGTCAAGATATTTGCACTAGTTAGTGAGATTGGTTACCTTGACATAAATATCTTAAAGTCGTCTTTATTTACACATTAACCATAATTCACAGCTATATTTAACACAAACAGCTAGACCTTACTCTTAATTTAATTATTTTTAATTTAAAGTCTAAAAACAAAACATACACAATAACAGCGCGAAACACGTCACACCTAATGCTAAAAGTTATTTTACTAATAAAATGTAAATACAGTAGAGTGCTACCGTTCACCGGCAAATTTAAGCTACGCGCTTGGTAAAGCCATTCTAATAAAATGCGCTCTAACTCTTCAAATTTTCCAGATTTAATTTTTTGTCTTTTACAAACACCAAATCTAGCATTCCGTTCAATGTCAAAACGATTTTTTAAAATTGTACGAAGTGATGATGGAGGAGTACCTAAATCGTTGGCTATTTCATTTTGTTTTAGTGTACATTTTTTTCATCACTTTCAAGATTTTAAAATGCTTAATTTATCAAAAATTGATATGGCCTTTCTTTTTATACCGTTACTCATTATTTAAAAAAAAGAAAACAAAAATTAAATTTAAACAAACAGCACTAATTCATAGGTAAAAGGTAAAATACACAGGGTAGAAGTAATACACAGGTAGAACAGGTAAAAGACTTACTGGTATTGGGTTTTTCTAATCTTATAAGAGAGGTTTTCCTTTTTCAGACAATAAAACAATAAATAAAGTAATAAAATTTGTTAAAAACTGGTAAAATCCTTGACCTTTAGTCAACAGAAGAGCGTTTTACCCGGAAAAAACAAAGCGTATTAACAGGGTAATTTACACTCGTTTCTCAATGAAAATAAAGGGACCACAACAAAACAGCATAATATGCGGGAAAGCGTTTTAAGCGGGAGCGTATTAAGCGGATTCTACTGTATATATTTCTAGTTCTTAGTAAAGTGCGAACTTTTCCTGGTAAGTTCGAATTCGCTGGGTCCATCCTACATACTTAGGACTTTTGTTATCAATTATAATTGCTGAAGATATAAAAGAAAAGAGTTGGTGATGGGAAAATAAACATGGGATGTATTAGGCCTGCGATCTATTACCATTGTTGAAAAAACGGCGAGTACCTTCTAACACGACGTTCAAATAGGTACTAAAAGGACTTCTCCAACTCACGGTCGTTTATAACCGGGCCGGCAGTCCCCCTTAACTCGTTTTAATATTTTTGACAAAAACATTGTCTTTCTACTACAAATACATATGATAGAGAGCTTAGTGACTTTGGTGAACGCCTGTAGCCATAACTCAAGTGCCAATAAACAAAAACAATTTCTAGGCTTATATTGTTATCAGAAATTAACTATTAAAGTATTTAATATCACGCATGTTTCAAGAACGTGAAACATGCGCGAACATATTGCACATATGTTTCAAGAACTTAATTGCATGCATCATTGAAGCATTCAATTGCATGCATTCAATTGCATGCATCTTTCATATATTCAACTACATGCATCTTTTAAGCATTCAATTGCATGCATCTTTCATGTATTCAATTGCATGAATCTTTCATATATTCAACTACATGCATCTTTTAAGCATTCAGTTGTATGCATCTTTCATGCATTCAATTTTATGCATCTTTCATGTATTCAATTGCATTCATACTTCATGTATCCAACTGCAATCATCTTTTTATGTATTCAATTGCATTCATATTTCATGTATTCAATTGCATTCATATTTTATGTATCCAACTGCAATCATCTTTTTATGTATTCAATTGCATTCATATTTTATGTATTCAATTGCATTCATACTTCATGTATCCAACTGCAATAATCTTTTATCTATTCAATTGCATTCATCTTTTATGTATTCAATTGAATTCATCTTTCATGTATTCAATTGCCTGCATGTTTGGGGTACAATAGTCCCTTATAAGAGGTCTAAAAGCTTTGCAAGTTATATCCAACGGAAAAAATGCATATTTCACTAAAGTCAATGTTAATTATTAGTCTTTTATCTGTACAAGTCTACAACTAGCAATTAAAATCAAGACAGCAGTTAGATAACAATGGCGTCGTCGCCAGTGTATGTTTAAAGGCCAAATACACAGCGATAAATAATGAATTGCTTGAAACTAAGGAATATATACTAAGTTTTCAAAAAGTATTACATTTTGATTCATTTGGAAAGAGATGTCGCATAAAACTAAAATACGAATGTCGTATGGCAGGTACGACATTAGACATTAGAATTTAAGAATTTTCAAAGGAAAAATAAACTAATGAAATAAGGGGTCCAAGATAGATGTTTCTTCTGAAAGGAAAATCAAGATATATATATATATATATATATATATATATATATATATATATATATATATATATATCTTATATATATATATATATATTATATATATATATATATATATATATATATATATATATAATATATATATATATATATATATATTCTTAATATTTAATAATTCACAACTATTTATTTTTTTAGTATACAAATATAAGAATAAATAGATTTAATACTTAGCCGCGCACAAGCTCAAGCTTTTGCGCCTTAAAAAATGTTTTTTTCTCTCCAATAATAAGTTAGATAGTGGCTCTAGTGATAAAATTATTGTAAATAACTTTAATACTAATTTATATTAATTTGCATGTTTTTTGTATTCTATAATTAAACGTATTTTATAATTATTATTATAAAAAATAATGACAATAGTTCTAATTATGGTTGGTATTTATTACACTTGAGTTTAAAAAAAAAAATATATTTAATTGTCATACTACAACACATAAAAAAGAAATACTGACCGGTTTCGACTATTAATTAGTCATCCTCAGAGTACCTTTTATAAACTACAGTTTATAAAAAGATAAAAACTACAGGTACTCTGAAGATGACTAATTAATAGTCGAAACCGGTCAGTTTTTCTTTTTTATGTATTGTGGTTTGACAATTAAATATATATTTTTTTTAAACTCAAGTGAATTAAATATTAACCATGTTTAACATATACCACAAAATCTCTGTCAAAACAACTAATGATTTAGTTCTAATTATAATACAAAATTCAAACCAACGATCCAAGTATTTATTTTAAATCAAATTCTAAATTATTCCATGAGAGGATTGTAGTTAAAATAAATTATAAAATTTAGTCAAATCAAGTTTTTTTGCGGAACAAAGGAAGAAAACATAGTAAGAAAATGAAAGTTACTGCGTAATAACGTGATATACGAGAGTAAAGTTATGAATGAAACGAGGGGGACCTGAAAATCTGTAACGGTATAAGAGCAAGGTATACGCTACTATCGGCACGTAGGCTTCTCTACGGCTAAGTATCGATCTAGCAACATTCCATTCACAGGAGCCCAGGGAGAATTTTAGAACCCAAACAAACCCCAAGAATAGGGGGGTTTCGGGCCCCACGTGGACGACCCACATTGAAAAGCGAGTCGCATTAGCTGCGAACTTGTAAAAGTTTTTTAGAGGCTAAATTAACAGTATTATGACATGGCAAATATTTACTTCTTGCATAATATTTTGATTATTTAAACGTATTATTATCATAATATCTTATGTATCACGGCATTTCAACAAAAAATAATACTTAACGTAAATAACAATCGCTCGTCCTCAGGTCCTCAGACACACACACACAATATATAATATATATATACATTATATATATATATATATAATATATATATATATATATATATATATATATACATAAATATATATAATAACAATGATTTATGATTGATAAACATCACATTTTCTACATGTGTTTAGGTGTATTATAGATTGTATTGCTTACAGCAAAAATCACGACAAAGTGAATTGCGTTTTTAGGTGTGTTTCAGGGTGTATTGTCTAAAGCAAACATTACGACAGAGTTAAATTGCGTATTAGGGTATGTTCCAGAGTGTATTGCTTAGAGCAAAAATCACGAGAGTGTATTGCGAGTTTAAGTGTGATTCAGGGTCAATCAAACACTCAATAGAATGAATTGCGTGTGTTTCATGGTGAATGGCTTCTAAGCCATTCACCATGAAACAGTGAATGGCACATTGAATGAAACAGTGAAGTGTTGGCTAGAGCCAACACTTTAAGAGCGTGTATTGCGTGTTTGGGTGTGTTTTAGGGTTTACTGCTTAGAGCAAACATCACGACAGAGTGAATTGCGTGCTTGGGTGTGTTCCAGGTTGCATTACTTCGAGCCAACACTCAATGGAATGAATTGCGTGTTTAGGGCAGATTGCTTAGAGCAAACATAACGACAGAGTGCATTGCGTGTTTGGGTGTGATTCAGGGTGAATGGCTTAGAGCCAATACTTCAAAAGAATGAATTGCGTGTTTGGGTGTGTTTTAGGGTGTATTACTTCGAGCCAAGATCACAACAGAGCGGATTGCGTTTTGTTGTGTGTTTCAGAATATACTGCTTTAAGCTAACATAACAACAGAGTTAATTTCGTGTTTGCGCCGTTCCAGAGCTTATATCTGATGATAACATCACAACTGAGATGTTTTTAATATTTCAATTTATAATTGAAAAATTATTATTTTTATTTATCAACTCCTTATGATGTAAGTTCTTTATACAGTCTCGACTTACGTATTAAATGTCATTTTCCTCCCGACTGAGTGTAAAACTTTATGCCAACTAAACAGATTTTACTATTACAGGTGTGTATTTAATTTATTTAAGAATGGTAAATTAGTAATCTGACACAAACGCAAGAACACTATTGCAACATCTTATGAGAAATTCGTCAAAACGTAATGTAACTATATTAAAGCATTAAACAATAACATGTCACTGATAAAAACTACAAACAAACAAAAAATAAACAGTATCAATAAAGATTATAAAACAGTTAAATATAGAATTAATTAAACAAAATAAACGAATACGTTTAAATAAAAGCGAGATTAATATAATTACAGTGGACAACGAACCTCTCTGTAATTAAAAGAATTAAAACTAGGTTTTCCATTTAAAACGTAAAACAATGATAAAAAATAAATTAAACAGCAGTTAAATATTCCACAGATAATTTAAATATGTTACTACTCTACATAATATAATAATTTAAATAAATTTTAAATTACTTTTTTTGCAAAAAGAAATTTTTATCATATTATTTTGCACTGGGATTTAAATTTTGTGTAGTAGGCCTTGGTTCTATTACATAAAACTAAAACCAATTGAAAACCACTAAATATATCAGTCTAATATAAATCTAGTCGAAATAGTCTTGAATTTAAATCAAGGGTAAAAAGTTAGTCTGTTTAAATGGTTTAAAGGTGTACGGTGTATCAAAAGTTGGTGCATCAAAACGTATCACATGTTTATGAATCAAAAGTGGAGTAATGTACCAGAATGTCCAGTGTAAAATAAGTCAAGACAGATTTGACACTATGACCACATTTTTTTTCTTTGGAAGAAAGCCAGAACTTATTAATCAAAGTTTTAAAAGATTAATTAGGTGATTTAAATTAATTTGTAATATATAAGGTAAGGAAAATATAGTATTAATCGCACTATTAAATGTCTTAAGGAACTGCAGAAGTAGTCAGTACTTTTTATGGCAAACCTAAAATAGGGCATGATAAGATAGACTAACCTGCAGATGAAGCAGACAAGATGTGTACTGCAGGGGTATCCGGCGAGAAGACCGAGTTAAAGAAAGATTTGGCCTGAGAATAGGCACAGAAGTAAATAGCTCTAGATGGAGCCACACCAACTAAATTTGGACCTAAGCCCTTAAATAGAGCTCTAGGTCCTTCATTCTCCACTATAAACCTGTAATCATATAAATAATAACCCTTGCCTTAGATGCAGTCGCTATTTAGGTGAATTTAACTTGGATATCATTTCCAGAAAACTATTTTAAGGTAAAATATTATCCGTCACTACAGACAAAGAATAAACAAGTGCCATAACTAGAATTTGGTTCAAGTTATATTACTCATACCTAAATTAAAGAAGACATTGGTTCTGTCAATAATCCCCAGAGTTTATGTACACACTGCATCAAGCTAAGCCCACAGTACACTTGTAGTTAGTTCTCAGTTTAGTTAGAACTTCATCAGCCTCATCTAGCCCACCAGCTTTAGTTTTACCAATGTTATTAGTTCCTATAGTCTCATGGTTTTGTCTAATCTCATAGCACCATATAGAGAGAAAGAAGTCGCTAGTAACCCTAAAATTAGCATGTATAAACCTCTTCTATAAGAATGAAAAGTGAAAGGTCTCCAGGAGACTAAGAGTCGTCCTTAAAGAACCAGACACAATGATCCTAGTAACTTAGGTTATTCCGGCAACCAAAGACACTGGTAATCCAGGTATCTACTTTTGTCCCCTAAGTATTTAGTCCAAAAGCAAAATATCTTTCCTACCCTCAATCACCTGACAGAACTTTGTCTTTGCGTGAGCTAGAGACAACAGGAACAAGGATCTAGACTCAAACAAAACAGGATCCAACCCCGCATTTGCTTAACAGCTGAAGGAAACAAAAAGCAACCCAGTCTAGGTTGCCAACAGACTATATGTATACATTTAATTTAAATATCTGATACAATATAATTGTACGAGAGTCACCTAGGAAATTTAACAAGCAAAAAGCAATGCTACATCTAGGAACTGTTCCATCATTCGACATTCGTCATCATTAATGGCTTGACATTACGTCATCATTCCACATTACGCATGATGGAACAGTTCCCAGAAGTAGCATTGCTTTTTGCTGGTTACATTTCCTAGGTGTATCTTGCACAATTATATTGTGTCAACTATTCATTTTTTGCAAAACTCGGTGAATTAAATATCTCCTGCTAGGACAATGCTAAGGATAAGATCCTCCCCAGTTAAATTTGAACCCTCAAACTACAGGTCATAAGACAAGGGCTTACGACCTTGTAATTTGAGTTACCAATACTTTGTGTGGGAGAAACAGAATTCATACAAACACAATCATAGCAATATTATTAATAAAAATAATCAACTTTTTGGCCTAGTTTTGCTTTTTAGAATATATTTTTTTATGTCTATCAACTATCATTAATGACTAACTAAAAATTGCAAAAAAGCACTGTAATTGTTAAGGACACTAAAGAGACTATATTTAAAGGTTGCTAGATTACTTTATTGTTCATTCCTTACAATATTTTGCTTGTTCCTCCAAGGGAATAATTTGTCTCGAAAGATAAATTAGTGTACTATTAAGGAGACCAACAATCTATGTAATAATCAAAAATTTTCTTAACACAAAAAAACTGACTTAATACACTTGAATTTGGCATATATGAAGTCTATATAAGACCAGCAATGTGTCCTTATTATCAGCTTTAGTTAAATTTTTATCTAATGGCATGCACACATTGTTTCTTAAAAAAATTTAAATCAAGCATCCTTTAGAGAAAAAATAATATTCCTCCAGACATCAGACAAGTTTTAAAAGACAACCAAACAAGCCAGGATCACCAGTGGAAATTGATCAGATTGGATAAAGGACTTTAAATTGAATTATCAAAAACAGTGCAAGACAAACAGCATTCAACTAGATATCAGTGACAAGGTATCAAAATCACAAGGCAGGGCTTTTAAGCCGCTCCGCTGTGAACAGCCCAAAACCTCCCTTGAACATTAAATTATTCTTAAAAATAAAAAGAAATCATCTTATTGAATTGCAATTTGATTAAAAAAAGAACAAAAAGATGAAAATGATCGTTCAGCATAGTGAATCTGAAAAGTCGCTATGCTTTGAGGAACTAATTTTTTAATCATTTTGAAAAACATATTATAAATTCAATAAAGTTAAAATAACGTCTTAAATCCATTAACCTATATAATAATCTACTAATCTTCAAACTATACTTTAACTTACTATTAATCTCCAAAAATATTTCTGCATTAGTATGTAATGCATATTTGGAGTTAGAAGTAGACAAATTATTGCATTTATAACACATGGAGCAAGTTTTGGGAGTTGAAATATGTAACAGTGTAGCAGGCTTGAGTATCAAATGCTCCAAACAATTTATAGGTATAATAATGCAATGGTCATCTAAACAAGGGATGGTGATGGGTACTAGTTGAACTATTAAACCAAACAGTCAGGAGCTGAATCCCCAATATAGCTGAACAGAATCCCAATATAGAGAGGGGTTTTCCTCAAATTTAGGGCTGTTAAAACATGTGCTGATGTCAAGAGAATAAATTTTTGGCCACTTGGGCAACATTGGAATAGTTACTGTAGAGGAGGTTACACAAATGTCATATGATGCCTGAAGGTTATTTTGTGTGACTGATAGAAATTAAAGCATATCAATAACAACAAAATATATATATTTTTTTTTTGGTTAAAGTAGAGTAGAATCAACAAGTGAGTTTACTCTTGTTACAATGCATGTCAAAAGATAAAAGTTTTGGCCGCTAGCAAGATGTTCGAAATTTATAACGTGATTCAATTTTACGTAAACAAACCAAATAAGCTAACTTTTTTATGAATGAAATGCGAAGTCATTGCAGGAATCGGTATAGGCGGTCAATATTGAAAATTTACTAATTATTCCTGCAATGACCCCAATTCCGGGACAACAACAGACACCTTTTTTTCTTTTACTTGGGGCACAAATAAAACAACAAGGAGGGTTTGCTTACACAATATTTTGACTGATCTTCCATCTGTTATCTTAAGAATAGGCAATTGGCATCCATTTTAAAAAATCTAGTTTAATTTAAACTGGCAAATATTTTTCAGGGGAGTGGGTTCATGTATTAGTCTATTCCACTAAAATCCCCATTTACACAAACACTACGTACACACAGCGTATTTAACAGGTGGTCGTATTCCATACGCATTGAATACGTTACGATTCTTGCACCGTAATTGTTTAGTCAATTAAGTGAGATTATGTGATAACTGATCCCGTCAAAACATAATATGGTGAAGGTTCACTTTTGGTTATAGGTTTAAAACAAAAAAATATTTAATTGAATTGTGATATCTTTCCAGAATAATAAAGATAAAATAATATAATATAATAATAAAAAAAATATTTCATAAGTTATTACATGAAAACAGTAATATTTAAGTGAAATAAAAGTTAGACGAGAAGGATATCCGTTAAATACAATCGCCTCTGAAGGTATATACAGCGTATCAGGGGATCCATTTAGATTCCATCTCCCTAGTTTTAGCATATCCCATTGGATTTCCTCCGCATTGTTCATACAGCTAAAATTTATTTGGATATCGTACTAAATACAATCCGCGGATTAAGATGTGTGTGTGTGTGAATGTACAAAAGAAATCCCTTGGACATTTGGGCCAAACCTGGAGTTAAATCCCTTGGGTATACAAGTGTAATCTATAAGGTAAATACATATTGTAATATGTGCAGTACATTACAACATGCCTAGCTAACACGTTTTCGAAAATAAGAAAGAAATGATCGTAAGATTCCTCAGATATTTACAACCCAATCATGATGATAGTAAGATAGTTACCTCAAGCATTGCACGAGGCCAAGACCTTTTTGATGACTAGGAGGTACTCCATAGGTTGAAATAAGTACATGTCTAGGAGTTACTGATATAAATCTTCGGCGGTGATTAGAGGAAGGTATTGTCTTACATGTGACATGTCTCCCGGTACCCTCGGGTGTGGCTATCTTCGGAAGACATACATGAAAACCAGATGAAGACGATTGTAAACGAGTTTTAACTACTTCCAGTGGGCAAGTAACTATTGCACCTACCGTGCCGGCAACCCTAGAATTAAAAATTATAATTAAACTTTAACCCAACAACGATTCCACTAATTCATAAATGATTATTTTCATATTTTAAATCCCACAATAACTTACCCTCCGGCAAATAGATGAATAAAAGTGTCACGATGTGAATTTGTCATTCTACGACAAACTTTACATTTCAAAACAAACTAATAAAAACTAAACAATTACAACAGTCCACCAATAAATTTAATAATTTACATATTTTGTTAACTGCATTTAACAGTGAACACAAATAAACGTTAATTTTCACTTAATACGCAGTTAAAAAAAACCGACGAATTGAAAAACCGGCCGAGATCACATATCCTCCTCACATGGCACTCAAAAACGAACTGACAAAAAATGAAAATCGCGTTCAAAACATTGAGATTTCAAGTTATCACGAGCTGCTTGAAAAATCTGATAAAGCTGCTATGAATAATTTTATTACTCACCCTTTATATCTAAATAAAGACTCGTCTACACTTAAGATTTTTTAAAGGCAGGAGGCAAGTATTTACTGTCGCATTAGTTTAAAGCAAATAAAATATTTCAAATTTAATTTATAATTTTACATAAAATCCTACTATTTTCTTGAAAATCATTTATGAAGGAACGATAAACATGTTGATGATGATGATGATGATCAACACTGTCTGTCATGAAGAAAAATGAGAAGATATACAGATGTTTAAAAAACAAATGTCTAGTTAATGATGCTAAGCTACTCTTAATTATTTATAACAATTTTATAGTACAATTAAGTTTATTTAAGTTTGCTGGGCAACGGAAAATTCGTAATGCTTTGTTACGCTGCAAAATCTGGTAACTATAGCTTTAGATTTCAAGTTGGAATCCGTCATATTAAATGAACATTCGAACTGCCAAGACCCAGAATTATGACTATGACATGACAACCCAAAATAGTTCTATATTCGACTGTTTTTTACGTTTCAGACTATTGTATATAACGTAAGAAAGCTAATGAATGTATGCAAAGTTTTATCAAGGAAAATATTTCGGCAAACGAGTAAAACGTTTAGTACTATCCTATTGGGGATTTGTTCTAATGTTACTTATTATGAGGCTCAGACTCACTGACTCTTTAGCTAAGAGTGTTTAAAAGGATCTGGCCTTTTTAGTCTTGGTACTAAGAATAGTAATTTTCAAAGACATGGAAATAGAACTATGTAGAGAAATTATTTTTATTGGTCCACTATCTTAAATTTAGTCCGAGGACCTATAGAATTGTTTTCATTCCAGATTTTATGTGCTTTTGATAAAGACCGCTATAGTATATCTATAGTATCTCTATATCTATAGTTTTGACAATGTATGATTGCTTTTTCAGACCTCTTTTAATTTAATCTTCAAAAAAGTTTTACTTGAATGGGTGTTCACTTTAGTATTAGCAAATGATTTTTATTTTTAGCTGTCATCATTTCACATTGGATGATTGTTCCCACTTAACAGGCTCCCGAAATCAAAAGGAGATATTAATTCGCTTTTCATTTTCATCATCAATTTTGAATCCAGATCAAACCTCTGATAATATTGGATTAGGTTTGATCCAAACTTTGTGTTTTGTGTAAACCAAAACACATATTTTGGTTTTGTAGGAATTAGTTTAATAAGATCACAAGGAGAGTATTTATTTTTTATTACATTTATGACAATCTACCACTTTTCATCATGTCTCATACTTTTTGGTATGATCACTCTGATAGCATATATCAAAGAGAGGCATTAATTAAAGCTAGAGGGTGATAATCCAGCCCACCTCAACTCCAGGTTGGTACCTAGTTTATGTGATTGGTTTCTATCAGTCACATAAACTGATTTGGGCAGACATTCCATCCAATAACTATCTTTATCGAAAGAGAACAGGTTTTATGGCAACCAAAGGGGGTAGGAATGAACTGCAGTTATTACTTTTTATCTTGAGTTATTTTCTAATGTGTTACAGATATTAATGATGGTTTGTTTAATATCATACATACTTCGCTTAACTTTGAATCATCGAGCCCTCTACTGCTATATGATATTGAGCACATGGATTCTTGTCTTTCTTGGTGGTAAATCTAATCCATTTCTAGGTTTTCAAAAAGTTAGCTATTTAACAATTATTTTAAAGGGTCATCACTTGTTTGGTTTTTCTCAGACATATTATAACTTTTGAGAGGCAAGCAACCATTACCGTCGTTACTAATAATTAATATCCTTTAGTTTTAAAATGCCTCTATAGACTAACAATTCAAGCAGCAGTTTTTTAAATGTACTTATAAGACGGAAGGCATGGCAGAGTGAGACGGGAGTACATGGTTCAGAGATGACAAATACACTGGTTTGGTTTTTATATTAGTTAGTTAATGCTGATAATATGTATTATCATTTATACAATAATATTATTATAGTTATACTGATAATACAGTTAATATTATTTAGTTTTATACTGATTAGTTTACTATATTACTCTATGAACCCACCAACCATTTTAAGTGACAAATAATAGATGGAATAATTTTGAAAGTTTTTTTTCTAACCTTACTACTAATATTAAATACATTAGTAGAGAGATCAACAAAGAGCGATTCTATTCAACAACAAACTTTAAACTTCACTCAGCAATCTGAGGAACTTTGTGTTGAAGGTAGTAATTTTGGTATTGTAGTTATACTTAGTTGCATATAATGTTACTGTCTAGGTGTAACATATAAAGTAAAGTTTTGTAGTACATGAATGTTATTATTTATACTGCTTGATATAGTTTAATTGATAAATAATTCGAGATCTTGCCTTGTCATGCTATTTTAAAGAAGTTGATTTGAAAGATGAGGAAGTAAAACAGCTAACTTTTTGAAAACACATTTTATTTTGTGGTATTTTTTCATTTTATATTTGCACAAATGACATTGTAATTGGACTCGTGTATTATTTTTACAGGCATGTACAAGTATATAACAAGTGAAAATGATGTCAATTTAATGAGAACAAGCTCTGCCGTTTTACTGCATAGTGATGGACTTTATAAACCAAATATTAAAATTAAGCAAGTTACATCATTTTGTAACCCATACTTCAGTATTTCGCCTTTCTCTGAAGGTTTGTAATGTATTATGTAGTTAGTCTTTTGAACCAGTATGAGTCCATTTTGTACTTAACTTTACCAGTGGACTCTTTTATTTAATAATCTTTTAAGAAAAATATTTGATTGATTTTAAATAACAATTTTATATTTAAAGTTATATATGGGGGCCTAGGGGGTTTTCCAACATTGTGTATTGTTCATTAGATAAACTATAAACTAAATCAACCATAAACTAAAATATATAAACTAAATCATGGTGATTTTCAATGTTTTACAAAAAATCTTGCTACAATTAGATTAAATTATTCCAAGACAAAGATGGATAAGAAACATATTCAGACTTAATAAGTATATTTATTGCATATATTTATGTGCTGTCCTCTTAAGGAAACTGAAATAAAAGACGAATAAATGTATTACGCTAAAGTTATAAATGGATTTATCTTAGAAACACCATTTCAGACTTGCTTCGCTTGTCTTAAGAATATAAAAATGGTATAAGTCTTCTGACTTACTTGGCTCGACCTCAAAAATTAGAAACATTCATTTTATTCTCTAGAGTCACCCAGGTAATGAACTCGTCAGTATCTACTCATATCCTGGTGCTGACCTCGCTTGATGATAACAACCAACACTGGTGGGTTGTTGTATGACAAAAACTGAAGATATACTCACCATATTGAGATGAAACTTAATGTATTTATTTATTACACTAAGGGATACAAATGAGTCAAATTTTAATTTAATTGGGCAATTTTTATAGATTTTAAAAAAATGTATACAAGTCATTCGATAAATATCAGACAGTCATTCCTTGTGTGATCAGATTAACAACGCAGTAACCTGTATGTGTTCTATTTTTGTTTAGGCTTTTATTTCCTCTACGGGTTCTAAACAACCCAGTAACCTGTATGTGTTCTATTTTTGTTTAGGCTTTTATTTCCTCTACGGGTTCTAAACAGATGACTCCATGTGGACACAACCTGTAAATTTGTTTTCACTTCTTGATTTATGTATTTCTTATTTACTTTAAGTTTTTATTTAATCCTATTCTATTATTTTACAGGTCTTGTACATAAGAATTTTTCACTTGAAGGAGTACTCATAGTTTTAAGACATGGAGACCGAGGGCCTTTAACTCACATCAGAAACATATCAAATATCAATTGTGCGGCTGATAAAATTTCACTTTTTACCAAATATGAAAATTTTATATTGAATTTGACTGGGACATCTGCATTGTCTCAAGTTACGGGTGCATTCCACGGTTTTCCGCCTCTTCCTGGTATAAACTGTAGTCTTGGACAGTTAACCCGTTTTGGAGCATTACAGTTGTTAAAAACTGGTCAAATTTTAAATTCTGTATACGCCGATTTGTTAGGAATTAATAATAATACATTTTTAAAAAAAGATATGATTGTTTATAGTACGCGTTATCGTAGGACTTTTCAAAGTGTGCTTGCTTTTTTGTTTTCTTTTTTACCTCGTGAACAATTTTTTAAAGTTTCAATTCAAGAAGTTCAAAGTTTAGCCTTTTGTTTTGATGACTGTGCTTGTCCAGCTGCTGATAAGTACTTTAATTTATTCAATAGTGAAATGAGTCAATATTTAAAAACTCGTTCTAATTTACGTAGTATAATAAAGTCGGCAGCTCAAGTAGTTTATGAAATACCAGATAAGAAAATTTCTAGCGATCCTCATTCTTTAAAAGATGCACTGCTAACTTATGTCTGTCACGACAGTGATTTACCTTGTAGAGATAAAGGCCTTCTGTCTGAGCTATGTGTTAATGACCAGCAAGTTATAACACTTCTCTCTTATTTGCAATGGGAAGCCCGTCAATACTACAAAAGTCATAATCTCAAATATTCCTGTCTTCTTAAAGCTTATGGTCTGATAAGGAATTTAGTATCACACTTGCTGAGATTGGTTTCTGAAAAGAGGCCCAAGGTTGTTATTTATTCTGGCCATGATAAAACTATCAATTACATGACCACTGCTTTAGGTGTATTTCTAGAAGCAACAGCGTGGCCAACATATGCATCTAGGCTTATTTTTGAGGTAATATATTTTTTATGAAAAATTGATTAGTTTGTAAAGTAATAAGAGTCTAAGAATTAAAGGTTAAATTATTTGGTTAATAAAATTTAGAGAGGAACAATTTAAAGCACTGGTAAGTACTTAGTGTGATCAAAAGATTTAGGACTGGTTATAAAATAATAAATTAAGAATGATCAAATATGAGTTTAATTGTAAAACATAAGCACCTGTAGATTCAATACCATAAGGAAGTAAATAAAAGTCTATCCACGAATATATATTATCTAATATTACAATGAAAACTTTTTCGTAATGTGAGACGCAATTTGTTGGCCAAACTGGTAGTAGTATCCCCACTAGAGTAGCTGAGCATACCCATAAATCTACAAAAATACTACCAAGTATATTTGTGATTTTTATCAACATATTCAATGTATGGACCATAAAAATAGTGTACTCAAGATTGATATTCTCCATCATATCTGTAAAAAAGTAAAGAGTCTAATATGGATCAGCTTGAGAAATTCAAAATAGTGTTGAGTCAGAAGGCTTTGGATGGTAACAACAGATGCTTCTGCTTAGTTTTGATAAATGATACTCAGTAATTATAATACAAACGATATTAATCTTATTAAATTAGCTTTTAAACATATTCTTTGGTATTTATTAGACCTAGTGATGTGGGTCAGAGATTATTCTCCGAGCACGAGAATATTCTGAGAATATTCTCTTGAAAAATTGGAGCATTTTCTATTTTGTACTTATTTGATATTTGATACATTTTCTTCCTTCTTATTTGAAATATGATTTTACTTTTGTAATAATGATTTAAATAATTTTAAATCATTCCAAAATAATTTAATAATTTTAAAATATGATAGTAGTATATTGAATGGATTAACTTATCAGAAAAGAGTTGTTTGTTTATAAAAATGGTTTGATTGATCATAAAAAAAAGAGAGAGATAATGTTATTATTACTTTTTAGTTTATCTCTATGATATTTTATGACAAAATTTATTAAATACAACTCAAATAGCAGCTAATCTTATAGTTAAAATTTTTTTAACGTTATTTTTAAAATTGTAGCTCCAAAAGAAAATGCTCGAATATGCTCGCCTTAAGAGAATATTCTCTAAAAGATTATGCTCGAGCATTCTACATCACTATAGCTAAAAACTAGACTTACGTTAAGTTTCATGTGTCATTGTCTAGACTATTTAATTTTGTTTCAGGTATATAAAAGTCGTGAAGACTCATCATCTTCCAATGGAGGTGCCGTGGTTGGCAGCGACTATTACTTCCGTCTTCTGTTTAATGGCAGAGATATAACCAGTTACATATCATTTTGTAAAAGTACAAATATTATAAGTGTTACCAACTCTCGTCCTCTTTTGACTAAAGGGAAGAAAACGAACTCCACAGCTTACCTATGTCATATAGAATCTATTATTAGGTTTTTACATGAAGATTATTTTGGACCTTTTAATACAACTAATATGAAAGATGCTTGTAATCTATGATTTATCAATTAATTCCTGAGGGTTTAGTTGTCATTTCTTTTAAAGCAAGGTCTGTTTCTTCTTAATTTTTGTTTAACTTCTCATTTTCATTGTAGGTATATAGAAAAAGTATTGTGTTTGCAGTACTAAAAATCTAAAACTGAAAGTTCGTCTGTTGAAAGACCTCCTGTGTTGTTTTTACTAAGTTGTCTTTCTGTATGCGTGAGTGTCTGTTATCATTGTAGATTTCATTGTGTATGTTCTAAAGAGTTAAACTAAACAAAAGTCAATTTTTAAGTCCAGATATGTGCTTTCCGGAAAATAGTTTTTCTATGACATTATTTCTCATTTATGACTCGGTAAAAAAAGATAAAATTGATGCGGAAAAATTATCGTATCAATTTAAACTTTGGTCCGTATATAGTCCTATAAGAGATCAACATTCGTGCACTAGTGATCCCACAAAACGGTGGTTATATTAGCCATATTAAAATGGAACTTTGTTTACTTGTGTATTTTATAAAGAACTGTACACTGGTCACTTGTGTTAAAATTTGACATAAGTACAATTCTTTATAAAATATAAAGTATACAAAGTTCCATTTTTGTGGGAACCACAAAAATAGTGCTAAGTAGTATCAAGCATGATAGTCAGGTGAATGGGTGACTCCTGGAATTAAAAACTGATTTTTCTTGTATGAGTATGAGCAAATTGAGTCCCTAGATTTACTAAATTATAAATTAGGCGTTAATTTTATGTTTAAAATAAATTAAGACGTTAATTTAATGTTTAATTAAATGTGGACGGGTAAAGCGAATCCAGAGCGGTGAGGAAGAGTAAATCTAATAAGGTGTAGAGACTGCATTTTTAAGAAACAAATAAATTAAAAGGACATTCATTTTTACATTTATAAATTATTACATAGGTCTGATTATTGGTTACCATACACATTTTTGTGAAAGAGTCTTAAGTACTAATATAATACTTCTTACTATATAATACTAGTATAGCTAGAGTCTTAAGTACTCGCTGCGGGATTGTCATTATTTTTAATTCTTTGCCATATTTAAGTTTTTTAAGTGTATTTTTGTTTGGTCTTACTATCTGCCCCTAGGCACAGGGTATTGCTTAATGTATTGGGTGAATAGTTCAAATAAATCTGGGATAAGTCTGCTTACTAAATTTAATCCCAAGTCAATCAACTTTTTAGCAATTTTGTTGAGTGAAAATCACTTGTGATTTGAAATGTCTTTGTCTTTCTTGTTAGCTCATTGAGATTCCTTCAAATTTTTAGTTTGAAATTCATGGGCTTATTTATTTTTTGTGATGAACATTTATTTTACCAAAGAAATTTGAAATTATTTACTTAATATTTTTTGTTTAATTTTTTTTTAAACTAATAATAGTAATTACTTCCTCTGACTGTATACTGATATTTTAAGATTTTATTCATTTCTTTAAGACCAAAGTTATAAGTTACATTCCTAGATCTGATTTCAGTATACATTCCTGTATTCTGATATTTTAAGATTTCATTTATTTCTTTAAGCCCAAGGAATAAGTTACATTCCTAGATCTGACAGTATATTGATTGATATTTTAAGTTATTTTATTAATTTTTTAAGACTAAAGTAAAGAGTTATAGTCCTAGATCTGACTGTATGAATATAATTGTGTACTGACATTTCAAGGTTTTATTTATTTTATCACATTTCTGTATTATACTCTCTCCATTATTTCTGGGCACCTCAAATATATTGTATAATCATATTTAGGAATACATATTTTTTCTTTCAATTTGTTATATATATATATCTGTTCTGGCTTAATATAATACTTTAACTTAATATTAAAAATGAATACATGGTGTTATTATTGGGCACTACAAGAGTCATATCACCATACAAATATTATTGGACAAATGAGCTATATCACCATGGTTTTATTATTGGGCAAAAGAGCCGTATCACCATGGTGTATTTTTTAAATACTGATTAGGATTATCATTCATAGGATTGATTATTCCTCTATGAGTCAATGAATAACTCAGTTTTATGTTTTTAAGATACAAGTTGTACAAATAGATTTATTTTTAAATACATGGTGCCCAGTTATAACTAATATAGTTATTGATTTATGCATAAGTTCAAATAAATTATGTCTATTCCTAAATGTCTAGTCATTTATTAATAAAATATGTAAAGTCTAAAGTGATGTGAAAATGTTGGCGGTAGAGACAGTGTAACTTTCACATGGTCTTCAGTAAATGCTGTTTCTTTTTCAGTAATGCTGTAAATTTGTTTCAGTAGATCCTCCGAATATCGGCATTGCAGATATATCGAGTAATGCGGATATATCTATATCCCACAAGTCCCTCCTCTCGGCTAATATACACCAGCTATAACAACCGATTCAAGCAGCTTTTTTTTTAATTTAGCCCTTGGTACAAAAGTTAAATTGATAAAAGTTAACAGCTACATCATTTATGTTTCCATACTTAATAATCTAAGTATAAAATATCCATTAGTGGACTCGAGTTCAACTGCTATGCCGCCAGGTAGAGCCACTTATACCTATAGGCAGATTTGTTGGTTGTTGCTCAGCAACAGCTAAAACTCAACAAAACGACCTGTAGGTAATAGTAGCGCTGATTGGTGGAGTAGTAGTTAAACTAGACTCCACCTGATTAAAAGACTGTCCATCGCACCCATAGAGAGAAGGGTAAGAGTCCAAACAATATCTTTACCACTACCCCTCATTTTTACAACACTTTAGTATAGTCATACTTATAATTGATTTATTTACTTATAAATAATTTATAATTTTATTTATTTATAGTAGATACTACCAAGTTTTTCAAAACATAAATTATCTCGTACAATTATATTGTGTCAACTATATTTTTTTAACTTCTAAGTTGGAACTTCAATGCATCAACAATCAAATTATACATATCTTTGTTATTATTATTATTTAAGTTATTCTATGCCAAAGATTAATTTGTTCCTGTACTGTTCTGATAAATACTGTCTCATTCTGCAATACTATTATAATTAACAACCATAACTTAATTGTAAATAAGTAAATATTAAAATCAACTGACTGTGTATAGAAAATTATTTATTATGGTTTTATTGTGACTTTATAATTTAATTTTACTTTTTAGTACAAAAATAAAATTACTTGAAATAAAAATAGTGTAAATTTTTCTTATCCGTGACTTCTCACAAGAAAAAGAACCTTTCGAGATTGTTTAGACGGAGGAAGAGAGGGAGGGGTATTCAGATTCTACGACATGTCTTGTTGAAGTTTATTTATGACAGCATACCATATTAATAAACTGGTAAAAATGCACCACATTGTGCAAATGTTTGTCATGAGTCATAGATTTTTGTTAAAAACTAGAGGAGACAAGAATTTTTAATAAAAATTTCAATTTATATATATATATATATTATATATATATATATATATATGTGTGTGTGTGTATGTATATATATATATATTATATATAATATATATATATATATATATATATATATATATATATATATATATAATATGCCGCCTCCGTGGCCGAGGGCGTTAAGGCGTTAGTCTTTACACTGACCTTTGACACCCACGGAGGTCTAGGGTTCGCATCCCAGGTTACGCTCTCAGTTTATTAAGATTTTGCTAGGTGCCAGCATCTGCATTATAGATTTCTCTTGTTTTGGTATTTTCACTACAAAAGCTGAACCACTGGTCAAACTGTAAACCAAAGATAGTTTCGAAAACCAGACACTTACCTCTATCGACTTTACTTCTAGTGTTTTTTACGTTTACCCAGAGTCATATGACATATGGCTTGCCAAACCTGAAAAACAAAAAAAATATGAATGTTTTGTTAATTTTGTGAATAAATACCTTCATGAATAATGAAAGGGTCTTCACCTAGACTTGATATTTAATGCCTTCTTTAGTATGTCAGCTTAAAAAAGGTATAATAATCAATACAAAAAAGCCTCTCCACAAAGTTAATTAAATAAAATTCAAAACCGGCTTTCAACCAAAACGGTCATCATCAGTGCCGGAGAGAAGAATATATAGATGTAGGTGAGTCTATATCATGACTTGTGTCTCAGTCATGATATCATAGACTCACCTACATCTATATATTCTTCTCTCCGGCACTGATGATGACCGTTTTGGTTGAAAGCCGGTTTTGAATTTTATTTAATTAACTTTGTGGAGGGGCTTTTTCGTATTCATTATTATAATACACTCCACCTGCGCTTTACCTTGATAACCCCTAAAAAAGGTATCTCGTTATTTTAATTTTTGAGCTATGCTCAAACAACCATCTTTTAATCAGGATTTATTGTTCTCAGTCAATGTTAAAAGGTTGCAACAGGACTCGTAATTTAGAGATATATATTTTTTTTGTGAGAACTAATTCAGCAGCTTATAAAAACACAATTTTTCCTATCAACTTTGAGCAAATTGAGGTCATAGAGATGAAAATGACCCGGGTTTTTTTGGGCTCACTTCGTTCGATAGATTGTGTATGTTTAGAATTTTCACAGAATAAAGTAGGCTCGCTAGTAAGCATATATGCTATAATGTGTTTGAAGGACTTTTGCTTGCACACATCGATAAATATTTATCTCCCTCCCCGTCGTCTCGTCAACATGGGTTTATCTCTAAAAGATCTACTATTACAAATCTAGTCAGTTTTCTCTCGCCTGTTGGTTCTGGTTTGTTTTCAAGATGTCAAATTGATGTAGTGTATTTCGACTTAAGTAAAGCTTTTGATGTTGTTGACCATGGTATTTTACTAAGCAAGCTGTACACGAATGGCTTTCATCCTGACCTTGTTTTGTTCTTATCAAGTTATCTGTCTTGTCGTACTTGTTGTGTTAAAGTTTCGAATGTTCTCTCCACTCAGTTCTTAACTACATCTGGGGTACATCAAGGCTCCAGAATTAGTCCTAGGATTTTTAGTTTGATGATGGATGTAAGTTCTGTTCTCACTTGTGAGCATGTAATTTTTGCCGACGATCTCAAAATCTGGAAAAAGATTACTGATATTGACTCATGCTCTGAACTTCAGAATGATATAAACGCTGTGAGTCGTTGGGCTGTAAATAATAATCTTATTTTAAACTGTGATAAATCTAATGTTATTTCTTTTACTCGTAGTTCTAATCCTTACCATTTTCAATATTCTCTGTGTAATAATCCTTTGTCCTCAGTGTCCTCTGTGTGTGATCTCGGTGTTATGTTAGACAGCAAGCTTACCTTTGAAAATCATATTGAAATGATTATTTGTCGTTCTCTCCGTTCTTTAGGTTTTATCAGTTATGTTTCTCGTGGTTTGTCAATTGATTGTTTTTTATCTCTTTATAAAACTTTAGTCCGTCCTATTCTAGAGTATGCTGTGCCTGTTTGGAACAATCTTGGTGTCACTAGATCTGATCGAATCGAAGCTGTTCAACGTCGGTTTATAAGAATATGCTATCTTCGTTATTTCTACCAACGTTGCTATTACTCTTATGAAAGACTGTGTAAGAAACTTGGTCTTGAATCTCTAAGCCTACGCCGAAGATCGCACGAAGTTCTTTTTCTTAGTAAATGTTTAAAAAATGAAATAGACTGTCCTGAAGTTCAAAAGCAAGTCGTCATACTCCCTGAAGGTCGCCGCCGTGGCAGGTTTCTTTATGTCAAAGAATTGTCCTCTATTTGTCCTATAGTTCGTTGTGTGTCCTCGTTAAATTCTCTTCCTATTAATAGTTCCAACCTTTCTACCATCCAATCCTTAAAATCAATTCTAAAACTATCTTTTTCCTCCTAATTCTAGTTTTAAATTTTGACTTATGTTACTTTAAGAATGTTTTATATATTTTTAACCCTAATTGTTAGTTATTGTTTTATTGCACTTATAAGCTGTAATTGTATTGTAGTTAATTTTATATCGTAATTTATTGCATTAATTTAACTTTTATCTTATCATGTATCCTACTTGTGGACATTGTCTGTTAGGGTAACATGTAAAACTTTTTAAATAAATAAAATAAAAAAAAAAATAAATAATAATACGCATTAAAAAAAGCTCGCTTCGCTCGCTAGAGTGTGCATGTTTATATTAATAGACATTAAATTAGAGCTCGTTTCGCTCTCTAGAGTGTGCATGTTTATAATAATAGACATTAAATTAGAGCTTGTTTCACTCTCTAGAGTGTGCATGTTTATAATAATAGACATTAAATTATAGGGCTCGTTTCGCTCTCTAGAGTGTGCATGTTTATAATAATAGACATTAAATTAGAGCTCGTTTCGCTCTCTAGAGTGTGCATGTTTATAATAATAGACATTAAATTAGAGCTCGCTTCGCTCTCTAGAGTGTGCTAGACATTTAATTAGAATGAATAATAGACATTTAATTAGAGCTCGCTTCGCTCTCTAGAGTGTGCATGTTTATAATAATAGACGTTAAATTAGAGCTCGCTTCGCTCTCTAGAGTGTGCATGTTTATAATAATAGACATTATTAGAGCTCGTTCGCTCTCTAGAGTGTGCATGTTTATAATAATAGACATTAATTAGAGCTCGTTTCGCTCTCTAGAGTGTGCATGTTTATAATAATTTAAATAATAGAGTGTGCATAGACATAAATTAGAGCTCGTTTCGCTCTCTAGAGTGTGCATGTTTATAATAATAGACATTAAATTAGAGCTCGCTTCGCTCTCTAGAGTGTGCATGTTTATAATAATAGACATTTATTTAGAGCTCGCTTCGCTCTCTAGAGTGTGCACGTTTATAATAATAGACATTAAATTAGAGCTCGCTTCGCTCTCTAGAGTGTGCATGTTTATAATAATAGACATTAAATTAGAGCTCGCTTCGCTCTCTAGAGTGTGCATGTTTATAATAATAGACATTTAATTAGAGCTCGCTTCGCTCTCTAGAGTGTGCACGTTTATAATAATAGACATTTAATTAGAGCTCGCTTCGCTCTCTAGAGTGTGCACGTTTATAATAATAGACATTAAATTAGAGCTCGTTTCGCTCTCTAGAGTGTGCATGTTTATAATAATAGACATTAAATTAGAGCTCGTTTCGCTCTCTAGAGTGTGCATGTTTATAATAATAGACATTAAATTAGAGCTCGCTTCGCTCTCTAGAGTGTGCATGTTTATAATAATAGACATTTAATTAGAGCTCGCTTCGCTCTCTAGAGTGTGCACGTTTATAATAATAGACATTTAATTAGAGCTCGCTTCGCTCTCTAGAGAGCGAAGCGTATATATATATATATATATATATATATATAATATATATATATATATATATTATATATATATATATATATATATATATATATATATATATATATATATATTGATTAAAATGAGTCCGCTTCGCTCGCAAGATTATGGTTATTAGTAATAGACAGTAAACAGTACTCTCTTTACTCGCTAAGTATCTAAATTATATAACAATTTATATTTATCTTGTAAATTCTTATAAAATTATTAAAATCTTATTATTTTATAAAATTATGAGCGCCATGTTGAATTCCGTGAAATTTAGTATAATCACATTACAACAAAAATGTAGGCACTAGCAAAAAAAATGCTGATACATATAGCATAAAAATTAATATAAAAAATGTATGTACTAATTATAAAATGTATCTTATGTACATCATAAGATACATTTTATTTATAATTTAACATTCAATAATTGGCTAAAATTAACAAATTCAACAATAAAATCATGCAATAATAGGTCACGAACATATTGGCTGACGACTTATTTAACAACACTTTATTTACTATCACATTTAGTGTAAAAAATAGTAAAGATAGAAGTAATAGGAAGGATCATATTTATCATAAAATAATTAATAGTTTATCGTCAATAGTTCTATTTATTTAAAAAAAATACTATTGTTTGAACAATAATTGATAACAATATAAAGTGATACGGTAAACATTATTGGTCTCTTTATTAAGACATAATTGGCTAAGAGTGATTCTATATTCTATAAATTATACTCGATTGATTTTCTTAATTGTATTTGTTTAGTTAAAGAGGATAATTGTATTGTTTGAAAAAAAAAACAGAAAATAAATGATACTGCATTAAAATAATGTAATTATAGATGTAACAACTACCTTGGTTTGTCCTATGCAAAGGTCTTGGTGGAAAAGAAGTAGACTATGTATAGAGATCCACAGTAAAGAATAGGTATAAATTATCTTTTATCTCCAGACGGTGTATAATGTAAAGTTTATTGACTAGTTTTAGGAGTAAAGAAGCACTTTTCACTCCCAAGGAGAAAAAGATACTTTTCACTCCCATTTTTAGTTACTTTTCATTCATCTATCTATCTATCTTCCACTTTTCATTCATATATTTATGAATGAAATATATTTTTATTCATAAATCTAAATATGCTGCCTAATTATACATACTTTAGAAAAGTAGGTGGTAGTAATACTTAGGCATATATCATAATATATATATATTATATATATATATATATTATATATATATATATATATATATATATATATATTATATATATATATATATATATATTATATATATATGCAGGGCTAGTCCTGAGGGTTTAGGCGCCCGAGTACCTCATTTTCCCCCATTATTTATTCGTTCGAACACAATTTATTTAAAAAAAATCCCCGGGTTAATTAACACAAAGAAACCGGTTTGCTGAGTCAGCAAAATATAAAAAAATTTAAATTCTGTAAAATTTAATGTTCGGCTAATAATAATTCGAATAAAACCGGTCTAGAGTCGATACGACTATTACTCTAAAGGCGCATTCACAATGCTGCGGTAGCGATGCGTCCGTCCGTTGCCTGCGGTGACAGCTCAAATTCCAACCTATGTAATAGAATGGGACGTTGTAATCGTTATGGATGTTTTTGGGGCGCAGAATCGAACGAATCTGGTTAATAGGACTACTTGAATAGAGACCAAAAATTCGAAGAAGTTCGAAAAAATTCGAAGTCATAACCCATTTAAAAATACGGTAGACGAACAACGAAATATCGAGTAGGGTGTTTCGTATTTTCTTTCGCTCCAACAGATAGAGGCTCTAAGTTGAATTGCAACTAGTCAGGAGTCGATCTGAGTACTCAAACCCGGGTTCGAATCTTGATTCCGGAGACAATTTTTAATCTATATATTTTCACTTTATGAGTATTTAATTACAAAATAATTCTGGCGTGGTGATCCGCCAGCCGGGCGATTTTTCTTTGGAATAATGCTTGCTTTTTTGCTTACCAATCTAGTTCTTGCTAAGGGTGTTCTGTGTATCCTTTATTGTCGGAACAGTAGCACATTTACATGTCTGACAATTTACAAGGTTTTTTCAAAGAAAATGCGCTAAAACATTTTGCAGATTATAAAGTGAGTTTTGTATGACTGCCTGAAGTTAGTGCTCTGTATTATGCAAGAACGACCATATAGTTTTGAACCAACTATGGTATAAAAATGCAATTTTTCTTTAAAAAAATCTATGCAAATGTGCAGAAAAGTCCTGTTGTTCTAAAGAACAACCAAGAAATTTGACCTAGAACTGGATCGGTGCGCGGAAGAAAGCGAGCATTCCAAAGGAAATTCGCTCGGCTTGAGGACCACCACGCCAGAATTTTTTGGATTCATCCCTTTCTATAAAAACATTAGGACCTTGACCTTATAATGAGATTTTACTTTATAAATAATTTTACGCCCTTTAGGAATATTACTTTCCCATTTAGTCTAAAATGATTTCTGGATAAGATCAAAATGAAGTAGGTGAAGCTTAAATAATAATACGTGGCAATTATAAGAAGCGAAACGTTCGCTTTACTATCATTTCACACTCCTTTATTAGTATAATAAGACACACGGCTAAAATTACTTGACAGCGTGGGAACATAATGCGAGGAAGCCAATGAGGTTAGTTCTGGATGTAAAATATATAGTTTTTTCTCCTGAAAAGTTTATTTATTATCATTCAGGAATAACTTTATTTTATTTATAACTGGTGCAATTTTTATAATATATTAATGTACCTCTAATTTCTTCTAATTTTAAATTATTAGCCATTAAGTTAATTTTGATCTCTTTAATATATTTGTTTTTAAATTTTATTAACTTTTTTAATTCTGAACTTGTGCTTTAAAATCTATCGATATCTTCTTTCTCTCTCCTTTAAATATTAAACTTGAATATAAAGTACAAATAACTGCTGCCTTTAACCTTATATAAAACATAAATTATAACAATAAAAGCCCCCTCACACAGGTTATCCTCGAGGGATTGTTTTTATTCTTCTACCACTATGTAAATTCTATGTTAAAATATTGTACATTTGGTAAAAATCTAATACATATTCATGCTGTTTATGTACATAAATATGTGTGTGTGTGTATGTATTGTATGGGGTGTGTATGTATGTGTGTGTGTATGTATGGTATTATATATATAATATATATATATATATAATTATATAAATATATATATTATAATAGTGTGTGTGTGTTGTGTGTGTGTGTGTGTGTGTGTATGTATGTATATATGTATGTTGTGTATATGTATATTATAATAACTTTAGCAAAAAATTCAATCTGTACATTATTTCATTTTATTCTGTTAAAAGTAACATTATGTAAATTTTTTACTATTTTGTACATTTTAAATATTTGTATTTGTAAGAAAAAAACAATAAAAGGATTTTTTGATTTTGATTTGATTTGAAATCACGCCTCTATTTCAAATCAGGGCAACCTTATTGGTTCCTCAACTCTGTTTTCCCGCGCTGTCAACTGATTTTAGCTGTGTGTCGTACTATAGCATACCGTGACATCCCAGCACATTAATACTATGTTCTAGATCGGCTACTAACATGGAGAAGTTCGTACCTATGAAACTTGTTCAATCATTTTTCATATTACTCGGCCTTGAATTAATTTATGAAGATACGCCGTTCAAATACAAACTGTATAAGTGGATAAAGCAAACGATAGTCAATTCTGTAGGCTTATTATTCTTACTGGGAGTTGCTATAGCATACTGGAGTGGCCAATACAACACTTTCAAATGCATCCTTTATGCTGTTTCATTTTATCGTCACCATTTGACTCACATGTATTTTACAGGTCATGCACAGCATATTCAAGCAGGTAAAATTATCATTTGTATTCATTTATTTTTCTGAATAATGTACAAGCAGTATAATGAGATTTAAATTTCGAAAAAGTTCAGAAAAAACTTCACCGATTACTAGGCCTTACTTCTCCGCCTATAAGCTTCCGCGGTAATTGTCATGAAGATTTAGGTCTTCCGGTGGTGAACACGTCAATGTATATAAAGATTCCGACGTTACGCTTCAACTGTATGACATTTTTAAGGATGTAGGACAAGATGAATGAAAACACAATGCTCTACAAAACTAAACTAAGTTCTGTGATGTGTTAATTCAGTTCAGTTTTGTATTTTTCATATCAGCATTTTGAGTTTTTATCTATTGTTGGTGTTTTTACAGGTCGTATTTCAGGCTCACGGTAATTTGATTACGTTTTTTTTTAATTTTTGGTCACTAAGAGTGGTCGTATCGACTTCGGGCCAGTTTTATTCGATTTACCAAATGTACCAAAAACCAGGAATAAGAACCTTTTTCGCGGCGAAAAATAATAACCTTAAATTTAACTGATTTTGAAAATGACTGAAAATTTTAATGAAACCGGGTCAATGACGTCACAACAACATGGTTTTTAATAGGGTTCGTGTCGTCCCAAGTGTGATTAAAAATATTTATCCGTTCGAGATACTGCGTGTTTTTTTAGAAAATGACTAGAAATACATAACACACACACACACATACACACACACAAATATATATATATATAATATATATATATATATATATATATATATATATATATATATATATATATATATAATATATATATATATATATATATATATATATATAACCAATCTCGGAATAAGTTATGAATAAAAACACATCTTTAATTAAAACTATATATTTATTTCCAGCCATATTATATATATTATATATATATATATATATTATATATATATTATATATATATATTATATATATAATATATATATAATATATATATATATATATATATATATATATACGCGTCTCCACCAATCTCGGGATGAGGTTATGAATAAAAACACATCTTTACATGAAAAACTATATATTTATTTCCAGCCATATATATATATATATATATATATAATATATATATATATATAATATATATATATATCCCTTTGGACAGGCAGACTGAATGATTCAACATATTCCTACTACGACTTCGAAGAGTTGATACAAGTCACTTTTAGGCTAGGGCTTTTCAGTCTATTTCGAAACAATTTTGATACTTTTTTAAGCTAAATTTTTCAATCTGGGTTGACAGACCGGCCTCATTTGTGTCCTAGTGCTTGCCCTTTTTCCATTTAGCGGGTTAAATCTTTGAGGCTTGACGGTCAAGAAATTTGCAACTCAAGAACCCACTGCAAATTAAATTATAGTCACAAGACTATAATAAATGATTCTTATGAACTCTTCTTGAATGGATTATGAACCTGGTGAATTAATTTATTAGATTCATTTAAATATAATTTAATTTACAGCAAATGTTTAAATTATTTTTTTAGGTGTCCAAGAAATCGTCAAGACCTATGAGGAAGAAAAGGTGTTCTCTCCTAATTTGATAAGGAAAACAGACAGATATTCAAAACTAGCTATTATATCATCTTTATCAATGTTTGTTTTCGCTACCATTTACACAGATGGTTATCAATTTTGGAATTATTTATTATTTGGTGATGACAACAAAGGAATTACTTTAACCTATCCATTACTATTTGGTTTAGGAGATAGGTACATTCTGCTAACAGCCCTACTTCATTTTTTGGCCTGTGTACCAATATTTTTTATTATGGTATTTGGCAATGGATTGATTATTGGTTTTATGGTTTATATAAAAGAAAGTGTAAGTGTGATAAAAAGTAAAATGAACTTGATAAAGTTAGTCAGTGACATAGAAGATGTCAATCGTAAAGAAAAGTTGCAGTTAAAGTACTTAAAAGAAGTTATTAGAAGACATGTTTCTATTTTAAGGTAAATGCTATTTTAAAAAATTATTTATGTATAGCACAATAAAACTTATCTGGGAGGGGTAGGAAGAGGGTGGGGCTTTACTCCCCCTGGAAAAAATATTGCCCTCTTTGACGAAGTAGTTTTTAGCGGAAGTCCTTAAAGGTGAGTGAAACATCACCCTCTCTGGGGTTAATTTTACCTCCCCCCCCTAAAAGTTTTAGCTGGCGACCAATGCTAGATTTAGTCAGCTTAATTTGAGTTTGCTGAAGATGCTTTTTCAGCGCCGATAGGTGCTATATTACGAGCTAAAGAATCCTAAATATATGACACAATAAAATTGTGTGAGAGACACTTAGGAAATGTAACAAGCAAAATGCAATTCTACATCTGGGAACTGTTCTATTATTCGACATTCATTGATGGCTGATAATTCATTGATGATCATTCGAACCTTTTCTTGTCCGAAGTAATAAATCCCAAGAGAGTCTTTCTTTGTCTATATATTCTTAGGTTTTGGTAAGGAAGGTTTGTTCCTGAGCTGACGCTAAAGACAGCATCGAGTTCACACCTACCTTCTGTCCGACGTTTTCGTATACCTTCCGACATTCTATATTCATTATATTCTTTGAATAAAACAACAAATAATTCAAAAGAACAATACAAGGGTCTTTTCCTAAGTGGGCAATAGTCCACGACATGGCCACGACGCGGAGCGAGCAGGCCTTGGTTTTTACATCACGCTACATAGATTCATTCTCCAAAGACAGTGTTTTGAGAATAAAATCCAGTAATAAGCAGTTATTATACTGTACTAGATACTATGTAATATACAGCATTACAAGCTCCCTGTAGCCTATCTTCAGAGAACAGGCGTCAAAAATGTGCACATCACGCAATGTGTCCTACACGTTGTGCTATGCGTGTATATAAACTATCCTCCCTACTTCGTCCTCAGAATATACAATTCGTTAAATTTATTTATTTATTTATAGTTAACGGCGTGAGCCAATATACAAAAATCAAGATACAAAAATTTACAAAATTAAGATAAAAAAAAATAAGTTAAAGAATAAATTAGTAGAAAACATCAAAATGGAAAATTTAACAAGACTAAAAAATAAATAAAATGCATTCAAAATGAGGAAAGTAAATGGGGAAAAAAGAAAAAAAAGCTATAACATCAAAGAAATAGTGATAAATGTGTGAATGGTGAGAAAGATAGCAAAAATACACACAATAATAAACGTTAAAAAGAATAACATAAAGATAATATATAATATAAAATAAATAAAAGATATAATAATATAAAAAAAGAAATATAAATATATAAATAACATAAAATAAAAATTAAAAAAAACTATACTGCAACTTTATACTGCAACATAACACGTAAGCGGACTCGCTTCGCTCTTTCTCAAATAGTAATTCCCTCAAATAATGGTATAACTATTATAATAATGGTCTTCATTAGTTTTATTCCCATCGATGACCCATTCAGGCACTGACCTCGCTCGACGCAGCTTAACTTTTATGATCCAACAAAACCATAGATATACTTGACATAATGAATACAATTTTTTAAAAAACGTATACAAGTCATTCGATAAAAATAATAATGCTTATAATAAGATAAAAACATGATAAATATATTCGTCATATATATAACTAACTAACTAGATGCGTGCCAAATCTCACCCTATCAAAACATTTTTCCGCGTTTTATGAATTCATTAATGCGGGTTAACGACGTTATAAAAATTTATTTTCTGGATAGCACAAGTAGACCTAAAGACTTTTAGATTGATTTTTGTACTAAGTTGCCACTCTGCTGCATATATACACTAAGCGCTACGATGATAACAGACAGACAATTTCGTAAACACTAAGGAGGTCTTAAAAACACCTGAAACGGATAATTCCGTTAACATCCCGGTTTCGTTATTTTGTAAACACAGTACTTTTCCAATATACAATAGTTATTTATGCCATAAGGCTGAGAAGTGTGTCTTTATGTCACGGCAATTAGATTTACCGACGAGCGAAGCGAGTCGGGAAAAAATTGCCAAGACATAAAGACATTCTCAGCCGGATGGCATACACTATTTTTTTTGAGGTAGCACTCATTAAATAAACTGCGCTATATGCTTAATTGAAAAAAACAAACAAACGTCCAATTAAACTCCATATTATCGTCATCATTGAATTCATCCATAGCTTCACACTTTTACTCAAAAATGTAAAAGCTTTACAAATAAACACACAAAAATTGTCAATTAGAACACCTTTTAGAAACGAAAATAAAGTTAGTCTACGAACAAAAACAAAAACAAAATGAACATTTTTAAATAAACCTCATGAGGGTTACACAGATTGTTTTTTTGAACACGCTACATTACAGTAATGGCGGCAATATATGAATTACTTTTACGTCCTAGGGATTTTTTACATTCATTATTGTCCTCGGAGGTGAAAAGTACTAAATAACCTCCTATAACAATAATGGTTGGCTTCTCATCCTAAAAACGGTCCAATAAAGTGCTCAATTACGTACTACCTCAAAAATTTTTTTTTTTTTCCAGAATAGTGAAATGTTTAAATCGAACATTGAGTTTTCCTAGCATAGTAGCTGTCGTCATTTCCTATATACAGTGTGCTCTATCTTTACTGCATATGTTCGGAGTAAGTTTAAGAGTATTATGTTAGATTATAGGATTATTGTAAGCATTAGAATTCATTCAGTTCTTATTGAAAAAGTTTAACAATACTTAGTTTGTTTCTTAACAATTACCTATATATATATAGGTTGGGAAGTCCCGAGTGACTCGGGACTTCCCAACCTAACCTGACCGAAGAAGACATATGTCGAAAATTCTCAAAACCCCTCTAAATCTCTTCGCTTCACCTCCTGTAAGTTATTATTATTATAAAAGATTGTTATGTTATACTTTTAGTATTTTCCTTTTTCATTTATTATTATATATATATATATATATATATATATATAATATATATATATATATATATATATAATATATATATATATATATATAATATATGTGTGTGTGTGTATGTATGAGTATATATATATATATATATATATATATATATATATATATATATATATATATTATACTCCCGCACACGAGTACCTTTGCGTGGGTGCACCTATTAAATTATGTTATAAAATTTATATGTACTTATAAATGGTGAAATAAAGAAATTTATTTATTTATTTATTTATATATTATATATATATATATATATATTTACATAAATATATTTACATAATCATTGTATAAGTATAAATCATTGTTATTAATTTTATTTTCTTTCAGGGTCATGGAGGACACTCGTCTTTAGAATATATTTGGTTCATAGTGATATCATATGGAGTTCCATTTTTGTATTCATATTGTGGATCCCAAATCGAAGATTCGGTAAATGCTATTTGCTGATTATATTATATGTCTTATAGATATGTACAAGGTACAAGTTTCTTAGCGGGCAAATTTCTCAGATTCTTTGAACTATATTTGAAGCTAAGAAATTAAAGGCCGTTCATATCTCTATATAAGAGCTTCTGGTTTTGCTCATTTTATTTTCGCTCATAAACTACTCTTTTGGGGTCAATAAAAAAAAAAAAGATCAATAAAATAATTAACATCAGAGTCTATTTAAGTCATCATTGCTCGACAGATATCTCTACGCCACTAAAAATCTTGGTCTAAAGTTTATAATAATATATATATATATATGTATATATATATATAACATATGTTATATACTATTAATATAATTTAAATTATAAGTTATATTTATAACTCCTTTTGTGCTACCACCTGAGAGGTAATTTTGTATTAAATGGCCATTTTCTATTAAAATTTGCTAAAACACTATTTCACTATTGCATTCAATTTTGCAGACTAAAAGTTTAATAGATGCAGCATCAGAATCAGGATGGTATAATTTGTCTCCGAAGTTAAGAAAATATTTAATCATTTATTTAACGATGGCAAATAAACCGTTAAAGGTTGCATGGAGAGTAATTCTGGCAATTAATTTGGCCCAGTTCATTACAGTAAGTAATGTTTCTAAATAAAGATTATAAAAATCGTAAGTGGGGTACCCAGGAGCTTTTTTTCATCACATCGGATTCGCTGCTTCAGACTCGCTTTGCTTATCCTCAAAATATACAATTCGCCCAATTTATACTGCAGCACGTCCTCGAACTCGTTTCGCTCATCCTCAGATAGTAAATGCATCCATTTCATTCTCAGTGGTCACCCATACAGCACTGACCACGCTCAATGATGCTTACCTTCAATGATCCAACAAAAATCATGAATATACAGGGTGTTTCATATAAAGTGTCCACCAGAAAAGGAGGTGATAGTACTCCTCAAAAGGAACAAAAAATGTCCTATAATATAAACCCCGATCTCCAACCGTTTTCCCACAAGGTCAAATTTAATATTTTAAAAAAATATTTGACCTCACATTATAAAATTGTTAATAGGGTTTTAACTGTTCAAGCTAGAAAGGCGAAATTGGTCCCATTAGAAAGCTGAGTAAATTTCCTAAAGGACAAACTACTAACTATGTCAAATATTTTAGAACTACTGCCCAAAAGTTTGCATGAAACATGATTTTTTGAAAAAAATGAATTTTATGGAATTTTTATAGTAGGGCATTAAAGGAAATAAGAGATGAGCAAAAATTCAGCCAAGATCGGAAAAATATCTCTTATGATTGCCCTTTAAGAAAATTTAAATATTTTTATACATTCAATAGTCAAAATTTTAAGCCATTCTTCCTGGAAGTTGGAAAACTGATATTTTTTTGGCATTTTTGCATATGTCTACAATGTTAATTACATTATACATAAAATAATTAAAAATCTCTAAAGCAAGATAAAAGAGTGGTTTTAGAGAAAAATGTGTAAGAATAAAATAGGTTTATTTTACCTTCTAGAGTCTAAAAATCGTATTATTAAATTACTTTAGAAAATAAAATGTTCTGTTAAAATAACATATTATTTTCACTTTTATACGACAAAAATGATTAGTTTTTGCAACTTCTACCATCAATAGCTTACATTTTTGACTATTGAATGTATAAAAATATTTAAATTTTCTTAAAGGCCAATCATAAGAGAAGTTTTTTCCGATCTTGGCTGAATTTTTGCTCATCTCTTATTTCCTTTAATGCCCTACTATAAAAATTCCATAAAATTCATTTTTTTCAAAAAATCATGTTTTATGCAAAATTTTGGGCAGTAGTTCTAAAATATTTGACATAGTTAGTAGTTTGTCCTTTAGGAAATTTACTCAGCTTTCTAATGGGACCAATTTCGCCTTTCTAGCTTGAACAGTTAAAACCCTATTAACAAATTTATAATGTGAGGTCAAATATTTTTTTAAAATATTAAATTTGACCTTGTGGGAAAACGGTTGGAGATCGGGGTTTATATTATAGGACATTTTTTGTTCCTTTTGAGGAGTACTATCACCTCTTTTTCCGGTGGACACTTTATATGAAACACCCTGTACATGTCGTATTGAAAACGAAACTTAAAGTACTTATTTATGAGATAAAACTTATCACATATGTTAGTCTTATACATGGCTACATGCGTGTTAAATTTCAATCCGATCGCATTATTATTCCGCGCTTTATAATTTTTCGAAATTTTTGCTGCCATTTTTGTGGGGTAAAGACGACAAAAAAAATTTTTTCCGAATAGCACAACTACAGTGGTAGACTGATTTTTTTTACAAAGTTTCAAATCTCTATCATAAATACATTAGGAGCGACGCTACGATCATAACAGACAAACACATATAGACAACTTTGTGAAAACCATTTAGGAGGCCTTAAAACACCTGAAATGGATAATTCCGGTTTCATCCCGGTTTCGGATTTATTTGCAAACACAATACTTTACTATATACCTACGGTATAAATGAGGAAAAGTAAAAATGGTTAAGAATGAAAATATTTTGAGATAGCAGGACGACAAATAAATATCTAATTTTTTAAAAAAAAACCTATATCAACGACAATAGCCTGTCGTTGATATAGTCTGAAACATAGATAAACTATGCCATGCAAATAATCACAAAGTATCGAGGGTCTTGAATAAATTATGACACAAGTCGATTTGCCATAAAACGAAGTGACCCCATCAACATCAAAAATAAACACATGTCAAAGAAAAACTGCACGCGCTTACAATCATTGCATTAACTGCGCAGATTCTACATTTAGAGGCAACTCACCTCTATTGGGGGTTTCTTTTGTTTTGCTAGCTGAGAAGGTTATAAACAAATAGTAAAAGCAATATATCTTGTCTTTTAACTATTTATTTTTAATTGACGTAACAAGCACCTAAATAAAATGACGACAAACACTGTACGTCAGAAGAAAGGTGAGGTGAAAATTGGTTCTAAACCAATCATCAGCATCATTGGGGTTGCTGGCAATAAGTCTCACTCTGGCATAAGGCACAGCAAACTCATTTGGAAATGGCCCAATCCCAACAGGACTGAGTATCTCATCCTCAGTCTAAGGAGAAAAGATCTCAGAACTAACTGGACTATTAACTGGTCACTGTCACCATCGCAAACGCCTTCATACCATTGGAATCTTTAAAGACAACCCAGTGTGTAGGCTTTGTGAATCAGGAACCGAATCTGCCTCTCACATACTTCTGAGATGTGGAGCCCTAGCCTTTCAAAGATTCTTCAACTTTGACTCTACTAATGAATCACTGGTTGAGACGATCCTAAACGCTGTCTGGAAAAAGGATTATTCTAACCTGGATTAATTGAAGGGACTGTGCAATAGACCTCTGGTTGTAGTCCAAAAGTAAAAATAATAATAATCAAGGATCTTGAATAAAGACCTGTATTCAAGATCCTAATCAATAATAATAATAATTTTTACTTGCAAAGTATGCTAAATAACAATATGTATGAATTATACGTAGACAATGCTAATATGTTTGTATTATTTATCTGTGGTCTACCAGTAACTGATCGCCTAAGCAACAGTGTTTTTGGGCTGCCCTTTTGAGAATTCTTCATTGAATAATAATTCTTAAGTAACTTATGTCCGATGCCCTTAACGCTTTTAAATCATCAACCCTAATTTAGCTTAACGAAATTAGGGATTAAACTTTTGGACTCAAAGGTTGTTAACATTTAACAGCTCCTCTCGTCAGGCCCGTAGTGAGCCAAAACTTGTAAAGAGAGCGAAACCAATCCCAGAGGGGGCAATGTTGTGTAAAAAAATGTACACACCTTTAAAGGACTTCCGCTAAAAACTACTTCGTCAGAGGGAGCGATATTTATTTCAGAGGGGGGGGGGGGGGCTGGCTCCTCCCTGGCTACGGGCCTACCGCTCATCAACTACATTGTTACTTTAAATTATTTTTTATTTAAATTTACAGTTAACTCAGATGTCATATTCATACTATACGCTTTTAACGAAATTAAAGGGATGAAATCAAAAAGGAAAAGTTATAGAATTTATTTGAAACAACAATGAATGCATAATATATATTAGTCCAATAGTACTAATCCTAGATTGTATGTATTATTACATAATATGCACTCACGGGCGGATCCAGGTTCTGCCTTATGGAGGGGGCGCATCAGTATATAAACAAACACACCTTTTATATATATATATATATATATATATATATATATATATATATATATATATTATATATATATATATATATATATATATATATATATATATATATATATATCTTTTTTACTATTATTTTATATAATGTTTTTCCTTTTTCGAGGATCCAGAGTGGTGGTCCCCCCCCTACATGGATCCTGGCTGCACTGCACATAAAGTAAGAAGTTGCAATATTACCTACTTCATTACTTATTATACTAGTAATGCATTGCATTAAAACTCACGTCAGAAGACAGACTCGCTTCGCTCACTGGATAGAGTTAATAGGAATCATTAGCACGCTGGTATTCAAAAATATGATTGATAAAAATTAAAAATAGGGCTCGCTTCGCTTGCAAGGTTTCATAGTTTCTTTAAGAACCACTTAAATAAGGCTCTTTTTCAATAATCTGCCATCTTGGTCGCTATTTTGAAAATATCGGCCCCACTAGATCTAAAACTACAGCTTTGGAGAGTAATTACTACTAAATGTATACCATGATTCGATGAAATTGGTTAATTTTAACGGCATTTATCGTAACGTACAAACACAAACATACACGCCGTCCCAAACTTCTGAAATGAAAGAACTCTCTAGCGTTCGTTCAAATATAACTAACCATTAAATACTCAAGTATTCAATATATATTTATGCTTAGTTTAGAAACACAGGGAATTTAAATATCACTAAAGTTGAATTTATTTTAGTCAACTTAGTTGTCATATGTATAAAACTATACGACATTAAATTCTAATAATATAATTTTAATTACATTTAGGGATACAGTCAGTTAATGTTTATTTTGCTTTGATATAATTATAAAATTTAAAAAAAAAATTTGGTTATCTTAAAATGAGCAAAGCAAACATTCTCACCGATTAAGTTCTCTAATTTACACTAATGCCATTTTAGGCGATTAATTTTCAAATAAATCGCCTTAATTTTCAAATAATTCGATTAATTTTCAAATAAAAATAGTTGTTAACATTTCTGTTAATAACATTTCTTTATTAATAAATGATAAATTATAATAAATTATAAATTAATTAATTACTGCTAACAATAAAGCAAACTGATTAATAATGTATTTATATGTAAAATTTATGTATTTATTTTGATTAACCCTTTCAGCGAATTTTTATCGTGATAATGACACTTAGGAGGTTGTGTGGGTCCAGAAATAAAAGAGTGTTTAGTTTCATGAAAAGATTTTATCAAATTATTAAGTAGATAGTCATACACGAAGTGTTGAAGATGGGTTGAACACCAGGTTGAATCCTCGACACTGATTTTACTTCGTGTAGACGAGGTAAATGACATATGAATGAGTGTTGAAATTTACATTCTTCTTCTTCTTCTTAAAGTATACAGAACTTTTAAAATAATTGACTTTAATATGTGCTATAATGAAGTTACTAACTTTAAATATTACTTTAAATAATAACAATAATAACATAATAATAAAATTACTTTTTAAATAATAACATTTTTTTAATCATATTTTATTTTTTTCCTAAGATTTGCCAACAACAATACTTACGACGTAATACATCATACTTTAAGTTTTTAATTTTACTAAGACTTTTTAAAATATACTTTAAAACATTTATCTGCATTAATTTAATAAGTAATAGTAAAAAACGACAACCACGGCTTTTTAGAGTTTTTCCTCAATGCCTTCTGATTCTAACCTAACAACTACGAAGATAGTGTTTATATATATCAAAGAACATACTTATATAAAGTTTTGTATTTGTTATTTAGTTTAAATAAACATATTATTTATTTATAATATTATTATATAATCAAGCATTAAAACATATACTTTCACGAATAGAAATGCTACACTAAGTTTATAGTAAAGTAATATATAAACCAAGTAGGAAAACATACGCGATTTCTGTCAGACCTTTGCGAGTGATACTTGTTCTTTCCTCTTCAAATATTAATTGTAATTAGTAATTTAACAGCTGTTAAGTTTAGCCCATCTTCATGGGCTGAATAGAAGTTTATTAGAAAATGATATAGTTATTTTAACATTTTAGCCCACAAAGCTTATATAAAAAGTGACTCTTAAACAAACTTTCTTATCAGAGATCAAGAGTAATTATGCAGCTGCCCGAAGAGAATAATTGCGAGAGTACCCATTTAGTTTGCTTACTTATCATACAAAATACCAATTGTTTTAATATATAATAAAAGCAATCGTAATATTTAGACTATTGCCTTAAATATAATTTAGAACATAGAACATACAGACGACAACGTATTCGTTGTCGTCTGTCCGTTCTTCATAATGTTAACAAAAAAATGTACTTTACCTTTACTGTAGTTTCTCTTTTTCTTTCACTAATATATAGTAACAATAATTTCACAGAATTTAATACAAAATCATAAAGCTATCACGTACAAATTAAAGTAAGAAAACACGATAAAAAGTAAAACTCAGCTAATATTATCAGGGTTGCCAATAAAACTATATTTTATTTTTGAGTCAGCTATCAGCTGATCACGCATTTGATAGTCGAAGGTGGTCAGGTTATTTTTCTGATGTTTCGAAATTCATCTAATATGGCCCTTCTAGTAATGTATCTCTATGGGAGTTTCCCTCTTTGGTTTATGTATTACTTTAGTTTATAGTAACCTAGACATAGAGATATATTACTAGAGGGGCCCTATTGGTTGAATTTTGAAACATCGAAAAAGTAACCTGACCACATTCGATTAAATTTTCATCAAATAAACAGAACAAAAAAACAGTTAATTATATAATAGAATGTTCTAAATACAAATCACAACACAAACAATCTGCGGGAAGCCGAAAACAATTGATTAATTATAACCTTAACTCCCTCTTGGAGGAGGTTTCAATGAGGTTACACAGAGCCCCTGAGAGCCCTACTAAAAATGTTTCAGGCCTCTCAATGTAATAAGATAGGCTATGCTCCCTCTAGTATATATCTCTATGAACCTACAAGTCTAATGAATGCATCTAAACATAGAGATCTATGACTAGAGGGGGCATAGCCTATTTCAGATATTACGTGGCTTGAAACATCGCTTTGGGCATATAGAAATTTCATTACTTAAGTGGCCCTAATGGTGAAACAAAAAAAGTAACCTGAACACCTCCGACTAATTTGATTAATATCCGTTTAGGTTTTTGTTATCTCTGAATAATATCAAATGATAGAAGTAGTAGTAGTATAATAGTAATATCAAATGATTAGTACAATGCTAGGACAAAAGTTTTCGCAAGGAAAAATACTTTTAACCCCTAAGTTAATATATTGGGTACGAGGTACCTCAGAATATTGGTTGGGATCAGAAATATTGGTTGGGTTCGTAACTCTCATTCTCCCTGACAATACACAAGGCGATACATTTATACTGCTACATGTCTTCAGACTTGCTTCCCTCGTCCTTTGATAGTAAATACATCTGTGCCAAAGACAGTAACACCTCTTCAGACTCGCTCTGCTCATCCTCAGATAGAAAATACATAATCATTTTTGAGGGTTTATGACGTCATAAAAAATTAATTACCGGATAGTACAACTACCTATAGACTAGCATATAGACTGATAGTCTACACCTATAGACTAGCATATAGACTGATAGTCTACACCCTATAGACTGATAGTTTACACCTATAGACTGATAGTCTACACCTATAGACTAGCATATAGACTGATAGTCTACACCTATAGACTATCAATAGACTGATAGTCTACACTATAGACTAGCATGATAGCACTATAGACTGATAGTCTACACCTATAGACTAGCATATAGACTGATAGTCTACACCTATAGACTAGCAATATAGACTATAGACTAGCATAAATACACAGGGGGCTACAATGGTAACAGACACACACACATACAGACAGACAACTTGTGAAACTTGGTGAAAACCACCAAGGAGGCCTTAGAAACACCTAAAACAAAATAATCCCGGTGACGTCCCAATTTCGGATTTTTTTGCAAACACAATACTTTTCTTTTTCTTTTTTATAATTGAGGAAAAGTAAAAATAGTTGTATCATAGATACAACTTGTATCTAGAAACCTACACTACCAGGTTGTATCATAGAACCAACATCAGCTCAGGTTAGTCTGTATGGAAAACAGAGAAAAAATAAAAGAAGAAACCTGACAGGACTCAATAAAACTCAGGATTAAATTTATTTTATTAATAAATAAAATAGTTACAAACTACATTTTTTCTATACATAATATCTATTGCAACAAGTTTTTCATTCTGTTTATTTTTATCTTTAAAATACTGCATCATCAGTTCTTTGTCAACAAGTTTGAGTAAATAGTTACTATTAGCAAAGATTATGTATACATAAAAATCTTTGACTATTAGATAGCTGAAAATTAAAAGAGAGAAATAATTAACGTCGCTGTAAATTGAGGCTTTTTAGCAACAAGTGGGACTAGAATATCTCCAGTTCTAAACCAAAAATTCAAAACAACTTAAGACAACACACTTTTCTAATATTAATTCAACTCAATTTAAGCCTGGTTTTAACTTTGCATGTGTTTAAAAGCAATCTGAAAAGTACCATCTTAAACAAACTCTAATAGCACTCTTGAGCAACTCTTCTATCAACCACTATCTAATTGCACTCTTCTATCAAGTTTCCCTATAGGGATAGGTGATAGAAGGTCATGTTGTATTTATACAATCACTAAAAATCTGTCAAGTTGAAACAGGACCCAATTTAAGAAGAATTAAAATCAGATAAAAGTACCGTCTTTAATTACAACTGAAGTTGTTTTAATTTAAGTATATCTTACCCCATACCAGAAGGACAGCCCAAACAGGGGAATCAACAGCTGTAATTTTGGGCATTAAATATTGGCGGGTGTAACAAATGTCAATATGTCTATGAAGGGGGGGATGAGCTTCTGAGTGATGAAATAATTACATTTCTATGTAGGTAAGGTTGTAATGATGAAAGTTTTAAGAATTGAATTTTAAAAGGTAATTTTTTGACACTTTGACATACAATATGATAGAATTATAAAATCTCCTAAATGATTTCATCAAAATTTGTCAAATTATTTAGCTTATCAAAAGTTTTTGATAAGCTGTCACTTGCTGATTTTTCTTCTAAAATTTCAAGTTTTGTCAAAGTTAAAGATTAAAATCTAGTTTTATAAAAAAATATCAGGGGTCGTCTACAATGGACTTAAAATTTTAATATTCCTAAAAGATTGAACAATATTTATAGATACATGTATCAGATTAATATGTTTATTTGAATGTAATATGATACTTATATCCATGAGAATATAGATTATAATATTTGATGTTATAATTGTATTATAAGTATAATATTTTTGACACACAACACACACACAATATATATATATATATATATATATATAATATATATATATATATATATATATATTATATATATTATATATATATATATATATATATATATATATATATATATATATAATACACTTTGCGCCAATCTCGGGATGAGGTTAGAAGGGGTGTTCATATATATATATATATATATATATATATATATATATATATATATATATATATATATATATATATATACATATCGTAAGACTTATTGCAGGCAATCCGTAATGCCACAAAATTTATTTACCAGTATTCTGCAGTATTTTTATAGTGATTTGACCGGCATTAGAACACAATTTTAGCCGTATTTTAAATTATTAACAATTTCCTTTTGTTTCTAATGCTACTTCAATATACTTTAATTTTGTTGTACATCGACAGAATTTCAACTTAGAAATCAATAAAAATTATTTATACATATTCTTTTAAGGTACATGTTAACTTTTTTTAAATTAGGTGCAGTCAGATCTTTTAATTTTAATTAATATTTATATTCAATTATTGGTAAAAATGAAACATAGAAATTAATAGAGTTATATAACTTACTACTTATCCTAGTCAAAGATAAGTATGACCACCTATCTTAATGTCAAAATGTGTGGATCATTTATTAAATGCAGAAATAAGGCGCGTCGAATATCACGGCCTTCTAAAACATTGGATCACCAACAAACTTTTTTTTTCAAAATTTTCAGTAATTAGCCGGATTTGTGATAAATGAAGCCTTATTTCCGTATCTTGCACACTGTTTTGGTTAATCTCAAAGAGTATTTACATCAAACGATTTATTTAATATCAACTTGGTATACATAACTACTGTTAGACGTATGTTAACAAATATGACATGTCAAATATAACACAAATATTGACGTCTAACAGTAGTTATGTATGTACCAAGTTAGATTAAAAATAAATCGTTGAGTGAATGTAAATACTCTTTCAGATTAACCAAAAGAGCGTGCAGATTACGGAAATAGGCTTCATTTATCACAAATCCGGCTAATTACTGAAAATTTTGAAAAAAAAATTTATAAAAAAAGTTTGTTGGTGATCCAATGTTCTAGAAGGCTGTGGATATTCGACCGCGCCTTATACTTATTTAACTTTTGCTAATGTGAATTGTCTATTCAGTTGATTACTCAGATGTTCTATTATACCAAACCCAACATTTTAAAGTCTGAGATTTGTACATTATTCCTAAAAATTAATGTATTTTAGTAACTTCCCCAAAAGTGTTCTCTTAGGCACTTTTAAGACCAAGAGGTTATTTCCCTTTGTATTAGGAAATATAGGTCTAAAATACGTCAAAAAGTAGTATATAGTTCCATATAATTTTTTAGCATCACATTATAGTATTTGCAACACTGTTTTTGTAGACAAAAATTCCTAGAACTCTTTTAACATTTTCCAAATTAAAGGTGCTGCCCAGCAAAATTACCAACAGAATTCTAACTTTGTGACAGGAATCTTAAAGCCCAAAAGCACACAGTTAAACTAAGTATATGATTAATATCCTTAATACAACATTATACCTTTTATAATACAAATAACCTAAAGTGATGTAAACATTTATACAGTAGAGGTGGGGGCGGGAGACACAGTGCTCCAATTCACCCCGAAAAAGCTCTTTTAGATAGGCCTGTTTTTTTAGTTTGTGGTTTCTCCACTGCAGTGGGTCAAATCACCATTATGTAAAATAATTATTTCTTCATTTCCAAGATTAAATTTTTTTAAAGAGACTTTTAACAATGTTAAAAATTGTATTAATTATTTTAAATGTAAAATGTTCATAAAATATAATAAAAATATAAATTATGTGTTATTTTTAATAAGACCTGACATCATGATATCTATGACGTGCAGAAATGGAAATTTAATTCGTGTGCTAATTGTGTTTTATTTGTCCTTTTAATGGGAAAATCTTATATTATAAACAAATAATCTTATAAACAACTAAAAATTTTCATATATAAGTTAAAAATAGTTTACATTCTTTATAAGCATAAATACATGTTTTAAAAAGGGTAAAATTTTTGATAATTCGGCACAAGGTGAAAACTAGTGCTGGGTGCGGTAGTTCATGCAACCCTCAAATAGCCCTTGTTTTAGGACCACCTCAAACCAGGGAGTTAGAACACTGTGTAGTTAGTTAACCAGGGAGTTAGAAAATTGAACAGTAGGGGTGGGGACGGAGGGTCCCCACCCCTACTGTATACATTTTTACATCACTTTAAACCTACCATTTTGGTATTTTATATTTAATGACGTTTTTAATCAAATTATACATGTTTACTCTAATATAGCACTTACAGTCTCTCGTCTACTTTAAAAATCTTGACAGGTCAGTTTAGGTACCGCAAATTAAAAAAAAATCCCTGCAAGAAAGGAGCGGGGAAAAACCTCGCTAACAAATCAGGTTATTTTACCCATGTTTTTTGGGCGATGTTTTCTACATTTCTTTTGTGACGTTTTATTTTATACCACAAACGAAGATAATGATTGCCAGGAAGGAGGTTATTTCCCCACAGCGATCAAGTGGGTAGAGATTTATTTTCTCTTTTCAAGTGAGGGGTCGGCAGTGTCTTTTCTGATTGGTCTATCCCCAAATGCTTATGACCTGGGGGATTTTTAAACTAAATGATGGACTGTAATAGCTTTATCTTCAATATTTATAATATAACGATTGACATATTTATGATCACGATGACATATTTATTACAAAAAGTTTCAAAATCAAATTTAACTGGCAGCAGGATTGTTTGAAGCAGTTTTACGTTGAAAAGTGATACTTGAGCTCATTGAAGACTATATTATATTTATAACATATTCTTACCATTATATAATTTTATTATATATAGAGGAGTTTTTATACTTCTATACAGTTCAAGTAATGCTTTCTTAAACCACTATCAATTCTAAGTTCAAATTTCCCAATAACAATGATTCAAATTATAATTATATTACTTTCATACATAATTTAATTTCAAATAGAAGACACATTACTTATTTTAATTAGTTAAATATACGTAATGGAATTGACTAATCACTATTTAATTTAATTTTGGTTAATATTTTATATTCATTTGAGAATTATAAATCAATTTTAATTTAACCATTATTGGCACATTTAATGTTATAAATATTTTTTAACTCACTCAATTATTAATTACCATTATTTTAAATGTATTATTAAAATATTTACTATTAAAATATATATTTATATTGTTTTAAAGGTATAACATTTTAAATATAAAGATGCCATGGGATTCTTTTAAGATAAAGTATTGACATCAAGGCACTTATTATTATGCATTAACCATTGGAAAACATTAGGAAAGGCAGGAATAGGCCTTCCCCCAAGAACGTTTATAAACACTTAATAGAACCTTACTATCAATACTTCACTTAAAAAAGAGTTTATTAACACTATATTTTTGTGCCAGGGAGTAATAACAATTATTACAGTACTTCAAAAAATATGTCGACAGTCCATTAAGAAAGTCACAAAATATTTAAACAGACAAAACAGCTATTATTTATTACTAACTATAAAGAAATTTTAATTGGTCTCAGGTATAAATCCAAATGTTATAATAATACTTTGTAAAACCATTGAGGACAGATAACTAAATTATGGCTGTTTGCATTAAACGTAAGATTATAAAAATATTAAGACCAATCTTATTAATAGAAGTTCAAAATCTTTAGGAGGTTTAGAATAATACAAATATAGAAGGAGCATAGGACTGTAAATACAATGAAATTCCACTGATAACGCGAAAGCCGGTTTACTTTTGGGCTTAAGTAGAGGTACCACCCTAACAACAAAATATTATTTTATAAATGTGTCATAACTATTCACTAATAAAGAAAGATCATAAGAAACAAATATAATAAAAAATCAGCTAAGTATTTAATAAAATTGGTTTTAGATAGCTAAAGTGTAGAGGAATACGAGAATCTACATTTAGTAGATGAGGACTACTTTTAACGTAATTATAATTAAAAACCTTAAAATGCTTACAAAATTATAATGCACGATTATTTATATTAATATTTTATGAATAATCGAGCATTAATTAATAATAGATAATAAAAATCCAGTGACAGTATTGCCAACTTTTAGGGTGGCAGAATTACTTAAGAACACCCATGAACAGGCTTTGATGGTATCAGTTATTCTACTTCTATATATAGTATTATTATTATTATTAGGTGGCAATTGCATTGACATGGAAATTGAATTTCCTGACAGAGTGTTGTGATGTTCCTTAACACATTAACACGAGAGTTTGTGAAGTCAACATCACAAAGATGTTCAAATAATGGAATCGAAATGTCAGGAACATCAATATTTTGTCAAAGCTTTTCCCAATAAAAGATTTTCAACTTAAAGATATTAATCTCAGAAGCACTCTCTTTCACAAACCTAAAATTTAAATTTTTATTTTCTTTAATAAATTATACATACTTTAAGTCCCAAATAAAGTATCGGTTTCATTTATTATTTTTTGTACCTTACATTAAAAAATTTAAGTGTAATTAGCTATTTAATTTATTTAAACTATATTTTTTTTATAATAAGAACTATTTTTTTAATATGTATATAAAATCAAAATCTAAATCAGTATATACAACATTACTATGTTAAAAAAAATGTGCTATTTTTATTTTTATCATAAAGGTTAACTTTAAATAATATTGTTAAAATTTAATATCATTTTAAAAAAAAATATTTTTGCTATTTTTACACAAAATTAAACAATTTAATAATAAAATTATTCAAAACAAGCAGTTATGGAAAAAAAACTTATGTGCATTAAAACCAGAAAAAACATTAAAAATTACAGCAGATCTTGGAAAGAAAATTAAAACATAAAGAAAAGACACTTAAATTTAACTTTTATTTAATATTTTATATAATCATATTTATTTAATCACAATAATAATTAAAAAAGTAAAAAAAAAAAATCAGTGCTAAGAAATAAAACATGACTACAATTTTAAGAGCTTATTTTTCCTTAGGAAATTAACTCAAAGCACTTAACCAAGTGCAAGAGGTTTAAAATTTATATCTATTACTTCTAATAACTAATATTAAATGTTTAAAACATATAACTTGACTTTGAGTCTTTTTTAAGAAGCTCCATTTGGTCAACGCAGCTCCAATTGTGAGGATCAATTGAAATTAATGAGTTAATTAAAAATAAACCTCAGTGAAGTATTTTAGTTAATGTATAGACAGTCATATTATTTAATCCTTTTATCAAGATAAATCTCTAAAGAGAGATCAACAAATCAGCTTGAGCTTGAGACATTACCAAAGAATATATAGATAAAGAAACATGGTCCAAGGACTTTTTATTTAGTTAACAGGAGAACTAGAATGTAATTAAGTATTTTCACTATGCCAACTGAGAAAATGTGGTTTAGGGGTGTTGGATTTAAATATAGAGGGTAGTCAACAAGTAAGAGACTGATGCTAGAGCTGAGCGGCCACTCTGGTGGCTAAAAAATGAACTATTTATATCAAAACACTTTTGTACTTGACCGTGTTTTTTCTTACTTAGGAAAAATAATTTATTTTATCTTTTTTCGTATATCAAATTCCGGGGCAACCTTATTATTTACAGCTGTATTTTTAACAATAAAATGTCACAACATAATTATGACAAAATTATATCATTTAAAAAGCTAATGCGTTTTAACTTAAATTGATATAAAAGTTTATTATTGAATGGTTCTTATTTGTTAAGGAAAATTATTATTGAATTTGTGTTTTATCTTAAGGGCTCAAGCTGTAACTTTCAATTGCCATTAATTTGTTCAATAAATCAGTTCACAATAAATTGTTTAAGATGTAAAAAATAAAAAAAAACAACTTGAAATTTTAAGATATAAAGTGAGCCTGTTGTTTTTTTGTTATAAATATGAAATTAATACATTTATTATAGTACGTCTGGAGTTAAGGCAGGATCAGGCAACTTCAACTCATAAGTTCCTCATTTGTCCACAGTGGCCACTCAGTGCTGCAGTCATTTTCCTAGTTGACAAGATGTTATTGTTTAGTTCACTATCTTTACTTAGGTTACATGATCGGTGGTGCGGTTGTTGTCATTTTTTAGCAAACTACTCCTGGCATTTTACTGATTTTTTGAAATATTTTCTTTACATAATAAGTATAACCAATTTCAAGTAAATAATCGTGCCGTTGTGGTAATAAAGAACAAGATGATTTTATAGTAATAACTAAGAAAAGTAGGAAGAATGTTATGGTAAGAAGGGTTAGTTTCAGAGCTTCCCTACTTTACCCTGACGCTCTTCTATACCTAAAATATTCTTTGGTCATTACAAAGAAATATAAACCTGTTCAAGTTTGTTAAATAATTCTTATTTTGAACTGACACAACCATAGATAAACAATATTAACATAGATGGTTCACTCCCGAGAGTTGTAGGAACACTCAATTGACAAGTTTTTGTTTATGATTTAAGTTGGGGCCTCATCACGCGACGCACCACCATCGTTTTCTTAAAAAAAATAACAATAATTCATTTTCAGTGTTTTAGACTTAAGATTTAAATTTGCTATCTGAATATAACATCTCGGGTTGGCGCAAACGGACAAGTAAAGGAAATAAACAAAAAATGAAACTTTGACATTAGAGGTTCAAAACCAAGGGGGGACGACAGTATGGGTGAAGTAAGAGTGCAAAATTAAATTTTTCACTTTTTACCAATTTATACAAAATTCTTATAGAGAATTTCATACAAGCTTCTAATAGAGAATCGATGGGATCACTCGTCCATCGATTCCTCATCATTCTAGCGCTGAACAGCGGATATAAAGACTTGATTACTCTCAACAGCTCGTTGTTTGATTGAATAAAAATAAATAAATAAAAATATCTGACAGTTTCACGCTTCCACCACTAGATTGTACTACTTGAGCCTCCTGCATCCCGTCAACTATTTTTTTAAAAAAATCTTTGAGTGAACAATATGTTAATATTGTTTATCTATGGACACAACTGTCAAAATTATAAATAAACTAATTGTGACAAAAAATTATTGCGACTTTGGCAATCCTCCAAATTACATCACAGGCAAAGCAATGTTTACATTTTTCAAAGATCTCTTAATTTTTCAAGGAATAAATGAGGCGTGGAGTTTGCAATGTAATCAAATAAAACAGAGTCTCTCACCTGCAGAGTCAAACAAATAAATATCAAATTATTTATACTTTATATAGCCAGCTTTCAATCTTAGCACATAATCAGCACTAGGAAGTAGTGAAGATGGAGGAGACAACACCCCCCCCCCCGTGGAGATTATCTCTAAGGCACCTAGACATCTTATCTTAGTCCACTGTGATCGAGACAGCAGTTAGTCTTGTCAAACTGTTTTTTGGTCCGGACAAAATTGTAACCACTATATTAAGAATATTTTCTTTAAAGATAATGCTCTTTCAAGATTAAAAGCTGATTATGCCAAATACAGTCGGACCTCCATATAACAAACTTCTATACAACAAAAGTCTCTATGTAACGAATATTTTTACGTTCCCTTGAATTTTGTGTTTAAAAGTGTTTCTATTTAAAGAAAAAAATTTCTATATAACGAACAAAATTTCCAGAAATAAAGATAAAGGACAAGACCCGCAAACTTTCAAGGAATTGATCAAAACGGCACTTCTGTTTTTCTGTAATTTCCAAGAAAACAATTATTTATTGATTCTCGCCCTGCCTTATTTAATATTACGAACTGTTTCTTTACAATTTTCTATGAAATTAGGATTAACACAGCATAGAACTAAAAATCTTTCAGTTTTAATTTGGTATTCGGTCTGACCAGTTCGTTTGTGAAACTTTTTATTTGTTTGTAAATCGAGTTTATTAAAATGTCAATACGGAAATCGCTGTCCCTTTCTGAAATAATCAATTTATTAAAAGATTCTGACCATGGAGTCAAAAACAAAGACTTGTCTCTGAAGCATAAAATCGCTCCTAGTTCTATATCAACAATTTTAAAAAATCGGGAATCTATACTAGGTTATACAAAACGAGTGGCGATTTAAAAAAAAAGTTCTCAAGTATGAAGGCATTGATGACGCAATTTTACAGTGGGTGACAATGTTAAGGGACAAAAATATGCCTGTGATAGGACCGCTAATAATATGCAACTGCGAGGTTATTATTCATCCTATATATCCATTAAAATATCATAAAATAGTACAGAGGTATTTATTTTTTCAATTTCTATATACAACGAAATTTCTATATAACAAATTTTTCTCTTGAACTTTAAGTTCGTTATATAGAGGTCCGACTGTATATATCATTAGTAGAGACACTCTGATACAACTTTTGGTCAGTCTAAATTAATTGTTTAATATAAAACTGTATATGAACAGCAGTAAAAAAACATCATATATGGCTTTTAATGTGGAATTTAACAATTATTAAGTATATACTACTTAACTGAAAACATTCAGACACATTTATACAATTAGTTGAACTGTAATAAAACAAATGTTAGTGTTAATATAACAAAAATAAAATATATCTACAGCAGTAGGAGAGGAAAATTAAAAAGGAACCAAATAATAAAAATATCACATTTAAGAGTGCTATTTCCTTAAAATATTGCTTCGACATCAAATAGGGAGAGACACAATTAAAGTTTAGACCAAAACACTCTTAAATACTAGGAATGATTTTTTATTACATTTTAAAAACAACAGACATAAAAGTTAAGGAAAAAATAATAATTTAAAAAAATAAAAAAAAATATACAACAATTTAAAAAAATACTATTTATAGAGAATCCAATATTAATATTAAAATTATTTTTTAAATTAAAGGTAGTAACCTAGTAATTTATAAGACTCATCACTTCTTAAGCATTCTTTTTAGTGTAGTCCTAATGTACAAATGAAAAAATTAATAATAATAAACAAAATGGCACATAAAGGCAGCAATTATTTATATTTTATACGAAGAAGAGTATTTTTTAAATAAGTACTTTACAATTGAATTTTATATAATAGTCCAGGAGCCAGAACTAAAAAGACATGACTCGTTTTGTGCTGCTTCAAACCAAATTTTTCTGAAAATATACCTTAAACCATAGAGATATATTACTAGAGGGGCCCTATTGATTGAATTTTGAAAAATTGAAAAATTTTCAAAAAAATTTTGAACATCGAAAAAATAACCTGACCACATTTGATTATCATTATCATCAAATAAACAGAACAAAAAACAGTAAATTATACAGTAGAATGTTTAAAATACAAATCACAACACAAACAATCTGCAGGAAGTTGAAAACAATTGATTAATTATAACCTTAACTTCCTCTTAGAGGAGGTTTCAATGACGTTACACAGAGCCCCTAAGAGCCCCACTAAAAATGTTTCAGGCCTCTCAATGTATTAAGATAGGCTATGCCCCCTCTAGTATATATCTCTATGCCTTAAACGATGAAGAAAAAACATAGTCTGCCTATCCAGAGTGGAGCCCTTCATGTGATTGTGAACGCTCAAAATTTAAGAAAATTGCAAAAATTTTTGATTCAGATAAGTGGTTCCCTGTTGGTCGTGTCCAAAACTAGAAGTTTAATCTAAAATCGAGGGTTAATTCAACAAAATCGGATAACTACAACCAAAGTAGTTTGGTGGCGTTGGTAAAACCACCAAAAAATTGTTAATTTTTGCAAAGTCAGCAAAGTTATTTCACAAAATGTCTATGTTGTGTGCATTTTTAAGTCATTTTACAAATGACACAAATAATGACAAATGAACACTCGATTTGTAGGGAATTTTATCAGCTTTTAAAAATATTCTCTTCAAGTTTTGCAAACGACCAAAAGGGAACCACTTATTTTAAGAAACCTAATATTTGTGGGATTTTTTAAAATTTTAAGTGAGCGCAATCATATTAAGGGCCTCCACTATGGCAGACAATGTTTTTTCATCAACATTCAAGGGATATTTTTATGGTTTGACGGAGTACAAAATAAATCACATTTTTCAGGCCTGGCTCAACACTTGATTCTTAATTTAAAAATAAGAAATTAAAAGTAACATATTTTAAAAACCCCATATTTCAATTAATTTAAACATGTAAAAAAATCAAAATCAAATCTTTTAAAAAAATGAAATCTAGGTAAAAACTGCCAAGGCTTTGTAAAGTAAAAATACGGAATAAACCGTCCAAAATGTATTTCTATACACAAATTATTTAAATAATACAAAGTTTGCAATTTTTTATTAAACGTTTAGTCCAAATATTTACAAAAATATACAAAATAAAATAAATTAAAAAATAATACAATTAAGAAATTTACCTTAAAAATGATTTTATCTAATCATTAATTTATTTAACATAATACAACCATAAGACTTATTATATTTAGTTTAATTTCGTTTGAAGTGATTGCCAGCCAAAAAGAAAATAACAATATTGATAAAACAAAATAAGTGGCTATATAATGTAAAGTACAATTAGTCCAAGAGCCAGGGCTAAAAAATGTCACTCATTTAGAACAACTTCAAACCAAATTTTTCTGAAAATATATCTTGAATTATAAAGGAAAAGCATAGTCTGCCTATCTAGAATAGAGCCCTTCATATGATTGCGCATGCTCAAAATTTTAAAAAAAATTGTACAAATTTCAGCTTTCTACCAAATAAGTGGTTCCTTTTAAGTTGTGTACAAAACATGGAGATACTATTTTTCAAAGCTGATAAAATTTCCTGCATAAAGAAAGTGGTTTTATCTGTCAAAATCTGATAACTACAACTAAAGGGAAGAACAGTTGATGTAAAACTGACTACCCCCCATTTTTTGTTCAATTTATAGGATTAAAATTATTTATAATCATTTGTACAAAATAATGAAGTGTTTATTTATTTATTTTAAAGTTATGACATTTGTTAAATGAAAAAAGCAAAAAAGTCAATTTTTTACAATTTTTTGGTGTTTTTCAAAGAGCCATAACTTTGGTTGTAGTCATCCGATTTTGATGATTAAAAACCCCTTTTATAGGAAATTTTATCAGCTTTAAAAATGTTCTCTTCATGTTTTGCACACGACTTACAGGGAACCACTTATTGCAAGAAAACTGAAATTTGTGCTATTTTATCAAATTTTGAGCATGTGCAATCATATGAAAGGCTCCACTTTGGATAGGCAAACTATGCTGCCTTCATAATGTATGGTATATTTTCCAAATAATTTGGTTTAAAGTAGTACAAAATGAGTCACATTTTTTAGGCCTGGCTCTTGGACAAAATGAGAGTACTTCATCACTCAAGTTTGAATGAGCACTTTTTAAGGGGCAACTCATTATATCGTTTAAACTAACATCAAGGATTTTGCCAAGAGTTAGAATATAGATCACTATGTTAAGCTCTAGAGGCACAAGGTGTGCTTAAACTGTTCTACCACAAGGAGGAAATTAGTAACTAAAGCCCCAAAAAAGTGGGCAACTTCCTAAGGTTCCAGAAGGAAGATCCCCTCTACCTCTGCAATCTAGAATGGTTATTATATTTTTGATTGGAACACGTACAAGTCTGGGTGAAGTAAAGGAGTCTCTTCACAAAAACTATTTTTATTGGCAAAGTGCATTCATTGTAGCATGAGGCCATCATCAGAGCTGTAAAGTAAAGATTAAATTAATGAAACATAAAGAAATAAATTCAAACATTAATTACTTATTTTATACGGTAGCAGCCATCTAAATCCAGGCTGACCAAGCTTTTAATTAAATATTTTTATGTTTTATTAATTCCACTTTTACTTTATGGCATCGATGATACAAGGTTGAAAGCACTTTGCCAATAAAAATAGTTTTTGTGGAGAGACTTTCTTTGACTTATAATGACCAACTCCACTAGCACGCAATTTCATGCAAATTTACGTGTCTAGGTAAAGTAATGGTTTAGAGTTCCCCCTGCATCTTGTTATAAATCTATTGCATTTTTCAACACACAATAACCACTATTTCAAAAGTTATACACTTCAATAATAATAAAACAAATAATAAAATAAAAATTATTCATTATTATAAACAATAAAACAATTAAACAGACAGTATCAAGCAAAAAATAATTTTTTAAAGCTATAAATTAGGACAAGATCTTGAACAATTATTAATTTATAAAATTTATAAAATAAATAAAAATTAAAGTAAAACATGTTTTTCTTGTTTTTGTACAATAGTTAAAATAAAAATTAAATAAAATTTATTTATTTATTTTGATGGGCTCAGTTTTACGTACAACACCTAGCTGTCCTCCTAAAGAACATAAAACACAACGTAATTAAAAAGAGGTAATAAAAAACTAAATAATGAAAAGAGAAAATATGGTTACATTTACTTGAGTAATTTGTATATATATGCTTATCTACCTCATAAATAACTATAGAAGTTTTTATGGAGAAATGCAAACATTATACAATGTAATCTGTATGACAGATAGGTATTTAGATATTTACTCAATATTTAAACAATCTATTGGCTGCCCTAACTCTAGTTTATATAAACCAGGTAACTTAACAACTTTAGTTAACTTAAGTTTTATGTATAACTGGATATGAACTATTTCTTCCTTCAGTAATATGAATGTTTTGTGCATATTTTATATTCATAAAACTTATCAACAAAGGTTTATAAAACTGTGGATAAAAAACACATGAGCCTGTGTGTTGTCAGGTTAAAGATCCCTTACTCTAAATGAAACTGGGTATAGGAAAAATTTAGGACCCTCATCGTAGATTCATTATAATACTATAGTTTGTCTGCCTTGTAGTTTAAAGTGTGTGGAGGTTTGGTTTAACAGCGAGGGCACGTGTTGTTCCTAATTTTCACTAGACTATAAGAGTCAGTGAAAATATCTATGATTGCTTGAAAAAAGCATGAGAGGAACCATAGAAATCCACGGCTCTTCTGTCTAGATTAGATAAAATATACCTACACTTGAAATTAAAAGGAGTAGAACACATTCTTAGGGAGCTGGCAAAAAGGGTCCAAGAACGTGGCTTACTTGCCTGGTAGTTACTACCACTCCCCCTCCCCATATTACTACTACTAACACTTAATTTTTATCATTATACACTTAGAGCTTTGAAAAAAATACACAATTATAGTGAAATTTGGGCAAAAATAGAGTATTTCTGTACAATTTAAGGACCAATGCCTTAGTTTATTAATTATTATTCCCATTCAGAAGTTTTAAGGTGAAACCATTATACCTTTTAAAACTTAATACCTTAAAAAAATTGGGTATGAGGTACCTCAGAACTTTACCCTCCACTTTACACAAGGAGTATTAATGATAACAGGTGTACACAAAACACATATACAGACGGAAAACTTGGTTAAGGAGACCTTAAAAAACCTTAAATGGATAATTCAGTTGAACACATTACTTTTCCTATACCTACAGTATAAATGAGGGAAAGTAAAAAGAAAAAAATAATAAATGAAGTGTCATATTCAAGCTGTTAAAATAAATAAAAGTGTAATAAATACATCAACTTGCCCCAAAAGGAAAAACGTTATGTAACTACACCACTAGTTTGAAAAAAAATCAACTTTAAAAATAAACATAAAATTGTGTTTTGAAAATAATTTGAAATAGTATATTACCAATAATTTTTATAACCATGTTGCGTCTCCAAAATTAATAAGCCTTTTGAAAACAAAAATGTTATTAGTATTATTGTGTAACACATGGTTAAAGTCAGTTGACAACATGGGAAAATAATAGGAGGGAGCAAATGATTTTACTCCTGGAAGTTAAACCACGCCCACAATTCCATATCAGGCTAACCATTGGTTTTTTAACTTTATTTCCCCACGTTGTCAACTGATTTTAACCGTGTGCTATACTATAGAGGTTTAAAGTCAAATTTAATAGAAAAGTGTCATGGATAGATAGATGGTTCCTAAATGAAATTAGAAATATAGTGAGAAAATCACTCCCAGGCTCTGAAAACAAATTAATTTATTTTCGAATTGAAGCCGGTTCAGAAATCTATAATTGTAAGTTTTATTTGTTGACAGTAGATAATAATAATAAATTAAAATATCAGAGAAGCCTCTCAGTACTAAAATTATTGTCTGGTCTTATCTTATAGCACCAGGGGACAAAAAATTACTATATAAACTGAACAACGGGAGAGTACTTGACTTAGGTCTGTACCTCTCTTTAACCAGTACATAATGAGAAAGATAAAAATAAGATAATAATACGTGTAAGGTTTTTTTATGGTTAGTGTATTTTAAAGAGTCTGTTAGACAGTAGATTCTTTAAAATACAGTTAAAACAATTATATATTTCATAATAAGATAATACACATCAGAAGTGTAACATCATGCCAGAAAATACTGGTTTCTGATAACTTAGGAAAATAGTTATGCAGGTTATGAAGAGAAATGGACCAATAGACAGAGTGCCTAATAACCTTGAAAAAGCCTTGCATTTTGTTTTACCCTTAAAAAAACCTAGAAAAATTCTTGATTTAAAAGAAACCTTTAATTTAAATTGAATTAAAAGTTAAGTTAAGTTGAGTTTGTTGTAATTTACAATGAAATTAATAAAACCTTTTAATGAAAAGGAGCAAAATAATTACTATGTATGAATCCTAATTTAGATTTTATCCCACTACAGTTCAGTTTTAATAAGGAAGATTGTATCCATTAGGGTTAATAAAAACACAGATTTTTTTAGAGTGACGTTTCGACCATTCTGGTCATAATCATACCTAAAAATATAAAAATATATTATTATAAAAATGCATATACAATTTTAAAGCCATTAACCCTAATTTAATCCTGTTAGGATATTAATTTATATTAAGTTGGGAATATTGATATTTTAATATTAATGTTGACACTTAAAGTTGACATGTGTTAAATATATTTAAAAATAAATTGAGTCTCGTTTTAGGAGTTCTAAAGAATAGTTATTCTTAATCTAGTTAATTAATATTAGTGTATATTAGGAATAGCTCTGCAACAGAGGTTATGGGCCCAGCATAACCTGAAAAGAGAAACAGTAAGTAAAAATTTAAATAATATTAGTGAAGTGTCAAAGTTAAAAATTAGAAGTAACTTTGAAGAAATCAACAAATTTTAAAATTTTTAAAAGATGACAGAATCAAAAAATATTCCTATTTTGACAGGAAGTAATTTTATAACATGGAAGTATCGCATCTTAGCCATTCTAACTGGAAGAGAGTTAGACTCAGTACTTTCAGGCGATCAACCTAGAAATGTATTGGGTGCTAATAATGATGAAGTTAGATAAAAAAGATGCAGAAGCAAGAAGCGTTATTACATGTGCTATGGATGAAGCTAATGTTGCAAGAATACTGACATGTACCACAGCCAAACAAATAATGGATAAACTTGAAGAAAGGTATGCTGGTGATAGTATACGAAGAAAAGTTGAAATTAAAAATGACTTAGCCAGGCTCACAATGAGAGATAATGAGACCTGGGAACAATACCTTGATAGGGCTGAAGCTTTGCTACAGCAAGCTCGAGTAGCAGGAGCGTTTGTGGAAGATGCGGAATTCCTAGTTGCTGTTATAAGAGGGCTGCCTGCTAAATATGAGCAAATAGCAGCACAATATGATAATGTTTTGACAGCTAATATTGGGGATATTAGAAGAAGTTTTAGGCTGAAAGAAGAAAGAACTGCTGCTGTGGCATCGAGTTCAAATGAGTCACAGGCTTTAAAAACAGCTGATTATTCAAGAGGTAGAAAACTGTGTTTTGTATGTGGAAAGAAATCACATCTAGCGAAAGACTGTTGGTTTTCAAAGAAACAGAAAGAAGGAAAAGACATTAAAAGAAATCTGAAGACATATGCTAAGATATCAACTGAAACAGATAGTGATAGTGATAAGGAACAAGTATGGACTCTCAAAGAAGGTAAAAATTCTCAGATAGAGAATGAATGGGTTATAGATAGTGGGGCAACTAGCCATATGACTAGTAGACGAGAATTTTATATAATTTAAAAGAAGATAGAAGAGATATAAAACTTGCAGATGACAGGGTTATAACGTCAAGGGGAATAGGAAGTACAGTTATAAAACAAGATGGAGCTTCGTTTCAACTAAATGATGTATTATTGGTACCATCGCTGAAGGGGAGTTTATTATCAGTAAAGAAATTAACAAACGATGGTAACATTGAAGTAATTTTTAGAGCTAAGGAGGCAATAATTAAAAACAAAGAAGTTAAAAATATTATACGGCTAAATCGGAAGGTACTTTGTATGTTGTGAAAGACGAAACAGAACAAGTCCAAGTTGCAAATGAAGAAGTAATAAAATGGCATCAAAGGTTAGGTCATCTTAATGAGGAATATATGCACCAATTATCAAATAAAGAGATGCTTAGACATTTTAAAATTAAAACAAAAAGAAATTCAATAACAAATTGTGAATCTTGTTAGAGCAAAATTTGCTAGAAAACCTTTTAAGATAGTTAAAGGAAATCAAACATCAAGATTGCTTGAACTAATACATATGGATCTAATAGGACCAATTGAGGAGAAATCAATGGGGGGTTCAAGATACATTTTAACAATTGTGGATGACTTCAGTAGGAAAATATTTACATATTTCTTGAAACATAAATCTGAAGCATATGACAAAGTTTGTGAATTTATAGCATGGGCAGAGAATAAAACAGGAAACAAGATAAAAAAGATAAGAACGGATAATGGAACAGAATTTTTAAATTTAAAGATGGAGAAAATGACAAAAAGAAAAGGAATTGAACAACAATTTAGCACTGCATATTCACCACAATCTAATGGTCTAGCAGAGAGAGCCAATAGAACAATCATAGAGAGTGCTAGAGCTTTGTTACTACAGTCAGAATTGCCAACTAAGTTCTGGGCTGAAGCAGTAGGAACTGCTACATACTTAAAGAATAAAACGCCATCGAGTAAAAACAAAGGGAAAACACCTGATGAAATATTTCTAGGGAGAAAGCCCAGTGTAGCACACCTCAAGGTATTTGGATGTGAATGCTATTTTTGGATACCATCACAAGAAAGAAAGAAATTTGAATCGAAGATGAAGCAAGGTGTATTTGTTGGATATTCGAGGATAAGAAAAGCATATAGAATATATGATATATTAAAACAGAAGGTGGTAGAATCAAGAGATGTGAAATTTATTGAAGAAAAGAAAGGTAGTAAGTTACTAAATATAAAAAATATGACTAGTGAAAATGATAAGAGAGTAATAATTGAATTTGATGAAGAGAGTGAAGTTAATGATAATAAAAGAATTGTAAATAGAATAAATAATGAAAATAATAATGAAAGTGAAAATGAAGAAAATAAAAATGAAAGTGAAAGTGAAGAAAATAAGAATGAAAGTACTAAATTAGATGATAATGAAGAAAATAACAATGAAGATGAAACAATTGAGGATGACTATCATAATAGAGAGGTTAGTAATAATCAAATAGAAGAAGGAAATACACACAGGCCAGTTAGATCAACAAGGAAAAATATAAACTACAAAGAATCAAAAACGTACCAAAAGCAAAATCGTGAACAGACACAGCAAGCTGAAGAGATGCAAATACCTAAAAATTATGAGGAGGCCATAAAAATTAAAGAGTGGAAAACAGCAATGGAAAAGGAAATGAAGTCACTAGCACAGCATGAAGTTTGGGATCTGGTGAAACCTCCCCCCAGGAATAAAACCAGTCAAGTGCAGGTGGGTATTTGCATTAAAAAGAAATCCAAAAGGAGAAACTACCTGTAAGGCAAGATTAGTGGCAGTTGGATGTTCACAGAAGTATGGAATAGACTATCATGAAACATACTCGCCTGTAATGAACACATCAAGTTTTAGAATATTAGTAGCGCTGGCAGCAAGCAAAGGATGGGAGATAAGCCATTATGATGTACAAACAGCTTATTTGTATGGCAAATTAGAAGAAGAAGTGTACATGAAACAGCCACCAGGTTTTGAAAAATCAAGCGAGAAGGTTTGCAAGTTAAAACAAGCATTATATGGCCTGAAACAAAGTGGACGAGTTTGGTATGAAACACTAACGTCACACTTAATGCAAAATAAATTTAAACAATTAAAAGCAGATCCATGTGTTTACAAATATCAGAATGGGTCATCAACGATATACATTGGTATATATGTGGATGATCTACTTATAACAGGATCCGACAGAAAAATTGTTGAGGAAAAACTATTGGTATGCTAGAGAAAAAGTTCACTATGAAAAAACAAGAAACTACTGGTAACATACTGGGACTAGAGATTAGCACGAGCAGCGAAGAGGTAGCAATCACACAAAAACATTATGTCAAAAATATTGGATAGATTTGGTATGACGGATTGTAACTCAGTAAAAACTCCGGCAACTCCAAATCAAGACTTGAATGAATTTCAAAATTCTCCGAAAATTGATGTTACTCAGTACCAGGAGATGTTAGGGTCTTTGATGTACTTATCAAGTCGTACAAGACCAGACATTAGTTATATCATAAATGCATTATCAAGATTCAACCAAGATCCAAGACAGATTCATTTAGAGGCATTAAAGCGTGTCCTTAGATACATCAAGGGAACACCAAACTATGGACTAACATACAGAGAGGAAGCAAGAAGTTAGAGTGCTATGTAGATGCTAGCTGGAGAGACGGGAAGAAGAACCAGCGATCTACATCTGGATATGTCTATAAATGGGGAGACGGCATCATATCATGGAAAAGTAAAACTCAAAATTCAGTATCGCTATCAACATGCGATGCGGAACTCACAGCTATGAATGACGCAGTCAAACATGGTATATTCATAAGAGCATTAATGGAAGAACTACTGGAAAAGGAGCTAGAACCAACCACTGTTTTCTGCGATAACCAGTCAGCCATAAGCCTTAGCAAAAAGGGAAGCACAAGTTCTAAATCAGCACACCTTATTAGACAAGTGGCATTCTTGCATCAAGAACTAAGAATGAAAAATTTTATTTATCAGCATATTGATTCAAAATCCCAACTGGCCGATTACTTGACTAAACCTTTGGCAGATCAATTATTCAAAACATGTATGGCCGGGTTAAGGTTTGGTTCATGTAACCGATTTAGTGGAGTTGACTCAATATAAATTAAAGGGGGGATTTGTTGGGATATTAATTTATATTAAGTTGGCAATATTAATATTTTAATATTAATGTTGACACTTAAAGTTGACATGTGTTTTATATTTAAAAATAAATTGAGTCTCGTTTTAGGAGTTCTAAAGAATAGTTATTCTTAATCTAGTTAATTAATATTAGTGTATATTAGGAATAGCTCTGCAACAAATCCCAAATAATAGGACTTAATTTCCTTGTTTTTTTTCTTTTTTTCGTTTGTTTTTTTTCTGTAGCTGTTGGAGATTTTAGCGTTTTTATACCTCCTTCTTTTCTCTTATAACCTCCCTTATCTCTCAGTTACCTTCTTTATTATTCCATATTTCTCTTATTATATTTATCTTACTTTCTCTTCTTATAGTTTTCTTTTTTCCCTTCATGTGGATTAACTTAATTTGTAGAAAATTCTTCATTTTTTATAATTACTTCACACCTTTTCTCAGGTTGGTTTTTCACTTTTTTCTGTTTCATATTACTTTTTTTGATTTTCCACCAGCTATTTTCTTACTTTTGCCACTTTAAAATATTAGTTTTTTAGCTTCTTTTTCTGTTTTTTACTTTATTTTAACAGTTTTTATCTTCCTTAGTATGAAACTTAGATTTTACTTTACATTATGCTCATAAGGTTTACAGTCTATCGTTTAGTTTAAAAAATCTTGACAGGTCAGTTTAACACCATTGTTTCTAAAGAAAAAAAATCCCTGCAAGAAGGGAGCGGGAAAAACTATGTAAACAAATCAGGTTATTTTACTAGTATTTTCTTGGCAATGTTTTTTTTACATTTCTTTTGTGTTTTCTTACATAGTTTTATTTTAAAATATCATTTTAAGATTAATTTGAGAGTAGTTTTCAAACCGATGTTATCAAAAGTAGAACCACAAACAAAATTGAACGATTGCTGGGAAAGAAGGTTTTTTCCTACAGCTGTTATTGTGGTAGGATTTTTTTTTCTCTTTTTAAGTCAGAGGTTGGCAGCGCTTCTCTGATTGGTCAATCCCCCAAAATACTTATGACCTTGGGGATTTTTAAACTAAACGATAGACTGTAGTAACCTTTTTGTATTTCCCGGCTTTTCTCAACCTTGTTAAAATAATATTTTTTCTTGCTTTAACCCAGGTTCATTCTGCAAGTTTTTGTTGAAGGTTTAATCTTTTTGATTATACTCCTCATCAATACGTTCCTGTATTGAGGGTTTAGTCTTACTCACGCATTTTTCCTAATTTTTGTATTTTTATTTATTTTTCAGTACCTTTCTTTTAGACTTCCTCGGAATGAGTTTCTATTATTTTTAGTATTTGTAAGTAGTCTACTTTTGCACCTCGTATATGATGTTGTTAGCCTTTAGTTTTTTATATCTCATAAATTGTATATGCATTTTTATAATAATATTTTTTTATTTTTTTAGGTATGATTATGACCAGAATGGTCGAAACGTCACTCTAAAAAAAATCTGTGTTTTTATTAACCCTAATGGATACAATCTTCCTTATCAAGATATTATTAAGGGTACAACCAACATCAATTTGAGTTCAGTTTTAGTAGTATTTTGTTTCATATTATGTTAGATCACATAAAACTGTCATTTAGCAAATTTAATTTGGAAAAAAATGCTAATGGAAAGGCATGATGGCAGGAGTCCAACTTCAGACTATAACATAAATCCATTTCAGAGGTCCCTGATCTTGAAAAATACGATTTGTGAAACTTTAAACACACACACACATACATACATACATACACACACACACACACACACACCACACACACACACACACACACACACAATATATATTAATTATATATATATATATATATATATAATATAATTTTATTTTTTTAAGACACCTTCTAGTAAAAAACACTATCTTTTAAACGGAACCTGGTACAAAATCAACCTTGGAGAGGACACAAAACCCTATTGAAAAACCAGTTTTTTGTGATGTCATTAATCCGGTTTGCTGAGTCAGCAACANATAAATCTTTATATTTTAATATTTTTATCGATTTTATTACTTTAAATTACGCTCTTTTTTACATCAAACTTTCAACGCTTATAACTCGCGTCAGATACTTCAGATCGCGGAGTTTTTTACACCATTCATTTTTTTTCATTTTGATCTTTTATTTGAATGGTCACTCGCCAAAATCTTAAATTTTGACTTTTGCTTTTTTCGTGACTTGCATTTTAATTTTGAATTTTCATTATTTTTAATATTAATACTTTTTCAATTCTTTCGCTACTAAGATGGGTACTGAAGAAAACAATAAGAAACTTGACGCCAAAATAAGTTTCTATACCAAGAAAAAGGAAAATCTTTTCCTGCGCTTACAAAATACTTTTGATCTTATACCTAAGGTTACAACCGATGTAAAATCGAAAGAAAACTTTCTTATAAGATGTGGCAGTTTAGAATCTACTCGTGCTGAATTTAACACATTATTGACACCATTAATGGCTTAATTTAGAATATGTACCGATGAAAACTTTAGATTTTCAGCCGCTTAATTCTTTTGATGAGATTATTGTGCTATATAAAATGTAAAGACGATTTATTACGTAAATCTCACTCCTCTCAGCCTAACAATGAAAGTTGCTCATCCAATAGTAATAATTCTCAAAAAACTTTACAATTCCGCTATCCTAAGTTAGAACTTCCGTCGTTTTCTGGTGATCCAAAAGAATGGAACTTATTTTATCAAACTTTTTTAGATTCTGTAGTCAATAATACTGAATTAAATGATTCAGACCGTATCCGCTGCATAGCAGGGAAGCTTTCTGGTAAAGCTCTTGATATGATAAGTGGTATATCAGCTCAACCTGCTAATTTTAAATTGATCTGGGATACTTTGGTCGATCGATTTCAAGACCAAAGAGCTCTTGCCTCTTTATACTTAAATAAAATTTTAGATTTTAAATGTTTAAATAAAGAATCTGCGGTTAACTTAGATAAATTCCTACAGGACTTCGCTTCCTCAGCCGAGGCTTTCAAATCTCTTAAACTTGCTGATACCACTGATTTTATTTTATTACATATAGCTCTGAATAAACTTCATCCCGAAACTGTAAAACATTTTGAACTCTATTATAAATCTGTTTTAAAATCAGATTCTTTAGTTGATATTACCAACGTCACATCTCAAATACCTACTTTTTATAATTACTCACTTTATAAAAGATCATGCTAAACTAATATCTAGAACTGACTCTTATGCTGCCAGCCATTCTAATGTTAAAACTTACAAACCCAGTATATCTGGTAGTAAATCATCTCAGTCTTTTGTAGTCAACAAACCATCAATAGTCATTGTGTTATTTGCTCAAAAGAGCAACATGCAGTTTACTTTTGTCCTCAGTTTAGGCGTCTCTCGCCTAAGGAAAGATATAGTTTAGCAAAAAGTAAAGCGCTTTGCTTATCATGCCTGTCTACTCGGCACGCTACTGCCTCTTGCAAGTCAGAAAATGCTTGCTCACGATGTCACTCTAAATTTCATCATTCACTTTTACATTTTAATAAGCCTGACACTTCCGATCAGACTAATAATGTTACTACACCTCCGCCTATTCAGAACTCAAATAAATCTGAAAACCCGTCTGTTCGATCGGACCCTAATAATGACTCTGGTATTGTTGCTGTGTCTGTTACTTCTTCTTTACCTACCAGCAGTCCTAGTCAAGCTCTAACTACTTACAATACTTCTTCTGTTTTATTATCTACCGCTCAGGTTAGAGTAAAAGATCCTAAATCTGATAAGTGGCACTTGGTGAGATGCTTATTAGATACTGCTTCTCAACCTAACCTTATCACAACTGATTGTTGTAATTATTTACATTTACCCAAACAAAATTTATTTCTTCAGTTAATGGCATCGGAAATATTTCTAATCCTATCCGATATAAAACTTCTTGACTTTCATGTCAAAATATGATGATACAGAATATCATATCGAAGCCTATGTTTTAGATACTGCTACTGGTAAATTACCTTCTATACCTAACGATTTTTCTGCTTTTCCTCATCTAAAAGGCATCCCTCTAGCGGATGGGCATACTCCATGTAAAATTAATATCGTATTAGGTGCTTCTATATTTCCTTATCTTTTAACCGCAGGCATTATTGCTGGTCCTCCTAATACACCAGTAGCACTCCAATCCGTGTTAGGATATATTGTTATTGGACATTGCGATTCTAATTCAAATGAAACGCCTAATGTTTTCTGTACTACTGTAGAAGAAAAATCATTGACTGAGTTAGTCTCTAACTTTTGGTCTCTCGAAGACATCCCTTCTTCAGATAAGGCTAGTTCCTCACATCTTGATGAATGTGAGGCTATTTATCAAAAAACTACTTGTAGAACCGCAGATGGTCGCTATTCTGTTGCGCTTCCATTTAAATATGACACTTCTTTACTCGGTGATTCTTGGTCTTGTGCCCGTTCTAGACTTTTAAACTTAGAAAAGCAATTAGAGAGGGATCCCAAAAAGAAGAAAATGTACCATGAATTTCTTAAAGATTATGAAGCCCAAGGCCACATGTCTTTGACTGATAGCTCCTCTTCTGATGGCTGCTATCTTCCTCACCACTGTGTCTTAAAACCAGACAGTGTTTCAACTAAATTAAGGGTAGTTTGGAATGCTAGCTCTAGTACTAGCTCTGGTTACTCTTTAAATTCAATTTTACACACTGGCCCTAAATTACATTCTGACTTGTGCAGCATTTTACTACGCTTAAGATTGTTTGAAATTGCTATTACCGCCGATCTTAAGCAAATGTTCAGACAAATTTGGGTACACCCTGAACACCGCAAATATCAGAAAATTTTATGGCGGTTCAGTCCTGATAGTGAAATATGTTCATATGAATTAAACACTGTAACTTTTGGCGTGCGCCCCTCTCCATATCTTGCGATACGCACTGTTCAGCGAGTTGCTGATGATTCTGCTGAACAATATCCTATAGCAGCTGCTGTTGCTAAACGTGACTTTTTCGTTGATGATCTGGGTACCTCAGTTTCTTCAGCAGAAAAGCTTTTGAACTTTACCAACAATTAGTTGATATGTTTCACCAAGCAGGGTTTGAACTCGTTAAATGGGGTACAAATTCTTCTGAGCTTGCTGCTTTAATACCAACGGAAAAGCAATTATCATTTCATTTAAATTTTAACCCAGACGATACTATAAAAATATTGGGGCTACAGTGGTCTGCTAAGACTGATGTATTTTGTTTTCATGTAAAAATTCCCGATTAGACTGTACTAAGCGTCATATGCTTTCACTCTTGGGTCGAATATTTGATCCTACTGGCTTTGTTAGCCCTATCACTGTCGTTGCTAAAATAATTATTAGAGAGATGTGGGATTTAAATCTTGGTTGGGATGACATACCTGCTGAGTCATCTAATATTGTTTCTAGATGGAACACTTTTGTTAAGCAGTTACCCCTTCTTGAGACTTTGCAATTTAAAAGACATCTTGGGACTTATCCTAATCTACCTGCCGATCTTGTTGGTTTTTGTGACGCCTCTGCCCTAGCGTATGGGGCAGTTGTTTACGTTCGAACTGGAGATCACTCATCTACTAGTTGTGTTCTTCTTACCTCTAAATCTCGTCTCACACCTAAGAAGGGATCCATAACGATACCTCGTTTGGAGTTGTGTTCTGCTGAGTTACTTGCAAGACTTCTTCGTTATGTTATTGACTCATATTCAAATAAATTTACATTTCGTAATATTTATGCTTTTTCTGACTCATCCGTGGCTCTCCATTGGATTAACTCTTCTCCATCTAAGTGGAATATTTTTGTATCGCGTCGTATAACCCACATCCAAGAATTGCTTCCTGATGTTATTTGGCGACATGTACGTGGTGCTGAGAACCCGGCAGATTGCCTTAGCCGTGGTCTCCTCCCCAAAGCGTTTATAAATTTGATTTATGGTTTAATGGTCCACCTTGGTTACTTCAAGATGAATCTGAATGGCCGTCTTTAGCTTTTTGCCTAAAATCACGATTTAGATTTAGAAACACGAAAAGTCGCTTGCGTCTCCAGTACTCCCGACGAGAGAAACTAACGCTATTAGAGCATTAATTTGATGCTTCATCTGATTATAAAAAACTACTTCGTATCGTTTCTTATATTTTACGTCTAAGGAAAACTCCAAATTTCTACAAATCAACAGAAACTATAAGTGCCTTTGAATATAAATATTCCGAAACTGTTTTAGCTCGTTTTATTCAACAAGAACACTTTTCGCAAGAAATTAACGATTTAAATAATTCTAAACCTGTTCATTCTAACCTTAAACAGTTATTTCCATATCTCGACGGAGGTCTTTTACGCGTTGGAGGTCGACTTTCTAATGCTATTTTACCTTTTGACCACAAACATCCACTGATTTTGCCTAAACAAGATCCTTTCGTCGATTTACTGATTTTGCATACCCACGAGACTAATCTACATACTGGAGCATCTTTAGTCCACAGCTTATTGCGACGCAGGTTTTGGATAGTAGGGGGAAGAAATCGTATTCGTACCCTATTAAGGAAATGTAATGTTTGTTTTCGCCTTCACCCAAAACCTATTTACCCTGTTATGGGAGATTTACCTTCTCCGCGAGTTAAACCGAGCAAGGCATTTCTACACACTGGTGTAGATTACGCCGGACCATTTAATATCACTATCTCACGTCGTAGAGGTGCTCAATCTCAGAAGGCATACATTTGTTTGTTTGTATGTCTCTCTACGAAGGCTTTACATATAGAATTAGCATCAGACTTATCAACTAACGCTTTCTTAAACTGTATGAAACGATTTATTTCCCGCAGAGGTCCTGTCCGGGCATTTTACTCTGATGCAGGCACTAATTTTATTGGAGCTCGATCATACTTAAATAAAGTTTATCGTTTACTGAAATCCGATGAATATAAGGAGAAGGTACCGGGTTATGTTGCTTCCAAACATATCGCCTGGAATTTTAATCCACCCTCATCGCCTCATTTTGGAGGGCTATGGGAAAGCAATGTTAAGTCTGTTAAAACTCACCTATTTAAAGTCATAGGTCAACAAGTTCTATCCTATGAAGAGTTTTATACTCTTCTTGTTCAAATAGAGGGTCTTTTAAATTCGCGACCGCTCTGTGTCAAGACTAGTGATCCTCTAGAGCCTGAAGCTCTTACTCCATCACATTTTTTATGTCAAATGCCTCTTGAGTGTGATCGTTTACCTGCACCAGATCTCACCGACGTTCCTGTTAATCGTTTGACACGATTTCAGCTCCTCTACCAGTTACTGCAAAGCTACTGGAAAAGGTGGCGCTTGGAGTATTCCACACTCTCCAAGTTAGACAAAAATGGAATACTAAACTCAACCAGTTAAACCTGGAGTTATTGTCATAGTAATGAAAGACAATGCTCCTCCTTTGTCTTGGCCAATAGGTGGATAGTGTCTGGGTGAAGATGGCAGGATACGTGTTGCGACTGTTCGTATAGGCACTTCTTTCTACAAGCGCCCTGTTGTCAAACTGTGTCCCTTGCCTAATCAGTAACATTTTTTTAACTTATTTTTAGAAGATTTATTTCTTTTTCTAGTCTTATTTTTGTTACTTTACTTCATTTCTTTTGTAACTTCTCGCAGATAAGTAGAGGTTTCTTGTATCCTTTCATTTTTTTTGAGGATTTGTTCTCTTGGTTCTTTTATTTAATTTTTTCGCCCAGAAGATTTTGTTGTTTTTTTTTGTTCATACTTTTCCTGGACTTACTACTTTTTCAGGACTTCGTCCAGCCGGGGGGAGTATGTTGAAGCAGCTAGATTAGATGTTTATTTTGATTATTATCTCATAGGTATTTTAGCTTTATTATTATTTAGAAGAGACAGAGTATAGTTTATTCTAGCGAGTTCAGTCTTCATTCGCTCACGGTACAGTGCGTTATTGTTTATATCATATGACTCAAACCCGCCTTACTTTTCTATTAATTAATTAATTACTTAATTACCGCCACGCTCGTCATTATATACTTAAATTTCGTTTAATAGCCAAGCTGACTCCTTTCATCTTCCTTTTCACCTCCTACCCAAAATACCAACTCCTTCCTTTTAAATATCGTCTTTTTATTAAGTACGTCAAGATTTCTACAAATGTAAGTAGCATCTTTTATTATATTACCGCTAAAAATACAGTCCTCTTTATACTCTGCTTTAACAGTAATCTTATTTAGCTGAAATGCGATACGTATATTCTACTGTGTATGTTAAACACATAAATAATGTTACATTTTATTATTATCTGTAGTTATTACTTTATCATTTAACAAATAAAACTTTATGTAAATCATGTTTTTAGAAGAGTATTTTGTAAGATCAGATGTTCACACGCATAATACTACAAACAAAGAAAAACTAAATGCTAAATTTTGTAGAGTGTCAAAAACCCAAAATGGTGTAAATTATTGGTCTATTAAATTTTATAATAAATTACCAAGCAATATGCTTTTACAAAATGAAAAACATTTCAAAAGTAGTATAACCTTATTATTAAAGGAAAAAGCATGCTACTCCTTTCAGGAGTTTTTAGAGTTAAAATTTTAATATAGTTTTTTTTCTTTGACAATTGTTACATCCCTTTTTGGGGTTTTGACAATAAAAATTTCTATTTATCTATCTATGTTTTTGTTACTATTTTTAAATTTGAAAGTTTGCTAATTTTGTGGCTGTATACCACGTAAAACACTATTAATGCAACAAACTTTGAGGTCAGGTTGGTTTTGAACTGGGACAAAACCATGAGGAGGTTTAATTATTTAATTACATTATTCATTTTATTATTTCATTCACCCTAATCTTGTTCATTTGCCATAGTTTCAATCCAAGAATTATCCTTGCATATTTATAATTGAATTTTCTCAAAAAATAAAAATAAATATATTAATAAAATAAAAGGCAAGAAAAAGGCTTGATTTTTTGTTTTAAGTTTGTTACACCTTGAATAAACTTGATTATGCAATTGTTCACTTTAGACCCATTTGTCACTTTCCCCCCACCTTTGCAAACATACACATTTAGAAATGTAAAAAGTTCATAATAAATAATGAAAGATGCTTACTGTAATACTTTTTAAATATTATAAACCAGGCCTGGGCAAACTTTTCTAGCAAAGGGCCGCTTAGTCTTTTTACAGCCTTTCGCGGGCCGCATTCCTTAAATTTTAAAGTATGCTAAACCCGCAACGAATTGTAGTTACTCTGGTGTTTTACAAAAGTCAAATTTATTTTCAAAGAAAAGGAATTGGGGAACTTTAGCACTAAACGGAAAAAACAAAATGGAGTATCATCGTCAGATCTTGAAATATAACTGAAGACAAATTTGCTAGAATGCTAGTTGTAAATATAATTTTAAAAAGTATTCATATGAAATAAAAGATCAAAGGAATTGCATTTTATCAACTTCTTTTTGGCAATTCACAGAATGCAAAATAGCTTTTTTATCTTATTATTGTGAAAATAAAAATGAATTCGCCAAATCCGACAATGAGAATTGATATGAAAGGCGGCCGCTCTTTATGTAATTGTTTCTTTAAGTTGTTGTTTCTCCAAATTTTAAAGTTATATTATATCTTGATACCTAACTTTTCATAATAATTTTGAATTAAGCAATTTATTTGCTTATATACCTAATATTTTATTTATTTTAATTTATTTCATCTTTTTTCCAAACATTATAATTTAGTAGTAAGTTTTATAAACATTATAAGTTAGTAGTTTGCCCAGGCCTGTTATAAACTGTCTTCACTAGACAACTGAAGAATATACAACAAAGTATAGATAACTGCAGATACATGATAGAACTAGAGAATATATCCAACTTCACAGGTGACTACTTTAACAACTTCGTTTTTTACTTACAAAAATATTTGTAACTTAATGATTTAAAATTCAACTTAGTGATTAACTTGACTTTTAATTTTGGAGAACTGCCTCCAAAATTACGCCTTAAGCTTGGCGGAGGAGGGGGACTCACTGATTAAGAATAATTAAATAATACACACACACACACACACACACACACATATATATATATATATAATATATAATATATATATATAATATATATATAATATGTATGTATGTGTGTTTGTGTGTGTGTGCGGCCCGTGTATTTGTCATCTCTGAACCATGTACTCCCATTTCACTCTGCCATGCCTTTTATCTTAAAGTACATTTAAAAACTGGTGCTTGAATTGTTAGTCTATAGAGGCATTTTAAAACTAAAGGTAATCAATTGTTAGTAAAGACAGTAGAGGTTGCTTACCTCTCAAAAGTTTAAATATGTATGTGTATATATATATATATATATATATATATATATATATATATATATATTTTATATTTTATAATATATTTATTATTTTTTGCCAAAGTTAATAGATACCAAGATTACAATTAGCCTTTTTAACTTAAAATCCTAAAACAATCAAGTATTGCTCAAGTCACATCTTTTTTTTTAAAAATTGAAAACATGATAAAGAAGAATCATCACATTAAAATTAATAATAGTAACTGAGCTATTAAAGCAAATTAAAACGGAGTTGATGTAATTAAAAATTGTTTTCTCCTATTAATTTAAAGAATATATAACATTAGACCCGAAATTTATATCATATCTCTTGTATCTTATTAATTAACTTGATCATTTTGCTTGTTTTAGGACATTTAACATAGAAAAGTAATTAGTGAGGTGAAAAAAATTAAAAATACCCAGAATTGTGAGGAGAAGCAAGTGATTGTGTTATGAGATGAAATGACTATATAATACAAGCTGTGAGTAAGCGTCAGCCAACGTGGGTCTGGCGATACCTGGCATTTGGTGACCCCGAACGCTTATCATCCAGTTCCTCAACACTTTCACCTATACTTTCTATAACAGATCCTTCTAGCACTTCGGATAACTGTGACATACGAGAACGTAATACACTTGCGTACGTTTTATACCTTTTAAGCTGAAATTAAAAAAAAAATAAATTAGAAAAAAAATAGGAATAAAAATCTCACTTTAAAACATAAACAAGTAATCCACAATTGCTGACACCAGGAACATGAAGTTGTGTTTTTGCATTTTTTAAAAGGAAAAATATAAACTGCCTGGAAAATGGAGAAATATTAATATGTCCTTAATGTTCGAGGAAAAAATGGGCTGTCTATACTGCAGATACTCTAATGTACCTAGGATACCTTCAGTCTGCTACAGGACTCTGTCATACTGTAATAAAAAGCTTCCTGACAAATTACTGTCTAACTTCCTTCTGTTTTAACCAGTAATTCATCTAATTTAGTAATTAAATGATGTTGTATCGTATTATTTATCTTTACTTTTTATTTTTGTCTGTATTATACTTTGTTATTTGAGACACTGATGATGGCCCGTAAGACCGAAAGTCGGCTTAATTAAATATAACAAGTTAGTGTGGGAAGACTGTTATAATTCAATTCCTATTAACAGTTACATTCTTAAAGATGTTGTCGAAAAATGAGAGTCAATGTGAGTGATGAAGCTAGAAAGAGAACCCACAGCAATAATAATTTAAAAAAAATTTGTTAATATTAAAATAATATTATGTAATAAAATATAATTATATATATATATATATATATATATATATATATATATATATATATATATATATATATATATATATATATATATATATATATATAATATTGAGTGTATAATTAATTAATACACTTGTGCCAAATTTGTTTAATTATTTTTTTCAAAAACATGTAATTCAATTAAAATTGAACTTATGCTGATAATGAGATGAAACTTACTGTTTTGCTAGTTTTCTATAAGCGCTATAAAAATTAACACAATATATTTATATGTTATATGAATTTTTGAGTTTTGCTGAGTCAGGTAATGACGTTATGAAGGATTTCTTTATTTAACCAAGAGAACACTAAATTAATGCAGAGTGCTTGATGGTTTGCATTTAGTTCTTATAGATGGTGCCATAAAATTTTACCCTAACAATTTACCCAAACAAACAAATAAATTAACAATTTTTGAGTTAGGAAGATGATGAATGTTTGGAAGATGATTATATAAATTGTGTATTTCAAATAAATAGTTTTTTGGGTAAATTGTTAGGGTAAAATTTTATGTCATGTCAAATTTTAATTGTTTGTTGGGGTCTACAATATTGTTTTTACAAAAGGGGAAAATAATTAAAGAAATAAACCAAAAAGAAGTTAGGTGCAGATAAGTTAGTGGTTCTACACTTCTTTTGGGCGTGGAGGATGTTGGAAATGACATGACTGACATTTGACAGACAGATTAGTATTAATTTAAGATTAAATAGAAATAGTTGTAAAAGTATGAAATAAAGTGAATTTACAACACCAAGCACAGTCTGAATATACTAATAGAATAATTACCTCATACTGAAGGTAGGCATCTTTTTCCCTATAGTTAAAAATAACAACTCTTTTGGATCCTCTCTCAGGGGGATGTCGTCTGTGAAGGTCAAGATCTGTTTCCAGCCTTTGTACCATTATTTCATGTTCCCTCAGCTGTTCCCTCTGAAATAAAACAGGCTACTATTAAGTAATAATTTCTTTATTTTTTTTTATTGCTTTATTTCACTATACAATACAATCTTTACAAGTTAAATACACTACATAATAACGTTTTTACAATATATGTATACAGATTTATGAATATATAAAAAAGATCTTTAAAGTAATGAAACAAAGAATAATAAAATAAACTAGTATATATAATATATATAATATATATATAATATATATATATATATATATATATATATATATATATATATATATATATATATATATATTGTTTGTTGTTTTGTAATACTTTTTTTTTAAATAATGTAACTTTTCTTTTAAAATGTAATATTTTTTGTATGGTCTTAGACTGTAAAATTAATAAAATAAAATAATAGTTATTTATGCCATAAGGCTGAGAAGTGTGTCTTTATGTCACGGCAATTAGATTTACCGACGAGCGAAGCGAGTCGGGAAAAATTGCCAAGACATAAAGACATTCTCAGCCGGATGGCATACACTATTTTTTGAGGTAGCACTCATTAAATAAAGCACTCATTAAAAAAAATCAAAAAATAGCATTCATTAAACTGCGCTATATACTTAATTGAAAAAAAAACAAACATCCAATTATTATTAACTCCATATTATCGCCGTCATTAAATTCATCCATAGCTTCACACTTTTACTCAAAAATGTAAAAGCTTTACAAATAAACACACAAAAATTGTCAATTAGAACACCTTTTGAAAACGAAAAAAAAATAGTCTACGAACAAAAACAGAAACAAAATGAACGTTTTTAAATAAAGCTCATGAAGGTTTAACACAGATTGTTTTTTGAACACGCTACATTACAGTAATGGCGGCAACATATGAATTACTTTTACGTCCTAGGAGTTTTTTTACATTCAATATTGTCCTCGGAGGTGAAAAGTACTAAATAACCTCCTATAACAATAATGATTGGCTTCTCATCCTAAAAACGGTCCAATAAAGTGCTCAATTACGTACTACCTCAAAAAAAATAATTTAATGCTAAATATTTATTAACATCCTTTTAGTTGATATTTAAAAATGAGGTTGCCATAGTATAATTTTTATTGAGGTCAAGTGGAATCGACCTCCACACATTTTTTTTGATGATAATTTGCAAAAAATAAACAAAAATATTAAAATAAGCAATAAAGCAAAATATAAATAGAATCTGGACTAAAAATGCTTAAGTTATTTTAAATGATAATTTTTACATTGATCTTCAAATAATTCTAACATTTTCCCAGAATAAACGGTTAAAATAAATAAAAATGCTTTATTCCATTAGTTTGTTTTACATTTTTCACTAAATGTAGTTGTTTAATAATCTTAAGAGGATATAGCCTGAAGATTTATTTATTTATTTACAAATAGTAACAGGCTCATATAGCCCAATTTACAACTATATACAACACATAAAAAACACTTAAAATAATTAAAACTAAAGTAAAAAGATTAAGTTATTACAAGAGAAAGAAAAATGGTATAATGTGCTAAAAGAAGACTATAAATTAAGTACAAAGGTAATTATATGACTATGATACGCATACCATAGTTACGCATACCAACAAAGTCAGTTTTTCTAAAATTGTGAGATTTAACATTTAATAGAATTTTGAGCTTGTTTAACAGTATTAATAGTAAGTAAAAATTCAAGGGGAGGGTGATATTTATCACAGCTTACAAAAGGGTCACTACATTTAAATACATGTACATTATCTATACTAGTAATAGCTAAATCTAAAATGTTACCATCACAGTTAGGAACATCATTTACTTGAGAGAGATCATGATATATAAGAGATTCCATAATTAATTGAGCAGCAGAGTTAGGATGATGATGGTTGAGTAGCTCAGGGTCACTCCAGGACACTTGAGGGAGGTTATAATCACCGCAGAGGAAAAGTTGTGCATTTTTATGTGATGATAAGATCTTCTGTATGTAATCACAGTGGTGAGAGTAGAGCAATCGATCATATCCAGGAGGTAAGTAAGCACTACCTATGATGACAGTCTGGGAACCAAGTCGGACTGAGACAAATAGTTGTTCTATGCTGATGTTAGTTGTTTGAATTTGTTGAGAAGGTAAAGTACAGTCGGACCTCCATATAACGAACTTCTATACAACGAAAGTCTCTATGTAACGAATTTTTTACGTTCCCTTGAGTTTTGTGTTTAAAAGTGTTTTTTATTTAACGAAAAAAAATTCTATATAACGAACAAAATTTCCAGAAATAAAGATAAAGACAAGACCCGCAAACTTTCAAGGAATTGATCAAAACGGCACTTCTGTTTTTCTGTAATTTCCAAGAAAACAATTATTTATTGATTCTCGCCCTGCCTTATTTAATATTACGAACTGTTTCTTTATAATTTTCTATGAAATTAGGATTAACACAGCATAGAACTAAAAATCTTTCAGTTTTAATTTGGTATTCGGTCTGACCAGTTCGTTTGTAAAACTTTTTATTTGTTTGTAAATCGAGTTTATTAAAATGTCAATACGGAAATCGCTGTCCCTTTCTGAAAAAATCAATTTATTAAAAGATTCTGACGATGGAGTCAAAAACAAAGACTTGTCTCTGAAGCATAAAATCGCTCCTAGTTCTATATCAACAATTTTAAAAAATCGGGAATCTATACTTAGGTTATACAAAACGAGTGGCGATTTAAAAAAAAAGTTCTCGAGTATGCAAGTATGAAGACATTGATGACGCAATTTTACAGTGGGTGACAATGATAAGGGACAAAAATATGCCTGTGACAGGACCGCTAATAAAAGAAAAAGCTGCTAAATATTTAGCTGCGAGGTTATTATTCATCCTATATATCCATTAAAATATCATAAAATAGTACAGAGCTATTTATTTTTTAAATTTCTATACAACGAAATTTCTATATAACAAATTTTTCTCTTGAACCTTTAAGTTCGTTATATAGAGGTCCGACTGTATTTTTGACAGCAATAAGAACACCACCGCCACCTTTTTTTCGCTAGTATGAACATTTCTATCTTTTCTATAAATTATATAGTCTTTGAGTCCAAGCATTGATTGAAAAGAACGACTAGAAAGCCATGTTTCTGTAAGACTAATGATGTCATGGTTCGCAGAGGAAAAAAGAGAGTTTAAAACCTTTAAGTTTTGTATTGAGACCTCTGGTATTCTGATGACCCAAAGGGGTTGAAATATATAGCTTTCTTTATATATAATTGTAGAACTGAAGTCAACCTTGTTTTAAATAATTATGGAGTTCTACAAAAAAGATGTTTCGCTAATTAACTTGTTGAAAATCATAATTAAAAATTAAAATTCTTCATTAGAACCATTTGGGTCCATTCTATTATAAGTTTGATTAGACCAGAGATTATTAAAAAGGTTTTGCTCCTTGCATTGCATAAATGTACTTACTGCATTAAGCTTAGTATGACTAGAAGGTAAGAGGGGTCGCTGAAATTTCCTTTGAGAGCCAACAGCTCCAGGCAGGGCTTGAGCAGAGAATGCTGCACACACATAATTTATTGTATCTACCCATGATTGCAACTCTTTAGAATCACTAAAAAACATAACACATTATACACTAAAAAAATAAAAAATTTAAAATATGGGCCTTCAGTCTGTAGCAGCTACACTGGCCCACCAGGCCACTTCGCTGACTGGGGGCCTCCCTGTGGCCGCTTCGCGGCCACATTGTTAATTAAATAATTATTCATATTTAATTATTATACTAATATTAATTTTTACTCTATTTTTTTAAACAAATATCTTTATTTATTTAATTAATATACAATGTAAAAGTAAAAATTATACATCTTAACTTAAATTTAGGATAAAAATTAGCTACACTAATTTTTTTAAACTTCAGTAAAAAAAATTACTGAAATTTAATGTTTTTTTTTTAAATTATAAATTATTTTTTTGGCTTTTTCGCTAATATAAGGTTAACCTGATAGGATAAAGCTTGTAAAATATTTTCGAAATAAAGAAAGAATTATTATATTTGCACGTAAATACACATTGTTGTTGTTTTGTATTATGAGTTGTTTTATTATTGTTTCTTGTTACATGGCATTTTGCCATGTATCTAGCGAATTTTCACTAGATTCGCGGCTCACAGGCCTGTGAGGCAAGGTGGTGAAAATTTGCGAGATATGTTGCAAAATGCCATGTAACAATAAATTCTAAACAAAAATAGTGAAGCAATGAAAATTCCCTAAATACGTGGAAAAATGCCATGTAACAAGAAACAATAATGAAACAACTCATAATACAAAACAACAACAATGTGTATTTACGTGCAAATATAATAATAATTCTTTCTTTATTTCAAAAATTACTCACAACTAACTCTATATGTTTTAAGCCTTTCTTCTTTAACTTGTGTCAACGGTAATTTTATTTTTCATTTATTTTAATTATCTTACCTTAATTACCTATCTTTCACTTGTTTATTCATTTATTTTTATTATTATTTTGTTATCTTTTAGTTTTTAATTTTGTATTTTCTTCTTTGTTTGTCAGGCACCGATGATGACCTCTTGTTAGGTCGAAAGCACTTTGCATAATTTGTAAATAAACAAAGATTTTTGTGGAGAGACTCTTTATTTTTCTTTTCTTGACAGGGAATAAAGTTATCCCATACTCCCAACATCAGAAACAAATTTATTTTACTTATTTATTAATTAAATAAATAAATAAATTTCGGCACCGGAGGTCCGGGGTTCGCAGCCCGGGCTAAGCTCTAAGATTTTATGAATAGTATTTGTATTAAAAAGATTTCGCCAACTTTAATTAATTCTTAGAGTGTAGTAGATGCAACCCACCTGATGGGCCGAAAGGCCCTAAAACGGGCATTAATTAATTAATTAATTAATTAAATAAATATTTACCTTGTTTGAAAAAGATAAACAGCCTGGTCGGCTGTTTCAAGTCTAAAAACATGCAGGTGTTTAGTGTAATCAGATGCTTTAGTAGCAAGAGCATGGTGTATCCTAATAGCATTATGTATCGAATCGCTAACTTGCTGTTTATCAAATCCTCTCTCATCTTTGTGCAAATATAATACTAAATCACGTAGAGTACAGTAGAACATTTTCCAACCTCGTTTGCCTAATGGCGCTACAAAATACAATGATAAATACAAATAAATAAGACAAAAAACTTTATAGGAACCACTATTTTAAATTTTAAAGCTTTTGAGGGAATAGGTCATGAATAGGAATGTTTGGACAACAACATCTACTTTCAGCAACCATGTAACTGTTTTTTTTATTATTATTTGTTATGTTAAGCCTTGAAAAAGATAAAATTATATTGAAAGCTCGGCAATATTAGTTTTAATATTATTAGTATTAGTCTCCATTCTATAAGCAATTGTAATTGATAGACACTGGATGGGACGAAATAATTAAACTACCACTTCTCTAAATGACTATATTTCGCCTGCTCCCAGGCATATTCATATCTCAAACCTAAAATTACAAAAATATTATTAATTCATGCATGGGTTGGTTACATGGAGAGAAAGCGTAAATGAGAGATAAATAAAACAATTTTAAATTACCTACTACTCACAAGAATTAAGAATAAAAATGTTTCTACAGTTTAAGTAATTAAACCAGGTCAACTCTTAAAAAAGTCTACATCTAACATTGCAGGAAACCTAAAAAGTTGACTGATTACACTCATTTCTTTTTAGGGTTTCCTGCAATGTTAGATGTAGACTTTTTAAGAGTTGACCTGGTTTAATTACTTAAACTGTAGAAACATTTTATATTCTTAATTCTAGTGAGTAGTAGGTAATTTAAAATTGTTTTATTTATCTCTCATTTACGCTTTCTCTCCATGTAACCAACCCATGCATGAATTAATAATATTTTTGTAATTTTAGAGAAATATAGTCATTTAGAGAAGTGGTAGTTTAATTATTTCGTCCCATCCAGTGTCTATCAATTACAAATATTAGTTTTATTTATTATTTTGGACCTAATTAACTCTTATCTAATCTATCATATTATTTATCTATATCCAATATATCTCTTCCAATATAATTATCACTATAATATTCCATATACTAAATAATTCATCTATCAACTCCCGCCAGAGTGCAATCAGTGGATTGTTTCTCTTACCAGACTTCTCAAGCCATGAAACCATATTAACTCTAATACTTGTAACAATAATTGTTGTCGTATTACTCAATATAAAATGTCAAAAAAAAAAAAATAAATAAATTTTAGACCTATTCCTCCTCAAAAGCTATAATAATACAAACAAATACTCATTTCAGAGTGTTTACCAAACTTGGGAAAACAGATTCAATGCTTTTCAAGATTTTTGACAAATTTACAATTGAAAATAACACTTAAGAGGTAGGATACATGAAATTTTTGAACAAAAATTAAACTCCTGGAAACCTCGGAACCTATTATATATTAAAAGTATATGTTGTCATTAACATATACTTTAATACATATAATAATATACTAAACCTAAAATTAAAACTACTACAGAATATACTTACTCTTTTTAGCATTAGGTCCTACACAGCATTTCCTCATAACGTATCCCTTCTTGTATTCTACAGCTGGGGCTGAGGTAGGGACATCAAATATACCCTTAGCAGTTGATATAATGGTCCCGCCTCCTTCCCCTTTCATGAGATTATCGTCAACATCGTCATCCCTGCAAAGCAAAATTCAAGCATTAAAAATAAATAAGAAAGTTAAAATTTTACAGTGTTATGCTTTTGTCTTAAAGTTCAAACCCATAATAAGTATAATTAACTATATTTATGACGACCAAGATCCCTGGTTGAAAGCTCGGTAGTTGTTTTTTAACTTTTTTGGACCGCTGTCTACTTTTTATAAACCTTTTTCTCATATATAGTCCTATATGTCAAACTATAAAATCGAAAATAAAGATAATAATAAAATTTAATTTTGTACAAGTTTAACTAACATACATAATAATATTAGTGTACTGAATTTCAGCCCAATCAGATTACTTTTTAAGTTTTTTTAAATTTTTTTTAGGGGGGAAACTACGTCCCCAATGACCCCAGTCAGCCTCATTGATTCATTTTTTCTTAGGTAATTCCCTAAAATGCAAACAGCCTAGTTTCAAGAAACAGTGATCTCTAGCACGCAACAAAACAAAATACAACTAAAACTGAATAGTATTGGGATAAAATTTAAATTAAGGTATGTATAAAAGGCATTATTATTATTTTTTTAAAAATAATAATAATGTATAAATTATTTTTTTTGAGGTAGTACGTAATTGAGCACTTTATTGAACCGTTTTTAGGATGAGAAGCCAATCATTATTGTTATAGGAGGTTATTTAGTACTTTTCACCTCCGCGGACAATAATGAATGTAAAAAAAACTCCTAGGACGTAAAAGTAATTCATATATTGCCGCCATTACTGAAATGTAGCGTGTTCAAAAAACAATCTGTGTAAAAGCTTTATGAGGTTTCTTTAAAAACGTTCATTTTGTTTTTGTTTTTGTTCATAGACTATTTTTTTTTCGTTTTTAAAAGGTGTTCTAATTGACAATTTTTGTGTGTTTATTTGTAAAGCTTTTACATGTTTGAGTAAAAGTGTGAAGCTATGGATGAATTCAATGACGATGTTAATATGGAGTTAATTGGACATTTGTTTTTTTTTTCAATTAAGTATAGAGCGCAGTTTATTTAATGAGTGCTACCTCAAAAAAAATAGTGTATGCCATCCGGTTGAGAATGTCTTTATGTCTTGGCAATATTTCCCGACTCGCTACGCTCGTCGGTAAATCTAATTGCCGTGACATAAAGACTCACTTCTCAGCCTTATGGCATAAATAACTATTTATACATTATAATAATTTATAAATTATTATAAATCTCAAGGTCTCCAGGGATAAAACAGAATTTAAGGCTTTTTTTAAGGGTTTCAAGGTTGGTAGACACTCTGTAGAATACAAGAATAATGAAAAGACTATGATTGCCACAGTGCTAGTGATGATATATTTTTGATGTTCCTAAATACAGACCTAAAATTCTTTGTCACAAAAAGAAAAAAATTATATACTCACTGAGCCCACTCAAGAGGATGATTCTTTATAGATTGATAAAGAGATTTGAGAATTTCTCTAGGAAAATTTTCACCATCATTTAACTGAGCTAAATTTTCAATAAATTCATTACACGCCATTTTTCTGCCTATTATCTGACCATAAAGATCTGTATTGAGCAACATTATTGCACATGTTAATGTGTGAACAGCCTCTGCAAAATAGTTTGAAAATAATAAGACAATTATTTTTTCTTGGTTTGAGTGTTGAATCTCAAACCCTCAGTTTGTATTGAACCCAGCTTCAAAACTTTTGCACTTATAAAGGACCAGTCCGAATATAAACAGCTTTATAATATTTTTCCAGCTTAAGGCTATGACCCATACCATTTTCTTGAAATTCCCAAATTGCTTTTTCATTATTTGTAGTAGCATTAGAACAGAGATTGTACTACGTTGTAGACACACGTCCTTCAGACATGACCTTCACTCATCCTCAGATAGTAAATAAATATATTTCATTCCCAGCAGACACCCATCCAGGCACTGACCTAACTCAATGCTGCTTAACTTTTATGATTCAACAAAACTAAAGATATATTTTTTTTATGGATACAAAAATTATAAAACTTTTTCATTACATAAAGGGATATATTTCTAGTAAATTTTAATTGGATTATTTATACAATTCTTAAAATAAACCAAATTATTTGATAAAAATTAAACTAATGCTGATAATAAGATGAAACTTTTCACATATGGTGTTCTTATATATGCCTACAGGTGTGCCAAATCATTAACCAATGATTTTTTTTTCCTTTTATGAATTTTCAATATTTTTGCTAAGTCATAATTGCGGGTTAATGAATGAACATTAATTATTGTGTTTCAATGCTTAAGCATAAATACACTGTCAGATATGTAGATGACAGACACACACACACATACAGACAGAAAACTTTGTAAAAACCACTTAGGAGGTCTTAAAAACACCTGAATGGATAATTCAGGTGACATCCCAGTTTCGGATTTTTTTTGGAAACACAATACTTTATTATAAAGTTTGCATTTTGTACCAAGGAATTTTTATCTTACAGTGGCAGAACACCCTTATTATTATTATTATTATTATTGAGGATTGGGGTTGGAGTCGAGGATAGACCCCATTTGCACTGCGACTAGAAGTCTATTGTACAATCCCCTCAATTGGTCCAGGTCAGAATAATCCTTTTCCCCGGACTAGGTCTAGGATCTTTTTGACCAGTGATTCATTGGTAGAGTCAAACTTAGTGAGAATGCTGCTACCAAAGTTGGTGAACCTTTGAAAGGCTAGGGCTTCACATTTCAGAAGTATGTGAGAGGCAGTTTCGGTTTCCGATTCACAAAGCCTACACACTGGGTTATCTTTAAAGATACCAATGGTATGGAGGTGTTTTCGGAGGTGACAGTGACCAGTCAGTAGTCCAGTTACTGTTCCAAGGTCCCTTTTGCTTAGACTGAGGAGGTCCTCAGTTACTTTGAGACTGGGTCCTTTTAGCATAAGTTTCAACACCAGAACACCCTTACTTCAAGAATAAATCTCAGATGCCAGCTACTAACCCTTTACCCCAATTTTTATTCTAATTATACACAACTATCTGGGGAGAGAGACCCTTAGTATTTTTTATTTAATTTAAACATTTTATTTTTAATTATTAACTAAAAAATGTATTATTAACTAAACAATTACCACGAAACGATAAAAAATAAAAAGCAATCCCACAAAGTATATTTAGACCTGAGTGTGGGGTATGATTTCATTAGTTTTCAATAGTACTTATTTGTAAACAAGATTATTTTCAAATATTTTTTTACCCGGCATCTTAAACAACTTTTAACAATGACTCAACAAAATAATACTCAATATATTTATAAGGATTTCATACCTGGTGAACTAAAGACATTAGGATTACACTCAACATATCTTTTACTAAAATGTACAAGGACTCTTTCCCTCTCCTGAGTCTCTCCAGTAAGGCAGAAATGTTTAAGAAATTTACGTAACGCTAAATCTAACGATTCTCCAGTAAAATTAAAATAATTAAGGAACTCTTCAGCAACCACTCGACTGAAATCATTGCTGGAAAAATGAAAACAAACAATCTATTAGTTAGAATAAAAACTAACTTTTTAGTTTGAATAAAAACAAATTCAGAAAAAAGGAAATGTATGTTGCTTGAGCTTCAACATCATTTGTTGGGATTGAGTGTCCAATATTGTTTGATTTCCATTTATTTTATTTTTATGAGTATTATTATTAATAACAACAAGTCCAGAATTATGAAGACTTCATTTCATTAATTTATGAAAGTCTATAAAGGAGCGAACTCCTATTTTAAATGACTAATTAAAATTAGAAGTAATTGATACCAACCTTTTAAATTGAGGTATGCACATTGAGAAATATTGAGAAATCTATTCTCTATTGAGAAATAGACTTTTACTTTCGGACTTTAATAATAACTTTAAATTTTTTAAATTAGAAAAAAAGTTTTTACTGGGCGAGACCTGACTTCTTCACCATTCTAAAATAATAATCAGAGTTTACATTCTATTAAATGTAACTTACTTCTTGCTAAGATGCCTTGAAACATCAGATTTTTTAAAGCCATCAAGTGAATACAGTCTTTTGGCTAATCTAACAGCAGACGGTTTATCGACAGCTTTAGGACTACAGTGATAGCTGTGAAGTGAGTCAGAATCTTCATCTGGAGGAGAGATACTTCGTGCAAGGTTGGCAGCCCCTTCGCTTAGTTGCACTAAACTTTCATCATCATCGTATAATGTCTGAAACATTACATGTTTAATATATAATATGACTCTAGGATGCTGAATAGGACTGATTTTAAAAAGTAAAAATTATTAATTTTATTTCCTTTCTTCATGAGACATTTTATTTATATTTAGTATTACAACTAAATTGTACCTACTTAGAAAAATAAAAGCTTAGGAGTTCATTAAAATAATAATTAGCATAATAACAATACAACCCCAAAGATAAAACACATTAAGAAATATTTCCACTCAAAACCATGTTCTCTTGAAATTTTACTAGTTGCACTCCTACACAGTAGATATAATTTAACTAAAAAGGAATATTAGTTAGAACAGGGTAAACCCCAGAAATGTTCATTTGTACAGCTGTATTCCTTTTTTTATAAACAAATTTAAACCTAAATGAACTTGATTCTTATATATTAATTTTTCAAACAAAATAAATAGATTTTTGTCCAAAAAAATATTAATTTGTACAAAAATAAATGCATTTTGTAAATTTCTTAACAGGCTATATGATCACATAACATGATAAGAAACAGAAATTTCATTAAAAAAAATGTTATTATGTTTGTTTAGTAAACACTCAATAATATTTTATTTATTTGACTTTAGATAACACTTTGACTCCAATGGTTGACGCTACCACCTAAGGTTGTACCTGCAAGGGTTATCTTCATGAGCTGGATTGCTCTAAACGGGCATTATCATTATATAATATTTTATTTATATACTGTAATTTTCAATTATTATTATTATTAAAGATTGGGGTTGGAGTCGAGGATAGACCCATATTTGCACTGCGACTGGAAGTCTATTGTACAATCCCCTCAATTGGTCCAGGTCAGAATAATCCTTTTCCCCGGACTAGGTCTAGGATCTTTTTGACCAGCGATTCATTGGTAGAGTCAAACTTAGTGAGAATGCTGCTACCAAAGTTGGTGAACCTTTGAAAGGCTAGGGCTTCACATCTCAGAAGTATGCAGTGAGATGCAGTTTCGGTTTCCGATTCACAAAGCCTACACACTGGGTTATCTTTAAAGATACCAATGGTATGGAGATGTTTTCGGAGGTGACAGTGACCAGTCAGTAGTCCAGTTACTGTTCTAAGGTCCCTTCTGCTGAGACTGAGGAGGTCCTCAGTTACTTTGGGACTGGGTCCTTTTAACATAAGTTTACTGTGCCTCATGCCAGAGGATTTGTTCCAGTGGTGCAGGTGATTGGTTAATAACCAATCTTTAATTACACCTTTAGCTATAGCTTTCGGTATGGCTACTATGGGTTCAGGGCCCACAGGAGTGGTCTCAGACCCCTTTTTTGCAAGGATGTCTGCTTGCTCATTACCTTCAATTCCCTTATGGCCAGGCACCCATCTGATGTAATTTTCAATTCAAAAAAATAATTTTATTTCGAATTCTACAAAATTAGCCAAAATGAAATTTGTTATTTCATAACTTTTCATACATTGTATTGTAAGAAATTAAATTTTGTTTTAACAAAGATAAATGACAGAAGAGTCCACACATCCAATAGAAACATTGCTTTATAAGTCAGAGAACCAAAAAAATCTAGACAAAATATATTGACTCACCTGGTATTGTTGATTATCATTATTAATATTCTGCTCCTCTTCCTCCTTAATACTGCATTGACTTAACCTATTAGACCTGGGACTATTAGAGCGACTACGAGATTCACCTTGCTTATCTGGACCCTTCACCTATTTCACAATATTAATAAATCATTACAACAAAAATTTGAATGCACATGCACATTATTAAAATGTTTTTTTTTAAAGTCATTGTCAATTCTTTATCCAACAAATCATTTTATCACTCAATAACTCAAAAAAGAAATGTTGAACAAATAAAACATTTTTTCCAAATTTAGTTCTAAGATATAATTTTGTAAGCATATTTCATTTATGATTTCTAATAAAAGCATATCTTCTAAAAATTACAATTTTAACTGCGGCCTTGATTGACAAAATTGCTCTAAAATTAGGAGAGATAAATATAATTCCTTTTCAGCCAAATTTTTGGCGTTAAAAACAATAACTAATCAAATCACTTAAGTAATTATTTAAAAATTTACAGCCCTAAAATATTAAATAAAGCACCTACAGAGCTAAAATATTTTAAAAACCAAAGTGCAATAACTAAACAACTTAAGTGCTAATTATTAAAAGCATTAAAAGTGCAGGTAAGTTTGCTTAATTGTAGAGAAGAAAATCAAAAGTTTACAAAAGGAGAATGAAATATAAACAATCAACGTATTCATTTATACACTATCACTTTTTATGTTACATTTAAAATTGTTGCTTTTAAGAATTCTTAGCTTGAAATGTTTTTGTTCTTAACTATTTTTTTGTATTATTCTTCAAAACTGTTAAAAATCTAAAAGTTTATTTTCAGTAGACTTATAAAAATAATAAACAAAAACAGATATTAATTACAAAAAAAAAGGTCCATTATTTATTTTACAATAAATAACTAGGCCTTTAAATAAAAATTAGTCGTCATCAGAGCTAAACAAAATATAAAATAATGAAATATTTTATTCAATAAATAATTATAATAATGATAAGTGGTTTTGGTCTCCATATCCGATTCTAATGTATAATATAATATAACCAGATAATTAAATTATTGCCCTACGGATCTAAATAAACTCTCTTGATATATGGTAACTAAACAAGTTATAGCATACAGAGTATAGCAATAATAAAAATATAACTCTTAAACAAATATTGCCACTACAGAAAATAAAAATATTTCATTATAAAACAATTAAAAATGTATTATACTTGACCTGATAATGACCACACGAATGGCAGAAACAGAACGCAGTCATCAAATTGCATAGATCCATTACTATTTGACCAATTAAATATTAATGTTTTTAACACAAAACAAGTAAAAGTAAATATATTTAAACTGAACTCACCTATTAATGGCAAATATAACTAAGGCTAGTATATCGTTTAATAAAATGACAGCTAAATATGAGATAATTAAAATAAACAGTAATATTAACGAGATATAGTTCAAGGTGGAATGTAATTTTTAAAAAAAAGTCAGTTTTTAATTAATCACAATAATATAAAAATTGAATGATTAAGAGTAATGAATAAATAAAAAATAAAATATTAATAATATAAATAATTATCGAAATAAAAATGATTAATGATAACAAAGATTTCTGTACCAATTTGCAAATCTCTTGTAAAAATGGTAATGGAATAGATAATTTTATATTTTTTTAATTTTTAGAAATTCATTTAATGTGATTTAATTTGAAGTAAACAAACTATTGGCGTGACATTGCAGGAATCGGTATAGGTGACAATATTGAAAATGATGACTTAATTATGAATTGTTACAAAATAAGCAAAAGATTTGGCCGTACATTTCTGAGATTATTAACGAGCAAAAGATTAATTAATTTACGTAGAAATAATTCATTTTTATTCAATATTTTAGTGAAGGTGTTCAGATTACTTTTTATTAAATTTTGTTGCATAATTTTCACTTTTCTTAATTTATACCGTAGGTATATAGGAAAAGTATTGTGTCAGCACTGAACATCTGAAACCAAGATTTACCCCCTACGTAGTTTTCACATAGTTGTCTGTATGTGTGAGTGTGCCTTACCATTGTAGCTTTAAGAGCATTTATGATAGAGAGTTTAAAGTTGGTGCAAAAATCAATCTGTAGGATTAGTTGTGCTATTTGGTAAATAATGTTTTTGACATCATTAACTTGAACTGGCAATGATTTCAAAAATTTATAAAACATGGAAAAATGTTTAGATCCAGTATATGCGATTTTTAAAGAATTCATTTTTATTGCCCGTAAAATTATTGTTTTTTAAAAATAAATCATACAATTTAAACTATTGTACCCAATTAATAATTTAAAAACTATATGCTATTATTATTATCAATTTATATGTCTTAAAAATCAGTTGAACACATATAGAAATATTCAAAAGATAAAAATACACTAAAAAATGATTCGCCCTGGCCTGGATTAGAACCGTCTACTTTCAAGTCCCGAAGCGGCCACATTAACCACATAAGTCTAAATTACACTGAGTGTGTCTGATCCTGAATCCTGACTACATAGCCTCCTTTAGCATCTCTCTCTCTCTCTCTCTCTCTCTCTCTCTCTCTCTCTCTTTCCAACCCACAAATACGACAGATCTTTATTTATTTATTACTTATCCTAATTTACACCGTAGATATGTAAAAAAAAAAGAATTGTGTAAGCAAAAAAATCCCGATTTATGCAATTATCAACTGAATTATCTGTTTCAGATGTTTTTAAGACTTCTAAAGTGGTTTTTACAAAGTTGTCTATCTGTATGTGTGTCTGTTATCATTGTACACATACAAAGATATCAGACATTATTTATTACACTATCACAGCGTAATAAATAATAAATAAATCTTTATTTCTTTAAATCATATTACTTTTTCAAGTAATACTTAATTGAATGCATCATATTACTTAAGGAAAACAAAACACAAAGCTTAGTGGTGCAAACTGTTCTTAAATTAATTAAAATTAAAGTACACCTAGACTGTAAAACGACTGAGTTATTAAAACATTTTTTAATCTTTTTTAAATTGTGACATCTCCAGAGATCTTATTTTTTGAGGATGTTTGTTATATATTCTTATGCCAAGTAATAACTGTACAACTTCTGCTTAGCAAAGCCTGTATCTTGCTTAGCAAAGCCTATGGCTTTGCTAAGCAAGCCACAGTAAAAATATATCTCATATATTTTAATATTCTATGTTTTTATTTTAAATAATTAAACACAAATTTGCAAGCAACTCATTATTATAAACAATAGATTTAAAAGACAGAAAAAACAAAGAAAGAATTATTAATATATTTCAATGAAATAAAGTCTTATAAACCATCAAATAGTAAACTATAATAATACTTCACAAATAAACAAAAGAAACAATACTGTAAAAAAATATTGCACAAATATTCAACAAACGTAAATGTAATTCAGTCTTAAATGTTAAACAACTTGTAAGATAATATTTACTTAAAAAACAAATAAACCATAACGTACCATATCAATATTTTAACAACAAACACAAGAATATAACACTATTTTTTTACTTCAAAATTCAAAACGACACTGGAATTTGAAAAACAAAAATGATAAGAACAAATAGTGACTAGTTCTGTTATCTTTTATCACTGGGAACCCAGTAATATATCTTGTTTAGATGTAACTAAAAAAAAAAAATATTGTAAATATATTTATGTAAACAGGTAGAATTGAACTTAGGAAAACTACGGCTTTTTTACTTCAATGTTTTATTTATTTATTAAAAAAATGGATTTATAATTAATACCTCATTTATTGGATAGAATAAATATTAGAAAGGTTGAAAATTATAATAATAGTATGAAAGCAAGTGTATAAAATACAGATGATCAAAGTGGATCTAAATGTGTAGTCTTATTTAAATTGGTTCAGTTTCAATCTAACTTACACTATATTACAGTTTCCATCATACTTTATGAATGTTGAAAGCTCAGATCAGAAACAAAGCACAGAATGATAATTAACTATTCATTCAAATTGAAGTATATTAATCATTCTAGAATAGTACAGTGTTGTTTAAACATAGAATATTAATGATTAAATTTAAATTTCAAAATTTGTTTTTTATTTTAAACATCATTAATACGGAATTAACTTTCTCTATCTAATATATCATTGGGTATTTCAAAAAATATTTTTATTTCGTTACATATTTAAAATGGGTGATATCTTCAATTTCATTGAAAACAGTCTTATTTCCATAGGTAAAAATGCAAAAAAGTAGAGTAATTCAAAAGACGTAAGTAATTTATATAATTTTAAGGAACCCACAAAGCCAAGTGGCCAGAGTGTGGGGACTCCAACTTAACTACAAGTCATACTTTTTTCTCAGGAAGCTCTCAACAAATTTAGATTGAAATCATTTTAATTAAAGATAAAATAAAATTATACAAAATCGGGTATGGGGTACATTGGAATTTTTCAAGATCGTGTGCTTCCTAGATGATCAGTTAATATACAAGTCGTTAAATTTATACTGCAACACGTCTCTGGGCTCGCTTCACTAGTCCTCAGATAGTAAATATATTTGTCTCATACACATCAAGGCGCCGCCTCCGTGGCCGAGGTCGTTAAGGCGTTGGTCTTTACACTGACCTTTGACACCCACGGAGGTCTGGGGTTCGCATCCTAGGTTACGCTCTCAGTTTATAGAAGATTATTGTTTAGATAAAATATTGCCAACTTTAGAATTTACTTTGAGCGTAATGGTTGCTACAACCACCCGAGGTGGTTCCCGCAGGGGTTATCCCTGATGAGCCGCAAGGCTCTAAACGGGTATTATTATTATTACACATCAAGGCACTGACCATGCTCAATGCTGCTTAGCTTTTATGATCCAACAAAAATCATGAATATATTTGTCGTATTAAAAATAAACTTAGCGTACTTATTTATTACGTAAAGGTACACGCTTATACTAAATTTCAACTCAATTGGATTATTTTCTCATTTTTTCCTTTTTTTTAAAAATGCGCACAAATCATTTATTAGAAATTGATCAAATGCTGATAATGGGACGTAACAGCACATATGTTAGTCTTATACATGGTCACATGTGTGCTACCTTTCAAATTGATCACAACATGTTTTTGTGTTTTGTGATTTTTCAAAATTTTTTTGCTGATTCATTATTGCTGGTTAATGACATCATAAAAAAAAGTTAAAAGTATATAAAAACGGCACAACTACACATATAGATTGATTTGTAGCATAAATACACTGGGAGCTATGATGATAACAGACACACACAGACATACAGACAACTTTGAGAATTCTACGCAGGAGATCTTAAAAACACCTGAAACGGATAATTCCGGTGTCATCCCGGTTTGGGATATTTTCACAAACACAATACTTTTTCTATACCCACGGTATAAATGAGGAAAAGTAAGAATAGACAAAAGAAAAATTTACAAATAACCATCACTATGACTTTCTTAATAAAACTTTTTTATCACAACATTTATCATGAAATTTTTAAAGGGATATGTAGAAGCTAAAAAGTTGAAACTTAATAAAGAAAAAGTAGGTGTCACATTTTTTTGCAATTACAATGCTTCCCGCTCTTACAACAAGAGACAGAGAATCAAAAACGCATTTATTTATATTATGTCACATATTTTAGGAAAATTTAGGAATCTTAGGAAAGCCTGAGTTTTTAATTTGTAAAATTAGATAATTATAATTGATGTGTTATATTCCTTAACCAATAAAGGATTATAAAAAATTTTAAAAAATGATTTCTATTGTCTTGCAGGCAACAAAATTTGTTTCAGTTAAATATTTTTAACAGTACCAATATATTTAATAAGGTGCCATAATAGGTTTGTCTTTAAATTGTAAATCAAGTTAAATAATAATAATAATCTAAAAAATTAATATTGCAATGAAATAAAAATACCATTTCAACAAAGTGCTAAAAATTTGCAGAAAATAATTGACACCTAACAAAAATTTGGGTTTGCTCATCATACCCATAATAAGGTAAATTCTGAAATTTAAAAGGAGCCAAGCAAAGCCCATATTTTTAAATTTTATAAAGAGCCTTCAACAATTTACTTAACACTATATTCAACACACCATTACTCAACAAAAAGAATAAAAATCAGCAAAATTAAGAGCGCAAAACTTTTCTATAATTTAAAGAATAAAAAAAACAAGACAATACCTTGTAAGATGATACATCTAATTGAACATATATGATCATTATATTTAATTTTAAAGCACCAACAAATATAAAAACTTTATTGAACACAAGCCAGTTACTGAAGTCAAAACACAGACGTTAGTGTAAAAGTTTCAAGAGTTTTCAACTCCCCACTTCATGATAATTAATCATAATTTAGCTAGTCGTTATGAATAATGTTATCAACAATTTTTTTCTCAGTTATACAAGTGGCTTGTTTAAATATTTTAAATTCTAACTGATAACAAGATGAGAGTAAAATAGATTTTATGTCCATTTAAAAACATTTTACATTAAAAATTGTTCAATTAGCAGAGTAAAATAAGAGTCAATAAATAGTCATAATGAATATGAATCATTTAAACAAACAATTTGATTTTAAAATATCCCATTAGTGCTAAAAACACTTGTATCTTGATACTAGATTATTTATAAAAATGTAGACTGGGAATTATAAAGTAACAGACACAATGCTTTCTACTGGAAAAAACCTAATATTATTACATCTTGAGAATGAGATGTAATTTTTTCTAATATTATTACTTATTAAAGATTATGTAGTGTAACTAATACTACATAAACTTAATAATCTTCGTAATAGTTTGGTATACTTATAATCTTTGTTATACTTTGGTGTACTTCACTATCTTTGTTATAGTTTGGTATACTTATAATCTTGGTTATAGTTTGGTATACATATAATTTTTGTTATAGTTTGGTATACTTATAATCTTTGTTATACTTTGGTGTACTTCAATAACTTTGTTATACTATGGTATACTTATAATCTTGGTTATAGTTTGGTATACATATAATCTTTGTTATAGTTTGGTATACTTATAATCTTTGTTATACTTTGGTGTACTTCACTATCTTTGTTATAGTTTGGTATACTTTAATCTTGGTTTGGTATACATATAATCTTTTATAGTTGGTATACTTATAATCTTTGTTATACTTTGTGTACTTCAATATCTTTGTTATACTATGGTATACTTATAATCTTGGTTAAGTTTGGTATACATATAATTTGTTATAGTGTGGTATACTTATTAATCTTTGTTATACTTTGGTGTACTTAAATATCTTTGTTATACCTTTGGTGTACTTCACTATCTTTGTGTGTTTGGTATACATATAATCTTTGTTATAGTTTGGTATACTTATAATCTTTGTTATACTTTGGGTACTTAAATATCTTTGTTATACTTTGGTGTATTAAATATCTTTGTTATACTTTGATATACATATAATCTTTGTTATAGTTTGGTATACTTATAATCTTTGTTATACTTTGGTGTACTTAAATATCTTTGTTATACTTATGTATACTTATAATCTTGGTTATAGTTTGGTATACATATAATCTTTGTTATAATTTGGTGTACTTAAATATCTTTGTTATACTTTGGTGTACTTCACTATCTTTGTTATAGTTAGATATAATCTTTGTTATAGTTTGGTATACTTATATCTTTGTTATACTTTGGTGTACTTAAATATCTTTGTTATACTTTGGTTATAATCTTGGTTATAGTTTGGTATACATATAATCTTTGTTATACTTTAGTGTACTTAAATATCTTTGTTATACTTTGGTATACTCATAATCTTGGTTATAGTTTGGTATACATATAATCTTGGTTATAGTTTGGTATACATATAATCTTTGTTATAGTGTGGTATACTTATAATCTTTGTTATACTTTGGTGTACTTAAATATCTTTGTTATACTTTGGTGTACTTCACTATCCTATCTTTGTTATAGTTTGGTTATACTTATAATTTTGTAAACTGTACTTAAATATCTTGTTATACTTTGGTGTACTTCACTCTTTTGTTTAGTTTGGTGTTATAGTTTGGTATACTTATAATCTTTGTTATACTTTGGTGTACTTCACTATCTTTGTTATACTTTGGTATCGAAGAATCAGCTACCGTCGATACTTGCTGTTGGATATAAATATCCCTGGACCGGTTTCGGCATAACGCCATCATCAGCAGGCGGGGCAACACTCGAGCTCTCAACTAATAAAGTTAAATCAGTGATTAACTTCTAGTCTCAATGAGCACGACGAGCCCTCTGAAGATAAGGGAGGAAGTAGGAAAGGGTTTATAAAGGGAATGTGTACTGAGTCAAGGTCGTGACCTGAGTAGTCAGGTGTGTGAGTCAGGTGTGCGGGTGAGCCATCTGGCGTTATGATGCTTTGTGTCTTTTATTATGATGTGTACCGGTGTCATGGTTTTCCCGTTTTCGTTTTTTGTCAAGTGCTGGTTTGAGTACCGAAAAAGTAATGTCCAAATTGAAAGTAAGTTGTTCGTTAATAATTGTCTTGTCAGTAATTCTGTGTTTGTATATTTCTAGTCTTCAAGTACGTCAAGTTTAGGTCCTTTTGATTGTTTGTGTAGCAGTTTCATAGAGTTTGACATTGTGTCTGCTTCGTGTCCGTGTGTGCGAAGGTGGTTGGCAAAGTTAGAATCTGATTTATCTTTTATGAATGAGCGTAAGTGCTCTTTATACCTAGTTTTAAGTGTACGATATGTTCTACCTATATAATTTAGTTGGCAATCTTTGCATGTTATCTTGTAAACTCCACTTTGGTTATATAAATTTGAGTTATTTGGGTTATTGGAGTTATGTGTTAGTTTGTTACCTATATTATTGTTTGTTTTGAAGGCTGTTGTTAAGTTGTGTTTATTTAAGAAGTTTGCAAGTCTGTAAGTTTCTTTCCCTACGTAGGTTAAAGCTGTCCATTGTCTGTTAGTATCTGTCTCGTCTGTTGTGGTGTTGGCAGAGTCGTTTTTCCGTTTGTATTGTGTGATGAGTTTGTCGATGTCGGTCCTAGTCACACAATACAAACGGAAAAACGACTCTGCCAACACCACAACAGACGAGACAGATACTAACAGACAATGGACAGCTTTAACCTACGTAGGGAAAGAAACTTACAGACTTGCAGACTTTGCAAACCGGTCCAGGGATATTTATATCCAACAGCAAGTATCGACGGTAGCTGATTCTTCGATTGCTTCTTCAACTTGCGGTAAATATAACCTTTTTAATACTTTGGTATACTTATAATCTTGGTTATAGTTTGGTATACTTATAATCTTGTTATACTTTGGTGTACTTAAATATCTTTGTTATACTTTGGTGTACTTCACTATCTTTGTTATAGTTTGGTATACATATAATCTTTGTACTTAAATATCTTTGGTTTACTTTGGTATACTTAAATATCTTTGTTATACTTTGGTATACTTATAATCTTGGTTATTGTTTGGTATACATATAATCTTTGTTATACTTTGGTGTACTTAAATATCTTTGTTATACTTTGGTATACTTATAATCTTGGTTATAGTTGGTATACTTATAATCTTTGTTATACTTTGGTGTACTTAAATATCTTTGTTATACTTTGGTGTACTTCACTTTTGTTATAGTTTGGTATACATATAATCTTTGTACTTAAATATTTTGGTTTACTTTGTATACTTAATATCTTTGTTATACTTTGGTATACTTATAATCTTGGTTATAGTTTGGTATACATATAATCTTGGTTATAGTTTGGTATACATATTATCTTTGATATAGTTTGGTATATTTCATTATCTTTGTTATACTTATAATCATTGTTATACTTCAGTATACTTGTAATACTTTTAATCTTTGTTACATATTACTACAAGTCCAAGAGCTCTTGCTGAGCAATGAAACTGAATCATACTAAATTTAAACTGATAATACCCCTATTTTTCAGGATTTAAAAAAAAAATAAATCCATAACAACAATTAAAATAATTAAATAAATTTAAAGTGTTAAATAATAATTATTTATTAATGATATAAATGAAAAACAGAACGTAAGTTAAATAATAAATAAACTAATACATTTAAATTATTATAATAGCCAATATATTAAAATATTAAAAACTAATTATAGAGAAAGACCAATAATTCCAATATTTTATTAGGAAAAATATTAGTCATAAATAAATATTTTAAAACAAATCATAAAAGATAAAAAAATGTAAAAAATTGGGTGCAGGGAACCTCGAAACTTTTTTCCCTTCTAAACATAACCCGTTTAGAAAGCTGTTTATTTCCCATATGCCCCAAAAATTATTACATATGTTATCTGCTATTAAAAACTTGAAAAGGTATAAATAACTTAAAAGGCAATTTTTTTATAAGTGAAAACGGAATTTAGCTACTAATTATAGTAAAATAAAGGTACTTTGTCTCTTAACAGGTTTGCTGCATTAATCCACTCTACATTGAACTCACTTAACTCTTCCGTAGAATATAAATTCACCTATTAGGTGATTTGTGTTCACTTTTTAGCAAGGTGTGGCTTCAGACTAGCTTCATCTGTCCTCAAACAGTAAGCAGGTCTTTAGACTCACTTCATCTGTCCTCAACCAGTAAGCAGGTCTTCAGACTCACTTTATCTGTCCTCAACCAGTAAGCAGGTCTAGACTCACTTATCTGTCCTCAGTAAGCAGGTCTTTAGACTCACTTTATCTGTCCTCAACAGTAGCGACTCACTTTATCTGTCCTCACCAGTAAGCAGGTCTTCAGACTCACATCTGTTCCTCAACAGTAGCAGGTCTTCAGACTACTCATCTGTCCTCAAACAGAAGCAGGTCTTCAGACTCACTTCATCTGTCTTCCAGTCAAGTCATCTGTCCTGTAAGCAGTCTTAGACTCACTTATCTGTCCTCAACAGTAAGCAGGTCTTTAGACTCACTTTATCTGTCCTCAACCAGTAGCAGGTCTTTAGACTCACTTTATCTGTCCTCAACAGTAAGCAGTCTTCAGACTCACTTCATCTTTCCTCAACCAGTAAGCAGGTCTTCAGACTCACTTCATCTGTCTCAACCAGTAGCAGGTCTTCAGACTCCTTCATCTGTCTCAACAGTAAGCAGGTCTTCAGACTCACTTCATCTGTCCTCAACCGTAAGCAGGTCAGACCTTTATCTGTCCTCAACCAGTAAGCAGGTCTTTAGACTCACTTTATCTGTCCTCAACCAGTAAGCAGGTCTTCAGACTCACTTCATCTTTCCTCAACCAGTAAGCAGGTCTTCAGACTCACTTTATCTGTCCTCAACCAGTAAGCAGGGTCTTCAGACTCACTTCATCTTTCCTCAACCAGTAAGGCAGGTCTTTCAGACTCATTATCTGTCCTCAAACCAGTAAGCAGGTCTTCAGACTCACTTCATCTTTCCTCAACCAGTAAGCAGGTCTTCAGACTCACTTCATCTTTCCTCAACCAGTAAGCAGGTCTTCAGACTCACTTCATCTTTCCTCAACCAGTAAGCAGGTCTTTAGACTCACTTCATCTTTCCTCAACCAGTAAGCAGGTCTTCAGGTCCTCAACAGTAAGCAGGTCTTCAGAACTACTTTATCTTTCCTCAACCAGTAAGCAGTCTTCAGACTCACTTTATCTGTCCTCAACCAGTAAGCAGGTCTTCAGACTCACTTTATCTGTCCTCAACCAGTAAGCAGGTCTTCAGACTCACTTTATCTGTCCTCAACAGTAACAGGTCTCCAGGTTTCACTTTATCTGTCCTCAACCAGTAAGCAGGTCTTCAGACTCACTTTATCTGTCCTAGTAAGCAGGTCTTTAGACTCACGTCTGTCCTCAACCAGTAAGCAGGTCAGACTCACTTTATCTGTCCTCAACAGTAAGCAGGTCTTTAGACTCACTTTATCTGTCCTCAACCAGTAAGCAGGTCTTTAGACTCACTTTATCTGTCCTCAACCAGTAAGCAGGTCTTTAGACTCACTTTATCTGTCCTCAACCAGGTAAGCAGGTCTTCAGACTCAACTTTATCTGTCCTGTAAGCAGGTCTTCAGACTCACTTTATCTGTCCTCAACAGTAAGCAGGTCTTCAGACTCACTTTATCTGTCCTAACCAGTAAGCAGGTCTTCAGACTCACTTTATCTGTCCTCAAGCAGTTAGAAGCAGTCTTCAGACTCACTTTATCTGTCCTCAACCAGTAAGCAGGTCTTCAGACTCACTTTATCTGTCCTCAACCAGTAAGCAGGTCTTCAGACTCACTTTATCTGTCCTCAACCAGTACAGGACTCACTTTATCTGACAGTAAGCAGGTCTTCAGACTCACTTTATCTGTCCTCAAACAGTAAGCAGGTCTTTAGACTCACTTTATCTGTCCTCAAACAGTAAGCAGGTCTTTAGACTCACTTTATCTGTCCTCAACAGTAAGCAGGTCTTTAGACTCACTTTATCTGTCCTCACAGTAAGAGGTCTTTAGACTCACTTTATCTGTCCTCAAACAGTAAGCAGGTTTTAGACTCACTTTATTCTGTCCTCAACCAGTAAGCAGGTCTTAGACTCACTTTATCTGTCCTCAACAGTAAGCAGTCTTCAGACTCACTTTATCTGTCCCTCAACCAGTAAGCAGGTCTTCAGACTCACATCTGTCCTCAACAGTAGCAGGTCTTAGACTCACTTTATCTGTCCTCAACCAGTAAGCAGGTCTTCAGACTCACTTTATCTGTCCTCAACCAGTAGCAGGTCTTGTCCTTCAGTAACTGTCTGTCCTCAGTAAGAGGTCTTTAGACTCACTTTATCTTCTCAACCAGTAAGCAGGTCTTTAGACTCACTTTATCTGTCCTCAACCAGTAAGCAGGTCTTTAGACTCACTTTATCCTGTTCCTCAACCAGTAAGCAGGTCTTTTAGACTCACTTTATCTGTCCTCAACCAGTAAGCAGTCTTTAGACTCACTTTATCTTCCTCAACCAGTAAGCAGGTCTTTAGACTCACTTTATCTGTCCTCAACAGTAAGCAGGTCACTGTCTGTCCTCAACCAGTAAGCAGTCTTTAGACTACTTTAGCACTTTTTATCCCTAACCAGTAAGCAGGTCTTTAGACTCACTTTATCTGTCCTCAACCGTAGAGGTCTTTAGACTCACTTTATCTGTCCTCAACCAGTAAGCAGGTCTTTAGACTCACTTTATCTGTCCTCAACCAGTAAGCAGGTCTTTAGACTCATTCATCTGTCCTCAAAACAGTAAGCAGGTCTTTAGATCACTTAAAACAGTAAGGCAGGTCTTTAGACTCACTTCATCTGTCCTCAAACAGTAAGCAGGTCTTTAGGTCCTCAAACAGCAGGTCTTTAGTCTGAACAGTAAGCAGTCATCACTTCATCTGTCCTCAAACAGTAAGCAGGTCTTTAGACTCACTTCATCTGTCCTCAAACAGTAAGCAGGTCTTCAGACTCACTTCATCTTTCCTCAACCAGTAAGCAGGTCTTTAGACTCACTTCATGTGTCCTCAAACAGTAAGCAGGTCTTCAGACTAGACTAGACCTTAATCTAATAAACTTTTCGTGGACTTGGCATTTATGTTATCTACTAATGTATTCTATATAAAAACTGACCATGACTTTTGAACTCTTAGGGCTATTTAGTGTTTCTACATTTCCGAAAGCCACTCTACTGAGAACCCTTAGAGTTTATGCACACACTGCAGTAATAAAGACCTCGGCAATTTTACCCACCCAATAACATGACTGCATCAGTGACCAGTTCACAGTTTTTCTAGTATATTTTCTCTAGTCCCACTAGACCTTTAGATTGATGTAAGAAATATAAAAAACTTACCATTAAACCAAACTAATAATTATAAGGTAGATCAACAAAGCTTCTATTGATTTGATGAACACTAAAAGTATTCGATTAAAATTTCAATACCTACATTAACTGAATTCCTCCTAATACCTATGGTATTAGGAGGAATTTATTTTACAATTTACAACACTATTGAATAAATACAAATAACAATAAGAAGTAAAGTATGACAAAAAAAAAATACAATCCATATAAAAAATTTCAATTACGAATAAATAAATAAAAATATGTAATATACTCATACCTTGAGTAAGGTAACATCAAGATCTGTGAGACTTAGAAACCAGATGTAATAAAAAAGAAATAAAAACATCCAAAGCTAAGATAAAGAAAATTGGATAAGGAAAAATTACCTTTTTGGAAGATTTTAAACATAAAACAACTAACATATTTAAATTATTTGTCAATTCTTTTAAACTATATTAATCAGGAAAGGAAATAAATATGGTGTTAGAAATTAGACACTAACTAATTTGTAGGATTTTGAATGAGCACTAGTGGAGTTGTTCATAATGAAAGGAACGAAGAAAAGAGTCTCTCCACAAAACTATAAATTTATTCAAAGCGCTTTCAACCTACATGAGGCCATCATCAGTGCCAGGGATAATATAAGAAAACAGCTAAAGAAAGACATTATAAACGTAAAAACTAAATAGAATTAGTAATATTCTCCTCTTCTTTTTCGACTCAACGATGTCGGTGAGCCGTGATAGACTATCACGGGGGTCTATCACGGCTCACCGACATCATTGAGTCGAAAAAGAAGAGGAAGAATATTACTAATTCTATTTAGTTTTTACGTTTATAATGTCTTTCTTTTAGCTGTTTTCTTATAATTATTCCTGGCACTGATGATGGCCTCATGAAGGTTGAAAGCGCTTTGAATAAATGAATAGTTTTGTGGAGAGACTCTTTTCTTCGTTCCTTTCATTAATTTGTAGGAGCTTCTGCAGTAAGAGCTTGTAATGCTAAACAATAGAAAAACTTTAATTCACAGTTTGTGGGTGGCATAGAGCTATTGGTCAAAGACAGAATCAGAGCTTTTAACATTAGAAGCTTGATGGCAAAAGAAATACCTAAGCATGGTCCATATCAATTCCTGATAGTTTATTTTATACTATTAGTTGCATCCACTACAAGTAGATGGCAGCATGGTAACTGATTGGCTACAATTGCTATCATATTTTGATCTAAGGAAGATTTATAATAAGTATAAATCTTCTATATTTAAAAACTATATTTAAGTTTATAAAACTTAAATATGTTAGTGTTTTATTAGCACAGGTTCAATTCGATGAATGATTAAAATCAAATTTTTAAGAAGACTATATTCTGAAAAAGGAAAATTTTAATTTGGAAAAGTGGAAGTTAACAATAAAGAGGGAATTTACTGCCATTTGAAACATTAAAAAAATTTCATGTTGTGGAGTAAAATTTTACAACATGGAACATTACGGCATTCCAAAAAGAAAAATGTAAAATATTCTTTTGGCATTGGTCGATCAAAACCTATGTACTTAATTTGAATGAACAGTAAACTGCTGGAGTTGACCTCATATGTCATTAAGGTTGATCAACATTATAGCATTCACTGAACACAGAAATTGATTCTATTGAGTGATAATCTAACCCACATTAACTCCAGATCCAACCTACCCCACTCGAAATAGGATATTCAAGTACTGACCACACCCGATGCTGCTTAACTTCTGTGATGTAACAAAACTGGGTAAAACCGTTATGTCATACTTTATACAGCCGGGGGAACAAAAGCATTTTACATACATATCAATTTAAAATGCACAAAGAAAAAAAAAATAGTAAATCAAAAACATTTAATCCAGTCTGTTTATTATGTTTTTGGTATACAAGCAAAGTACAGATTACTTGAAGTTTTATTTAAATTTACTTTTTATAACAATTATTTATTTATAACTTCAGTGAGCGCCGTGGAATGGTCTACAATATTAACAACACCAACTTCGTCTTTCCACCAATAAGCTTTACTTAACTCTGAGCAGAGCCGGCTTTCGGCTATAATGCCATCTACATGCCTAAACAAGTGTATATACAAATATATACACAAAAGTGGTGTATATATTATAAAGTGTGGTTTTCAAGACTGCAAGAAATTTTACTTAGGGCAAACAGGGCGCAAATTTTCCACCCGTTTCAAGGAACACCTGAAAGGCCCAACGAATTTTTATACCCACATTAGTACGGAGGCACATGTAAGGACGGTCATGAGGTTGGTTTTCTGCACTTTGAAACAAGGGCGAAAGATTAAACTCGTTGGAGAATTTTGAAATTAGAAGGGCTCTAGAACAGCGTTTCCCAACCTTTTCAGTACTGCGACCTTATAATTTGCTTTTCTTAAGTTTGGCGACCCAAATGGGTTTATTTTGCATAACCTGAAAATTGCAGGCGTTTTTATTTATTGCCGAACTAGTTATGGCCCTACAGACATCGTCAAATCATAATTTTCATGTGGTTTTTATACCTAAATAGAAAACTACAAACTAATTGGAGTTCAAAAGAAGTCTATTATAATATAATAGCAATAAAATATAAAATAAAAAAATTAAATTAAATATAAAAATGAGCATTTATTATTAAAGGAAAAAATCAAATAATGATTATAGTAAGCAACAAAAAGAATAAAAAAATAAAATATGGATCATATCAATGACTAATTTGTTGCTGTTGGTTTACCACTAATAAGTCAAGTCGTGTTTTGTTTATTCATTTCACTACTTCAATTAAAACGCAAAACTATAAAATAGATAAACAATTATAATTAATAAACTTGTACGCGATATTAAACTACGTTGATGTTTGTAAGAACCAAATTCACATATAATTGAACATTATAATTTTAATAAGCGGAACCTTTAAAAGAAGTGATAAAAAACTGTTAAACACAGTATTATCATAGGTATAAAAATTCATCAAAGTTAGCAAGAATTCGATAAAGGCACCATGCCTCTGTCGGAAAAGGACTTCTAAGAAATGTTTTGGCTGCGGCTTCTTTTGTTATCGCATGTTTAAAGTATTATCAATTTCTAAAAATAATATCTGTTTAAGCAAATCTGTTATTTGCTTATAATAATCTTTTTACATAAATTTTTGTCATTTTTGGTAGTTGATAATAAAAAAATTGGCGACCCAAAAAATTTCGTTCGCGACCCAATTTGGGTCGCGACCCAAGGGTTGGGAAGGGCTGCTCTAGAATACAACGGTGATGATTGCTTAAATGATAAGACTGACGGAGGGGGCTCGGTTATAATTCAAGCTTTAGCGAGTTCCATTAAACCTCCTTCAGTCAGACTCCAAGAATTGAAAGACTCAACATCTCACCGGTAACTTCCCTTTTTTTTTTTATTAATTATTTTATTTGGTTATTATCTTTATTATTTTATTTATTTATTTATTATTGTATTTATTTATTATTTTATTCATTTATATTTTATTTTATTATTTTATTCATTTACTATTTTATTTATTATTATATTATTATTATTTTTATTATTTTTATTTATTTATCATTTCATTTATTTATTATTATATTATTTATTTATATAAACTATTTATTTCTTAGTTATGGATTCTTTTCATTTTTAACTTTGTATTTTATTTTTTTGGACCTTTTATTTAGTGTGTTAAGATTAGGTTATTTATATTAAGTTATTTTGTTAAGTTATGATTGTTACTTGTTTAGGCACTGTAGATGGCATTATAGCCGAAAGCCGGCTCTGCTCAGAGTTAAAGTAAAGCTTATTGGTGGAAAGACGAAGTTGGTGTTGTTAATAATTATTTATTTGTTTTTAGAAAAAGAAATTTATTTAAATCCAAAAGGACGCCAAAAAGCAATTCCAAAAACTAATATTTAACAAATTAATAAATAATAATGTACAAACCTCTTTGTTACTAATGGCCTTTGCATGGCAGATACCAATCATAATTAATCAGCAATTTTATTATTATAATCAAAAGGTTTACACACGGAATAAGAGAAATTAAATAGATTGGATAAAAAAAAGTATGATTAATAATGAAATAAGGCATATTGCTAACTAAAATAAGGAAGACAGGTGTATTGTCTATAATACAAAAGAAAATTATTAGTGTGTAAGACAATAACACTTATTTAATCATTAAATTAATTATTAGCAAGCAATATATTATTGACAAAAATAAATATTGGTTTAGGTTTAACAGGGAAACAGCCAAACTTGCACAAACATCCAAAGCTCAAGTTTTCTTTCTCTCTATTTTCAAAACTAAAAGTGTTTAAAGTCATAAAGCCACAATAAAAGCAACAGCCAACATGAAAAAACTTGTAAACAAATTATATAACAAGAGCTTTTCCCCAATATCAACCAAGTAAACCATTTTTCTTTTTAATTATATACATTGGGAACTAGCTAGTAACAAAAATTACATAATAATTTTTTATTGGTCATAAGTAATGCAAAAACAGTAAATGGCATAAAATTAGTTATCATTTTTTAAACGAAAATGATATTTTTTGTCATTTGTTGTGTTATCAGTGAATCACAGGGAAAATGGTAAGGAAAAACTTATGGACGTACATGAAGTATATTAAAGATAATAAGATCAGTATTTAACAACTTTAAATGTGATTAAGTAAGTGAGATTTATTTACTCATTAATAACCAAAAAATAATTCCTGTCCAGTCTCAAAAAATGCAACTAATTGCTGCCAATAGTTCCAAAATTATTAATTTTGGCAAATATTACACAAAAATTTGTGTAATATACTGTCACAGAAACAATGACGTATGTCAAAGAATGGTTAGTTTAAATTTAATAGGATATTGTGACAATTGCATCAAATTTCTAAGGATTGCAAACAGTCTGCAAAATAATCTTTTAGAAGTTACTATCAAAACCAAGTTACTAAACGTGGTAACAAACTTATGATACTTGAGTCATAGTAACAAAAACTAATGGTACATTTGAACTCGCGCAAGTCACCTTACTCGTGTTAGAGACCATTTTTAAAACCAAGGACAATGTTTACCCATATTTTTACAAATTGATGGGGTATCTGAAATATTCCGCCTCGTACAGCAATTTTAAAAAGATAAATTTCAGTTCCAACATTTAAAACCAAAATTTATTTATCTTTAAAGACTAACATATTAGACATAAATCTAACAATTTTAAAAATCTAAAAAAGGAGATTAATTTTGTTTAAGATTCAACTCCTTAAGGTAGAAAAATATAATGAAAATATATATTTTATCTATAAGAAAATAGAGGGCATTAGTTCATGTGCAAAGTGAGTTTTACAATTAATCAAATCCATTCAAAACATTGTGCATTCACATTTCTTAGAAAAATTTTAAATAAATGAATTATTTTACTATTCCTACTTTATATCTATGGTATAAAGGAGTATTGTGTTTGCAAAATAATCAGAAACCAGGACTTTACCTTAATTATCCGTTTCAGTCGTTCTTAAGACCTTCTAAGTGAGTTTCACAAAGGTGTCTGTCTGTATGTGTGTGTGTGTCTTTTATCATGGTATCTCCTAGTATATTTATACTATAATACGACACACGGCTAAAATCAATTGACAGCCCGCCAAAATCTCAATGCTTTCAACCCTCTTTCTTTAATAAAAAAAATCCCTTCTTTTATGTAACAAAAAAAAAATTCCCTACTCTGGCAACACTGAAAGTCAAGTTATGTTTTGAATTTTATTATTTGTTTTTATTTGATATCGTATTTTTTTATTTTTAAAAATTATTTATTTACTTTTTAAGAAGGAATATTGTTGTATCTTATAAATTTACCAACTAAGTGTTGCTTTAAATTTGTTCGGGAAGTATGAATTAAGTGGAGTTAAAGTTTTTAATTACGTAATGCAATGGATCATTACGATTTAAATAAATTGTCAGCTATAATTACTTTTTTTCCAAAACAAACTGCTTTTTTGTGTCAATTTTGTATAATTGAATGCGTATTGTTTCATATTATAAAATAATATGACACAATATGCATTCAAGACTTAAAAAAGTCCGTCAATCTGTCATCTATTGAAAGATATGGCATTTTCAAAAAAAAATGCTGTCTTTTGGTTGACAGAGCACAGAACCTGCGCTGAACTCAAATAGCAAGAAATGCTTGAAGAATACGTCAATGTCCAAGCGTCAAATATAGGCACTCAGATCATATTACAACTTCGCAATAATTGGATGAATTGAACAGATTGGAATGAAACGAAACGAAATCAAACAGATCAATATTCACAATGTGGGAAATAAAAGTGACGCGAGGTTACAAATATTTACAACCAGTGTTGCCTTTTTATGATTTTATTTACGAAAAAGGTATTTTTTATACCGAGGTTGGCATGAGGTGAAGGGGGAAAGAGCGGGGTCGGTCTGAACCAATAGAATTCTTTCCCTCACAGATTTTTGGCGCGCTGTCAATTGATTTTAGCCGTGTGTCGTACTATAGAGAGTTGAAACTTAGTAAAAATATCAATCATAAGGTCTAATAGTGCTATCTAAAAGTGCTCACATTGTTTTCTATTCTAACACTGTACCTTAGCAGTGTTCTTTACAGTGTAGAAGAGTACTTTGCCTTGTTTCCCTAATAGTGTGTTGTTTTTTAAAAAAAAATTATGTTTGCTAATAATTTATGAAGCTTTGACTGTGATATCACGAGTGATTCTAGTATGTTTTTAACTATTCCTAATTGTTTGTTATATTACTGTATTGTTCTGTTTGTAATTTTTATTTATTTTTAAAACTTAATTATTTAGTAATAAGATTGTTTATGATAATTAGATTTAATAGTTTAGGAATATTTAATATTTATTGATATTGATATCACTTGTTGATTTTAGTCGTAACTTTTTAGAATGAAGTAAATGTATTTGTATTAAATATCAGTGATTTGTAAAATTTTGACGACTGTATACTTTTAAGTCTCTACAATAAAGATTTTATTTATTTATTTATTATCCGGAAAATAACATTTTTATGACATCATTAATCCACACAGCAAAAATTTTAATGAATATTTAAAAATGAATGACATTTTAAATATTCAAACTTGGAAAAATACTTGGATTGATTTGAAATTGATTGAGATTCGGCACACATGTAGTAAAATATAAGAAAAACATAGGAGCAAAGTGCAAAAATCAATCTTAAAGTCTAGTTGTGCTAACAGGAAAATATTTGTTATATAACTCCATTAACTGTCAATAATGACTCAGCAAAAATTCATAAAAGACAGAAAAATGTTTAGAGCCATTGGTAGTCATTTACACGACCAACATATATGCCTAGGTCTATCTCATTATCAGCAATAGTTCAATTTTTATCAAATGACTTGAATACGTCTAATAAAAAATTTTAAAAAAAATTGGAAAATAATCTTATCCAGTTGAAATTTGGTACAAGTTTCATTATACTAAGTTTTGTTTCAATACAACAAGTATACTGACGGTTTTTGTTGGATCATAAAATGTTATTAGCACTGAGGGAGGTCAGTGTCTGGATAACACCTGGGATCACTGAGAATAATACGAATGTATTTACTGACTGGGGATGAGCGAGGCGAGTATAAAGACGTACTGTAATAAATTAATAATTTTTATATTCTGAAATGGTGAGGATAAGTGTGGCAGTCTGATGTGGTGAGGAAAAGTTCTGAGTTACTCTATACCTATTATACGACACGGCTAAAATCAATTGACAGTGGGCCAAAAATCTGTGAGGGAAAGAATTCTATTGGTTCAGACCGACCCCGCTCTTTCCCCTTCCACTTCATGCCAACCTCGGTATAAAAAAATACCTTTTTCATTCATAAAATCATAAAAAGGCAACACTGGTTGTAAATATTTGTAACCTCGCGTCGCTTTTATTTCTCTCATTGAGCATATTAATCTGTTTGAGTTCGTTTCGTCTTATTCCAATCTGTTCAATTCATCCAATTATTGCGGAGTTGAAATATGATCTGAGTGCCTATGTTTGACGCATGGACATTGACGTATTCTTCAAGCATTTGGTGGGTATGTGGTCTGTCAACTAAAAGACAATTTTTTTTTGGAAAATGCCATGTCCTTCAATAGATGACAATCTTGACTTTTTTAGTCATAAATGCAAATTGTGTCTATTGCTGTAAATAATTAACAACTTTAACTCCACTTAATTCATACTTCCCGAACAAATTTAAAGCAACACTAAGATGGTAAATTTATAAGACACAACAATATTCCTACTTAAAAAGTAAATAAATAATTTTTAAAAATAGAAAAATACGATGTCAATTAAATACAAATAATAAAATTCAAAAAATAACCTGACTTTCAGTGTTGCCAGAGTAGAGAAATGTTTTTGTTACTTAAAAGAAGGGATTTTTTTGTCAAAAAAGATGGGTTGAAAGCATTGAGATTTTGGCGGGCTGTCAATTGACTTTAGCCGTGTGTTATATTATAATTTTTTTACTTTTCCTCATTTATACCCTAGGTATATAGGAAAAGTATTGTCTTTGCAAAAAAAATCCAAAACTGCGATGAAACCGGAATTATCCGTTTCAGATTTTTCAAAGGCTTCCTCTGAATTTGTATCAAATGACTAGTGTACATTATTTAAACAATTGTAAAAACTTAGAAAATAATTCAATTGAGTTTAAATTTGGTACAATTGTATACCTTTACTTAGTAAATAAGTACACTAAGTTTTTAATACGACAAGTATATCCATTATTTTTGCTGAATCATAAAAATTAAGCAGCATTGAGCGTGGAAGTGCTGTATGAGTGATCGCTGTGAATGATACGTATAAATTTACTATCTAAGGACAAGCAAAGAGAGTCCAAAGACATGTTGCAGTATAAATTTAGCGAATTGTATATTCTGAGCAAAGCGAGTCTGAAGCAGGGAGGATGAGCTTAGCGTAGCCGATAAGATAAGGAAATGTTCCGAGGTAACCCGTACCCGATTTTTAAAGTTAAAATTATGAAAGAGGACAAAAATTTTAGATCACACAAAGGATTATAAAAAGAGGGTAAGGCTTCTGTTAAAACATTAAACATCAGACTAAGGAAGAAATAAATTTTATCAAAATAGATTAGCTTATTAGCTATAAAAATTATTAAAATTACACCAGGCCATTTATTTTTATAAAAAACTTTTTGTCCTAATAAATTATTATCTAATAAAGTAACTTCTTCTGTTTTACCTCTTACTTAAACTCTAAGTTATAATACATAAATCTTCAAAAATAAGTCAGTGGTAAGAAGGAAGATACAACCACATGTTTAATTATCAAGCAACTATGTCTCTAGGTAACTTGTTACAAACTCTCAAGGGATTTAAGGACATTTTACACGGTCTTTCGCAATAGCCAGAAAAGATTTAAAGGTAAATAATCAAAAAAAGAAAAAAATAATAAACCCGTATACACATCACAACGTTGATCGCCCTTTTGTTATTATCAATTTCTAATCAGCAACGGTGGCGTTGCTAAGGTCTTTTAATCTCAAATATTTTTAACTATTATATTTTAGTGAAGTGAAATTTATGAATTAAGCAACATAGGTGTATATATTTATAATTGGAGATGAAAAAAGGAAGCCTTTTAAAAAAAGATGATGTTAAGATAAAAAAAATAGAGTAAGCAGCAAAGGGGAAATAATAACAAGAAAGGGGAAGGGTAACATTAAAAAAAATTACCTGTATTATGATGCGATGTTGACTGTCACTTCCGTTCAGAGTGTTTCTTCTGACCCTCTGTGTTTCGCTTACCAGGAGAGTGGAATCAGAGTCAGACGGATCACTAACCTCCATCACGTCCCGACCAATGATTTCCGAATCCTCTTCTTGGAAATCAGGGGAAGAGATGTTGGAAACTGCTTCAGATTGAGATAGATCAGGTACTGGTATGGATTTATTAGTTGTTCTCTTCCCACTGTCTGACGAGTTGGATGACATTACAGAAGAGGAAACTGATGTAGGAGATGCTGGAGAACCAGGAAGAGATCCTAAAACAAATAATTTTTATACATGATTGCAGGGTAATAGTAACTAGGATAATTAATTAATTATTAATTACATGGTGTTTTAATAATAAATAAATGCTCGTTTTAGAAGTAATGTCGGCCATCAGGGTATTCTCTCTACTAGTCCAAGAGCCAGAACTGAAAAAATGGGAATAATTTTGTACTACTTAAAACCAAATTTTTCTGAAAATATATCTTAAAATGTGAAGAAAAAACATAGTCTGCCTATCCAGTATAGGCAGACAATAGTATAACGTAGTATGCTCGAAATTGTATAAAATTGCACAAATGTCAGTTTTCTTGAAATAAGTGGTTCCCCGTGGGTTTTGTGTGTAAAACATGAAAACATTTTCCAAAGGTGATAAAATGTTCTATAAAACAAGTGTTTAATAATTAAAATCGGATGACTAATATTAAAGTTATGGCTCTTTCAAAAACACCAAAAAAAAGTTAACTTATGCAAATTCAGCAAAATTGTTTTGATAAAATATTGGCTTTTTGAGCATTTTTGGCCATTTAACAAATCTCATCACAACTTTATAACAAAAAAAACTCTTTTTTTTTATAGGAAATTTTATCAGCTTTAAAAAAATGTTCTCTTTATGTCAGCACATGACCTACAGAGAACCACTAATGGCAAAAAACTGAAATTTATGAGATTTTCTAATATTTTGAGCAAGCTTATTCATATGAAGGGCTCTACTCTGGATAGGTTCAATGATTTTCAGAATTGAAGGTATATTTTCAGAAAAAAATGGTTTTAAATAGCACAAAATAAGTCACATTTTTTAGGTCTATCTCTTGGGTCTATAGGGTAACATCCTCAGGAGCATCGTCTTATTTACTATACTCAAAGTATAAATTATAGTAGGCGAAATCTTTTTAATAGAAACAAAATATTTATACAAACTGACAACAAAGACTAGATTGCGAACCTGGAGCCAAAATCGAGTGCTTATAAGATCATGGCTACAGTAAAATAAGAGTGTTCATGTTTCTGTTTACCTAAGAATTAATCGGAGAGACAAAAATAAAGTTTTCTTTGCTATAGCAAATATTATAGAATAGAAAGGGAATAACCTATGCGTTTCACTGTTAACAGATATGTCAGACTGGAGACCAGTTCAAATGCATTCTTAAAGTGACAATCCTGTTTATAAAGTGCAATGTAACAATCTATTTTCTTACCAAACTATTATTTCAATTAGCTTTATTGTAAGTCATCTGGGGGCACGACAGTGCCTCTGCCAAGTCTAGCGGTCACTGGTGTACCGTTCCTTTACAAGAAACATCTCGAGGCTATTTTCACCCTCTCTTATCTTTTAATTAAGGACATTAAAAAAATATCAATTTAATATTAACTAAAAGATCTTGTTGAGCTGACCAATTCTAACTAATTTCATATCTTAAACCATTCACAGGTGTTGAGATATAATGACTCAAAGTTAGGCAGTTTTGACACTCACTCACTCATTAAAATTCTTCTAATTTAAATTATTACTAATTATTATTTTTACTGATTTTAGGAGGAATAGGTCCAAAATCATAAATAACACTAATTTCGCCAAACTTTCAATATAATTATATATTCTTTGAGGCTTGACATAATAAATAAACAAAATTTTGCAGTTGGATGGTTGCTTAAAGATAAATTTTTAGAGAACAATGTTGATTTCAAAACATTTATCTTTGAGCAACCATGTAACTATAAAATTTTGTTTATTTATTATGTTAAGCTTTGAAACAGATCAGTAAAAGCTTCCTAAAATTATAAAAAAATTATATTATCAGTTAAATTATTATCAGTTAAGCCTCCTAAAATCGGTAAAAAATCAAAAACCCCTATCAGTCAATTACTAGAGAAAGAGGAAAATTTCAAAAATCTTTGGATCATCTGAATGTTTCACTTTATGTTTTTTTTTTAGCAACTTAAACATATTTATAAGGGTTGTTATTCAAATAAATTCAAACAAAATTACCTTGAGAACTAGAATCAGAATTATCAGATAAAGGTGCGTTGTAAGTCCAAACTATTCTTTGATCTTCAACCTCGCTTTCTTGTTTCGTACACAACAGAGTATTCAAAGAGGAAGTGACATCATCATCGATATCTATGGAAACCGTCGACATTGAGTCTTTGTTGAATTGTAAATGGTCTTCGGATTTCGAGGTTCTAACGGCATAAGATGAAGTGGGTGGGGGTAATGATGAAGTAGTGACTACAGGTTTATGTCGATCATTCTCGACGGGGCTTGTGGGCACTGAGTTATGCTTAGGCTGATTATTGTGAGCATTTATATTATTTCTAAGAGAATCCACTTTCTTCTGTTGTAATGGTAAAATTGAACCTAAAAAAGAAAGAAATTCTTGACATAAGACGAATCGTTCATCATTTATAAATAAAAGAAAGAAGTCTCTCTACAATAAGACTCAGCAACAGACAATCAAAACAGGTCATTAAAAGCTTTATGAAACCCAATTGGACTGTTGCTCTGGCCAACCACCATGTGTTAAAATACTTATATATTAAGGAGACCTGAGATATTCTGGATGCGATAAGACGGATTCAGAAAAGGCAAAAATAAAAGGGCATCCCTTTTTTAACTAATAAGAACAATTTGTATTTTGTTGCAGCATATTTGGTGATTTTTAAATTCTGAGGACAACTGAAGAAAGTCAGAGGTAGTACGTATAGGCATAGCGAATCGCTGTGGTGAGTAAATATCTGAGATACTCGTACCAGATAAGCATAGCAAATCGATGTGGTGAGTAAAGATCCGAGGTACTCATATCAGATAACCATAGTGAATCGTTGTGGTGAGTAAATATCCAAGATACTCGTAAAAGGTCCGAGGAACTCGTACCAGATAACCATAGAGAATCGTTGTGGTGAGTAAATATCCAAGATACTCGTACCAGATCTGAGGTAATCGTACCAGATAACCATAGTGAATCGTTGTGGTGAGTAAATATCCAAGGTATTCGTACCAGATTTTTTTCTAAATAATAGAAATAAAATGTTGTAAGTGCACATTTTCTAATTAATAATAATTATGAATAATAAAGAAAAACCCTAAAGATATCCCTCTTTCAGAATTAAAAATTCACTTAACATATCATTACCTCTTTTAGTTCTGTTTCGTATTGTTTTACATAAGTACAAGACTTCCCACATACCATATTACTGGTATGCCTTTACTGCACTTTGAAAACCCCTGTTATATGTTCTCTGCAGGAGGGGTCAGAATAAATCAGTAGAATTAATTTCCCATTGACATATTTCTGTTAAAATGTCCAATGATCCAAACTATAGCATTAAGGAGTTAGAATTGACCAATACCTGCTAAAAACTACTTAGATAATAGGATCATCACAGCTCATATAATGTTAAACGTAACTATATTTTAAACATCAATCATTCTTAATTTCCTTTTTATTTATTCCTTTTTTTATTTCTTATTATTAATTAAATCTATGAATGAATGAATGAACCGTTTAATAGATCATTAATACAATAAAACATATAAATTAAAAATAAATTTTGGATCTTTGATATAAATCAACCAAAGCTGCAGTATTAATTAAATCTATACCAGAAAAAAAGTTATAAAAATAATCATACTTTGTTGATTCCTACAAATCTTTAAAACTCTATCGCCAGTCATAACGAAAGCTTCAAATTTAGGTGGTTTGGGAGGAGGCTGGTCCGAGTCCACATTTGCAGGTATGGAAGATCTACTATGCTCCATACTGTGGGGTTCGGGAGATTCCTCTCGACTACTACTGCTACTATCACTCCCTTCCCATCCTTCTAAGTTTAAATTGGTTCTTAAATCTAACGGAGTTGACAGGTACTGACAGACTTTTGTTTTCACAACAGGATCTGCAAACAGTAGATTTTAATAAAAAAAAGTTTCTAAAATAATATTAGAAACAGGAATAGGCATGTAGGCAGTTGAACAAGAGAAAGTAAATCAAATAAAAACTGCCCCACTGTTTATAATCTTAAAATAATACTACGTACATCAAAGTTGGTTGTTTCAATACAATGTGTTTCGGAAAGCATTCTATCTTATAAATATGGTGTCTCAGGAGTAAATACAGTAAAGATAGGGTGCTCCATACCATCGCATATCATTATATTATCAAATTTATTCTGATATTGATAAATTAAAGTGTCTAAACGAGTTAAAAATGCACTGTTTTTGATCATAGGTACACTTACTAAATTGTAAGTGTACAATTTATAAATTGATAAAATTGATAATTTTATCAATTTACCAACTAAAATACAGTTCATTCTATTATAAGCTGCTTTCACTTTAATAAAAATAAGTGATCGCCAACTTTAGATTACACTTTAAGTACAACAGTTGCCACTACCACCTGATATGATTCCCGCAGTGGTCATCCCTGACTACCCCTGAGCTATAAGGCTCTATACAGGCATTAATATTTTAAGAATCATTCTATTTCAATGCTAATAGATATTTTTTTATAAAATTAAAACATAATGCTGCCTGGTCTTTGATGTTGTAAATGTTTATAATCTATCACTCACTTATCCATATTAAGACCATTATTCACCTTTACAACAGAAACAACTTGACCCCCACAACTAGAACACAAAGAACAAAGACGCTCCGCTCATCCCCCCCACAGACTAAAGAAATCACAGTTTCGGTGATTTCATCATTCATGGAATTCTTGGGAAAAACCAGAGGAATCTGCGAATGCAGTTTTAAAAAGTATATTCAAGGACTTCCTTACTTAACACTTTACAGGAGTTCTGAATAAATAAATAAATATTTTTCAAATATTTCGTATGAAATTTTTAGCAAGAAATATTTAGAAAAGTCCAATACATTTGAAGTCTATTTACAACGTTAAATACTTTTCAGATTGCTTATTCCAAAAAGATGGGAGATACTAGATAGGGGATTATCTATGAGAAAGGTTTTGATTCTAGCACACAACTGGTTATAGGGAAGTTCTCTAACAGATTTTGGAATACGGTTATACAGGGTGACTCCCAGATAACCATGCCCAGTTCTGGATTTATTCAGCCTATGCCCCACAGTAACAAGTTTACTATTTCGATTACTTCTAGTGTCATGTTTGTGATTAATTTCATTGAATTTATTAACATTAAGCTTAGAAGACAATATTTTTTAATTTTTGAAAATGGGTTTGCAATGACCCTATATTTAGCACAATAGATAATCCTTATAACTTTTTTTAGTTTTAAAAATATTTCTTGGGCTACAGCATGGCCCCAGAGTATGGTTCCATGGCTCATTACGCTTTGTAAAATTGCATAGCATACTGTTAGAAGGTAAGTTTCACTTAAATACTTTTTTAAGTTTCTGATGATATAAAATTTTGAAGACAACCTTTTTTTTATAGAATAATAGAATGAAGATAAAATGAACAAGCTAATTAATTTAGTTAATTTTATCTTTTAAATAATAATAATATTTTATCTTTAATTTGTTGACTTATTTTTAGATTGTTGTTTGTACAAATTATTTAAGTAAATGTGTGTGTTCCTTGTGTATGTGCCGAGTTTCTTTCAGCAGGTTTTCCTCCAATGGTGTCTCAAATATGGGGGGTGTAACAGCTGTAAAATTGGTGAACCGGGGAGGGGGAGTAGTTTAGATTTTTTTAATGTTATAGCCAATGGACGCAAAAGAGAGATTCAAAATTAGGGGGAATTAATTAATACACAACAAAAAATTGTTAAAAATATTAGCTTGTTGTATCGGGAGCGGAGTAGGGGTGGGCTGCTTGATGGGGGGCCGGGTGGTTGTGTGGGGGATGGGGGGTATGTTTGGGGGCCGGGGACCTGTTTATGTGGTTGTTAGGTGGCTGTGGGGTTTGGATGAATATGGGGAGGCGGGTGTGGTGTGGGTGAGTAGGGGCCGTGTTGCAGGAACTGATTGGGAGGAGTGATGTGGATTTCAGTTATGGGTTCAATTTATATCCAGGGATTGGTTAAAATGTAAAACGTTTGTTCAAGTTTGTAAACAATTTTAAATGTGATGTATTTACCGAAGTTGAGGAAGAATGGAGAATCTAGGCTACGTCGGGATACTGGCGAAGTATGGTTAGCTGAGTGGGGTCTTCAATTGTACTACTGCCGTATGGGACGGTGTGTAGTGATTTTTTCAATGTGTCTACATACTGCCGAGTATCGACGGGGTTAGCTGATTTTTCAATTGCTACATACTGCCGAGGTTATCGGAGCGGGTAGCTGATTCTTCGAAGATGCTGACGGTATGCAGTAGTCATCGAGACGGTAGCTTGATTCTGTGCGGGATGTTTTTTTTTTTAAAATTCCTTTATGTTAAATAAGGTAAATAATCACAATAATCAAAAATGATAGAAAGGTTTAACCACATTAATAGGAAAGAACTCCACTGGCGTATGTTGGGTATCACATTTGAATAAAATGTTTCTAGTAATTATTACGTTGTTATATACTATATTATGAAGCATGCGAAGTTGTTAATATTAAGATAAATAAAAGGATTCACATGTAAATAAAATTGCTACCATATGCCGAGTATTCGCGGGACGGTGAGTCTGATTCTTCCAATTGCTACCATACTTGCCAGTATGACGGTAGTTTCTTCAATTGATGACCGATTATGCTGTATCGACGGGTAGCTGATTTCTTCAATTGCTACCAACTGCCGTATCGACGGTAGCTGATTTC
>JACMZG010000002.1:44600293-44630293 GCA_018340805.1 Microvelia longipes
ATTTACAATGATTGATAATATGATAATCATTTATTAATGATAGATTTAGAATAATTATTTTGTTAATGATTAATAATATGAAGTATAACTAATGTTCATTATTGGTTTTTCAAATATGACATTAATTAAACATTTACTAAAGACATGACAATAAAAATAACAAGGACAAAACGAACCTTCTTTAGTACTTAACTTCTTGACATCGGTATCGTTTACTTTTAATATCACATCTCCTGCTTCAATCTAAAATTAGTAATAACATTAGTAAGTAAATTAAATAAAATAACAAAACAAATTAATTATATTTGAATTGACTGGAACAAGAAATTTTTAAATTTTTAGAATAGAACAAAAAAAATCACAACATTATACTTAAAATGATATAATACATATCTTTAATTTTAAGATAAATTCATACTATTTTATGGACATAAATTTTAATCTTAATTTTTTTGATTAAAATTTTGTTTCAAGGAATGACAGCATGTAATACAAAAAACAGCTTTAAAATTTACAACTCAAAATAAATTCAACTGAATATATTTTGGATTATTATAATTAAGTCAATCGGAGCCTTGAAATAAAGTTATTTACTTTGGAATAAATAATTAATTTATACTAACATTTATATACAAAAAAAGTAGTATATCTACCCACTAAGTTGTGATCTACCTACTTTATCCTACATTAAACTATGCCTGTCAAGAAAAAACAATGAGCTAATGCTTGTTTCATTTAAAACGAAGTACTTATGTTTGCGTCTTATTAATCTATAAAGTTTTTAAATCAATAATAAATTTTTATTTTTGTTTCATTTCACAAAAATAAATAAGCAAAGAGAAAGAAAGTACACCATTAAGAACAGAAGACCTCTGTATTGTAATAAAATAAGAATTTAAATAGTTATAAGTACAAGCAGGTATTTTTTAATTAAAAATAATTAACATTATTAATTATAAGTTGTCCTCCATTAAGAAAATAAAAAAGAAATCCTTTTTAAGAGACATTAAGGTTGGTGTTTTAAGGTCTTTTATTAAGTGTGAGTAAAGCTTAAGATCAAATTTTAATTTCACTCTTAAGATCGAAAAACTTAAGAATAGTTCTATAATAGATTATTAAAGTAATGTTGCTAAGACTTGGAGGTAAAACACTGTTAAATTTGTCTGCTACTTCCAACTCTAATCCATATAACTTGAGAATTTAATTTAAATATATATAATAATATAATATAATATTTTAATTTTTTATTAATATATATTCACTTAAAAATCACTATTTTTTTATAGTTTATAGGTTAGGACACTGAAGAGACTTATATCGGCTGTTAAATTATTTATTCCATACAATATTTCGCTTGTATCTCCAAGCATATTCATGTATTACATCTACAAAAAGAAAAAGAAAAATACCAATCTTACCAATAGTCAAGTAATTACAATAAATCTTAGTTTAGTCATGCTGGATAAATAAAAGTTTAAAAAGGCTTAAAATTAACTTTCAGTTAAGAAGAGTTAGGAGAAATCTAACTACGTCATATAGTTTTAAAAAAAATGATGGTTCTACTCTACAATGTCATGCCATTCTCTGCCATGTCTAAAAGAATTAAAATAACTATAACTTAATTAAAAATAAAAAACTTCTTTTTAGACATGGCAGAATGGGCATGACATTGTAGAGTAGAACCATCATTTTTTTTTTTAAATTATATGACGTAGTTAGATTTCTCCTAACTCTTAACTCTAAGTTAATTTTAAGCCTTTTCAAACTTTTATTTATCCAGCATGACTAAACTAAGATTTATTGTAATTACTTGACTATTGGTAAGATTGGTATTTTTCTTTTTCTTTTTGTAGATGTAATACATTTGATCAAGACGTTGAGCTGTATCCCTTTTTACTTATTTTTTAATGTTGATAGTCCAAGAATGGGATAATAAAAAAAATGAATTAATGTGGCGCGACGTTTTGGCCAAGCTGGCCATATCATGCCTTAAAAGAAAAAAGCAAAAACACCTGTTGTAAATATAGAGTTTTATCAGAAATAATTAAAAGTTAAATAAGGCATATTAAATAACTAGCACTTTTAACTAACATTTTTTTTTATTATCCCATTCTTGGACTATCAAAATTAAAAAAAAAAAAAAAAAAAAAAGATGTAATACATGAATATGCTTGGAGATTACAAGCGAAATATTGTATGAAAATAAAATAATTTAACAACCCATAAAAGTCTCTTCAGTGTCCTAACCTATAAACTATAGAAGTATCATGGAGCCCAATAATCAAATTAATAACTATTTTTTATGTTTTGACAAAACAATAGTAAAAGCTAATAAAGTTAAAAATACTTTTAGGTTGCTACTATTAATAAAAATGGGGAACCAATAACCTCGGAACTTTTCCTCATCACATCAGATTCGCTATGCTCCTACTTTGGACTCGCTTCGCTCCTCCTCAAATAGTAAATTCATTCCATTCATTTCCCATGGTCACCCATCCAGGCACAAAACCATGTAGTTTTTGTTGATCCAACAAAAACCATAGATACACTAGTCATATTGAAACAAAACTTAGTGCACTTATTTATGATGTAAAAGTATACACTTGTATTAAATTTCAACTCGGTTGGATTATTTTCTGATTTTTGAATTAAAAAAAAACTACACAAGTCATTTGATAAAAAAATCAAACCAATGATGATAATGAGATGAAAGTTGACACATATGTTATTTTAGTACATGTTAATCTGGTTGCAACATTTTCTGCGATTTATAATTTTTTAAAAAATGTTTGCTGAGTCATTGCGTGTTAATGACGTCATAAAAAATTATTTTCCGAATAGCACAACTACAGCGGTAGACTGGTTTTTGTACAACGTTTAAACTCCCTAGTATAAATACACTGGGAGCTATGATGATAGCAGACACACACATACAGACAGACAACTTTGTAAAAACAACTTAGGATGTCTTAAAAACACCAGATATGGGTAATTCCGGTGACATCCTGGTTTCGTATTTTTTTGCAAACACAATACTTTTCCTCATTTATACCACGGTATAAATGAGGAAAAGTAAAAACAATTTATTTGTAGATCCTCATGTAAAGGAATAGGCAGTCGGATTTGTTTAGAAAGCAGGAATCAAACTTGGGAATAAAAATATTTCCTAGACATTATAGTACAAACACACACACACACATAAATATATATATATAATATATATATATATATATATATATATATATATATTATATATATATATATATATATATATATATATAATAAGCACTTTATTTACAAAAATAAATATGTACACAGCGTACTTATCAATCTAAAGACAAATATTAAAATTAATAAAAGAAATATTTTGTTAAAGGTCGATTTAAGTCATAGTATATACATAACGCTAAGAAAAATAGGTTAGTCAAAAATAAGAATAATAATACAATAAAAATTAAATAAAAAAAAATATATAGTAAAATAAATAAGAAAAGTACATTAATTAAGAATAAATGTGGTGACTTATAATGCCTAAAGAGTCTAAAATTATATTTTCTGAAAGAAGTCTTAGAAAATTTTGAACCGTTCCGATCTCGTCAAAGAACTTTTTAGACCTATCAGATATAGAATAATCGTAGGTTATTAACATTATAGTACCTAGAATAATCAGTTGACAGCATGGGAAAAGAATGCAGGGAGGACAATGAGGTTAGTCCTAAATATAAAATTACACCTACTTCATATCAGTCCAACCTCATTTCTTCCTCAACACTATTTTACCACACTGTCAACTAATTTTAACAATGAGTCATACAAGCAACCAACATTTAAATTAATGTAAAAATATATATCTGTAATTTTTTTTAATTGTAAACATATTGATGCAATAACAAAATGAAAAAAATTATGGACATTTCATTCTCCGTAAACATATAATATCCAATTAAAAAAGTAGAGTTTTATAAAAAAAAATAAACTAATATTAAGACATCATATTACGCACCAAACAACAAAAACAATACTTGCTTTTAATAATATACCTTTGATAAATTATACTCTATCAGTAAAGGCAATGGGAACTGAACTAACTCAAAAATAACTTTTCTGAATCTATCAGAATAGATAAACAAAGAAAGTTGAGAACAAAGAAAGAGAATAAACTTAATCCAATTAATGGAAAGGAAACAGAATAAATAAAGGAAGTTAGAAAGAGAAGACAAACCAATATAGATTAGAGTGTATCAATAAATATCAAGTAACAAATTTCCTTCGTTCAACACTTAATATTATTAATTTTTACTTTTCCTCATTTATACTGTAGGTATATAGGAAAAGTATTGTGTTTGCGAAAATATCCCAAACCGGGATCACACCGGAATTATCCGTTTCAGGTGTTTTTAAGACCTCCGGAGTAGATTTCACAAAGTTGTCTGTATGTTATTATCATAGCTCCCACTGTATAAATGCTATAGAGTTGAAACTTTGTAAAAAAATTCAGTCTATAGGAGTAGTTGTGCTACGCAGAAAATATTTTTTGTGATGTCATTAACCCGCATTAATGACTCAGCAAAAAATTTAAATAATTATAAAACACAAAAAAAATTCAAATTTAAGATTGAGATTTGGCACGCATATAGCTATGTATAGCACTAATGTATGTGCCAAGTTTCTCATTATCAGCATTAGTTTAATTTTTATCAAATGACTTATGTACGTTTTTGAAAAAATTGTAAAAAAACAGAAAGAAATACTATTGAGTTAACTCAATCTCACTTTAACTCATATGGTACAATTTTATAACTTTACGTAATAAATAAGTCCACTAAGTTTTGTTTTAATACGACAAATATATTCATGATTTTTGAAGGATCATAAAAGTTCCTGGTTGGCAGCACCGAGCTTAACGGTCAGTGGCTGGATGTGTGACTGCTTGGAATGAGACAAATGTATTTACTATCAGAGAACGAGCAAAGTGAGTCCAAAGATGTGTTGCAGTATGAATTTAACAATTTCTATATTCTGAGGACGAGCGAAACAAGTCCAGGTAGGGAGGATGAGCGTAGCAAATTGGATGTGATGAGGAAAAGTTGTAAGGTACCTTGTATCCAATTTTTTGTTTAAGAAAGTATTTTCACACTAACTAATCCCTCCCCCAGAGTTTGTTCACATTTAATCATCTAGGAAGCACACTCTCCAAAAATGGCAGTACATATGACTAGTTCACAGTGTGTCTAGTTCATCTAACCTAACCAGACTCTATCCAAACTCACCTTTATGGCTAGTGCCAGCGACTAGTTCACAGAGTGCCTAGTTCATCTAGACCAGCTAGACTCTGGCTAGGATCACCGCTCTGGCTAGCACTGACTACTAGTTTACAGTGTGCTTAGTTCATCTTGTCCTACTAACTCTTCTGATCACATTAGTCTTACTTAGCCCCGAGTGTACGGTATAAGGGATAACCTCATATTAAGGTCCTCCCCAAGCTGGATTTGAACCCTCGACCTCCAGGTTGAAAGGCAAGTGATCTACCTAATGAGGTTACCAAATGTGTTGTTTTCTCTTAGTGGTATTAAAGGGAACTTAACAAAACAGATGGTATCAACATACTTTATTATTTCTTATTATTATTGAACGACGTAAGTGAGTTCTTTACATTTCAGAAGATTGGACGGGCGCGTATGTTTGTTTGTATGTTTGTGTGTTTGTGTGTTGTTTGTACGTTCGCGATAACTGCCGTAAAAATTGACCGTTTTTGATAAAATTTTGTATTACAGTAAAATAATCATGTTCAGAGCTGTATAGTTTTTGGTAATATTCCGAAAAATATTTTCAAAATGGCAGCCAATATGGCGGACCGGATAAAAAAAAAATTGAGCGAAAAATCGTGTTGTATATCGTTTTAAAGCTCTTAAAGAGTAGAAAAAGAAAAATATATGTTTCATGGTCAACATTTTAAAATTTTTGAATAATTTAAAATGGCGGCTAAAATAATGAACTCAAAAATTTAAAGTTAAAGGAATAACTCGAGTAATATATCGTTGTAAAGCTCTTGATTATAGAACAAAAAATGATATATACTAAAAATCCGAAAAATTCAACATGGCGGCCATAATTTAATATAATAATTAATTATTTACTAATTTTATAAGAATTTACAAGATAAAGATCTATTTGTAATATACTTTAGGTACTTTTATACAAATAAAATTAACTATATGTCAGAGCTGTACAGTTTTTGGTAATATTACGAAAATATTTTCAAAAAGGCGGCCAATATGGACCGGACCGTAAAACAATTTTGAGCGATAAAAATCGTGGTTGTATATCGTTTTAAAGCTCATAAAGAGTAGAAAAAGAAAATATATATTTCATGGTTGACATTTCAAATTTTTGTTGAATAATTTAAAATGGCAGTTAAAATAATGAACACAAAATTAAAATTTAAGGAATAACTCGAGTAATATATCGTTGTATTATGATAAATATACGCAACCTAGCGAGCGAAGCGAGCCTTTTGTTCTATGTATTATATAAATATATTCTAGCGAGCGAAGCGAGCCTTTTTACTATGTATTATTGTAAATATAGCAATCTAACGAGCGAAGCGAGCCTTTTTTACATTGTATTATTAAATATAGCAATCAAGCGAGCGAAGCGACCTTTTTTACTTTGTATTATTATAAATATAGCAATCAAGCGAGCGAAGCGAGCCTTTTTTACTTTGTATTATTATAAATATAGCAATCAAGCGAGGGAAGCGAGCCTTTTTACTTTGTATTATATAAATATAGCAATCTAGCGAGCGAAGCGAGCCTTTTTACTATGCATTATTATAAACATGTACACTCTAGCGAGCGAAAGCGAGCCTTTTTTACTCTGCATTAATATAAATCTACGCAATCTAGCGAGCCTTTTTTACTATTATTATTAATAATATACGCAATCTAGCGAGCGAAGCGAGCCTTTTTTTCTATGTATTATATAAATATAAGCATTTTAGCGAACGAAGCGAGCTTTTTTACTATGTATTATTGTAAAATAAAGCAATCTAGCGAGCGAAGCGAGCCTTTTTTTTCTATGTATTATTATAAATATACGCAATCTAGCGAGCGAAGCGAGCCTTTATTTTAACTTTGTATTTATAAATATAAGCAATCTAGCGAGTGAAGCGAGTTTTTTTTACTATGCATTATGATAAATATAACGTATTGTAGCGAGCGAAGCGAGCCATTTATACTATAGAAAGCTATAAATTTTATACATAAAAACATTTATACAATAAATGTTACCTTAAAAAGATACCTTAAACTAGCAACGAAGCGAGCCTTTTTGACTTTATACTTTTAAATAGTTATATAGCATCCAAATGTTTTGATAGACTATCTTCGCTGGCTTTAAATAAATAATTTTATTTGATGTATTCTTTTGACGTGAGTTCTTGATGCAACGCATTACTAGTTATTAATGTTAAATAATAAACAGAAACCAATAATATTTAAGTTAAATGCCAACAGGTGACAGTGGAGCACTACTGATGGAACTGAATACAAATCAACAATAAAAATACAGTCCAAAATTAATATTTTTTTTAAAAAGTAAGTGCTATTTAAAGTAAGTCCTTCAGTTGTAGCTACTTAGACAAGAGGGTTTTCATTAATGCCCTCAAATATAAAAAATTTAACAATAAATGCTTATATCCCCCCCCCAGCATGCTCACTACTTTGGACTCGCTTTGCTCGTTCTCAGATACTGAATACATTCGTCTCTTTCCCGGTGGTCACACATCCAGGTACTGACCATGCTCGATGCTGCTTAACTTTTAGGATCCAACCAAAATCAAGGATATACTTGTCGTATAAAATGAAACTTAGTGCAACTTATTTATCACGTAAAGGTTTACCATATCCAACTAAATTGCATTATTTACCAATTTTTTAAAATCGTACTCATGCTAATAATGAGATGAAATTTGGCACCTATGTATTAGCTATTAATACATAGCTATATGCATACCAAATCTCAACCCTATTAAAAAAAAAAAAAAAAAAAAAAAAAAAAAAAATATATTAATATATATATATTATATATATATATATATATATATATGAATATTCCTTTTTTTTTTTGCATGACTATAAATTTAAAAGTCAATATTTAAAATGCACGTTCTTTTAGAAGTGTTTATCTAATAACACATGTAATATTTTAAATGGGGCATGTGATCAAATAAATGCTTTTTAGACAGGTTACTATCTAAATACGGGCCTTCGGCCGTAGCCGCTACGCGGTCTCGGCGCTTCGCGCTCGTCCGCTCCGCGGCGTCGGCCCGCCGGGCCGCTTCGCGGCCCGGGGCCTCCCAGTGGCCGCTTCGCGGCCACATTGTTGTTGTTTTGTATTATGTATGGTTTCATTATCGTTTTTTGTTACATGGCATTTTGCCACGTATTTAGCGAATTTTCATAGCCTCGTTTCACAGGCCCGCTTCGCGGGCCTGAGAGGCTTTCTTGCAAATTTGATTTTATTAATCCTCTATTATTAATAGTAAGCAATGATATTACAGTTAACAAGCAATATAAAACACTAATAAGTATATTTAAATACATAACTAATAAGTTTTTTATAGAATAAAGAAAAAAATCCACACGTTGCAACTGATGAAGTAACCTTGTATAAAGGGTAAGAAAAGATTATAGTTTCATCTTTCATCAGTTTTAGTTATCGTCCACCATACAAAGGATATTAACTCTTACATAAATTTATGATTGTTTATGCAATTTAAAGAAAAATGTCAAATTTGTTTTGTAAACAAATTGTTTATTTGAGTATAATCTTTAGTTTGAATAAAATATATTCATGATTTTCTAAAATAAAAATACCGTTTTCGTCACTTAGGATTGTCCGATTGAGCTGAAACCGATCGCAATCGTTTTAGAATGACTCCGACCATATAAAGACTACCTCGAGGTTCTTCCTCTTTACAGGCCTGCTTGGCCAGGCGTGGATCAGTGGAAGCCATTTTTGTCCTGTCTCTCTGGGACAGTTGGCTTACCAGGATGGAGCAAGAGGTAGAGGCCCTCTTTTATACTATATCCCCACCCTCTAACACTACTGAACCCAAGATATATCGTACGAGTCTTTGACCTAGACATATACATATATACAAGATTATATATATATGTATACCATTTGCGCCATTTGTGATGGTTCGATTGAGCTGAAATTGGTCTTAATCGATTCAGCTAGCCGTCTACCTAAACACGAAATACCTTGTTTTAAAGCCATTTCAAGTTTCAATTTTTTTTTTTTTTCATGACGTCATAACTTTGTTGATGACGTCATAATGTTTTTTATAAACAATAGGCCTCGTAACCTCCACAACATCTCGCGATTTGCAAAGTTTCGTTTCAATTTGAGAACGCCTTCAAGAGTTATCGTTCGCCATACGAAAGGGTAGAAACTCTTATACATATATATATATATACATATATATATATATATATATAATATATATATATATATATATTATACATATATATATAAACTTTTTTGGGACATATATTTTTGTTATCAGGAAGCCAATAGGAACCGATTCCGCTCACTCCCACCCTCAACTTCCGCCATCCGAACAACCTCATAAGCGTCATTTTCATAATGAAAATTCGCTAAAAAAAAAAAAAAAAACCCTATTAAAACATTTTTTCACATTTTAAGGATTTTTTAACTTATTGCTGACTTATAAATTGCCGGTTAATAACGTCATAAAAAAATATTTACTGCTGTAGCACAACTACACATATAGACTAATTTTTGGTACTAAGTTTTAACTCTCTAGTATAAATACACATTATGCTAGCGTACTTGTGATTATATCTGATTATCTTGTTAAATCGATTAAATCAATTGATTGAAATTTGATCTCACCTGCCATAAGTATCGCTCCGTGGAATTATAAAAAACTTTTTTTCACAATTAGTTTCTGAATTTTTGCACTACAGAACATGACAACGGCGGACCATTTAAATAGCGGCGGAATATTTCAAATTTTAAAGTCTTTTTCTAAAAATACAAATAGATTTAAATATAACATACATTTTTTGGGAGGAGGACGAACTGATTAAGAATATATAAACAGTTTGGAGGTTTTATATATATATATATATATATATATATATATATATATATATATATATATATATATATAATATATATATATAATCCTGAGAAATAATAATGATAACTTACAGATGGTGAAAAAAAGGGAGTGCGAGGGTTTGTATATATATATATATATATATATATATATATATATATATTATATATATATATATATATATATATATATATATATTGCTAGTATATGCTATGCTAATATAGCATATACTGGGAGCTAGGATGATAACAGACGTTTTAGTGAAAACCACTCAGGAGGTCTTAAAAACACCTGAAACAGCTAATTTAGGTGACATCCCAGGTTTGGATGATTTTTCGCAAACAATACTTTTTCTATGAACCTATGGTATAAATGAGGAAAAGTAAAAGGCACATTAGAGTAACCTATTCCCTTTAGATACTTGTGTAGAAAAAAACCTAAACCTACTTAGCAATACCTTGATTTTTACTGCCTGGAAATCATAAATGGACCAAATCAAAACAAAGTAACCAAGTGACTTACTCTGTAAGAATTTATGGTAAATACTTACCTTGAATTGAACTCATATTTATTAAGCTAATCCTAGAAATGATGTCTTTTAATTAAATAATTAAGATTAAAAGAAAGGATCAATACATAAAATATTCTTTTTTGAGGTAGTACGTAATTGAGCACTTTATTGGACCGTTTGGATGAGAAGCCAATCATTATTGTTATAGGAGGTTATTTAGTACTTTTCACCTCCGAGGACAATAATGAATGTAAAAAAAAACTCCTAGGACGTAAAAGTAATTCATATATTGCCGCCATTACTGTAATGTAGAGTGTTCAAAAAACAATCTGTGTAAAACCTTCATGAGGTTTCTTTAAAAAACGTTCATTTTGTTTCTATTTTTGTTTGTTTGTTTTTTTCCAATTAAGTATATAGCACAGTTTATTTAATGAGTGCTACCTCAAAAAAATAGTGTATGCCATCCGGCTGAGAATGTCTTTATGTCTTGGCAATTTTTCCCGACTCTAATCTAAATCTAATTGCCGTGACATAAAGACACACTTCTCAGCCTAATAAATAACTATTTATTCTACTGTATTCAGAATTTTTGTGAATACCATTTATCAAGCACATATGTTAAGAGTAGAAATTATAAATACCATAAAAAGAAGTTTAAAGGTTAGTATAAGACCACTTATGATAAATAAGGGTCTTATAAACAAAATATCTACACTTGAACAAAAAATAGGCCCGTAGTCAGCCAAAACTTTTTGGTTGATTGAAAACAAGGAGATGTTTCACACACCATTAAAGAGACCCCTAACTACTTTGTTAGAGCGAGGATTTTTTCCGATTTCGGCCCCTCTCTGTTTAGGAGTCAAAAAATATTAGAATAATATTAAATGGAGACAAATTTATTTTATGTCACAATAAAATAGATTAGAGCCTAACATAAAATTATGTAAATTAGTGAATTATAGTACACGTAACTTACTTATTTATAATAAAAAGAAAAAAAAAAAAATTCAAAACTTAATGATTTTTGCTTTAATGCATTTAATATGACCATGTAAACAAATATATGGCATCATAAATGTTACATTTCGAGGTAAAATGTAATTATTTAATGGCTTAAAAGCTTTCAAATTATTTGTATTAGGGGTCTATAAGGGGTTGGTAACATCTATACCCGTAGCTTTGGAGTTCCTCAACATAAAATTGTAGAACAAAATTCAAAAAGCAATAATAAACGTCAGTGTTATTTAGGGAAAGGTCCCATCACATGTTGTTAGGTTGGATCAAACGGAGGAAGATAAAGAAATAGTGTTTAGTAAGCCTGTAAATGTTACATATTTTCTTAAAGGGTTTGTCAAACATGTAAATAATTTAACTAATTTATACTTACCATCTAAAACCAGTTATGTGTAGAATGTTATAAAATCATTAGTTGCAAGGGTACAAATATGAGAATTAATCATTAACTAAACTTTAAAACTTATAACATGGACGGGAGACATGTTAATAGCAACTTACACAAGAAATTCTAATGTTAAAGGACAATTTTTTTACGCAGTGCTAATAAGCTGAGTGAAACTTATTTGGCATCCACTGGAGTATTCCATGTATGTTTTTAAAGGCATTTTGGAGATGAAATGCTAAACAAATTATTTATTGAAACTTATAGTTCAGAGATAAGAAATTATCTTTTTTTTAAATCTACCCTCCCAAAAAATCAACTCCTCCCATTCCTCCCTTCCATGACCAAAATCTATCTCATAAGCTCACTTTTCTTCGAAAATTCTCTAAAAGCATAACATAAATGCACATCTTTATGATTTGCCTGAGGCAAAAATAGGCCAAAAAAATAGACAGAAAATTAACATTAAAATACTATCAATGGTATCAATAGAATAAAAAGGGCAACGCAATAAAAATACAAAGGTACAATTTAAATGCTGTACAGTATATTTAAATTTAAAATATTTATAATTTTTTCTTCAATAAAAATATTTTTTAAATAAACTTGAAACCATTTTAAACAACTACTAACATTTTAATCTTTTTATTGTACAACTACAAATATTTTATTCTATTTAAATTTTTTTGTTAAATAATAATGATATATCTATGAAATAAACATAAAATATATTAATGTGCAAATCATAAAAATTGTAAATTATAACAAGTATACAATTTAAAATAAAATTTACTATTATCTTTTACGATACCAAATTGTCCAAGATCCCCCAGGTCTCCAAACAAGAGAATTGATTGACAAAGAAATTTAGTGTGTCTCACAAATTATGAAGGAGCATGACTGACAATTTCACTTTCATGGGAAACATCAAAATATAAATTTAAATTGTTGTATTAAATTTAATTTCATAATGAAAGTGGTTTTCTATTGAAACTTAAAACTTATAAAAACCTTTTTGAACCTAATTAAAATTCTGAAAACTATAGGTTTTAACTATTAAAATTTAATCACTGCTTCAAATGTCATGCGGTTAGTACACTGAAAAAATAATATATATATATATATATATATATACATATACATATACATATACATATACATATACATATACATATACATATATAATATATATATATATATATATATATTATATATATATATATATATATATATATATATATATATATATATATATATATATATAGCAGGGCTAAAATATATCAGGGCTTTGGTTATTTTTTTAAAACAAGCATTTTGTGAAAGGGCTCTTGGACTACTACAAAAAATATACATAAGATAACAGAAAATTACTAAATAATATTACATAAATATTCATGAGATCTAACAATGTCATAACAATTGTAGCAAAATATTAAAGATGATAATTAAAAAAAAAATATGAATATTCTTTGTAAAACAAGAAAACCTGATTAAACATTAGGGATGGTATTCTGAAAATTTACTTAAATGTGATTAAAATTACACCTACGAAATGTAATTCTTACTCAAACTTGAATATTTTTTTAAATTACTCCAAAGTTACTAAAAACAAATAAAACGTAACGATCTCTTTACTTAGAGTATTATCCACAAATTTATAATTTACAATTCTTAAAAAAAAATATAAATAAAAAAAGAATATAAATATAAATTATTACTAAAATTGTACATTCATTTAAAAAATAAAAATATTCTTTAGATTTTTTGGTAGAATTATAATTAATTTTCATTTTACAATAATACAGCTTAATATTTAAGATAACGATGAATTTAAAATGTATTTATAATCTGCTCAAAAGGATCAAGTTAATGTTTTTAAACCACATTGGCAGAGGTATTGAGGAATTTTGGTAATTTAATAATTCTTAAATAAATTATCAGAGTATCCAAGAATTAAAAAAAATACCAAAATGCATTTAAAAATTATAAAAAAGAAAAAATACAGCAGGCAACAAAAATATTAATTGAAAAAGTAAACAAAGACAGCATTTAACTTGTTTATACTTAAATTCTTACTTCTAAATCTTTTACTTTTAGAAGAAATCAAAAAAGGGAAGAAAGTAGGCAAAATTGAAAATAAAATAATAATAACTAAAATAATGAAAATAAAACAATAACTTAAATAATAAAAATTAAAAATAATATACAAAAGTGCTAAAGAAAAGTAAATATAAAGGTAAAAAAATCAAACTAAAATTTCTAAATTTAAATTGATAATATAAAACCGGGTTTACTGAAATCCATATACGTATGTTTTAATTAATTTAACTTAACAAGTAATAATATATACATTTATGTTAGTAATTAAATCTATTTTTTACTATTTACAAAATATCATTTTTAAACTAAACGTTAAAAGAAAAACTAATATAATCCCTACAGATTTATGCATGAAGCCATTTTTTAAATTATTTATAATTTCCGTAAAACTAACACTTTTCTGAATAACAAAAATAAATAAACAAAAACTACAAAAAAATTAAATAAGCATACTGTTATTCAAAAAGAAAAATTGTACACAAGTAAATGCTTAATATTAAAAGGTATATTATTTTATCTATAATAATAAATAAATTTTAATTTAGTATTTACAAAAAAAAAATTAATTAATTTTAACAAAAAAAAAATTAAATACTTAAATGTTATAAAAAATTATTTTTACAATAAAATAATAGAAATTATATAGATATAGATAGCATTAAGAGTTTAATCGTACATTTAAATGTTAAGGATGTACTACACTTGAGATTACAAAAGAATACTCAATTTTTTTTACAAATGTTTCATACTTGCTATAAAAAGGTTCAGTTTTTAAAAAAAATTTAAAATTGTTATGTTACAACTATATATATTTTTTAAATTAACACACAAATATTAATATATCTCGGAGATAGTTTAAGTAACTTAGAGATGATTTTATAACACTGACGATAAAGTATGAAGTTCAATTCTCAGAGACAGTGTAAAAACATAGTAACTTTTAAAGAATCTACTTAAGAGTAGTATATCTCAAAACCCAACAAGGTATATATAAGATATAACAGGTATATCTCAAGGCCTAATAACATTATAATTCTACGTTATAAAGTATTCTTTGTTTAATTTTAACCCTTTAAGAAAGAGAAGATTTATATTTTTAATAATGACTATTTATACATGTAATCCATGAAGATAAGCCTAAAACACAACTAAAAAATTTAATTAAAAAATATAATAATCAGTAAAAAAAAAAATTGTGTATTATTTTGTTTGGAACGAAATATATTCTATATTTAGATAAAATTATGACATTTGGCTCCAGTATTTGGTAACTCCTAGAGTTAGTTACAAGTGAAATTTAGATTATTTTACATTATTTTATACTTGACCACCTTAATATTATTAACAGTTACATTTAAACTATAAAATAGAGAAAATGGTTCAAAATTCTACCCAAGACATTGTCTTTGAAAAAGTACTAATAAAAGGGATAAAAGAGCAATTTTCAATGCAATGACTAAACAATTTAGAATCTTAATTGATACATTGCAAACCAAATGTCTTAACTAAATATAACAAAAAATAAGTAAATTACATACACGTACAATTTTTCAATAATTACAAACCAGACTTTTTACAAGTGTAATAAAACATTTTTTTTTAATTAAAAATATATAAAGAAAAAATATTTTGAGAGAACTTACTGAATAAATGAAAATTACTTTAATTTATTGATGTATTCTTTTTTAGTAGAAAGAAAGAGTCAAGTTCTTACACAGATCAGCATATTATAAAAGGAGTAAATTACTGTACATTTTAAACTTAATAAAAAATTAGAAAAAAGATATGTTACATCCAATAAAAAAAATTATTAAAGATACTATTTGGGCTCCAAAAGTTTATCTCGTAGACCTTTTACTTTGTTTACAAAGAATGATTCTAAAGATTCAGCACACTTATAAAAAGGTGATTCTTTGGGATTATAGTATCGACAGTTGTCAAATATTTTGGTCATATCGCCTATGAACTCTGATAGTTTTTTATAATGACGATCAGTGATTCTCATTTCAATAGTTTGAAGATCCATTGGCTCTTTGATTACTTTGTAGTAGTCAGGGGCTTCATTAGGGTCGACTGGTTCTATAAAAGGCCAAGCACTTTTGTGAGAAGTGATCTGCTTAAAAAGTTTCTTAAGAGATTCAAAATCTCTCGAGCTTAAATTCTTCATATTTACAAAATTAATACCAGAATTTTTCTGACAATTGGGACAAATATATTCATCAATATTGTCAGCTTCTGACTGCAAGATACCAACACATCTTCCATGAAACCAATCTTGACATCGATCACAACAAATGTAAAATTGAGACTCGTCGTAGGGTTTTTTACACAAACAATACAGTTCTTGTGTCTCACGGGCTCTTTTACATTCATTACAGACAAATTCAGTCAGTGTTTTGCTCATTTCCTCAGATATGCCGACACAGTCACCATGGAACCAGTTATTACACATGTCACACCCAACATAAAATTTATTAGGATCATAAGGAGTTCGACACGAGCAGAGGAGTTTTTCCTTTTTAGAAGATCGTGAACTGGAAGAATGTCCTTTTTTAGCACTTGATCTACCCCCTGAGCCTCCAGTAGCACTGTGACTGTGAGTACTACTCTTCCCTCTACTCAGAGGAGTATGAGGTGGTTCCGTCATGCCGGCAGGTTTGGGTTTAATAATTATATCTTCATGCTGTGGTTTAGGTTTTCGAGTAGCCAGCACATCTTTTAGTTCGTTTTGAATAGATGCTTGCAGTTCGTTTTCTAAGAATGCTCTTTTCTTTAAAATGTCATTTTTCAAAGTTTCTTTATGCTTATAAAGGAAAACAAGTAATTTACACTGCAACTGCTGCTTCTTCTTGTCTTCCTGAGTCTTAGATTTGCCTTTGTTGATAGCTATATTCTTCTCAACAACTGGAGAGGATCTTTGCACTTTCTTTTTGGGAGGTGGGGAAGACAAGGGATGTTCAGCTTTTTTCTTCAGGTGTGAAGGAGGAAGGTGTTGGGATAAAGACGCAAGTTGAGAGGCTGCGGCCAGCACTGCCTCTTTTTCTTTCATCTTCATCCACTTTTGTAGCTTTTTCTTCTTGATAGCGCTGCAACTTCATCAATTTCTGCTCAACTTCCGGACTGAGATTATCTTGCTTTAAAGCTGATTTAATGGTTTGCTGAATGTAATCAGGAGTCAAAACGAATTCATTTTGTTCTTCTTTTTTAGGAGTAGCAGGAGGAGGGGGTGTGACTGGTCGAACTATAGGAGGCTGTTCCACAACAGGAGATGTGATTGTAGAGTGTGTAAGGGTTGAAGATACTTGGGGTGTGGTAGGTGCACTTTGAACTGCTTCTTGTCTAACAGAAGTAGGTGTAGGATTGGGTTGAACAGCAAGATAAATTTTAGTTGGACCAAGTACACCTTGATTTCCTCCTTCGGCCTGAGCTTTTAGAAGTTGCTGTTTAACTTGTTGCTGTATAACGGCTAATTGTTGTTGGGTAAAATTAGTACCACTCAATCCTTGTAACACAATCCTTGGGCCTTGAGGGGTCTGAATAACTTGAGCAGTTATGCATTTAATAATTGTTCCAGGAGGTTGACCTTCAAGAAGAACAGCTTCCTGCTCCGGTGTAAGATTTGATTTATTTTGTTGTGGCGATAGATTGGTTTGCTGACCCTCCGAATTTACATTAGCCTCTCCTTCAGAACTTGGTTGTTGAGGAGTAAGTGGAGGAGGTTGTTTTGAAGGAGAAGGCGGAGCAGGTCTGATAACTGGAGTTTTAACAGATGTTATGTTTTGTTGTACTATTGAAGGAGATGAAGCTGATCTAATTAACACTTGTTGACCATTAAGAGTTGCAAGTGTAGCTTTCCCATTAGCAAGCTGCTGTACTAGAGATGGATTATTCATTACTAACTGTTGCCCAGTAGCTCTGCCGAGTAGCTGACCACTGGTTGTTTTTAATACTTGAGAACCAGCTGTAGTATTAACAAGAAGCTGTGATGTTAACACATGATTACCAGACACCACCACAGAGGGTGTCCCAGGAGTACCTCCAACTTTTTGAACAACTGGAGATGTGAGTTGTTTGAGAATGACCTGTGGTTTACCAGGGGTTCCTTTGGCATTACCCTGAGTTTTAATAATAAACTGTGGTTTTGTCTGTGAGGGAGTGGTAGGTGATGGCGTTGCACTATTCACTGTATTATTAAGATTAGAAGAATTGATGACATGTAGCCTTCCATCAGCTAACTGCACTAACTGCTGACCAGGTAGGAGTCCCTTTACTTGGATTTTACCATCGGGTCCTTTAGATATTTGCACACGTTGCGGTATCTGTGAAGTAGTAGGTGTTGTTGGCTGAACATTGATTTTTTGTTGAAGGTTAACCTGTTGAGGCTGAAGAGGGGAAGCTTTAGATAAAATATTACCTGGAGTAGTCACAACACGAGCAGTTCCATCAGCACTTTTAGTCATAATAATCCTTCGTGTGCCTAAAGTTTTATTAGCGGTGGTCGGCGTTGAAAGAAGAGTAGTCAAAGCACTCTTTGTTCCTGCTGGACTAGGTAAAGCCATTTTAGTTACCACTTTGTAAGGCTCGCCTCCAGTAGAAGAAGGAAACAGTTTAATGACATGTTGTTGAGCACTTTTATTAACTTCTTGTTGATTCTGAAGTTGACCTTTTCTCTGTTGATGAGCTGCACGCTGAGCTTTGAGCTGAGCTTCCATTTTTTCTTTAATTTCTTCCATGTTTGCTTTATTTTCTTGCATTTTTTGTAAAGCACCGGTAGAAGATCTAGTACGTGTTAGAGCTTGCTGTACATTGGCTCTTTCCATTCTTTCTCCATAAGCTTTTATTTCCCACAATTCTAATTTTATCTCATCAATCCAATCTTCGGAAACTTGAGGCTCAGTATTTTGTGGCACATCTTCTTTCTTTCTTTTTCTCAACCCAGTTCGAGTAGGCTGAACTTCTCGTACTGTTTTAGGCAAATCGATAGGAATTATAACTTTTCTTTGAAGATATTCAGTTCTTTCTAAAAATACTCCCACAGTACGATGTTTAAGAATTTCAGTGGTAATAATCTCAGTTTCTGAAGTAATTTGATGTTTTCCATCAAGACTCTGAGGTTTAGCTTGCATATCATCCCATCTAAGAGAAGCCCACAAAATCCTCAGCTGAATACCAGCAGCTGCTAGTGTTTTAAAACAGCTTGTTCTGTACAACCAACAAGTTTTAAAATTAGGCCTAGAACAAGGATATTGCCAGCATTGAGGATTGGGCTTTGAATGCTGATTGAATCCGCTCGGGTATATTCTACCAGCTAACCTAGACATTCTACTCAATTCATGTTGAGCTAAAATTAAAATACTTTTCTTTTTGCCAGACCTCGTGATAAAAGTAGGCCCCCTAGGATATTTAATTGGTACTCTCTTTCTTCTTCTATCACCTTGGACACCACCATTAACAACTTTTCTTAAATATACTTTTCCAATAGTAGAAGGCGATGAATACATTCTTGTAGGGTCAGGCGATATAGGTCTTGAAGGAGTTGGGAGAGCGGGTTTAATGGTCTTAGGAGTTTCAGACGTCTCATTTTTCGTTTTACTTACATTTGAGTCGGAAGCAAGATTTGAACTAGCTTCTTGAGAAGATGATGGATTCTCATCTTTAGATTTTTCTTGAGTTGTTCCTATTTCTACCTCATGACATACTTCAATATATTCTTCAACCTCTCCTTCAACTTTGGGCTCTTCTTTCACCGTACCAGTTGGAGTGTCTCCTGGAGTCTCTTCAGTTTTAATGACAACTTCATTAACCGCTTCTAGCTTTGTTACGTCAATATCTTCACTTTCCTCTTGCTTTATTTCTACTTTTTCTTCTTTTACTTCATTGTTCAAAAAAGAATGATCGTCCAAAGGTGAAGGTCCAGTTTCAGAACTAGGCTCTTCCTTGATTTCATCTTTTATTTGGCTCGAATCAGGAGTAGTAGCAGGTGGTTTGGAAGGAGACAGTGATGCTTGAGATAATATTGATGGTTGTCGAAACAACTTATCAGTAACTCTTCCTTCTAAAACTGCTCTTAAAGTTTCACTTCCAGGAGAGAACTTGACTTCTTTAGATGGTGTATCCGATGAATTCTCAGATTTAGCAGAAGACCCTATTGTGGATTGGTTAGACGGAGACTGAAGTTGACTGGCAGTAGCATTGTTTCTAGCAACATTCGCTCTCCTCAAGAGCATTAATAATTCTTTCCTTAAACCTGCTCTTTGCAAACAGACAGGTGAGTAGCAATTACCCTGGTCACATTCAGTTCCATAACAACGATACATTTTAGCCTCTTTATTTAACATAGCATATTGAGTTTTTACTACAGCTACTTTTCTACCAATAACAGTCAACAAATTTCTCACATCCCTATCCAGAACAGTACCAGGTTTAGTAGCAGCACCACCAGTCTGAGACAACTGCTTTTCTTCCATAGTCTTTAATGCTATCCTTCTGGACAAAAAATCATCTAATTTAGATTTCTTGGCTACTTTGGGGTAATGAAGTCTACCAGGAGTTACAAGAGCTTTAGATATATTGATTTCCTCAAATTTAGAAATAGGTGGCAAAACAGTAATATTATTTAAATCCATACCACCTATTCTAGTAACTGTTTCTTTGCCTTCTTGTTTGTTCATCTCTTTTTCCATTAATATTTTATAAGTGGCAGGATCAACAGAAATAATTTTTAATCCTTTTTCATCTCGAATTTGAACCATGTACTTATAAGCACCAGCTCGAAGGCCAACTGTCATACAATCTAAGACTTTATAAACTCTTGTGTAAGATAGCCACTGCCAACCCCATTGACCATGAACTCTATATTCTTCTCCTTTTTGTTTCCATACTTGATGCTTTAAACCTAATGTATACTTAACAAAATTAAATGATAATCTATTTCTCTTCCTCTTCCTCCTTATCTTTCTTTTCTCTTTTCTCAATTTTCTTTCTTTCTTCCCTTTCAGCTGCTGTAGATCGAACTAACTTAATATGGCCAAGCTGCTCAGTCCACACTGAGGCATAAACGGGAGATTTAATACAAGCTTGGAGAACAATAACAGCCCTAGCAAAATCTTTGGCAGTATGGCAAGTAGCAACAGCATTGACCCAAGCTTTTCTAACTTGACCCCAGTTAACATGCATTAAAGTAGATGGAATTGAGTTTTCAAGTTGAAGCATGGTTTGACGTAAAGTTGACAGTACTTGAACTTTAGAACCATGAACAGGGCCTGCCCATTTGAATTCAGATAAAGGAGTTAAACTAAATTTATGGGACAAAAATCTTTTCTTATCACGCTCTTCATTTTTTTGAGCTTTGCTTAAAGCATGAGGATTCGTATTATAATGATTAGAATAAGTTTTAAACCCATTCTCCATGCCTAGTTTAAATAAATGAGTACCTGATGCTATTTGATGGGCTTTGAGTCTAGTAAGACGGCTGTGATCACCAAAATCTAGATGTTTATCACCTTTCTTATCAGAACCATATCCTCTAGGAGTTAGAGAACCAGTTTTAGATCGAGTCAAAACTTTTCCCTTGATAACTGAGTTATCATTTTTGTCCGCTTCAGAATCTTCATCTTGCTCACTATTTTTTTCAGACGAGTCAGAATTTCCCAGAGCATTCATATCAGATGAATCAACAATTTCTTCATTAATATGATCCATGTGACTGTCGAGCTCTGGTCCATCAATTTTACCTTCAGCTAGAGCTTTAGCCCTTTCTTCTTTCTCTTTTTTTCTTTTCAAAATGTTAGCGGCAGAAACTTCTAAGAAAGATTTGCGATTCCCACGAGCAAGGTTTGTTAACTTTTCAGTAATAGACATTTGTCTAATAACCTCCTCTTTGAAATCACCCATTTCTCGGCAAAGCGCAGATTCGTACTCTTTACTATCTAAGGTTTCTAAAAGTTCTTCAAACTGCACCTGGTTCGAGTAATACCAAGCTTCACCCTCTTCACTTTCAACAAAAATTCGTCTTGCTAGGAAATAATATTTTCTTCCGTGTCTATCAAAACCCAAGTGTTCTTGTCGACAAAGCATACCTGATTTTTCAACATCAGGTACACAGTCAGTTACACCATTAACTCTTTGTGTCCGGCATATGTTACACTGCCATGAATCTCTTGGTAACTGGTTAAGGGGAGGCTCAGCACACTCCATATGATAAACTGCAGGACAAGTTTCACAACATATCAGATCCCCCACCCTATGGCAAACCCTACAATGATCATCATACAAAAAATTACCCTCATGGATTAGATCTTCTCTAACCGGAAAAGTAATAAGAAACTGATCTGTTAAAAACTGTAAAACCTTAAGTCTATTATCTACATCAGTAAAAGGATATTCACAACTATTAAGAATTTCTAAAACAGAACTATCAAAGTTTTTGTCACATTCAATATAAGATTTAAGAACTTCAGGCCATGTGACGGCATCAATAAAAAATAATGAAACATTAATACTATCCTTTTGATCCTGAGGGCCGAAATGCGTCAGCTGCATTTCTTCTTCTCTTAAAATAGCTTTTAGCAGCATAATATGAATTTCAGCTAACAAATAAGTTTGATCTTCATACATCATAACAGCACAGAAATCTTCAAACCTGAATGGAGTGAGTCTAACGAGAGTTTGAAATGCCTAAGAATTCATAAATAGATAGAGCCTGCATAATATGATATTTTGGTATAAGCAGGTCATCTGATGATTCAGGTAATTCTAATTTAGGAATATCAACATCTTGAAGCCAGATAGGCACTGGGCTAGGATTACGAACACCGCTAAAAGATTTTCGAGTTGCTCCACTAGCACTGCTATAAAAACTTGAGAGGGAAAAATCACTATCACTAAGTTCATCTTTAGGAGTATCACTAAGACTATCACTCATTATCTCATCTTCATGATCACTTTTACCACTCGAATCTTCACCAAAATCACTGCCGTAATGATAATCGGATTCTTTGTAATCAGTTCTATCAGGATCATATCCTCTTTGTATGAAGTCTACCTCTATGATCCTCTGGAGCTACGGCCACCTTTCCTCTAGAACGATAACTTCTTCTACTACTATTCTCACTTCCTATAGGTGAAGAGGCTCTAGATACTGAGGGAGTGCTAGCTTGAGAATTAGGAGTCTCAGAACCTTTAGAATCACAGTTCTGATTCATCAAGTGTTTAGGCTTTTTCATTAAATGATACGAAATTTTCGAGGTCTCTCCATTACTACAGATTTAGGGGGTCTACCCCTTCGTTTTGTGCCTCTAGTAGATCTATACATCTTATTTAATAAATTTTGAGACTCAGTTAAAAAAATAAAACTTTAAAAAGCAGAAAAAGCTCTTAGTACGTCTTGAGTTATTTCATCAAGAAGATTTCGTATTCTCTACGAAATTTTGCGCCATTTCAGACTTATTATCACACTTAGACACTGCCGGGTAAAAGATTTCAAACAAATAAAATAATATTTGTTTTGAATTCAAGCCATATCCGTTGAATGGTTTAAATAAGCTGGTCGTCGTAAAATAGCACATACGGACCTCTACGGCTTCGGAGGTCAAATCCGTATTCCACGATATCGGCCGTGAGTCACAAAACATAATTCATGAAAATTACTTTTTAAATATATTTTACTTACTCTAGGAGGGGAAAAACGTTGAAAAAACTCGGGGTTTGTAAACAATCGCGAACACAGATAACTTGTAGGTTAGTGAACGTACGTAGTTCATTCACATGGGTTATCCCAAAAGCGTTCTTTTTAGGTTAGAGTGAAAAAAATTTAAAATCATTCACGAAGAAAGAATTTGGTAAAAACGATTAGGATTAAATTGTTAAGGTTAAGTATAATTATGAATATTTAAGTTCACAAGATAGGGAAAATAACTAATTGAAAATAAAATAAGTTATGGCGTGTACAGATTAGTCATACATATGTAACCCGCAGATACACGGTTTTTGTATTGCGCGCTTCTATTTTTTTTGGTTATGGAGGGAAAAATAAAAGTTATAAAATCAAACAAGCAAATTAATTATTTTATATTAAACTAAAATGGTCAATAAATTTTAATTAAATGGTAATACAATAATAAAAAATTAAAAAATTGTCAAAACAGACAAAAGCTTAAAGACGTTCAAAAAACAATCAAATAAAGACAAATAAAAGCAGGTGTTATAACGAAATAATATTTAACCACAATTTTTAGGCACTTTACAATATTTATAAACATATTTTCTACTTTTAAGCAGATATTTTAAAATAAGAAAGTTATGTGTATCAGGTATATAAGTAGAGAAAGAAAACGGACACAGATCTAACGAACATGATTTAGGTTACCAACAAAACATTTATAATAATCAAAGGTATTGATTTTGTGGATAAAAAATATAAAAATTAAGAATTCAGACAATTGACTTTATGTAAAATCATTTAAACTAAAATCACTTCATTCACCCTTGAGGCGTGGTGGGATAATCGGTACTCAAAAAAATATTCAATTTAACCTTATTCTATGTTTATAAATAACAAGCAAGGTTTTACTCCCTAAACAATAATAATTCTAAATTTGTAGCCCAAAAAACAAAATTTTGACTTTAAATCCAATGGAAATAAACTCCACTTGGCTATAAAGTGCGCATATGGAAAATAGTGGGGCGATAGAAATATGTCTAAAGTATTTATTTATATGTCAACTTAAGCTGCCTTAAGTTTAACACCTGGTTAAATTGACTGGGAGACATTAGTTAAAATTAACTCAAGGCTCTAAAGTTACACACAAATCTCACACAAATGCAGCAAATTGCTTCCACAATTTTTTTCAAATATGGTGCACATATTATTCAGACCCCTCTGATTATTTATGTAATGTAAGTTTTTTAACCAAAGTATATTAGGTTTCTAAACATTGAATTTAAAAATTAGAAAATTTAAGAAACTGATAGTATCAATAATGCATTTTAAAAATTTTAAGCAAGTCAAAAAATTAGCAAAGGCTATATCTAAAATAAAAACAATTCAAATTTTAATTGTCAAGAGAGATACTTGAGGGATTCCGGTAGTAGGTTCTAAGCTAGACAAAAATAGACCCCACCCTTCAACGATATTTTTCAGTTCAGGGTATGTAACACCTTAAAGGTCTAGAGACAGCAGATATGAAATAACATTGAAAACAGGGACATTTGAAGAACAATCACAAAATATACAAGGTTTGTACAATTAGTGCCCACAAGGGGAGTATGGTAAAAAGAGCATCATAAATTTATTGGGAGTTTTTTTCAAAAGAAGGAGTTTGGAGAATATATAAGATAGAATGATTTAGTACTGTAGATCCTAGAGGAGGTGGGGGAATACTCTTGTGCATGGATAACCATTACTAAATTGTCTTTATTCATGTTTTAAATACCTTGCCCACGTATCAAGGTTGATAACAAAGTTTAACTTCAAATTTTAAGTTATATCCATAGTTTTATTTAACCCTGTAACAAACATGTGGGGTTTGACACAACCCAAGCAATATTTATTTACCATATTTTTTCAGATTCAGATAAAGATGTCAACGACAAGTATGCACATCATTTGCATATTTTATATTAATATGTATATGTATAGTGTCACATGTATCAAGATAGTTTTTTTTTTTTTTAAATAATCAAATAAATTACACAAAAATTATTTGTTACAATATTTGTAAAAAATAATTTATAACAATAATTTCTGTGAATTGTAAATTGCATTGTAATTTTTGATCAAGACGTTGATCAATGACGATTGTCATTTTTGTAAATTGTAAAATTATAATTTATCGAATGTCCTGTCCTCACTGTTGACAACTGAATAAATTTCAGAACCCCTAGACCAGGAAAAGAGTCAAAAATTAGAATAAAAGAGAAACAAAGGTGTTTTCCAACATGTTTGTTGGCCATACCATAAGAATCAGTTAAACTATGATGGCACTTAGTTAGATTTTAAGATAAATTAATTGAGATTATTTACTACATTTTCTTGTGTTAATTTGTAAAAAAACAAGAAATATTTAAAATATTAAGATAAATTATTAGTTCCAATCTGAATATTACTGTATCAAAGCTTGTCAAGGGTCTCTTGCTTTTTAAGTTCTGTACTCTACAGTAACACTCTGCATGTCACTGAGTATCACAAAATACACATGACAATTGCAGAATTAGGTTGATATTTATAATTGAAGAAATTAAATTAGTGCAATAAAAAACTTTTTTTTCTCAATTTTTAAATAGATATGAGGAGGAAATAACTCATATATGATACAGTCAAAAGTTAAAAAAATAATTTTCCCACAAAAACACCCCCCCCCGTTCTACTCCGCTAATACCCTAACACAATTTATAATAAATTTTTTTAATTGGATCAGCTTAGTAAAAAATACAGGCCTACAGCTTGTAGCTGCTGCATTGCAAAGGCCCCTCGGCTTCCTGGCCTGGAGGCCTCCCCATGGCCCCTTTGTTGTTTTATCATTATTATTAGTTACTTGACATTTTCTAAGTTCTTTATGGCATAGTTAATCATTGCGGACACTTAGTAAGAGAATACATCTCAGTATGTATCCAAATTTTTTTCTAAATATTTATTTTTGTAAAGAGACTTTAATTAGGAATCTTTAATCAACTCAAATAAAGTGTTTTCATCAATTGACGATAACTATTTTTAATTATTTAACCTTTTAATGCCAAAAAGGTAAGCTCTGTTATGTGACTCCACATTTGTCTTCAAATTAAAACATATTATTTTCTCTACTTGATTCAAATAGAATCCATTATAAACCAAGTATAACATAAAATAGGAAAACTTACCTAGAGATTTATTTTGAAGCAAATTTCCTTTCTTTATTAAGACAATACAATAAACATACAGGTGGTTGGGAAGTCAAAGCATTTTCTAATAAACTTACCTTACAAAATGACTAGATTTGAGTAAATAACATTTAGAATAGATGGAATTAAAAATATACTAAGCCACAAAAATACTCTGCCAGGCATGGCACAAAGTTTCTATGCTTAATTTACATTTTACATGCCTTACGAAAATTTTAATTAACATTACAAAAGTAATTAAATATTAATAATTATAGTGAAAGGTGATAGCATATTCTTAAAATATGTCAAGAAATGTTATGCACAAGATATTTTATAAAATTTCATCACAAAGAGACTCTTAAAATACATGTAACATTACATGGATGAGTTCAACTTGTCATCTAAGCGCTAGATAAAAAATTTAACAGTTTAACCAAAAACGTTTTATTAAGTATCTATGTACATGTTTTTGTTGTTTAAAATGTATTAAACTTTGTCAAAGACTTCTTAATATATTTGTACATTAAAAATAATTATAATTTAAATATATTAACAGAAAACTGGTTTAGGATGTTTTAAATACAAATACACCAATGGCATATTCTTTAATTAAGCCCTTTCAGAAAAATATAACATTCACAGACTCACCAAACACTATTTTTTACATGTCTACAATATTGATCCACTTTCTTCAGGTTTTGAATGTATTAGATCAAAGGTCTCCAAACAGGGGTACGCGAGACCCTTATAGGGGTACACCAAAAATCTGGTAAAATATATTAATAAAAATAAAAATGAAATAATAAAATATAAAAAAAATATTGGAAAAAATGTGTATAAGGATTAAAGAAGGTGGATAAGATTAAATCAAAGCTGCCAAATTACAGGATGTAATATAACTAAATATGAACATTCCTTTTTTTACCACATTTTGTAACAAAGTGTGTAAATATTAACAAAATCTTATTACCAAACATATCTAACTCAATTTTTATAACTGATATTTTAATTTGATATAAATTTTGTCTTTGTTTTATGCTGTTTAAACGTGATTATTTCCCTCCATAGTGTTTTATAATATCTTATTCGCTGTATTGTTTTTTGTGGGCAAACGTTTAAGTTTATATTTAGTTTAGTTTTAAGAACAGATATTATTGATATATTTGAGTGTTAAATCGTTTTCCATAAATATCAACAAATATTTTTAAAAAATCCTAACAATAGGGCGAGAGTGAAACCACCGAGTCTTCAAACTAACCAAGATAATTATTTAGAATGATTTTTCTATTAGTTATTACCTATTTTTTATTTATAGTAAAAATGCTTTCTAAACATACTAAATAATGTAAGAGTACTCATAAATTGAAATATTTAAATTAGAGCAAAGAAGGGGGGGGGGCAAATGTTTTGGTCTACTTTAAGGGGTACTCAAACAAAAAAGTTTAGAGACCCCTGTATTAAATTGAGGCATGTATGGAACCTTCTACTAAACACTGACATTCCCTTAATATTTTTTATTACAATCTAACGGCCTTCCAAAATGCTGGGAACAAAATTTGTACAGACAGACCAACACGCTTACTAATGATGAGAGAAAAGTGGAACAACTTTCAAGTTAAGGAACTTCGGAGCTAAAAATATTAGAAAAATATTTGGCGAAATTCAAGCCATGAAAGAATCTGTTCATAATAAATATAATTCTTTATTGACCTGTTACATTCATTGATTGACATATACTTGTTCACATAAAAGATTATAGCTTATTTATTTAACATTTATAAAGCAGGGAAGCAATACGTTTATATCACTCAAATCAGTGATAAACATAAATAAATTTTTAAAAACTTGACAATATTTTCTTTGTATTAATTTTTACTTTTCCTCAATTAAACTTTTTTTTTAATTTTATTTTTATTATTTCATTTAAACCTAATAGTATTTTTACTACTCTCTCTTTTGTAGTGTTTTTTTAAAAAAAAACTGTCAAGACTAAAAGCTAAAAATTAAGATTTTAGTATTTAATAATTGTATTTTACGTATATATGTTTATACTTCTTTTTTTTTCTTTTTATTTCTTTTTACTGTTTTTTTTACCAGTGCACCTATAGCCTAAAAAGATAAATTTTAAAATGACTTCCCACACACGGGACTTCCCGGTGGGTTTGCCAAATTATTCATTCATTTGTGTATAATATAAATAATAACAATTGTTGGTAAAAAGAACCAATATATTTTTGTAATCTTGTACTATAATTGTATTATTGTATTTTATTGTACTTATACTTTGTTATAATATTGTTAAATTTGGTAAAATAAAGCTTGATTTAAAAAAAAAAAAACTGTAGGAATATAGGAAAATTATTGTGTTTGCAAAAAATCCGAAACCGGAATTATCCGTTTCCTATGGCCTCCTGAGTGGTTTTCTCAAAGTTGTCAGTCTGTATGCGTATGTGTGTCTGTTATCGTAGCTCCTAGTGCTTTATGCTAGAGAGTTGAAACTTTGTGAAAAAATCACTTGTAAAAAACTTGCTGAAAGATGTATAAGAATGAATTTTTAATCCTAAAGAAAGTAAATGCTCAAAAATAATAAAACACATTTTTATTTTTCCTCACCTACTACTGCAGGAATGTAAAGGAAAAGTATTGTGTTCACAATAAAATCCAAAACCTAGGTTTATCATAATTATCTGTAATAGGCATTTTTATTATGTTCTGATTACTTTTCATCATGCTGTCTCTGTGTCAACCAAAACTCCTGCTGTGTTCACACTAGAGAGTTCACCATGATAATTTTTTATCTGAGCCATCATCAAAAAATTTTCATTTCATTAAATACATGAAATTTGACCAGTTAAGTTGAAATTGACACTAATTTACATTTAAATTTAAGTTTGATATTGGTCGCCATTTTTAAAATATAGACCTATGTATTTTCAACCTTTGAAGGTCTATAACTTAAAATTTTCTCAGTGTGTTTACAAC
>JACMZG010000002.1:44635293-44650793 GCA_018340805.1 Microvelia longipes
GGGCCAAGTATGAGCTTTCAAATGCCACCAATGCAGAATTTTAGATACATCCATTTTTGTAGTCAAAGAAATGTCAAAAAATCCAAATTCACCACCCTACTGGGGCAACATTGATGCACCAAATGAGGCAAAAATCTAATTTTTTTTCTTCCTTCTATGGTGCCTACCTGTCAGCAAAATTATAATAAAATTGGTGACATCAATTCCAAAAATGTACTTTTTATGTGTTGATTTGACATTAGTATTAACATAATTTTTATTAGTATAACATGTAAAATGATTGTGTCATTTGTGAATTTCATTTAATTTCGATTAATATGAAGAACAAAACGCACCCTTAATTGGTCAGACATGTAAAAATGATTCAGTTTTCACTATTGTGAAATAGTGAAATTTGTGAAGAGGCTCTTTTTGTTCCTTGCTATACAGAGTTTTCATTGTCTCGGTACCAGACATGCTAAATAGTTAAGCATCAAAATAAAAAATAGTTAAAATCCCTCGGTATCTTATGTACACACATATGATCCAGTTGAAATGAGTTATAAATGATTAATCCATGATTAATCCTCTATGATTAAAAATGGGGGGATAGAATTAAAAATCTAAAAGGGGGAGATGAGTGAAAAAAGATTGAGAACAAAAGATCCAAACAAATATATGCCAATAAACAACAATATAGTATAAACAACTATACAATATAGTATAAACAACAATATATATAAACAACTATAAAACAATAAATATTTAAAATACAACAGCTATGCAAGCAACTAATCACTGATCCAATTATCCCCCTAAGCATAGTTTTCTGATGAAAGGCAGCAAAATGAATAATTTTTGCCATTTTATTTAATACAATTTCTTTTACTCTTTTATCAACTTTAGAAAGCATATCTGTCATAGGTATAAATTTTTGTTTTTTGCTTTTTCAAGACTGTTGATCAGATTTTAATGAAATCTTCAGAGAAAATTAGGAAATATCAGATAACCAATTTATTAATAAGTATAATTACATTAGCTGAATATAAACAAAAGCTTTCTGCTGTTGACTACTCTAAACAGTGGTCCATTTGGAGAAATCTAGTGCCCACATTGTCTCCATGTAAAAAAACCATTGTTTTATAACATAACTTTTTGAAGAATTGTTTATCAAATAATATAACTATAGATGTTAGAAGGATTAGAGATAATACAGATTATGTCAGCTCGATAAGACTTATAAGTGATTATACCGTAATGATTAATTAAATAATAATTAATCATTCTCACCAGTAAATGAATTATTATTGAAAAACAAGAATAAATAAAAGTTTGCTCATAAATTTAAGGTGGAAAATAAATTATGAGACTTCATATGTGTCCTAAAATTAGGGTGATATCCGTCTTCAATGCATTTGTAAATAATTCAGCATACAAAGTTGTTTAAATATTATCACCATGGCAAGTTGTCAATAGATATTATACAGTTAAAAATGTCATTAATATAAGATGTACATTACAAGTTACTATATAGTTTTCTAATTCAACTAAAATACAATGGGAATATTATTAAAATATTGGAAACTGTTTGTATTAAAAAAATACTACAGCACAATCTAATAAAAAAATAGAGTAAATAGGTTCTTAAACTAGCGCTCTTCAAGACTCTAGTGATAAGGCCCCCGACTTAAATCATTGAGTGTTCCTACAACACTCGGAAGTGAAACATTATGTTAATATTGTTTATCTATGATATTTATTGTATTATATGATTTAGGGGGTCCAGCTTCAGGGATTTAGGTGTTCCTTAGCAGCGCCGGTCCCAGGTAGTGGAGAAAACAGTAAGCTAGTCAGTTATAATCGGTTATACACATGTATTTCTGTTGTGACAGAAAAACTTGAGTAAACAATGTTTGCTTGATTATATACTTTATGATAATTTGTTTATTTTATAACTTTTTGTGATCATTTGAATTAAAAAAATTCTTTTAGTTTTGCCTTTTGATAATTTATTTTTAATTCCTTTTAATTTTGCTGATTAAATTTAACTAAGCATGAGTACATGCTTTTACTATATGTGTTACATAAATCCATAAAATAAACTTTTAGATACAGCAGAGCGCTGAGATTTTTGACTCTTTAGTGAGACATTTTCTTCCTTTGGCACGTCTCTTATTAATTGAAAATAACACAGAAAGTGTGCTATACTGTGTTGTTTGTGATGTCCCAATACAGCTCAAAGAGTTAATTTGTGCCAATTTCCAAAAGATCAAGTAAAGATTTGTAAAAAGGCGGGAGGGAGTGCACGTAGTTTCATATTTTACCATTTTTTTAGGGACCAGCCCTAATAGTCTCTCAAATGTAGAAGTTTAATAAGTTCTTTCTCTCATAAGAATTTAATTTTGTACTAAGTTCATTGAAATTGGATCAGCTGCTAGAGCTGTAGCATGTTAACAAGAAATGGGTACAACCATACACACATACAGACACCAATTTTTTGGGATCTGTAGGTAGGCATGCCGAGGTCGTTAAAGAGTCAGACTAACCTATGGCACCACGGAGGTCTTGGGTTCGCATCCCAGGTCACACTCTCAGTTTATATAAGATTATTATTCAAACACTACTGACAATTTAGATTAACGCCAACTTAAGATTATACTAAGGTCGTAGCTGCCAAATTAGGTTTTACCCACAGGGGTTATCCCTGATGAACCGCAAGGCTCTAAACGGGCATTATTATTATTATTATTATCAATATTATAATAATGCCCAAATTAAAAAAATTGAGCCAACTCAAAGCTGACAAAAGATGAAATTCATGACATGATGGTATGCCTTTTTTCACACAGTCTATACATGACTGTGTCAATACATTACTTTAACATAAACTTAACACAAATCAGGCTTATCCCTCCCCCAGGATCCAAAGAAATGTGTGTGCTCCTTACACTTCTTCCACTTTTCCCCAAAATGACTTCAGTGGGAACATAAAAAATCATTATGGAAAAAAAGTTCTATTAAATCTAAACCCACAGAAAAAAAAACGCATTGGATATAAAAAAATTGAATGCTAGAAATTTTCGACGAGGGCTACAGAGTTAATTAATATGAGACCAGACTAAGAGGGACCAAACAGTTGTTATGTAATAATAAACTCTAATTGTTTACACAGTGATCTAATTTAATCATTCTCAAATGCACAATGAGTCAGAGTTATTTTTGAGGCACTGCCTCATCATTATTTTGATGATTAATAAATAATATGCACACTGTGGACCCAATAAGGCATAATATCATCACTTTTAAGTAAGACTTGAGGTAATCAAGAAGTGAATATAAATTAAAACGATTAACCGGAATGAAAACAGAATGTAAACAAAGGTAACAAAACAAGTAAGAAGTTTAGGAAAAATTGAGAAAACATCGAATCCAGAGAGTTTTTCCTTGACAGGTCTATAAATAACAAAGAAAGGATTTAACAGGAAGATTTAAGACTAATTTACATATTTATTTCAGTCACTAATGCATCAGAAATAAACGATTTAAGACACAGACATAAGTACTTCTCTAAACGGTTTAGTTCAATTTAAACCACTGTGAACTCAGAATACATAGCATTTCTTCTAAGATATTTAATAATTTTCAATCAAATAGTAGTATTAGTGTGAAATAAGCAAAACTTACCTGTCCGGATTCTGCAGCTGGAGAATTTTCTACGACATCATAAATTATGGGAGGTAGTCCAAGTCCTAGAAGTGAAAATCCAAGCCCTGAAGTCGGATCTTTCTTGTTTAGAACCACTAATATTTCTTCAGCCATTGTAAAAAAAGAAATAAGACATTGTTACTTAGAAACAAAAATTGATAAATTTGAAAAAAACATTGAAAAGACTAGAGATAGGCATGTGAATGAAGTTGATTTTTGAACTCGTACAAAACTTGAAATAACAAAATAGTTAATTTTTGTCAACACTGATAAAATGATAAGAAATAAAACACTGACATTGGCTAAACTGATTACTGGAGAAGGAAATCGGGCGGGAAACTTATTAAATTTTCATTTGTCTAAGTTTAACAAGGATTCCATCAAACCCTATTAAAATCTTTTATTAAAAACTATTGAATACACCGCGATCCATGAACTTCGATAATAAAGTTTTCAGGTCATGGCGCGCGTTGTTCATCTCAACCGCATGAACCATGAAGTAACCGTGTTTGTACTCACACTTGGAAACTATAGCACGAGATTTGATTGTGAAAAAAACTTACACTTAAAACCTCACAATCGTTAATGCTAGACTCATATTTTGTAAATATATAAATATATTTCAATTCTATGCTTGTTATTTCTATTGAGTGTGTTATTTCTTCTGAATAAACGAAAATGGTCTTGTTCTTCTAAACCTATTTACATAGTTGACTATGGGTTATGAATTTTGAAACATAATGTATGTACTAAAATAGTTAATAATAAATTAATATAATTTATTTAATTAATTAATAATTTAATAACATACAGTTGCAACAGTTTTATAAAGTCATTAGAACGGCGTAGAAGTGCTTTTGAAGCTCTTTACTTAATTAAGCATCTTACTGGCATTTGCACTGCAATGCAGCAGAAAAATGCATTAATTTACTACTTTTAGATCGTAGATTAGGAAAAATATTGCACATCCAAGAAATATCATCAATTCCACCACTAGATAGGTGTATTAAAATCTTAAACACACTTAAATTCCAATTAGATGACGTTGATTCCATAAATTCAATAAACCAGGTTATTAGGGTTTTACCTTGAGTTTTATAGTATCAAGTCTAGTCTAGGGTTACCATATTCTAAATCTGAAAAGTGGGGGAAATCCAAAGAGGAGTCCTCCTCCGGAAAATTTTTAGAAATGGTGATAATGCTCTCTATTTGATATCTAATTTTCTTCATGATTTTGTGATATTTAAATCAAATTAATCAAATAATTTTTTAAAACACCTTAATTCCTAATTTATCAAGATAATTATTAAAATTGGTTGTAGAGCAACCCGCATTTTTTTAATAAAAATGTCTGACGAACGGTGCTAGAGATATGGTTTAATTGAACTGAAACTACATTAAACCACCTAACCACCTTAATTACAAAATTTTCTTTCTTCAACTAATTTATTATAATGAACTTAAAATAATATATTTACATATAAACAAAATGTAAATTTTCTTAAAGGAACTAAAGTATTTATGTATTCTGCTTTCAACCTCTGTCTCAAATGATATACGAGGTCTGTCCCATAAAAACGTATAAAAAAATCATAAACATTTTATTTTACAATTAATCATCAAATAAAATTTTGTCCCCCTCAAAGTACTCCCCACCTGATAAAACGCACTTGGTCCAACGCCGTTTCCATTGTTGAAAACATCCTTCAAAGACCTCTACTTTGAGGCCCTTCAGCTGCCTCGTCGTCGCTCCTTTTAAGTCATCCACGTCCCCCAAATGGCGCCCCCGAAGCAACATTTTACATTCAAGAAACAAAAAAAAAGTCACACGGTGCCAAATCGGGTGAATATGGTGGCTGATCAGTGACTGTGATTGAGTTGCGCGCCAAAAATTCGCCTACAACCAATGACGTGTGCGATGGAGCGTTGTCGTGATAAAGGATCCAAAGTTTTTCGCGAACCAATTCCGGGCGGACTCGAGCAACCCGGGCTTGTAGGTAACTTGTATTTTACACAAATTGAGTTCATACGCCATTCTAACTATCGATCGACAATTTTTGAAGGCAATTGATCAAACAAGATCAACATTTTCGTCAGAAGACGAAGTGGTGGGGCGTCCGGGGTGAGGGTCAACCTTGAAGTCTTCTCGTCCTTCTCTAAACCGCTTTAACCACTTGTGGACCTTTGGTTCCTTTAAGGCATCTTCTCCGTTCACTATCACTAATGCTTCATGAATTTCTCGACCGTTCTTGCCGAGTTTCGCAAGAAATTTGATATTGATACGCTGCTGATCGATAAGAGAGATTTCCATGCCGACGAGTTATTAAGAAAGGGGTCGGACCAACTGACTGTAGATACTGACTGATGACTCATGAAGCGCTGTCCACCTACCTCAGGCTTTCTTGGGTGTTTAGTGGAGGGAAAAGCTCACTGTCTTGTCACTCCAATTCCTGCTTAGGTCAAAATAATTATTTTATACGTATTTATGGGACAGACCTCGTAGTGTATATTTTTCTTCCTTTCACGCTTCTCTACGGCACTGATGATGGCTGTTAAAAGTCGAAAGCCGGCTTTGTAAATATAGTTTTACATTTGTGGAGAGACTGTCGTTTTATTTATTTAGGAACTAAAGTAAATAATAATCTACTAGCCTTCGATCTATTCGATTAATCTACTTCTAGGGTCGAGAAGAAGTAATTAATAATTATATTGCTTTTTAGTACTTATTTTTATACTAGTAATGCGTTGCTTGAGAAACTAACGTCAGAAGATTAACAATGGGCACGCTTCAATCGGTAGATTGATAAAAAAAAATATGTACATATTTTTATTTTTAGTAGAAAATATCTACTCGCTTCGCTCGCTATATGCTTTAAATATATATAATATATATATATATATATATATATATATATATATATATATATATATATATATATATATATATATATATATATATATATATGTATGTATGTATGTATATATATATATATATATATATATATATATATATATATATATATATATATATGCGAAATTTTGTGACGAGGCTTGTTACACGTGAACTACTAAGTATCGTAAATACACAAACAATAAATACACAAAGCTTTTTCTTCTGACAATCTAAAAATTTATTATAAGCATTAGTTCCAATTTTTAACGATTGACGTATGTAACATTGTGTAAATAAATCACGTTTTTTAGACTAATACATTTGCGGAAAGTTTTATAAATATATCGTGATAAAAGACAACAACCATGCGGCCACAAGGAGGCGTGGTGTTCGCCAAGTGGACCCCAGTGCCGTACCTCGTAGCGGAGAGGCGCGGAGTGTCTAAGGCCCGTATTCAAAGACATTTTCCTAACCTTATCCTTGTTCCTTAAGGAGAATGTTAGGAAAATGTCTTTGAATACGGACCTAAGATGCTGAAGTGAAGGCTTATTGTTAATGTTTTAATTACATATTTATAACTGACAAATCGCAGAGATGAGCCAAGAAGCTTATGCGCCTGGGGCTAAAATTTAATTTTGCAACTTTTTAGTACATGTGTTTTGTGCATATATCCATGCAAAAAGTCATTATGCAACATAATGACTAAAACGGTTGGCCAAAGTAATTAATTAATTACTTTGGCTGCCCATTATGTATAATATCTAACAGAAAATGGCTATTGTGATAAATATTTTTAAAAAATTATTTCTTTGACTACAATTAAGTTAGATAAAGTAATTAGAAGAATAAAGGGTTGTCTTCTTCCCCACCAAGGCAATAATTGTGAAGTGCAGAAAAAAATGTGTTTTTGCTGCTTTGTTATTAGGGGTGTCAATTAAAATAATATTTATATACATAGACCAAGGATGTTGAATAAAGGGGATGACGCACTAAGTCAAGACGCACTAAGTCAAATTGCCATTCAAGAATTGGGGGTCACAAAGAAAGAATTGGGGTCACAAAGTGACCCCATTGAAAATCAAAACATAGAGAAGAATGCAACACGAAACACACGTCAAAAACCAACTGCACATGCTTGGTACGAACTTCGCATGCTTATGATCCTTTTAACAGCGCAGGTCTTAAAATTTAGAGGCAAATTTAACTCTCAATGGGTTTCCCATTGTGTTGCTTGCGAAGGTTATAAACAAATTGAAAAAAGTTCATACTTTTTAACTGTTTTTTTGTTAATATTGCTTAAAATTAACAACATCAAAGAAAATTAAGAACATTACAACCAAAATTGAATCTTGAAAACTAGCAAAACATTTCACTACGCTAAAAAAAGACAAAATATTAACACATTTAACTTACTCTCTACAAAAAGTAAACGGTAAAGCTACATATAACAGGGGCATTGGTTAAGCTTGCTATTAAGTTTGTTATTGAGTTTGAACACAACATATTTGAAGGATGAGATCATTCTGAGTTGGGATGAGATCATCCTGAGTTGGACAATCTCAGGGTCGAGATAACATCGGCAGATGTTTTTAATTAACATGTTCTTTTAACCTTGAAAGCCTGTAAATGAATGCGTTGTTATGTCAGTGTGAATGAGTGTGAGTGAAACCCGTGACTTTAACATGTCTAAATAGATTATGCTTCTATGAGATAACATCGGCAGATGTTTTTAATTAACATGTTCTTTTAACCTTGAAAGCCTGTAAATGAATGCGTTGTTATGTCAGTGTGAATGAGTGTGAGTGAAACCCGTGAATTTAACATGTCAATTAGATTATGCTTCAATGAGCACACGTGCCGATATGATTGGTCTTCTGGAAGGGGTTACCACCCTTGGCTATTTAAGCTAGCTCTGGAGACCAATCAAGAGATCAGTAGAGAGTCGTCAGAGTAATCAAGAGAGAGTTGTCAAGAAGTGATAGAAGAGTTAATAGAGTAGTAACAATACAGTAATCAGATAGTCATTTAATAGTACAGTTTTAGTAACCAATTAGTATCAGCTTGAAAATCGAGTAAGAGATAAGATGCTCCTCACATTTATCGTCGCAGCGACCTGTAAGTAATTATTTGTCCTAGTAGAGTTTACCGTTTGTATGTGCATAGTAGTATTGAGTAACTTAGGAAACTGACTGATCTTACCTAGACCTGTTAAGCATACCTACTATTATAATTTTTTAATACAATATATATATACAGCTTTTATCAATAAACGTATTAACTCTGAATGCTACTTATGTTTTTCTGATTAACACCCTGATATCTTTCAGACTTAATTAGGCCAGGATTCCTAGTAAAAGGAATCCCCTTTTTCTGTGGGGTTCCGGACTGGCCATCCGGTGTGAGTTCACCCAAAGCCCCACGGTTAAAGTGGCGCAGTCGGTAGGATCTTAAATTGAAATTTTGGGTGGTAAAGTAAATAGAGAGTCTGAATATATCAAACTGGTAATCAGAAAATTTTGACCCGACACTAAGCACGACTAAATACATTACAATACTATTACATATAATAAACAAAATAAATATATTCAGTTAAAACACTGGATAGCCCTTGGTTTAAGAGAGTAGGAAAAAAATTTATAAACATGGAAGAGATTAAAAAGGAGTTAGAAGAAAAACAAGAACAGCTTAATCAAGCAAACCGCCAAATTAAGCAATTAGACGATAAACTTAAGAATGTAATAAAACAAGCGGAAGAATATAAAAAGAAAACTGTACAATTACAAACAGATATCGCTGAAGTTACCGGTGAAGCTAACACTTACAAAAATATTTTAGATCAGTCGACGGCAAACCCGTTTTCCTCACAAAAACCAGACTTTACTTCACATATACTTTTAAAACCGTTTTCGGGCCAAGATGCTAATTATTCAGTTAACGATTTTATGACCCAATTTGAAAGGGTGGCAAAAGCCGGTCGCTGGGGAAAAGAGGAAATTCTGTTAGTAGGTGAAAACAAGCTAACTGGGGCGGCAAAAGCGGCCCTACATGCTAATAAACAAATTTTGACGTCGGAAGACCCCTTGAAATCTTTAAGAGAAATTCTAGAGGGAAGATTTATTGATCGGAAACCCGATTATTATTTAAGGGAGTTAAATAGTGCAAAACAGTCTGCAGAGGAATCGGTCCTAGCCTTTGCGGATAGAATAACTGAATTAGGACAAAGGGCGGTTCCCGGATCACACGAACATACTGCTGACCAAGCTAAATGGACTAGTGACCACAGAGACGCATTAGTCTTAGCAGCCTACCTGAATGGTTTGATTGGCGAACCTGGATTACAGTTACAGTATAATCCACCGATCACCATGAGTGAAGCCAGGCAAAGGGCTGCCACAGTCGAGAGGGTCCACAAGGACAAGGAAGTGGCCCGAGATAAAAATAAGACCCTCGCGCCCTTAAAAGCTACAACTACGGGAGCAGGCTATGGGGATGAGGGGGATAACGGATACCAGGGGCGTGGTTCTAATAACCTGCCTAGCCGGAAATTACCGCATAGTGAGTATGAGAATCGCCCTTCTTATAATTATAATGCGAACCGCGCTAGGGGTCATGCCCAATCGAGCAAACGAACGAACTACGCGAATAATACCCGCACTACATATCCAGGCTCCGACAAGATATGAGCCCTGCCTACTCTAGCAGAACGTTTGGTAATAGGACACCCTCAGGGTCCCCTAACAATAGGGGCGGTCCTAACACTAGTACTAAGGAATCTCCTGGTTTGTACTCAAGAACGTTTACACCAAGGCAGTCCACTGGCGGCAATAACAGTAACAAAAACACCTGTTATAACTGCGGAAGCTATTATCATTACAGTCGAGACTGCAGGGCTGAAAAGTCTGTTTTCTGTGTCGGAAAAAGGGGCACTTTAAAAGAGACTGTCCGATTCGGATAGTAACATTAGATTTACTAGAAGACCTGCCTTCAGTTCAAAAAACGGAATCGAAGGGGGGCGCCGATAAGACAGTATGTGGTTCCCCCACCCCTAAAATAGCATATCAAATGATATGGCTAGATTTAAGTTTAAATGGAACAAAACAAACGTTACTAACTGACACCGGAGCGGCCATAAGTGTGTTGGCTCGCCCGATTCCAGGAATAAGAGTTTATAGAGCTAGAAATATGGCGAGTGGAGTCACTGGGGCCACACTTAAATTGCACGGGAACAAACCTTAAATTTAGAGGTAGGACCTAACCACAAATATAACCCATCGGTTTTATATCGGCAATATACAAGGATGTCAAAGATGGTATAATAGGGTTAGATTTGTTACAGAAATTAGACGCCATAATTTTTGCACGGAAAATGAAAGTTCAAATTTTCGGCAATAAACATCTTAAAGCTAGGAACAAGGGACGACCTAACGAAGGAAATGTACAAGTAAATAAAGCTACAACGTCAAATATTAATATAAGAGGTGGTACTACGAATAGGTTTGAGAAAAATAAGTACAATGGTCGTCGGCCCATAAGTAGGAAAGTTTCTCGTAGTGAAGGAGTGGGTTTAAGAAAATTAGGCCGAGTCGGAGGCGGCCAAAGAAGAGAATAACAAGAAATACAAGTACCGGAGAAAAGGGTAAAAAGGGTAAGTCAATGGCGCAATAGCCAAAATAGAAAATATAACAAGAAACCCTTGAGCGAAGAAAAAGTGAAAGAAAATGTAAATAAAATTAAGGAAAAATGTGCCTCTAATAAACAGGTAGAAAGAGCAAAAGAAGGAAAAGATGAGGATAAGAGACGCAAACCGGGTAGTACAATAAAGAAGCAAACTAGGGCAAATAGTTTAAGTATGAAGGCAGTTGATAGCAAAGTCCAGGGGACTAATAATACATCAACCTTGACCACTAGGCGCGAACCTACAACTTCCTCAATTGACTCTCAGTTAGAAAGTAAGCACGATACGAGAACAGCAACGACAGCTAGGCTTGTCGGTCGGCAAAGTATTCCGCCTTCATCAGAAAGCCTAGTTCAAATTAAATTGCCGTCTTGCAACACAGAATATCTATTCGAACCTAGTTTCGAACAGCAAGCTGGTGTAAAATTCGCCAGATCCCTACATATAAGTAACGAAACGCGAAAAGCCTATGTACGAGTTATCAACTTAAATCAGTACGAGTAAAACTAGATAAGAATATGCAAGTAGGCCACCTAGAGGAAGATGTTGAGGTTTTAGATCGAATGGACCCATATCTTGAACCCCCTTTATCAAACGAGGAATTCGAGGTTCAGATTGGAGAAAAAACTAAACATTTGACGGGCCAACACAGACACTCAGTATTAAGCGTACTAAGGAAATATAAAAACATTTTAGACGGTCGCCTAGACGAGAGAGGTTGTACTTTCCCTATGGAGCACAGAATAGTTACAGAAGATGTCCCGCCAATAAAACAACGCGCGTACAAAGTTCCTTATGCGTTGCGAGGCGAAATGAAAGCTCAAATCGATGAACTTTTGGCCCACAGAGTAATTAGGCCCTCTATGTCTCCATGGCAAAGCCCAGTAATTTTGGTCAAAAAGAAGGCCCTTCCCGGTGAAATAGGACCAACTTATAGATTTGTGACCGATTTTCGGCGCCTAAATTTAGTAAGTAAGCCCTTTAATTACCCCCTCCCCTTAATAAATGAGATTATGGACCAGTTAGGATCCATGAAATACTTTAGTAGTTTGGATTTAAAAAGTGGTTATCACCAAATCAAAATACATCCAGACGATCGCGAAAAAACTGGGTTTACCACGCCGTACGGGAATTTTGAATACGAAAAATTACCTTTTGGGTTAGCTGGAGCACCAGCTAGCTTTATGTCCATAATGGACCAGGTCCTAGCTAGTCTTATTGGAATAGATTGCTTAGTGTACCTGGATGACATAATAATTTATTCGCAAACAATGGCTGAACATTGTCAGAAATTAGACCGAATTTTAAGGCGACTTCAAGAAGTTAATCTAAAAGTAAACTTAAAGAAATCTGACTTTGCCCTCCAACAGATTACTTACTTGGGGCACGTTATTTCCAATGCTGGCATACGACCTGAACCAGGTAAAGTTGAAAAAGTTCAAAACTATCCTATTCCCAAAACAGTTAAGGAAGTGCGAGGATTTTTAGGTTTAGCCGGTTGGTACCGGAAATATATTCCAAAATTTGCCGAAATAGCAAAACCGCTTACCGAGTTAACCAAGAAATATGCTAAATTCAATTGGACCGAGGCAGAAGACAAAGCATTTAATTCTTTAAAAATGACCCTATGCGAAGATCCCATTTTAACACTACCAAATTTCGACAAACCCTTTACTCTAACCACCGACGCCTCCTCATACGGCCTGGGGGCGGTGTTGTCGCAAGTCAATGAGCAGGGTGATCAAATGCCCATAGCTTATGCGTCAAGGCTCATGACGTCAGCAGAATTAAATTACAATGCATTGCACCGTGAACTCTTGGCAATTACCTGGGGAATAAGACATTTTCGATGTTATCTATACGGGCGAAAGTTCACTTTACTCACTGATGCTTCGGCTCTAATTTGGTTAACTAAGCAAGCTGACCCAGCTCCTAGAATAGCACGATGGATAATTTTTCTAATGGAGCATGATTTCGAAATTAAACATGTACCTGGGAGGTCTATAGCACATGCAGACGCCTTGAGTCGGATTAACGCTATAGTCCCGGAGTGGACCAGAGATAAAGTTGCCTTGGCACAATCTCAAGATCCAAGTTTGCAAAAGTTTATTAGCAAGCATTCGGATCAGGTAATCAAAGACCAAGATGGTCTAATGTTTCTGAGAGGGGAGACCCCTAAAGTCCTGGTCCCTCAAGAATTAGTTTCAAAAGTATTGTATAATAACCATGACATAGTCACAGCGGGTCATGGGGGAGTGGAAAGAACCAAATGGTTAATTAGCAAAAACTATTTTTGGCCCACTCTAGACTCATCAGTGAGAGAATATGTCCGTTCATGCAAGTCTTGCAGCCAGAAAAAGAGTCCCCCCGTTATGAAACGTAGGTTAGGGACAAGTACATCGGCTACATTTATAGGCGAATACTTATATATAGACATAGTTGGTCCCCTTCCAGTTACTTCAAGAGGTAATAAATACTACCTATCTGCAATAGACGCATTCTCAAGATATGTAGAATTATGTCCACTAGCGGATTATACTGCGGAAACAGTAGCCAAAGCATGCGTCAGCAATATTTTTGCACGACATGGTGTACCACTGTACCTTGTATCCGATAACGGATCAAATTTCGTAAGCGATTTATTCCAACAGATGTGCAAGCTACTAAAAATAAATAAAATACAAACAACCCCCTACCATCCGCAGTCTAATTTAGTAGAAAGAGTTCACCGAAGTGTGAATGAAATTTTAAGTCACTTCGTAAAGAGTAGTGGGAGAGATTGGGACCAATATTTACCATTAGTGGCCGGGGCTATAAACAGCATACCCCATTCATCCACTAAATATTCACCGAACTATTTAACGTTTGGGAGAGAGATAAGGCCGGTATTTGATTGTGATTTGACCTTCAGGGGAGAAGGTCACGATGGGCAGACAGCACCACTAGATGTAGCAGTCGAAACCCTAAAACAAAGATTGGAGGTTTCCTACGCTATAGCTAAGGAGAATTCCCAGAAATCCCACAAGAAAAACCAGTATTACTTTGATAGAGGAGGAGAACCACAGACCTACGAGGTAGGAGATTTGGTTTACTTTAAACAAATGATAAGACCCAGTGGCGTGTCTAAAAAGTTTTTTAAGCCGTGGAAAGGACCATTTGCAATTGTTCGAAAGATTTCGGATTGTGTATATGAGATTCGGTTAAACTCGGTTCAAACCACAATAACAAATGTTGACCGATTGAAGCCATATTATCCCCGAAAAACGGATAAGGTTAAGCCCCAAAATACCCCCGCGGAAACGGTCCCTGAGGGGGGATATTAAAAACGATGAGGAGGAATTTGAAGATAGCCAGGAGGAAAACGACCTACTTTATTATAACAGTGCCCTACAGGAAGATAACCTCCCGCGTATAACCTTAAAAGACTCTTCTACGGATGAAGCATGCCCCAGTACGTCAAAAACACAGATTTTCCCCGACACCAGCGAAATACAAGACGACTATGAAACCGCTTTGTCATGCGATGAGGAGGACACATTGGAGGAAAGTACGCTTCACGAACCCGATGAAACATGGAACCCGGACGAAACGGTAGCCTCGAACGTACGGTCAAATTATAACTTACGGCCCAGAAGGACGTAAACGAAATTAAAGGGCTGAATCAAAGAGATGATAAATTACTCCCCGTAAATAAATAAATTGTTATTAAGTATAAAATTATAAGATAATTTGAATTAGATAAGATACTTATTGAATAGGACGCTGAAGGTTAGCTCTGGTATAAGAGATAAGATAAAAAAAAAGGAAGCCACCACATTCTATAAAGAACGCGGAGATAAGAAATTATTATTAGGTACTGTTTGTTAGACATAGTGTACAAACATAAATACTAAATATATGGTTGAATGATTTTAAACCTACAGGCGCGATCACATAGGGCCTCCGTCCAAAATGGACCAGGATCTGAGCCCTACAAAAAAAAAAAAAAAAATTTAATTTATTACTTTAAATTAATTTCATTTAGATATTAATTAATATGCTAAATCGCGAGAGAAGTGGGGGTCTTATACACTCTCTTAGTTAGACCCCTCGACGGACATGCGTAGAACCGTCCAACACAGTAGAGGGAGGATATACTCCCCCGCTGGACTATCAAACCCGCTAAAATAACCCAAAAGTATCGCCCGTAAAAAATTATATATGTCTTGAAAGGTGGACAATTTTTTTAACCTCTTCGAATTCCGGGAA
>JACMZG010000002.1:44651996-44814496 GCA_018340805.1 Microvelia longipes
AAAAAGTCGTGTTCAATAGAGCATAATTAATGAGTAGATAACGAACCAGTGTGTAAATAGAACGGGGATACACTAGCCTCTAGCCAAGTGACCTGTGTTCGATTCCCGGCGGGAGAGCCCTTACGAAAACAGTTTTGTAAATAACAATATTATATGCTGACTGTAATATTTTACTATTCGATGGTCAATATTATACTTAGGTATCGCTCCGGTATGAACTCACTTGGTGGGTACTTATAAAATTAATGTAGCGCCTTAAGACATAAGGCGCTTATAGTTTATCATGCACTACCTGTCTCGAAAGAAGGAAATTAAAAAAAAAAAAAAAAAAACGACCACCTGTCCATTACTCACTTGCTAGAAAAGACAGTTTATACGACTAAAGACTATGAGAGACTGGTTACTATTTTTACTGACTTTAACATTAAGACTACAGAGACTTGACAGAGCTTAGCCATAGGTTTGATCAGTTATTGTTTCATGAAATTTTTTTGCATATATCAGGTCGTTATCAGTTGCCACTGATATCCTTTTTACAGACACTATCTTATGTGTCTGACCTGATTTATAGTGCCATACATGCGGAAACCTCCGCTACGAGGCAAATTATTACGCCACCTACGCTTCAAGCTACCTTCAGGGATATAAAGCGCAACATAACCCAGGCAGGACTAGATTTGTTAATGGCCCCAACAACTGATCCTGTCTTGTTCTATCAGTTAGGGCAGACTGGCCTGGTACACGCTGATAACAGGCTATATTTGACGCTAACTGGACCACCGATACAACGAACAATGGTAGCAGCTCTGAACAGGGTGTTTGCATTCCCACCCTATGATACCGGTACGAAAGAGACTCTTACTCTGTTACTAGACTTTGATTATATCCTGGTCACCACGGATCAAACATATTATGCACTAATGGCGCAGGAGAACCTCAGAAAGGAAGCCCACTTCTCCGGTGGTGCGAGATTATATTCAACAGTTTCCGTTGACCAACTCCTTATGCAAGCAAGGATGCTACAACAACAGTCCAAGACCTACCACACTACTTTGTCATGGTCCATCTCGGGTGGCATCACAGTACTGCACGGTATCTTGGCCACTACTTTATGTGTGGACGCGTTGTAGACGGAACCGGCGCGACGTGTCCATCCCCGCCGTACGGGCTGTTCGGAGGACCTTTCCACGCCACAAGGCAACCAACGCGTCATGCCGCTCCATACCTACCATTGACGACCACGTATCCTCCTCCAACCATGGACCAGATATCCCGATACTCATGGGGGATCGATGAGACAGGAAAGACAACCAGAACCTTCTGATTGTATATAATTATACATGTTGCTAAGGGAAACTGTGTATGACTAATTATGTTAAGTGTTTACTTGTATTATTTAGATAGTTTTGTTTATCTAATCGGTTCAAAGGGGTAATAATCTTTTTACCTGTATACTTAGTTAAACTATTATTTTGGGAATAAAATGCTTAATCATTTTTTTTTTTATAATATTTATTGTATATTTATGTTTTGTACTCTTTATGTATCTATATTTTTGTTTATATTCCAAACACTATTGGATCCAAATAACTACTTAATCACTATTTGCTTTATTATTACTTTACATACTTATTTTTAATTTCATTTAAATTCTGTTAACCTATTTATGTGTTATGAACTTTCGGTTATACAATTATGTTTTGTTCTACCTATTTTGTCGCAGATTGTTGTAATCGGGTGATTAGGTTGTCAAATTTTTTATATTAATTTTCTATTATAACATTTTACATGTATTACTATTTCTAGCATTGGTACTATTGTATAGATTTTTTTTTGAATTTTTTTTGCTAGGGAAAAATTGCTTCTAGGATCAGTCAGGATCAGTCTACTCCTCATGTTGCTATACCATACCCCTGGGTTCAGTCGAAATCGGCAAACAGCCAGTTTCCCAATTTCGGCTTAATTTTGTTACCGGGGGATATTATAACAGGGGCATTGGTTAAGCTTGCTATTAAGTTTGTTATTGAGTTTGAACACAACATATTTGAAGGATGAGATCATTCTGAGTTGGGATGAGATCATCCTGAGTTGGGACAAATCTCAGGGTCGAGATAAATCGGCAGATGTTTTAATTAACATGTTCTTTTAACCTTGAAAGCCTGTAAATGAATGCGTTGTTATGTCAGTGTGAATGAGTGTGAGTGAAACCCGTGACTTTAACATGTCTAAATAGATTATGCTTCTATGAGATAACATCGGCAGATGTTTTTAATTAACATGTTCTTTTAACCTTGAAAGCCTGTAAATGACTGCGTTGTTATGTCAGTGTGAATGAGTGTGAGTGAAACCCGTGAATTTAACATGTTCAATTAGATTATGCTTCAATGAGCACACGTGCCGATAGGATTGGTCTTCTGGAAGGGGTTACCACCCTTGGCTATTTAAGCTAGCTCTGGAGACCAATCAAAAGGGTAGCAACCGATCAGTAGAGAGTCGTCAGAGAGTAATCAAGAGAGAGTTGTCAAGAAGTGATATAAGAGTTAATAGAGTAGTAACAATACAGTAATCAGATAGTCATTTAATAGTACAGTTTTAGTAACCAATTAGTATCAGCTTGAAAATCGAGTAAGAGATAAGATGCTCCTCACATTTATCGTCGCAGCGACCTGTAAGTAATTATTTGTCCTATAGTAGAGTTTACCGTTTGTATGTGCATAGTAGTATTGAGTAACTTAGGAAACTGACTGATCTTACCTAGACCTGTTAAGCATACCTACTATTATAGAATTATTTTAATACAACGTATAAATATATATCTCAGCTTACATTTATCAATAAACGTATTAACTCTGAATGCTACTTATGTTTTTCTGATTAACACCCTGATATCTTTCAGACTTAATTAGGCCAGGATTCCTAGTAAAAGGAATCCCCCTTTTTCTGTGGGGTTCCGGACTGGCCATCCGGTGTGAGTTCACCCAAAGCCCCACGGTTAAACTACAATTACTCTCACTAAAGTGGCTACCTAGAGTCCAAAATGTAAAATATAAGCACAAATGACTTGACAAGCAACAAATGTAACAATCACGAAAGCACTGAAGAAAGTTGAGAAGCAAACTCGACAACCAAGAATTGTATAACAACTTAGCTACATAACCTGCGTTTGGCGCCTTTTTTAATAATAACCTAAGGGAAGGTAAGTTTGCTCTTATTTCTCTATCTCATACAACTTCCATGGGGTCAGAAATGTTCCTTAATGCGTCATCCCCTTTATTCAACATCCTTGACATACCATAGACATACCAAGAGGGATCCTATTGGTTGAATTTTGAAACATCGAAAAAGTAACCTGACTGTATTTTTTTAATCAAAATAATTAAATAAATAGAACAAAAATACAGTAACTTACATAGTAGACCGTTTCAAATACAAATCAAAACACTAACAATGTGCGGGAAGCCGAAAACAATTGATTTTTATAACCTTAACTTACTCTAGGAGGAGGTTTTAAAAAGGTTACACAGAACCTCAAAAAGATGTTTCAGGTTCTTTAATGTATTGACATATGCTTATGCCCTCTCTAGTGTATATCTTTATGTTTATATATGGTTATTATGTGTATTTAATTTACCAATAAGATTAGATATTATGCATAACAGACAAAGTGATCAATTAAGCTTTATTTATCACTTTGACCAAATTTGATAGTTATTATGCATTAATCACTATGCAATCACTATGCATTAATCACTATACCACATTAATCACTATGGCTGAGACATAGTCATCAGTTTCATGACCTAACAATAATAATAATAATAATAATAATAATAATAATAATAATAATGATAATGCCTGTTTAGAGCCTTGCGACTCATCAGGGATAAACCCTGCGGTTAAAATTATCTGAACAATAATTTTATATAAACTGAGAGCGAAACCTGGGATGCGAACCCCAGACCTCCGTGGTGTCAAAGGTGTGTAAAGACTAACGCTCTAACGACCTCGGCCACGGGTGGTATGACCTAGCAATGCTATAACTAAATCTGGATAAGTTACTAATTCAATTAAGTAATTTTATCGATATTTTATCAAAGCAAATTTATGATTAATAATGACAAATTTTATGATGTCTTAGATCATATTTTTATAAATAGAACTTTATACTTAACCTACTTACTTACTTAAACATAAGTTTAGTTTTGTATATAGAATAGATATATTTATAAAACTTTGCCTTAGATCATGGCCGAGGGCACCCCCTTACCTTCTAGGGCCACCAGTGACAATCCGTTGATTAATAAAATAACTTGTTTTTGTTACTTTATGCATTAATTTTTAACGGATGCATTATTATTTAGTATAGATTTAAAAATAAATTGCTTTGTGAATACTTACCAGCATATAGTACATTCAGAATCATAAGAATTCATCCTTTCCATTAAAAAACTTAAACTCGACGCTCAACGTTATAAATGTCTTCGAATTAACACCTATAATGATCTTTCTGTATCGAAAATATTAAAATATTAATAATACACTCGGCAGAACAAAAAAATCTTAAAAAATAATGATTTATTAAGAAATCTTTTAAATAAAACCAAGCTGGTGATATATGAATCCTGAATCAGCATAAATTATAACATTTTAAATACTTCAAAACAGTGTTGCCACTTAATTTTATTCTTTTGTTAAAAAAATGATAATTTTATTTAAAAGTGGATTATTTGTAAGTACAAATAATAAAAAGTAATACAATTTAAGTAATGTATAAAAAATATTATACTAAATTTGTTATATTGTATTCTTCAGTATTCGTATATTATTATTTTTCTGTTTTTTCCCCTTATGACAAGACACTCCTATCATTATAGAGATATTTTTACTAGAGGGGCCCTATAGGTTAAATGTTGAAACATCGAAAAAGTAACCTGAGTACCCTCGATTATAAAAACAATCAAATAATCAGTACAAAATTACAAACTTATATAAAAGAATGTTAAAAATACAAATCAAAACACAAACAATGTGCGGGAAGACGAAAAAATGTTATACATATATTATGACCTTATCTCACTATTGAAGGAGGTTTCAATGAGGTTACACAGAGCCCCAGAGAGCCCAAAAAAGATGTTTCAGGCTTCTCAATAAATTTAGATTGGCTATGCCCCCTCTAGTATATATCTCTATGCATATCATGGTATGATCTATACTGACATTTAAATGTTACCGTGGAAAAACACGCTTTAGCAATCTGACTGCCATACTAAGAAGACGATAGCCAAAAACAATTATAGGTTTTTCAAGCTCCTAGTTTTTGAATCAGTGAGAGTACCATTCTACTTTCACTATCATAAAAAAGCAGCATTTAGCGATGTCAGTGCCTGAATAGGTGACCGCTGGGAATAAAATGAATGTATTTACATTAATTTTATTCTTTGCATTGCTCTGTGTATTTTATATTCAATCCAAACAGTATATTTGGTTATTTTTATATTCTGAGGATGAGTGAAGCGAGTCTGAAGTATTGAGGAATCCGATTTGGTGAGGAACTTCTTCCACACAAAGGATTCTCAACGAGGGACATTGGAACTTTCCCGATGTCCCCCGTACCCGATTTTTTTCATTTTTATCGAATATGAAATGTTTTGATAGCATAGGGTTTCTATAGGTAATTTTTGCTGTTTTCATAAGTCTGACAGGCTAAATCTCCATTCTAAATACTACTAATTATTAATTATTAGTTTGTAGTTAGGGCTTTCATAGATAACTCGCCATTTACATAACAACTGTCTAAGAAGCGAAAATACCTTTTATGATCACACCCTATCTACCTCTGATGGTAGATAGGGCGATTTTATTTCTGAAAACCCATGAGGTCATCTACCATTACAAGATATCATCAATAGTCATAACTTTACTTACCTCTTCATTTGCCGGTTTTTTGAGTGATTTTCATTTTAACTTCCAAAAACTATGCTAAATATGCTTTAGTTAACCTATTATTCATCAAGATTTTAGGGTTTGTTCACATTTTATCCCATTAGTGAATTTTTTTGAATAAATTCACTTTTTTCCGATCAATATGAGTTCTCAAAGCCAGGGTACTTGGGTTCGAACCGTGGTAGGGACGATCATTTTTTATTGTAAATATATTATATTATATATATATATATATAAATATATATATATATATATATATATATATATTAATATATATATATATATATATATATTTTTTTTTTTTTTTTTTTTTTTTTGAAAGGCTTTATTATCTCTGATGTATGAGCATTACATGTGAGTGCATTTTATGAATAAGTTAAAAGAAAATTTCCTTTTAGTTTTCACTGATTCCTTGTATAATACTTGTTTTTAGAGGATTTCTTTATCTTGCCGATTTGTTTAATACTCAAAAATATACGTATTCTTTTAGAAATTTATGTCATCAAAAGATATACACTTAAATCTATTAATGAATAATAATGACATATTTCAATACAGAAGTTTCTATTTTTAGGTATCAAACTTGATCTCAGCCAAGGACAAAAAGAATCTCTTATAAATAACTTGGACCAAGTAACCCGAATAACTATTCTTTCAAAATGCATTTAAATATAAAAGTAATAAAATGTAAGTCAATCGTTAGCTAAAATTCTAAACAATTAATAAATAATTCAATAAAAATAATCATGATTCTAATATATATATATCACTTATATTATGGTTTAAGAAGTTTTTTTGTCTTGCCAATCATTGACATCCAAAGCTGTCGTCTTTTTTACCAACTGTTATTTCTAGAGTTTATTTCATCAATACAACCAATTTGATACAAATACAATTGAAACGTTACTTTATAATTTTTAAGCTAATAATTGTTCAATTTATTTTGTTAATTATGACATTTTAATTATTTATTAACTTTGTTAGTTTGTAAATTATTAAATTATTTTACAAAAATATTTTATTTTAATACTGTGCTTACTTTTTCCTCAGAAAAACTTATTTTATCATGCATAACTATTTATTGTTGTGATTATCAAGATGAATTTTACAAACAAATTAAATTTTTTTTAAATTTAAAAGATTAAATTACTAAATGAGCTTCTAAAAACACAATGTACAACTATAGTTTAAATTTAACGGTTTATTTTGTAATAACCTATTTTCATTCTTTTACTATCCAAAAGTAATGTAATAATATATTATTTTGTCTAACACAGTGTTCAGTTTAATTCTATATTACGTATACTTGAATTTTTTAAGTGTTTCACTTTCTTTTCACAATTATTCTTTTAAAATTACCAAATGATAGGCAGCTCTTGATTGTTACCATTAACAACGATCGTTAAATTTAAAATCATTACAAATTAAATGAATAAAAAATTAATTAAAACTAAGAATTGATAAGTAATGTAAATTGTTATATTCTGACACAAGTTTAAGCATAACCAACTTTAAGAAACTTTATATATTACATTTCAAGAAGTAAAGGATGCAAAGGGTCGGGGAATAAAGATAAAAAAAAAAAATTTAAATATTATTTTTTTAATAAAAATAAAAATTTGTAAAGCTTCTTAAACGAAACTTTTGGAATGTTCTTTTAGTTTGTTTTGTATAAAAATAAAATTAACAATGATAAATTTTTTGCTTAAATTAATGATTGAGATCAGAATGAGCATCTCTCTTGTTCGTGTGTTAAGTATAGAGTTCTTTTTTATTTACATTTATACAATAATACTTTACAAAAAATATCTTAATAAATTGCTATTAAATTTGAAATGAGGAACATCATGTTTTAGGTTTAAACCTGGACATATAGAAGTCACAATCAGGACAATAAACAGCAGGTGATGTGACTTGCTTTTTTCTGCAGAGGTTGCAAGATGCAGTTCGAAGAGGAGCTGAAGTGGGAGGAGAGGGTTTGTTAGGGTCCATCTTAGGCATAGGAGGATGTTGATATGGAGAATATTTAATCTGAAAATTAGCTGGATTAGGAGGAGTCACGTATGGGCTGTGTTGAGCATTTTGACCATGTTGGCCATTCTGTTGATACATTTCAGGATTAGGAACCCTTTGATAAATATCAGGTCGAGGCATAGAAGTAGAATCAGGATCTTGCTGATAAACTCCTTGTGGCCGAGCACGTCGAGCTTCTTCAGCTGGCATTTTTTGAGGAACGGACATATAACAAGACCTATTAACAGCTGATGCAGGCATCGGTGGTTGCATGTATGGAGAGTATAGATTTTTAGGGGTATCAGGAGAACTACCATTATAAATGCCATTCGATTGAGTTGAATGCTGGCTGGAATTACTCAAACTACGAGTAATGGAGATATTATGTCCACTTGGAGGACCATTTTGAGGATTAAGTTGAACATAAGGACTTTGTTCTCCATGAGCATGTCCATTAAAATGATGAGGTGAACTAGATATTTGATGGATGGAGTTTCCATTTGTGGCATGCTGCATATTGCCATTCTGAGGGGAATCGCCTGGATGAGATTTATGAGCATAATTCAGAGTCCCTTGAGTGAAATGATTAGGCGAACCCACTCTCTGTCTAAGGGAGTGAGGACTAGGGGACTGAGGACTCGGCATGATTTTAGGTTGATGTATAGGTGAAGAACCAGAAGTAGCAGTTGGCTGTTGACCACTATACTGCCTTTGCATCATTGCTTGTTGCATCATTTGCTGGCTATAGGGCAATGAAACAGGTGGGGATTGGTAACATGATGAAAGAGATCCAGAACTAGGAGGTCGTTGAAGGTAAGTCTGAGGACTTGCTCTATTACTGAAAGGTAAACTAGAGGTGTGCTGATTTTCTGAGGGGTGAATGGCTGGTCCAATACCTAAGTTACTTGAGGGACTATTATTAACCATCGAGGGGGACCCATTTTGAAGAACTTGGCCGTTCTGGACTGAATTATTATGATTTAGAGGAGATGCCATCTGAGGAGAGTTTTGTTTTATGGTGGCCATTTGATGATACACTGGTCCATTAGGATTCTGATTATGTATCTGAGAGTGTAAAGCAGCTAGATTAGCAGTTGTATAAGGATAAGATGATGGTTGCGGTAAAGCATTATTTACATTGTTAGTGTTATGGGGCAGTGGAGGACGGCCATAAGACTGATTAATGTTTCCAGGATTTACTAAATTGAGTTGTTCACTGTTCGGACCTTTCACGTGATTATAAACACCTTCAGAGGGACCCATATGGTTGTTATTATCATTGGGGGCAACATTTGCATTATTTTCAACTATATGAGGGCCACCATTATGAATGGAATTTCTAACATGATAATATGGATTTCTTGGATTAACATTGCTTTCGATACCATTTTGATATGGAGATGGTAAAGGATTCATGTGACTCTCATTCAATGGTAATCCTGTATTAGATGGTGCCATTCCATTAACTGGTGAGTGAGAAACATTAACTGGTGGAGTGTTCATCGGTGATGGTTGGAGTCTCATGGGTTGCCTACCAAGAACTGGAGATGGTTGAGCTCTAAGAGGAACTGCAGCTTTATTGATAGCAGAAATATCATTCATAGATGGCTGCTGAATTTGAGGTTCAGCAACTTTGATTTCATCAGGGCTATTAGTCTTTATTTCTTGGTTACGTTTGCCGCATTGTCCGTAATTCCCAGAATCATTTCTTTTCAATGGAACAACTGATTGAACAGCTATTTCACGCACTTCTTGATTATTGTCTTTGTGTAAGACGGACCTTAAAACTCTTTCCAGAATAGGATTAGGAATATAACTATCTACTTTATCTTCTTCGGCAGTTGCAACAAGAACAACCTGCTCGCAGAAGGATACACTTTTCTTCTTTTGCCTCCTGTTAGGATCATCACAAGATCCATTAGTTAGTCCATTTCTACCATCATAGTTAGTCGTTTTGACAAGGTTGGATTTCAATTCTTTTTTCAAAGGGGCAGGAGTAATAGAGTCAAGATTTTCAGCTTTATTGTTAGCTAATGGGACTTGAACAACATTAGATGGCAATGATCGGTGACAACTTTCATTCGATATTTTTAAAGGTTTATCTATTCCTTTAACGCTTATTTTTTCAAATCGTGACTTCAAATCCTTAACAGATGAAGAAGATTCGTCTAATTGAGAGTCAGCAGATTTATAATTTGTATCACATGATACACCGTCAGCAGGAGTTATTTTATCAACATCATTCATTGTTTTTTCTCTAAATGAAGCTTGTTTAGCCTGCAGCTCTTTTAGCCATAAATCTCCTCCATTTGAATCTTTTGGTTCAACCCTATCTGTAACGTCCCTAGATTTACCAGTAGAACTACTATTGTCAGAAAGTATTTGCAATCTTTTCTTTTGTAACTGCTCCAAAAGAGAACTGGAATTAACTGGTTGTTCTTCAGGAGGAGGGGGTGGAAAATCTTCACTTGCTTGGCGTGAGTGTGACACTGAGCCTAAGGGAGATGGATACGGAGGAAGTTGGAATTCATCATCTTCTTCATTCATTACAGGAGATGAAACTTGATGAACTTGAGCAGTTGTGACAAGTTTAGTGTTGCAATTTTGCTCTAAAAGATAACCACCAACAGCATAGTTAACAACTGTTGCAGTAGGATTATCAGAATAATGATTCATAGGAGGCAACTTTGAGGTTCTTGGCTCCAGTTTTCAGGTTCATACCTTTTAAAATCTTCTCCAGGAAGAGGGAATGGAGGCCTATCAAATTTAGACAATTGTGATGAAGTTCTTAGAGGGGGTGGGGGAGGTACTTTAGTTAGTTGCATTATTTTACTACCATGGAAGCTCTTTCTCATAAGTTTACTTTTCTCTAAATTCGGGTTCCCTGAATACTCCAAATGACCTTCAGATAAATAACCAGACAAGGATGACTGTTTTTCTGTTTTAACTAAACTGGAATCGTCTTTAGATGCACCTTTTGTCATCACTTCATCATCTCTCAAATCAGGAAGAGATCGATTTTTTCTTTTAATTAATCCACCCATCAACAGCTTCCTACGAATTTTGTGCTGCTTTTTCCCCTGTTTAACCTCTTCAGTTTTAGCTTGCTTCTTAGCCTCCTTCGCTAACTGATTAGAAACAACATCCTTTTGGGGTTTATTGCTTCGATCTTCGCTACGGGCTCTTTTCTCTTCTTTTTTACCAGTTTGAGGTTTGGCTCTGCTAAGAGAACGCCCAGGACGATCATACAAAAGATATTCCTCATCCTCAACAACATTTTTCACTTTAGTAGCTCTGGATAAGAGGCCTTTTCTAGTCTTGGGAAGAGTTGCGTAAATTTCAATATTCTTCTCAGAAGACTGAAGTTTCTGATTTACAGACTGAAGTTTAGATTCTGACTGTTTTTCAGCAGGTGGTGGTAAATTAGGCAGGAGCTCCTTACTATTCTGCCTTGAATGGTTACCTTTGTCTTTTGAACTCTGTCTCGAGTGATTACCCCTGTTGCTGGAACTGCTTCCTTCTCTACTATGACGTCCTTCAGCATCTATAACAGCAAAATAAAAGTTTTAAAATTTTGATTTAAGCAATGAAAAAGAGATAAAGAGAAATTAAAAGAATTTGAGGAAATAAAAAGGAAAATACAAAAACAGGCGATGGTAAAAATAACCAAACATTTATTTAGAAGGAGTTTTATAAACCATCTAAGCACTTATTTTATTTACTTTGTAAATAACTATTAAAGTAAACTGAATATTTTAAAAAAACTTACGTCTTGTACCATTGCTGTCCTCAATTTTTTTATATATACTTCTTGCTTGCATGAGGCATGCATTATGTTTCATTCTTGCAGCAGAAGCAGCTCCAGGGTTGCTGTAAGGGGCGTCCATTGCTTGACGAGCTTTTTCAACTGCAGCATTTGCAAAGCTTAAAGCTGTTTGAAGATCATCGGTGGCTTGAGAGTGGTACAATAAAAGATCAGCTTCTTCACACAGCTTTTCACAGTCTGAAAACAAACACAGTTTACTCAATACATGGAATTATGAATTAAATTAAACATACAATACAAGATGAGAGAAAGAATGAAAGAGTCATTCTACTGCACAAGTTCCATCTGAGTTTCAATCACACCTTTCCTCAATTAATTTTATTTTTTTGCTCGCTAATGGATAATTTAATGAACATTTCAACTGATCAAATGTGAGTGAAAAATCCAAAATAGAATATTTCAGTCTTTACTTTATTTTATAATTTTCTTTCTTATAACAGTACACATGTGTGGCCAAAACTAGTGCATTTTCTAAGAAGGTTACATTACAATCTAAAAGTGAATTTACATGAAAACATCAATTCACATAATTTTTAAAACGAAAAGTAATAATTTCTTACCAGCATGTTCTAAAGTCTTAGGAGGTCCTTTGAGGCCGATCCCAATTGGTGAATGATGCCCTTCAGGTATCTTAGCCAACTGTAAAAGTAAAGAAAGGAATACAATAAATTTGCTATAGATTAGAATTGCTTAATAAAAATTTTAGTTAACAAACAGAAAAAGGACTAAAAAAATAGGCTTAAACTCATCTTTTTATCTTTGGATAATTTTAAAACATATAACATACATACAATATAATTATAAATAATACTTCAGGTTTCCACCAAACTTAAGAAAAAAATATGTTTTTAGGGTTAAATGTAAATTAGGGCTTTTTCCAGGTTCTCAAGACACCCTGAATACTTAGATTTATAATATGTATCTTAAAAGCCGAGGTAAAAGTTGAATAATAAGAACATACAAATTTTAATATAAATACAAATAAAAGATGAATTTGAATGAGCACTAGTGGAGTTGTTCATAATGAAAGGAACAAAGAAGAGTCTCTCCACAAAACTGTTGTGTCTATTACGACTCACCGACATCGTCGAGTCGAAAAAGAAGAGAAGGAAAACTGCGAATTCCACAGTTTGACTTATATTTACCTTTAATGTCTTTCTCTTAGCCGTTTATTCTTTTTATTATATCTGGCACAAATGATGGCCTCATGTTAGGTTGAAAGCGCTTTGAATAAATTATTGTTTTGTGGAGAGACTCTTTTTTTACAAATAAAAATTGTACTTTCATGATAAGCAGAGGAGTAAAGAGGTTAAAAAAGAAAAAGTTGCGATTTTTTAAAAAATGGCAAAATTCATAATGGATTTACTCACTTGAAGATTATGCTTCAAAGACTGTTGAAGAGGAAGACTATCAGTGGATGAAAGGGAGTACGAATCATATCCTCCATCACATTGACTTCCACCGGAACTTGATTCACAACCTCCCTTTCCACTGTTACTAGGACTTCTCATCAGAGCACTCGTTCTGTGCTGCATCCTTGATATGATATACTGATAAGGATTTTCCAAGGAGGTACTGGAAGAACTCGATGCAGAATTGCGATCTCCACTCCAATTTCCCGAATCTCTTCTGACAAGATCAGTTCTCCAACCACTTCGGCCAACTTGCACTTCTCCTTGAAATATGCTCAAATTTTGATAGTCTCCAATTCCCAGAGATTTCTAAATATAAAAAAAATACATTAATACAAAAAATATACAGACTACCAAAGAAACAAAGGTATAGGTGTCAATAAAAACATAATTAATTGAGTTTATAAATTTAGGCTTTGAATTGCTATACTAAATAATGCTATACTAAATATTATTTAGTATAGCCCAATTTTATTGACGAAGAAATCAATATCAATACATTACGTGATATAATAAATCCAGCGTCAAAAACACAAATCAGATGTGACAAAAGAACGTATAAAACTAAAGCTTCATAATTTATCTTGCAGAATATTTTTTAATGTAATTTTAAAACATTATTTAAATCAAATGGTGAAACTGTTGTATAAACTGCCATTTAATCTCTTTTTACAAGAATAGACTAACTAAATTTTGGGTTAGAGGAGAATCAATATATTAATATAAATCTGTAATGATTACCTGTGAGTTTTGTTCTGGATTAGGAGTGAGAGCTCTTCGTTGCATTTGAGACGATAAACAGGGCTTTTCAGGGCTAGGAGTCAAAGAACGTCGGGCAGGTCCAGGCATAGGATGATGCTGAACAGGCATAGTATATTTTCCATTCATAGTACCCATATTCATTTGAGTAATCGTTCCGTTCATTCCCGGAGAAGATGGTGTGGGGTTAGCAATAGTTACTTTTGTAGGAGCGGACGATGTATCCACAGGAGTACCGTCAGGAGTAGCAAATAACAAAAGCAAAGGTTGGTATCTTCCACGGAGACACTTTTCAACAACCTGTTCCCACTTAGGCCCGACTTCTCGAACATTAGCATCGTCGAAATAAATCCAAATTCTAAGTTTAGTATGGAAAAAGAATGTGGCGTAGTGTTTTCCATAATAAGTAACAAGAGCTACCAAATCATGGGAAGATGATGATGGAACGGGAGTATGGAATACATGAGATAGCCTGACTGATGTTCGAAGAACGTCTAATAAAGATGTTACTTGTTGTAATGACGGTCGTTCTGAATCCCAAACTATACCAACAGAAACAACTTCAGGTAAGTTTGTAAGAGTACGTCTTATCTGTATCTTAGCACCACACAAACTCTGTAACATATAAGAAAAATCTTACTTAGTACATAATCTATAGAAAACAACAGGGATATTATAAACATTACATCAGATTGAACCAAAATACTCAACAATTTATAAAAAAAGAATAGTCGTGAGAACATGACAATATATTAAAATAATACAAAAATTTGTTGATGCTAACTATCAAATACCCACAGTAAACATCAAATTAATTAAAATACAATCCAACTTATTCCAAATACAAAGACAAAATTAATTTAATTTCGTTTTCGTTCTATTTATTTCTAGAGTAAACGAATACTAGTTTATTAGACCAAAAGCCCAGGGGTGTTTAGATAATAAAAAGTGTAATGGCTGGAACCGGTCTCAATTTTTCGTAAATATCTTCCTGAACAAGGATCTGCAATTCTGACGACTCGTATCGGATGGGTGTCCCAGGCATTACCTTTGACCCCTAAAGTGCGTTCTGCCTGGGACACCCATCCGATACGAGTCGGCAGAATTGCAGATCCTTGTTCAGGAAGGTATTTACGAACAATTGAGACCGGTTCCAGCCATTACACTTTTATTAACAAAACATCCCTGGCTCTTGGTCTATATGTACTATTACTTTTAAAAGTTTTCACTGCACTATCGATTAATACTAATCGTTAGTCCACACTATATCGAGTAATTTCAGGAAGGCAAGAAACAGTTAAAGTAGGAATAGTCAATGGTTAAAGATGGTTAAGATGGATTTTCCTTGGATTAAATAAAAGTTAGTTTTCGTAATTGTTTCTATAAGAGAATTCCTAAATGAACAAATGTTTCATCTCCATTTAGCAACTAAAATTATTCTTAAAACATAAATCATAAGTTAAATTAAAGCTGGTAGCATGATTTAAATGTTTCACGGGTGCATTAAGGAATAAAAATAGCTAATAAACGTTTCTAATCCATTATGTTCTAAAAAAATTCATGTCATTTCATTTTTAAAACATCTTTAATTACTATCTTAATTACCACGAAGTTTTAAAATATTAGAAACTATTTTAAAAATGAAAAATAGTTCGTCATTAGTCTAATAAAGTATAATTGTCCTTTTATAAAGGCTTCAGTTTAAGATAGAGGCATTCCAAGAATTGATATTCTTTGTGGAAATATGAAATGGTTTGGTATCCTGGGAGTTCCGGTCCTCAGGGCATACCTGAGAAATTTCAAAGGACTCTGACTCACCTTAATCTAAAGGTAAGGTACAAACTACTTAAGTAACTTAATGTAGTTTAATGTACAGTAACTTAATGTACATGACCACGTGGTCACATGTACATTCCACTACTTTAACGCGTTAAGTTGTAAACGCGTATATTAGTATATACTCCAAATGACCAAATTAATGCTGATATTAATAGATTTAGACAAATCAACTCAAAACCATAGAATTTCAATAAAATCTCAACTTCACTATTTATTACATTTCTTTACAGTAAGTTTATTAATTGACATATATCGAGCATACTAATTTCAAGATGTATAAAATTAAACTATACAGATGGATTCTTGGACTGGAGATTTATAACCCTGTCAGCCCAAAACATGTCAACGTCAACCCTTCTTCTCTTCTAAAAAAAATTAATCTCAGATATATAATCTCTTTTTACTTTTTATGGTTATTATCGTAAAACGTCGTACATTAAGAATTATATGAAAAATTAGTTGATTAGCTACATATTGATACATTGATCCCAATTGATTGATATTTTTTTCTGAAGAATCGTTGTAAAAGTAAAGAAAGGTGAATCAAACAACTAAAATCTATGACATTAAGTTATCAGTTTCAAGAAAACTACTTCATACTTATCAATAATTTTTAATTGTCCCCAATTATACCGTAGGAATATAGAAAAAGTATAGACATCTTATGAAGTATTGACACTGAATTATCCGTTTTAAATCCTCCTCGAGTTTTCACAAAGTTGTCTTTCTCTCTATGAGTGCTTGTGTACCTTTTATCATCGTATCTCTCAGTTTATTTACGCTAGAGAGATAAAACTTGGGACAAAAACAATCTTTTATGACGCCATTAATTAGCGATTATGATTTTACGAGCTCCATAAACGCGGAAAATTGTTTCGTTTGATTGGCTAACTTGTTGTTTCAATTGATTTGACATTTAACACACATGTAGTCAGTCATATATATGAACAACAAATGGGCTAAGTTTCATCTAACCATCAGTATTAGTTTTTTATGGAATAAATTCAATATTTAATATGTTTTTTAAAAACATTGTTAAAAATGGAATTAATCCTATAAAGTTGAAATTTGGTGCAAGTACATACTTTTATGTAATAAATAAGTATACTAAGTTTCGTTTCAACACGGCATCGAGCGAGGTTAGTGCCTGAATGGGTGACCCCTGAGAATAAAACGAACGCATTTACTGTCTGAGGACAATTGAATTAAGTCCGAGAACATGTTACAGCAAAAATATAGTGATTTTTAGCGAAATTTCGAAGTTGGGGTCATGGAGGGGATAGGGGCTGGGGATGATTTATTTGGAAGGGGACTCACTGATCAAGAATATATATATATATATATAGACACATACACACACACATATATATATATATATTATATATATATATATATATATAATATATATATATATATATATATAGACACATACACACACACATACATAATATATATTATATATATATATATATATATATATATATATATATATATATATATAATATATATATATATATTATATATATATATATATGACAAGTGTAGCAAATTTGATGGGATGGAGAAAAGTTCCGAAGTACCCCGACCCGTAACTGAAATGGAATGAAATCTGAAATCTTTACCTATAACCTTATACCTAAAAGAAACCTTACTTAAAAAAGTAACTTACCAAGACCTTCAATCTACACTCGAAATGACGCATTTAAAAATGTTTACGAGCTTTAATTAAAATAAAAAATAAAGACCAATTTCAATGACAAAGTAAAAGAGCAGATATAATAAATTTAACAAGAGTATAAAAATTAAATTAAATTATAAAAAATTGTACTATTTTTAAATAAACTTTGATTAAACTTAAAATGAGTACACGTAATAGGAGACTTCAATATGAGTCTATACTTTATAAGCATTACTTGAAAAAAAAAAACTTAAAAAAAGTAGGATATAATTTCTGTTTAACGTGTATTTTCCTTCACAAAAGTAATCCTAGATTAATATAAAGGAAAACAATGAATAAATAAATAATTTATTAAGTATTTGTTTTCAAGGATAGATTTGCAAGGAACATCTCGTATATTTAAATGAAGATGAGCATCATTGCCAGTGAAGGGAAATAATCTCACGAGAAACATACGCAACGATATTAGAGAGAGACAATAAAGATCAGTAAGATAAATAAACATGTAACTAACTTAAGAGTTAAGAAATCTTATGCGAGGTCAGATTAAATGAAAAATAGTTAATTGAATATAATACTCATTAGATTTTGTTAGTAATAGTAAAATAAACGCTCAGATATAGTTTAAATGACGCTTTAAAGTTTATTAAGAACAATAAAAAAATAACGAAAAAAATTTTGTAACAATTTTAAATTATAAAAAAATCTTTGATATATGATTAAATATAAAAGAAAAACAATCCTTTAGCTGTTAGGGATTAGAAATAATATTACAAAAAGCGAGATAAGTAATATAGAAGAGATTATTTTAGGGGCGACTGTAAAGTGTCTACTTTACAGCCTCAAATATTTAAGTTAAGAACTATTTTATTACTAAGGCGATAACATATTTTTGCGTCTGCCGCTGTAAAATTTTACTTTACAGCAGCTACGTAAATTGATAAGTAAAGTAAATAAAATAATAGAAAATATTTTTTTTATTTCATTGACTGCCCCCCTCCAAAACAAGAAATAAAGGGGAATAAGTAAACAAATGATTTATTATTGCATCAATAGTATGAGAGAGACGTGATTTGTTTAAGGACAACTTCAGCCAACCATAAGTATGAGAGAAGCACTGCTATGTTTGAGGACAAATTCAGCCAACCAAAAGTATGAGGTAAGCACTGCTATGTGTAAGGACAACTTCAGCCAACCAAAAGTATGAGAGAAGCACTGCTATGTTTAAGGACAACTTCAGCCAACCAAAAGTATGAGAGAAGCACTGCTTAAGACAACTTCAGCCAACCAAAGTATGAGAGAAGCACTGCTATGATTAAGGACAAACTTCAGCCAACAAAGTATGAGGAAGCACTGCTATGTTTAAGGACAACTTCAGCAACCAAAAGTATGAGTAAGCACTGCTATGTGTAAGGACAACTTCAGTCAACCAATAGTATAAGAGATACAGAGCTATCATAATGTACTATATCTCTATGTTTTTATATTGATAACCTTCTGTCTTTACGAAAATAGAAAGAGGAAGGCGGTCAGCGTCTTCTGGGTTATTAATGACCAAATAAATTAATGGAATTTTGAGTACGATATTTACTTCATACGGTTTAAGTAGTTTGATGAAGCCGAATTAAAAATATACATATAGCTAATAATTGAACATAGGTAATAAGCTCATAATTGAAAAAAATCATCCTTGAAACGTTTTCACATAATTTATATTTGTGATGATTTTCTAGGCATGATACAATGCCTACAATAAGCATAATAAATTCGGCCAAGCCTTAAAGATAATTTCTCTACGATTTATGAGCACTTCCTTAAAACATAAGTAGGAAGATAATTATTAAAACAACATGAGAACGACGGCACAGGTTGGTGTGGGAGAAAATCATCCATCCTAGACAATAAGGGAGGTCGTCAGGGCGAAACGGACCGGAAAGAACCCTCAGTCAGGAAATCACCTACCCTTATAGGTAAGCACTTCGATGGCTAGACTTAAAACTTCCTCTTAAACCCATTTATACACCTGTAGCACCGAATGCACCTTGCCGACTTTTAACGCATCTTCAACGAATGAGTCACGGTTTTAAAAAGCTCACACGTTTTTGTCCCCCATTTTTATAATTACCGTTTAACTTCCTTCAAAGTGAGCATTTAAAAAAAGAAAAAAAACGAGAAACATCAAAATATATTACAAACATTTCTCACACAATAATCGATATATGAGAGTTAGTCTTAAATAATACACTTGGCAATGTTTACAAGTAAATTTATCTAAAAATGTTAACTATACTCATAAATGTATCAAAAATGTTAACTAGCCATACATTTATCTAAAATGTTACTAGCTAAAAATGCATAAAATTTAAGTGAAGATGTTTACTAGCCATAAATTTATCTAAAAATGTATACTATACATAAATGTATCTAAAAATATATGTATACTAGTCATAAATGTATAAAAAATGTTTACTGGCCATAAACTTATCTAAAAATGTTTACTAGACATAAATTATAATTTCTTGATCAAAATTTAAAATTAAATGTAATGATGTAAACTTATAATTAATTTAAGTTCAAATTATCCAAGCAGCACTAAAACTCTAAACATGAACTTTAAACTTCAAAGCGAACTTGAACTTTAACAAGAGTAATTACTTTTCATAAAATGAATATAGTCGTTTTTTGTTAAAAAATGAATATAGTATTTTGTTTCTAATGTGGGAGTAATTTTGCTATTTCATTTGTTTGGTTTTATGTGCCACAGGTTCATAAATATAAACTCTAAAAAATCTACATCATAGATATAAATTCTTAAAAAATCTTCATATCATTTTAAAAAAAGTTTCAAATCAAAACTACAATAAAATAAACTCATAATCTATAAAAAATTGAAACAACTGAAGCAGGCCTTTATAATAAACGATGACGAATCATAAAAGAAAACAAATTAAGAGAGTTGTTACGCTGTTATTCCCATAGAATGTTTTATCGATATAACAAAAAATAAGAAAGTAGGAAAAGATATTAGATGCAATGTTTTCATGCTTATTGACACATAAGTCGAACCTATAACAACCAGGACTATTTGTAACCTAAATCCCTTTAACTGATTTCTCTAACCTCCTAGCCTTAAATAATTTTTCAAGGCACAAGGAGCAGCGCTACCTCCCTCCTCCATGAATCAATCTCATTGGCTCATATTTTCTTTAGAAATTCGTTGACACTTTTAACATAGTCTAGAATATTCGCGACTCAAAGTCCGTAGCAGCGCCACCGTCGCTGATAAGAAATTGATAACGAAAGGGTGATCGTTGTTAAAGTCCTTATGGGAGTTTTTTGGTTTTTCTTATTTGTGACGATTATTTCTTTAAATTTTTTATCAAAGTGCTTTAATTTAATTAATTTTAGGGCGTATGAACTCAGTCGAATCACTATTTCGTTGAAAAATAGGGTGTTAATGGGTTGTCACGAGTATTTAAATTAAGTGATAAGATGGTGCAAATGAAAATATTGTGTTTTATTTTAGTTATTGTTAATTAATGTTACTTTTAAATAATTTTAGTTTACACAAACACACAAAATTACCTTTTAATTGCATTAAATTGTTTAAATTAGTTGTTACAGGTATTTAAATTAACTGATAACAAGCCGATTTTCACCGTAATGGTGTTTTAATTTATCAATCAATTTTATTTACACACTAAAATAATAAATAACTCAATAAATTCATGTTTTTGCAAAATGTTTGTTTAAATTATCCGTTTAGGTTTTATTATTTCTGGGTTAAATCGGACAAATCCAAGTCTGTAGTGATAAGAGCCTGATTCTTTTTTTGAAATCCTGGAATAATCGAAGTATTTATCTATGAAATATTGGCCATTTTTTTAGCACTGATGGTCGTTCTATTAGTTTTTACCTCATTTATCACAAATTACCGAACAATAAAGGAATAAAAGAAGTATTTTCAACGGCTCCCATGCTAATCCTATGATAAAAAAAAATTTGATCACCCTTTCGTTTTCCCGCCATTGGTATTGCCAACCTTACATCTATATCTTTGAATCGCGAATATCTTAAAGAACGCTTAAATTAATAAATTTAATCTCGTAAGCCCAGAAGCTCGAAATTTCAAAGACAACTCATTTCATGACTCACGATTTGTAAAACATCCAAAACTACTGATCAACTGGGAAAAAACAAAAGTTAAGTTTACTAAGAAGTCTAAAGGAAGCTTTCTAACTCCGGGACCTGGTTTTGGTTGTTGCGTAAGCTCGACTTGGTACTACAGCGAAAGGAGCTCATCTTCACTTGGTAAAAGACTCGCTGTCCTTCGACCTCTAACTTTTTAAAATGAGGACGCACGCTTCTATCCGTATATTTTTCACAGAAACTGAAATATAAACTTATATTATTTAGTAAATATTAAATTTTATTTACTTATATTAAACAAAATATACGAAAAACTAGGCGTTTTTAAAACTAACATATAGTTTAGTATATGTAGTATTTAAACATTTAAATACATATTTAGTAACCACACGTACAAATTACAAAAGATATATTAGGTAACTATATACTTTTATTATTATAAGATGTGATTTATCAAACATCTATTTATCAATGTTAAAATTAGCCTAGGGATATATTTAATATACTTAGGGTTCACGGCTTTATAATCTAGAGATCATGGCCCCAAGTTCTAATACACTGTACTAAAATACTCACAAATAATTGGTTATTGTTAATAATTTTTTAAAAGACATCTTCATCGTCATGATTATCCAAATAAAACACAGACACTTTAGAAATAAAATTCTAGGCATATTTCGCAAGGAATCCGTTTTTTCTGATTTGCCGGATTCCTGACATAACTTATTTAGTGTTTCTTTAAGCAGGCTTTTCTATCCTCATAAAAATAAATAAAGCTCGGTTTATGCTAATCTACAAAATATTTTAGCACATTTCCCTAGAAAAATCCATGCAAACAGAATCCATGTTGACAGAAAAATATAAGTACCACTGTTCCGACCATGAAGCGAAAAATATAAGTACCACTGTTCCGACCATGAAGCATCAACCAAAAACCACCGCGTCAGAATTTGTTCTTAGTTATTAAGCTCATAAAGTCAGGATATCACAATATAAATCAAAATAATTTATTGATAAAAAAAATTCTTCGGAATCAGGAATCGAACCCGGGGGTTTCAGTAATTTAAATATTTGGATCAATTAACGAAAACGCTAATCGACATTTGTTGTTTACCTTACGTATTTTTGAATTTTCGGTTACTTACCAACGTTGTTTTAACTTTTTGGTCATTTTCCTTCAAATTACCGCCCTATTTCCCTGTTGTCAAAATATCAAAAATTATTGAAATGTATTAAGTATATGATTAGTCGAGCATTTAGAATCAAATAACATTATCTCAAACAACCATTCGGTTATATGAAAATAAAAGTACAGCAGATGCTGTGTATAAGTTATCTGAAGAAATAATCAATGACCTAGATAAAGGCATGAAATCAATGGCTATTTTCATAGACGTCAAAAAAAGCATTTGATAACTGTTTCTCAGTGAGAAATTGTTAAATGCGTTAAAATCAGTGGGAATAATGGGCAAGTGTATCAAATGTTTAAAAGTTATTTAGAAACAGACAACAACAAACTAAGCTTGAAGGGATTTTAAGTAAAAAAGAAACGATAACTTGTGGAACTCCACAAGGAACAGTAATTTCGCCTTGGTTATTTCTTATCTATATAAATAGTTTACTTAATCTAAACAATAACTACATGCAAGTCATATCCTTTGTGGACGATACTCTACTTTATTTCAGAGGTTTCAATTGGAACCAAGTATTTATTAAGGCAACAAGTGTATGGCACAGGTGAGAACGTGGTTCGATGAAAACAGTTTTAACTATAAATCTTGAAAAAACAAAATACATGACTTTTTTCCTGGACAAACGCGGACAACCACCCCAACATTTAAAAATTAAAACTTCATGATCCACTTTGTACCTTAATTGATTCTAACATACTTAACTTTAAACTGTAATTGCAATGAAATACAACGAGTCGACAAAATTAAGTACTTGGGAGTAATTGTAGATCAACATTTTAGCTGGAAGGAACATATAAAGTTATAATTAAAAGAATAAGAAAAACTATGTACGCTTTTATAAGAATCAGAGATTTTGCAAGCAAAGCAGTATTAAAAACTATGTACCATGCTTTAACTGAATCGCTAATTAATTACTGTATATTAGTGTGGGGAAGTGCACCAAGCACTTACCCTCAACTTAGTCGAAGTTGCCCAAAAGCAATTCTCAAAATAGCTCTTAAAAAACCAAAAAGGTATTCGTCCAAACAATTTTTAGTGATTTTACAGTCCTTCCTGTTGAATTATTAGTTAAGAAAGCAGTTCTAATAAAATACTATCAACTTGACAACAAAGATATATTAAAACATACTTATGAAACAAGATCTCAACTGACTAACTTTGTACAAACACCACTATGTAAAACTGAAAGAAAACACAGAGACATGCATCATATCTTGACCATTATACTTTAATCAACTACCAATCAAAATACACAACAAAGTCAAACCATAGACATATTTAAGAAACTTGTTAATCAATACCTCTTGAACCAATATTTTTAAATGAAAGTACCTAAAGCATCGCATATTAAAGAAAAATTTGAGATACTAAACAATGAAAGACGTGTTTTAAATTAATTATCAAGATGAAACTAACATAAATAATAATTTAATAACATGATATACATGAAAAATATTTTTATAATAAATGTGCACTATCTTGAGACAGGACCCTCGCTCTAGAGTTTTAACTCCTACTGAGGGCCCCGCCAAAATTATTAATTAAACACAATATATTTGTACAATATGTTTTTAAATAATCAAATATTGTAAAATAATATTTATGTAATTTGTATTTGTATTTATTTTGGTGGAAATAACAATTTTTATTATTATTATTATATTATTTATATTTTATTTCGAAGTTAGTTCCGCCATAGGGTTTTTCCAAAGAAAATTCCCTAAAAGTAAACACGTGACTAAACATTGTAATTAAAAAAATTAATAATGTAATACTTTTTTGAATGCAGAAATTCTCAAAAAAGAACCAAAAGTGAAGGAGGGGCTCCGCCTCTAAATTTTCTTCGGTGGATAAAAAATAATGATTACCAAGGAATTGGCTTCAAAAATTAGTCATTTGTATAAATAAATAAATAATATATATATATAATATATATATATATATATATATATATATATATATATTATATATCGTAAAGGGGGCTGAAGTCAAGGAATGATTTATTGAACTTAATAAATAAAACCAATGGTTGATATTGGTAACCCATTATCATATAGGTTCATATAAGGTAAATGTTGATATTAGCCATGTGATGCTAAATGACAGTTTATTTAATCATTTACATTTACTAAATGATTGCATACAAGACTTGTTACATTAACGAGTCAACATTTCCAAACTTTTTTTATAAAGTTTGAAACCTTCGCAATATAACGTAGGTTCGCCACTGGACAACTCGTTGAGTAATATACGAGACTTAAGTTCGAAAAAATAAACTAAATAGCCAAAGGGCGTGGTCAGAACAGTACACTCGTGCTGATATAATGCTACATTTTCTACACGTTTACATTTAAATATTAAAATCATTTATCAAACTTAAAAACTTATAATAAAGACGAAGTATACCAACTTCTTTTAAGAAAACTTTAGCAAGCTGACTTAAAGTTGACATTTTAAAAATGTTAAAAAGAATTATTAGGATTAATAAAAGGTCTTTAAAAGGCAATTTTTCAAAAAAAAAAAAAAAAAAAAAAAGAATAAATAAACTGCTAAGAAAACATAATGAGATTTACATGCTTAAAAATCCTTACTTAACTATTAAATTCGTCAAGAACATATACTTATAAACTAATTAACTGATTGTACAATACATGATAAATTAATTAACAAAATTTAAAAAATGGATGTACCTTATTAAAAGATATTCATCAATAGCTTTTTGCAAAAGTAAATGTATCTTACAGCATTTATTGATGTACATATTTTTACAGAACTTAATTTCAACTAAATTTAACAATGATGCTCCGGTCTACTTAATACAGTTTTTTATACTTACGCTAAAAAGTACTTGTTTAAAACCAAAAATCGCTAAATAACTGACTTTGTTATTGAAATATAAAACATTTTCTATATTTCATTCTCATTATTTAACTTTTGAATAAAGATTTTAACAAATTGTTATTAATCCTAAATGTCAATCACGGATTTCATTTTTTTATGAAATAAAATGAAGTAACGAAACTTTAAAGAAACTTAAAAAATTAAAATGATTATTTTTTTCTTAAGAAATTCAGGATTAAAAGTCAACTTAATTAATAGTATTTGAAACTTAGTTAAATCATGAAGAAATAAGGCAGAATGTTTTTACTTTTTATTACTTTATATGCTAAAGAAGTATAGAAAAGTATAGTGTTAACCCAAGACTAATTCCAGAAAAACTCCTTTGTTAATAGTAATATAATAGTAATATTATTTTTCTGAGCTGTGCTAATTTTATATTTTTAAGTTTGAAGAACTTTTCTCATCACATCGAATTCGCTACGCTAATCCTACGTGCTTCGGACTTGCTTCGCTTGTCTTTAGTTAGTAAATACATCCGTTTCATTCCCAGCGGTCACCTATACAGCCACTGACTACGCTCGATGCTGCTTAACTTTTATGACTAACAAAAATCATAGATATACTCATCGTATTGAAATAAAACTTAGTGTACCTATTTATCACATGAAGGAATACACTCGTACCGAATCTCAACTCAATTGTATTATTTTCTGATTTTTAATGAATTTTTAAAAAATGTACACAAGTCATTTGATGAAAATTGAACTAATAAGGCGCGGTCGAATATCCACGGCCTTCTAGAACGTTGGATCACCAACAAACTTATTTTATAACTTTTTTTTCAAAATGTTCAGTAATTATCCGGATTTGTGATAAATGAAGCCTATTTCCGCAATCTGCACGCTCTTTTGGCTAATCTCAAAGAGTATTTACATTCACTCAACGATTTATTTTTAATCTAACTTGGTACATACATAACTACTGTTAGACGTCAATGTTAACAAATATGACATGTCAAAATATAACACAAAATATTGACGTCTAACAGTAGTTAAGTATGTACCAAGTTAGATTAAAAATAAATCGTTGAGTGAATGTTAATACTCTTTGAGATTAACCAAAAGAGCGTGCAGATTACGGAAATAGGCTTCATTTATCACAAATCCGGCTAATTACTGAAAATTTTGAAAACAGAAGTTATAAAAAAAGTTTGTTGGTGATCCAACGTTCTAGAAGGCCGTGGATATTCGACCGCGCCTTATGCTGATAATAAGATGAAACTAGGCACATATGTGGCTTATACATAGCTACACACGTGCCAAATCTCAATCCAATCACATAATTTTACTGCGTTTTATGATTTTTTGAAATTTTGCTGAGTCATTATTGAAAATTAATGACGTCATAAATACATAATATTCCGAATAGCACAACTCCATGTATGATGTGATTGATTTTTGTACAAAGTTTTAAGTCTCTAGCATAAATATACTGTGAACTACGATGATAACTGACACACACACATACAGACAGACAACTTTGCGACAACTACTCAAGAGGCATTAATTCCACACCTGAAGTAGATAATTCCGGTTTCATCCCGGTTTCGGACTTTTTGCAAACACAATACTTTTCCTATATACCCACGGTATAAATGAGGGAAAGTAAAAATTTAAACCGAGTAAAAACAAAAATTATCGTCGTGGTTGTGATCCTCAGAATTGTAATCTACAAAGGCAAGAAGTTACCTCTGCTCTCTACTGCAGAAGAGGTATATCAAGAGAAAATAATTAGTTTTTCACAATATACCAGACGGAAGCGTAAAAATGAACAACGAAACTAATTTGGTTAACGATAAGGGAGTCGTGACTTAACGCCTTGTAGACACACTGGAGTGGGTTTTAGTACTAACTCACCTCAGCTATAGAATAAGTGATACCTAGGTAATCATTTATTTTAAAATTTAATTTGTGAAAGGTATAGAGTTGCAGGTATTGTACTTGTAGTTTCAACAAAGCTGCTATTAATTAGTATGGATTTGATTATAACATTTTTTTTAATAATTGAAGCTAAAAAGACTAAGGATTTGTAAGGAGTAGTAAGTTAGGGAGATCTTTTTATTATAAATTTATCTCGTCTAGTTGTAAAGAAACCAATTAGTTTCTGTCAAATTCTATTATACTACAGTAAAGATGAGTAAAAGACAAAAGTTTGTGGGTGTTATAAGAAGTTAGACATCCAGATGGTAAACGAAGTCTTGTGGTCCGAGGTCAAACTCGGTCCAAAGACACTAGGTGACCCTGGTTCTAAGTTTCTCCCTCCATTTCTACCAAGTAGAGGGGTATAAGGTAGCGGTGATTGTACGGTGAACCTCAAGAAGTTGTACTCTACGCTAAGGTTGTAACCTGAGGCCAAACAAGTTTTTTATCCTTACAAACATCACGTATTAGTAGTGAAGATAAAATTTCCCTACACTGTAAAGAGAAGGGAAAATTCCCTACACTGTAAAGAGAAGGGAAAATTCCCTACACTGTAAAGAGAAGGGAAAATTCCCTACACTGTAAAGAGAAGGGAAAATTCCCTACACTGTTCCCTCTGTAAAGAGAAGGGAAAATTCCCTACACTGTAAAGTGAAGAGATTTTCCCTACAGCCACGAATAACCGATTTTGAATGAGAGACCAGTAGAGTTGTTCAGAATGAAAAGAAACGAAGAAAATAATCTCTCCACAAAATTATTAACTTATTCAGTGCTTGGTACTAATAAGTGTACTAATTAATGTACTTATTTGTACAGGCACTGATGATGGCCCCATGTTAGGTTGAAAGCGTTTTGAATGAATTAATAATTTCGAGGAGAGATTCTTTCCTTCGTTCCTTTTAAAGTAAAATAAAGTTTTTTAAGCTATTGTAAAGTTTATAATATTTGTTATAGGTTTAGTAAGAGGATTTATTATTTATTGGGAGTAAATTTAAATTATTTAGAATTATAGATAACATCTCAAACAGAACAAACTATACACCTAATATCAGATCAGTATCACACCTATATATCAGAATTCATCTATACATCAGTATTCACCACCTATATATCAGAATTTACCTATATATCAGTTTACCTATAAGATGGACATTTTCTTGGATTGCTAAAGCTCGATGATGAAGTAAAGAAAATGTAAGGTCTTTTTGGTACTTCATTCCATTTGGATTTTATTTCATAAGGTCTTTTAGGTACTTCATGGTCTTTTAGGTAGAGCACCAAGAGTAAGGGTAAGCGCTGAAATTCGAACATTTCGTGGAATATCAAAATAAAATATCAAAATACTTTCCTCTCCTATTAATGGGGATAGAGAATCAAATGCTTAATATAATTGCTCTCAAAAATCATTAAAAGAAAGGCACATCTTTAAATACTTATCTCCCATTAGGAAATACTATGATTTCTGATGAAAATTAGCTAAAACTTCAAAAATGATGAAATTCAAAGTATTAATCTTGCTACTTCACCCATCAACGTCAACACTAAAGTGAAATATAATTTGGTAGGTACTACATAGTTTTGGTGTTTTTAGGTACATTTAGGTCTCCAAAGCACGTAGATATAGCTAAGGAGACGTGACATAACTTTATATCTATAGTCAGTAGGCTTCTAAAATCAAAAAGAAACGACATGATGGAATGCGTACAAAGCCAGGAGCTAACGCAACCAGATACTAAGCACTTCGGGGGAAACTAACTATTAGAACCAACACAACTTTGAGCACTTAACGATCTAACAACTTTGAGAGTTCAATGAGATGGATATAAAAACATTTAACATTCGAATAGAACCCGAAAAATATGAAGAATATACTAACAGTACCCCGGATTCAAACTTATTAGTTCTTTACATGGCCGTCCGCCGGGGGTTTTTCCAGGGGGGGGGGGGTCAAAGCTGCAATAGATAATTGCCGGTTTAGTCTTCAGAATTATTTGACAAAAGTCAGAAATAAGAGTCCAGTGATACCACAGAAGTAAAATATGATTTGCAAAACTAATTGTTAATATATTGACAAAAAGTATGTAATATTTTATTTATTTTGCTTAAATTAATATTTGAATTCATTAGAGCTTTAGCGATCAAAGCGAGTTCCTTCAAACATATTAAATAAGGGTGTTATCAACTTTGCGAGGGAAGCAAGTCTCTATTACTCAAATTTTTTTCAAGCTCCCCCTTTCAGCGTATTTTATAATATACTTTAGCAATCTTGGGACCGATTTGAGCCTCTTTTCCGACATAGACGCAAATATTCATAGCAAGCGAAGCCAGCCCTTTTTAATTATATTTTAGCAATTTTGCGAGCCTCTTTTCGGCAATCACAAAGACCTTCACTCCTTAAATATTAATCATAAAAGTGGTGGTCAAATTGATGGCGTTACAATGATTTTTCCTCCTTGATCGGTAGAAAAGAAAAGTGTGACTGATGGGATATCAATAAATTTATTCTCATTTCTTTTTGGGGAAAAAATATATATTTTACCTAAAAGAAGAACCAGAGGACGTTTATTTAAAAGGAAATTCCAATAGTTTTTTGATAACTTTATAATCAAGTAAAGATTTTTAGATATATAGATTACATATTTTAGGTATATATTTTAACCCACGTATATTTAAACAAATTTGTCTTAATAAATGGTTATTTATTTATATTTAAATAAATAAGATGAAATAAACAGCTATGCTCTCAAAAGAAATCGAAAAAGCATTCTAGATAATGCAATATACTACACTGGGTTTGTCCATAAACTAGTTATTATATTGGAATCTTGTTTTTCTTGAGCAAAAAAACTTAATTTCCTACCCTGGTTCACTGGAATTTTATAACTGCTTTTTTATACACACGTTTCTATACATTATACAGCACTTAATTAATTAATTCATTTTTACAAAGTATGAATCAGGTCAATTTATAAATATCAGTTATAAATTTATTAAAGTAAGGCTGTTATAGAAGGGGTTAGGTGTTCAGATAGACTAAACATGCATGACAGAGTTATACACTGTAAACGTTAAATCTAATTAAAGAATTATTAAGTTAATCTTAATAAAGATTAATTTAATCTAAATAATCGGATGGAATCGTTTTGAAGTAAAAGACAGTTTAAAATAAACATACAGCACGTTTAAGTAAGCGTAATTTCTTTGAATTTTAATATAAATTATAGCAACACTGCTTAGAATTACAAGAGCATTATTTATCATAAGAAATTAAAAAGGGCCCAAAAACGTGGCTTACTTAGTTAATTACATAGAGATATACAAGAGGATAAAAATTTGCATGATTATAAAGATAATATTATTTATTGTAATGATTTTATTAAAGGTTATTTATTTATTTTATTTATTTTTTTTACAAGAGGGGGCATAGCCTATCTCAATACATTAAGAGGCCTGAAACAACATTTTTGGGCTCTCAAGGGCTCTGTGTAACCTCATTGAAATCTCACTTCCAAGAGTGAGTTAAGGTTATAATAAATCAATTGTTTTCGGCTTATTGCACATTTTTTGTGTTTTGATTTGTATTTTAAACGATATACCATATAATTTACTGTAATTTTGTTCTGTGCATTTGTTTAAATAAATAGTCGAAGGTAGTCAGGTTATTTTTTCGATGTTTCAAAATTCAGCCAATAGGGCCCGGGCCCTTCTAGTAATATATCTCTGTGGGTAATTATATCACCTCTTTTTTAACAATGCTACACGTACTGCATATTAAAATAAATAAAGTTTTTATTTCTGTACACTTTTTTAAGAGAAGGGACCACTTTTTTAAAAATATCGCGTGGGGCATTAAATGCTGTAGCTACCTACACCTCTATGTTTTAACGTAATTTCTATTTATTTTAGTAAATCCAAAAGAAATCATTTAATCCAAGTAAATCTACAACAACACAATTATATCTTATTTTTTTAACATTATAATTTAAGTTGAAGATATATCAGTTTAAATGTATGTAATAGGGGTAAAAATATAATATAAAAGAAAAATAATTACTTAATAATGTCATTATTCTTATTTCAAAATTTAACCTTAGATTAAATTCTTTCTTACAAAATTATATAGATGAAAAAAGATTCATCTTCAAATCGTAAAAGAATACAGAGAAAAAACTTAAACAGCACTATTGATCCTTTAATTTGCATTTGAAAGATAGAAGGCAAAAAATGTAACTTCAAAAAGCAACAATAAAAAACTAATAATCGGCATTATTAAAATTTTTACTTTCAGTAACAGATATCCGACCGGAATGAATATCAAGTTTCGATATTTTTAACTACTAGTTTTAGTTCAACAGATAATCTTAAAAGAATGCAAATTATAGAGTGCAAACGTTCTTTTGAAAATCGATTTTTTTCTAGAGGGGGATGTTTGATAAATCAAATGGAGGCAGTTTATTTCTCGGGGCGTTGCCTTTTATAAACTAAAGAAGGACAAGAATACATCATTAAGGCTTTGGCAAAAACTACTATTTTAGAGGACATAAGATACATAAATCTTATCCGAGTTGATCTCAGATATAACTTAAATATCATTAAAATAAGAACCAACTTTAAAGAATAAACTCAAACACAATTAGTTGAACCCGATTACAGTTAAATTTAAGTTAAGTAAAAGTTCATTTAAGTATAAAAAACTAGTTTAACCTAAAAAGATTTTTAAGGCCGTATAGTAGCGCGCTCTTGCGATTTAAAAAAGTACTAAGTAAAGACGCCTTAGCGTCTTTACTTAGAAAAAGCGAAGCCTCATGAAAGTTCTTCGCGCCAAGCCAAGCTCCAAGCTCTGACCTAACCAACTTCTACACAATAGAATTCTCGGACTCAAACCTTTTGTTAGATATTACATACACCTTTAACAATAAGATTGAAGTGCCTATATTGTTTGGAAAAGATTGATTGGTTTCTAAATAATACAATCTATTGCCATACTACGAAATATAAAGACGCCAATAATGATTAAGTAGGGCTTCAATAGATTGTATATAAAAATTAATAACTTTTTTATTATCGTTAGCACGTGAACAAAAAGATTTTATAAAGTAGGACTTAATTAAATATAAGAAGTAAAAAAAAAGACCAGGAACTTAATCTGACATATAAAATAAATTTTTAATGCGACACAAAGGATTATTATTTTTAAAGTTTTTTTTCAAACCGGCCCATTCGCATTTGCTCGCTTACGCGAGAAAGAGCGAAATGGGGATGCAAAAGATAAGAAAACAAGCCCTAATAAAAGTACATAATTATTAAAAAATAAATGAAATAAGTGAACAAATAAATAACTTACAAATAAATATAATCCAAAAAAGTTAAATCCTAAAATAATACGTTTTCCACATAATTTTATCACAGACAAAATTCAATTTTAGGATAATACATAAATTTAACACATAGAAAAGTATAAAAACACTATATTAATAGCTGTTTCAAACTATAATATCCAAGTTTATAATCTCTAATTAATATAAAACTCATGAAACATAAACATTGTTAAAACAATTAAGAAAATAATTGACAAAATATTTCAACTAAAACAAATCACAAACAAAAATAAATAAAGAAAAAACATAGAGAACGAGCAGGAAAAATGACGACCGAACAGAAAGAGAACTGAAACTAAACTAGATAGGAAAAAGATCAAGTTAAGCTAATAAGTACAAAAAAAAATTCCCACAATATAGTGGTAAAAATCACGTATAATAAAGGATAAACACGCATAACGTTAGAAGAAAAAAAATTCACATAATTTCAAAAAAAAAATCATCAAATAAAGTAAAGAACCTTTTAGGTACCTTTTAATTTTTTAATTAAACTTTAAGGACATGGATATAAGAGCAAAATTATACTTTAAAGAAATAAATTTAAGATATACGTATATAATTAAAGAAGTGTGTGAAACAGAGGACTTTGGCTCCTGTGGGAATGTTCCTTGAAGCGAAACCTTATTAAAGAGGTTTGTTTCTTTCTTTTCAAGTAAAAGAATACAAATAAGTTGTTATTAAATTACTTCATATACATATGATGTTAATAAAGTCTTGTATTAACTATATGCGTATGTATTCATATTGAAATATGAACTCTAGTATATGACCCTGTTGCATTGGATATTGTTATGGGAGTTATATTACAAAAGGTTATTCGACGTCTAAGAAAAGATTGTTTCAAAAATATTAACTAAAGTTTGTTTTTTTCAAGTAAATGAATTTTTTTAAGTGAGATCCGTAAGGTTAAATTTGTATCTATAGGGAATTTATTGAAATAAAAAATGTTATCTTATAAGTCATCAACCCCTTTTAATTATTGGTTTGGGTTCATTAAAATATTATACTAGGTGATAAAGTATAATAATAATAGGTAATAGTAAAAATAATAATAATAGTAATCGAAGAATCAGCTACCGTCGATACTTGCTGTTGGATATAAATATCCCTGGACCGGTTTCGCATAACGCCATCATCAGTAGGTGGGCAACACTCGAGCTCTCAACTAATAAAGTTAAATCAGTGATTAACTTCTAGTCTCAATGAGCACGACGAGCCCTCTGAAGATCGTCGTGCTCATTGAGACTAGAAGTTAATCACTGATTTAACTTTATTAGTTGAGAGCTCGAGTGTTGCCCCACCTGCTGATGATGGCGTTATGCCGAAACCGGTCCAGGGATATTTATATCCAACAGCAAGTATCGACGGTAGCTGATTCTTCGATTGCTTCTTCAACTTGCGGTAAATATAACCTTTTTAATAATGATAGTATAATAATAGGTAATAATACAATAATATTAAAATAAGAAAATATAAATGTTTATAATGAATGTTCAAATCGTAAAAAAGCTTATTAAAACACAGAAAGAAAGTGCATTTAAATTGTGATTTAAAAACTGAACTTAAGAATTGTAAACCGTATAAAGCACTAAAAACAATTCTATAAAATAAAAAAAAAAAAATCAGTTCTTTAAAATTGTACATTATATTGCATTAAAATGTAGTGTTAGTAGTGTTATATAAAATTGTACATTATATTGCATTAAAATGTAGTGTTAGTAGTGTAATAATATAAGTCTCTAGAACTGGTGTCTCTCTTATCTAATAAACAAAACATAAACCATAGGCGTACATATATTTTTGGAGTCAGAAGTCAAAAATAGAAGCCGCTTTAATGCGGACGACCTCATTAACGTAATGTACTAACAAAATTAGCTTAATTATACATTTTTGGTAAAAATTAAATAAGCCGGCATTTGTACACCTCACCTCATAAGCGAAATTTCCAGAAGGCGTTACTGCATAATTGAATTTGATATTATTGATTTGAAATGTATAATAAATAAAATTCCTAAGGCAAAATTAAAATACATAATTATTTCACCTTGAGTACGTCGCTATATTTTATCGTCTTAGATTAATAATGAAATTATAGTAATAAGAAGTATCTGGAAATCTTGTATCATGTATGTATTTTGTATTATAATAGGAAATCTAATAATATAAGAAAATACAAGTAATAACATAATCTAAAATCATTTTTTGATTTAACAATAACATTGAGAGTGTTCTTTAATTCAATTAACTTTTTTCTACAACAAATCCAGCAATTACTAAAATTAGATCGATATAAAAATGTTGGGGCTAGCTTCGACTCATAGCAAGTAGTATACACACTCATGTTCAATACATAATACTCGAGATATAATATATATATATATATATATATATATATATATATATATATATATATATATATATATAATACACTCTCTGTTCGCTTACAGTGCTCAGCATTTTACGGTTTCAGCACTTTAAAATGCTATTCTGCCTGGTTATCACTTTTCCTCTTTAATTACTAATGCTATAACCGTAATTATATATAATGATCTACACTATCTTATTTCAATCATCATGACAACACTATCATAAATGAATAATAAATAAAAGCAATAATAGACAATTATACAATAATTAGTATAATTAAGCCAACAAGAGAATTAACAGTTTAATATATTTATCCATGTATTACTCGATATAATTTTTTTTTCTTATACATTAATATTAAAGAAAGTAACGATTTGTTCTAGGAATAAAATTATACAAATGATCTCAATTCAAGGCTAAGTTTAATGCTTCAGTTCATAAGGTCATTCAAGTTGGGAGTGGTTAATTGCAATTTTGCAATTTATAAATACTTAAAAAAGCGATAAAAGTTTATTTTATGACTCATTTGAAGATGTGGCAAGAATTGGAAGATTGAGATGTCAACATTAACGATAAACTTGATTGTTAAAGACTTTTTAATACATAGAAGTACGGAAATGGCTGAATGACTTTGATTACATAATACCTAGACAGACTCTCATACGTATGTACATGTACATACATATGGTATAAAAGTTAACTTTAAATCATTAGAACGGGAACGACGCTATAGCTTCATTCAACATGTTTAGGCAAACATAAACGCTAATATGAAAAAGCACCTTGTAGACTTTAGAACATTTTAAGTAATTCAATATTTTTACTACGCTGTGGAATGTCTTTAATAAAAAAAACCATCGACTCCTTCTTTTCCACTAAATTCGCTTTATTAGGGCAGTACCGGCTTTCAGCTTACGCCATCATCAACGCCGGAGAGATGTCAAACCGTCAGCTGTCTAGGACCTCTGACTGAGACGATTTTAAGTAAAGGTAACACGAAATTATACATATATAGATAAATGCATATACTATCCTGTATTTTCGTACTTACAGAAAAATAAATTGGTCCAGACTTTTTTGAAGTAAATTAAATTCTTACAAATAATCATTAATTTAATTTTAACCATACAATGTACATTATCTAAATTAATACGAGGGATCATACAAAGCTCTAAGTAAACTGATTTATTGTAGAACCTAATAAATCTATTATTAGATTCGCCTTAGCAAACTATAATAATGAAAATAACTTACCGGACAATCTCTGATATCTCCCATTCCTCCTGCTTTCTTCAGGAGTTGACCAAAGAGATCTTCATCAGGTGCACCAGTCGGTTGCTTGCCTTGAGATATTAAAGCTGATGCAGATACGTAATGAACCATCTGCAATTAAAATATTAGAATAATATTCTAAATATTGAAATATCAATAACTTTAGAGCTTTTTGGACTATTACAAATTGAAATATCATTTAGTACGTTCACACACACTTTAGATCCGCGTATCGTATAGAGTACGATCTCTCAAATACGGTAATATTAGCTGTATGAACCATGCGGAGGGGATCCGATCGCATACGCTAGAACTAGGGAGATGGAATCTAAATGGATCCCCCGATACGCTATCTTTTTGTGTGTGTACCTTTAGAGACGATCGTATTTAACGGATAACCTTCTCGTCGAACTTTTATTTCACTTCTATATAACCGTTTTTGATAAAATAACTTTTGGAATATTATTTTTTTTAGTGTAACTTTATTATTACGCAAAGAAATCACAATTTAATTAAATATATTTTTTGTTTTAAACTTCCTTATAACCAAAAGTGAAGGTTCACTATACAAGACGCCATGTTTTGGCGGGATCAGTTATCACTCGATCGACTAAACAAATACGCTGCAAGAACCGTGAAGTTAGTTGACCGTATTGTGTACGTATTCTATACGATCCGCGGATCTAGAGTGTGTGTGAACGTACTAAATTAAATTAATGAAGACATCAGTCCTTTTATCTAAATTTATTGAAAATAAATTGTTGAAGAGCTTTCTCCCAGGGATCCTGAGCTTCTTCAGTTCTTAAAAATGACAAAAATGAAACAGTTAGAAATTAATAAAATTTTCTAACTTTTTTCATTTTTGTAATTTTTAAGAACTGAAGTTGAAAGCTCTTCAACAATTTATTTTTAATAAATTTAGATAAAAGGACTAATGTCTTCATTAATTTAATTGATATTGAAATATTAGGATAAAAATATTCAAGGCTTTAGCCTAAGATACTCTGGCCTTTAATATTGAAAAAAAAAAATTACTGCAATGAATAAAAGATTTCTATTGCTTCCATTTACAATACTGCCATTAAGCAAACGCTTAATGGCAGTATTGGAACTACAATAATTACTAAGCTTTTTTAAAGATACAAATATTTTGCAGGTCTGAATAGACTAAATTGGTTCAAAAGTAATTAAATAACTTTTCTTTAACCAAATATTACATTGGATAGACAGCTGTAGTAAACAGTAAGTTTATTAATTGACATATATCGAGCATACTAATTTCAAGATGTATAAAATTAAACTATACAGATAGATTCTTGGACTGGGGATTTATAACCCTGTCAGCCCAAAACATATCAGCGTCAACCCTTCTTCTAAAAAAATTAATCTCAGATAGCTTATAATAACTCGAAGAATGCATTTTACTTTTTATGGTTATAATCGTAAAACGTTGTACATATATTACAAATATTACAATTATACGAAATTGATTAGCTACATATTGATACATATTGATTGATATTTTTTTCTGGAATCGTTGTAAGAGTAAAGAAAAAAAAATCAAACAGCTAAAAGCTATGAAATTAATTTACTAGTTTCAAAGAAACTACTTCATATTTATGAAAAATATAGCAATTATTTTTATTTATTTTCCTTATTTATACAGTAGGTGTATATAGGAAAAGTATTGTGTTGGCAGTGAAACTCCGAGACCGACATTCCACCTGAATTATCCATTTTAAGACCTCTTAAATTGTTTTCACAAAGTTGTCTGTCTTCATGTGTGTGAGTGTGTCTGTTATCACCGTATCTCCCAGTGTATTTATGCTAGAGAGTTAAAACTGGGTACAAAAATCTATCCACAATTTTTTAATAACATCATTAACCGGCAACAATGACTGAGCAAAAAGTTCTAAAACCATAAAAAGCGGAGAAATGTTTCGATCAATTAGAGATTTGCCACTTATGCAGTTATATATGAAACCAACACCAACATATGTGCCAAGTTTCATCTCATTACTATCATTAGTTCAATTATTATAAAATGGCTTGTATAAGTTTTTTTTTTAATTGTGAAAAATCGGAAAATAATCTAACCGAGTGAAGTCGGTTACTAGTATATTTAGTAAATAAGTAATCTTAGCGAATTCGATGTGATGAGGAAAAGTTCCGAGGTACCCTATACCCAAATTTTTCAGCTAATGAGAATAATAAGGAATCATTATAATTTAGATAATAAGATAATTGATTTTATTGATAAAGATAATTTCTATTGGTGGCTGTCTGTATTAATAGGATATTATAATACGACACGCGGCTAAAATCAGTTGACAGCGTGAGAAAATAATGCGAGGGAGCCAATGAGGTTAGTCCTAGATATTAAACCGCGTTCTCAATTTAAAATCAGGCCAACCTTATTGGTTCCTCAACACTATTTTCCCGTGCTGTCAAGCGATTATAGCCGTGTGTCGTACTAGATTACCAAGGATAGATTCTCAGCAGAATTCTGACTCATAAAAATTTTTAGATTCAAAATCACACAGCGTAAAATTATTGAAGCAACTTACAAATAGATGTTTAGGTTTTATGTCCTGTTTCTCAGCACATAAAATACACTTAGTTAAAGTTCTAAATAGTATTGTTGTTATGAAGTTTAGACGGATTTACGACTTATGAAAAGGCCCAAGTATAAAACAAAATATCATACTTCGTAAACAATTTTAATCCAAAGAGTAAAACAAGCATTAAAATATCGTTCACTCGAATTATATTATATCTATAAATTTATTAAGCATTGTTTGTGGATATTTTATTGAGAAACTTTAAATTAATTATTTATCATACAAGTGTATGTATCAGTTGATATATATAGTTAAGTTTGTATTATTTTTTTTTTTTAAAGGGAAAGGCATTAGCAAAGGTTTATGAGTTTTTACCTGGAAGTACCTAAAGGTAAGAAACCTACAATTCACCTGGTACCTACCTGCCTTTTTAAGGGACTGGTGCCTGCCAAAACCTATATCTTACATATTAGAAAAGGGCACGTCTCCGTCTGGACACAACTTAAATGACAGGGCTTTTCAACTATCAATGTAGTTTAAAGTTATAAACAAAGAAAAAAAAAGTTTATAACAACTATAATATATATTTTCAGGATAGCATATTATACTAATTATATTTAAGTAACTACTTATAGTCTTAGGCGCGTATTATAAGAGAAAAGATAGAAAATTGGAGGGAATATTAACATTAAAATACAAAAATACAAATAAAGTCATAAAACATAAAATAAGCTTTGTGGAAATGAAGATGTGCAATTGTTTAAACTCTACTCTAATTAAAGATAGTTTACAAGGTATTGAGGTTATGTTAACATAACAAGAATGAGATGAAGTTACAATATTACAATACTTAGATTTGTAGTGGCAGTAGAAATAATAGAAGTAGGTGGCTTAGCCTAGTCACTGATTTTAGTTAATAAAATTAGTTAAAATAAATTATTAACTCTTATTATTATTAATAAAATTATTCATTATTTCTTAAAATAGAAGACTACATTTAGATAATATACGGAATAAAGCACCCGAATAAAAAGTCCAAAAACTACAGGAGAAAAAAGCACACGGAAAAAAGCAAGGAGGAAAAAAGGACATCTCTGAACTTTTCTTTAATGATTTAAGTTAATAATTAATGTTATATTAATTACTAAATTACAACTTGTTGTCTTTGGCTATAAGTTATAACACGAAGGAAACATATTTTCACTTTAAAAAAACCTAAGGCAATTATTATTCACTTAAAACACAACCAGTGTTAAAGATAAAACTTGTCATTAAATTTTATTAATGAAAACGATTTCAATATTAAAATGTACATTTTTTAAAGCACTATTGATTATTGATAAATAGATAAAAGATTATTGATAATTTCAATTATTACAATTTTTAGGTTCTAAAATAGAATAGATTTAATAGTAAAGTACCTGAGTGAAAGGCAGGGGTTCAGAAGTGGTTCCACAGGCACCACAAACACTCTGTTCTACAAGTGCCATGGCAAATTTACCATGTGGTATACAGTGCTTCGTGCTGCACAGGTCATCTGACTCAACTCCTGTCAGGTGATAGTGAATCCGTACCAATATGTTTTCCTGTAAAAATAAATTAAATTGGATATTATAACTTTTCTTATATTCATGTAAGAAAATTTATACAATAATTCTGTTCTGGACAGATAAATTAGATCACACAATTTTATTGAATTTTATTGAGTCTGACTTCAGAAACAATTTTTAAGATTTCTAATACTTAATGTCTGACACAAATCCATATTATAACTGAATCAGATGCCAAAACTGCTCAGTTCGTTAGTACAATTGACTTTTAAAAAAGCCATTGCTTTTGGTGTCCATAATTATTTAACAGAGCTTTTATAATTAACTTTTAAAATTTGTCAAGTCAATACCATAATATTTTCTTAAAGAAAAAGTTAATCATTGCGAACATGACATATTTTAAAATATTAAAGATAACACTTACAAAACATTCAGCAGCATCGTCCATAAAGCCAAGATGAAACCTTTGCTGATCAAAAAATGATTGCGCCAGCGCCCTGCGCAGCGCATCCGGAGGAAGAGCACTCTCATGGCTAAGTTGAAGCTGAGAAAATAATTCCTGTAACAAAAAAAAGATGCAACTTAGATAAATCAAATAAGAATTAATTGCACAAGGAACACAAAGAATAAAAAAATAATTTAAATAATTTGATTGTTAAAATAATAATACAATTTATTAAAGGTGCAAAGTATAATAATAGATTAGTTTAAAAAAAACAATCATATAATATTCTTAAATGTAGTAAAGTTTATAATTATTTAAAAATTTTATGCCAGCTAAGTTGATCAACTGTTGATTGTTGAAGTTGACTTGTTGATCAAATGAGATTCATGCAATCTTATTTTTGGTAAAATTTTAATTATTTGAGCATAATATGGGTCACCGTCGTAGGAAGCGAGACATTCGTGATTTTTATCGATAATTTAAGCATTTATCTTCCGCTTCATTAATAATTAATAAAAGGATCATCTACATAAGAATCTTAATAAAATTGAGGATGAATGTTTAAAAAACGTATTAATTACACCGCCTACAAAATTGTGTTTTTGAATTAATTTAATTTTTTTTATTAAAAAATCGATTGGTACTTCATTCAAGAAAAATAAAAATATATACGACAGTATTTCATAAAATTATAAATTATATTTTGTGAGTCGGACTAAGGAGTAATTTTATGTTTTGTTTTATGTTTTTATTAATGACAATATTACTGCTAAATTATGTGAAACATATTTAGGTTAAAACAAGTTCTTATAACATTTGGAAGGTTTTTCAACAACTGTAAACATATGGAACAATAGTAATTATATTTTTATTTCTTAGTTTCTCCACCTAATAAAAATTGTTTTTACTACAAATTTAGTTTCGGATGTCTATTGAAGTAGAGATATTTACATGAATATGCTTGCAAAAACAAGCCAAGTATTGAAAAGCATGAATAAAAAATTTAACAATAATAAAGAACTCTCCTGAGTTTCCTTAACAAGAAATCATACGAATATACAAAATTAAAATTCTTTGTAAATTTTACACTTGTCATAAGGTTTAATACATAGTAATATTTCTTAATAATAAATAAAAATAAAATTAATAATTTTAAATTAATACCCCCTAATTATTATTGTACATATTTCAGTTGAAACTTTTATGGAAAAAGGATTGGGCTAAGTTGCAATAATTTTTATTTTTTATAATCTATCACTTATATTATCAATTAATATTAATATCAGAATACTTTATATAATTAATATTTATTTATTTTTCACTTTTATTTTTTTTAAAAAAGGCGTTTTGTTGTACGAGTTTCATGTTTATACACTTTTTTCAAAACAATTAATACAGTTGTTATAGTGTGAGAATTTTTTTAGATATCTACAATAATCAAAAGAAGCTAATATTCCTTTTTTGAAGTACTTGTTTCAATTTCTTTATTTTTTCCTTTGTGTTCGTTTTCTCACGATCCCCTCTTTATGAGAGGAACTAAATTTACAAGAAATTACAGTCCGTATTTTTTGATAGTTGATCTAGATTGCACCTACAGGAAGTTACAATAAGCTGTACAAGTAAGAATGAATAGCTGCAGTAATTCATAATACATGCAACAAGTTGTAAAATGATTTTAAACAACAACAAAACATATCTCTAATGAATGCTAAACGAAATAAAATGCTGATAAAATTTAAATTTATTATGTTTCTTATGTTATTCTTATAAATAAATTTAATTTTTATAACTTACAATTAGTACTAAAAAGCAAAATTAATTTAAAAGTATAAAATAAGAAATATTATATAGACTTTAGTCTTGTCCTACATAATTTGATACTACCGATTTCTGCAAAATATTAATAGTTAACACAATATAATTGTGCGAGAGAAATGTAACAAGCAAAATGCAATGCTACATCTGGGAACTGTTGCATCATTCGACAATCTTTATCACTGATGGCTCGACGTAATGTCATGTCCCACTATGTTTCGTTACATCCAAGTCCTATTTTACTGTTTAGTCTTGTCCTATTTAAAATCCGATTAATTGACATTACTATGTTTCGCCTAGATGAGAAAATTATTTAAAAATCACGTAAGTAAAAAACAAATAAACTAAATACATTTTTTGTACAAATAATACACAAAAGATTTGTTTTAAAATCTTCTAATATTTTGGTAAATGGATGTTGTTATACATCTGTATTTACAATAAAATTTATTATAATTTATTTAGAGTCTCGCAGCTTTTAGTGATGATCATGGGTGGCAGCGGGTTTTTTAATTTTCCAAGGTGCCATTCAGTAAAGATAATGTCCACGTCAGTTTCTCTCTTTTAGTATAATTTGTCCTGGTGCACTGTTTGGTTTATAGTTTAAGAATTTTTTTACAATACGGCAGGTTTGAACTAAAATATGCAAATTTATAGAAATATGTTCTGGTAGGGCTAATGTTTTATTTTTTTTCGTTGGAGCTTTTTAGCGTTTAACTCTCCTGAATGCCACTCTACTGAGAACCTCTAGAGTTTATGAACACAATGCATCCAGGGAAGACTTCGGGAAGTCTTCCACTCCGCCTCTCCTTTTGAAACAGCAACTATCACCAGGTTAACAGTTTTTTCTAGTATATTTTCTCTAGTCTAACTAGCAACTCTGATGTCATTAGTCTCATCTAGTCCACCAGTCACTAGTTTTTACCAATCTAACCAGTTCCTCTAGTCTCACTAGATACTCGACATACTTACTGCTCTGTCCAATCTGGTACAGCCTGACGGGGAGACGCCGGAAAAAACCCCAAAGTTGTTGTACTGTGCGTAAATCTAGTCAGGTTTTATTATTTTTGTCATTATTATTATTAAATAAGTTGTGTGTTCGTAGGAAAACCTAGCTGGGACTACATATTTAACACAAAAAAATAATGTACCATTAATTTTTAAGTAATCGGTAAAACTATTTATTTATATTGTACGTACTCTCAGCTCATATCAATCTAACTCATATGAAAACTATGTAAAAAAGGTATGTACCCAGAATTTGGCTTAAAAAATCTATATTTTTATGTATGGCCAATTTAAAATGAGTGAAATATAATACTAAAATTTTATGTAATGATAACATGCTAGACCCGCACTAGTTAACCGATTTTTAAAAAAATAGTTTCTTTACAGGTTTTATAGTAGTAATAAATCGAATTTTGAAATAGTGATTTTTATTTCATGATTCTATATTACTCTATATTATTTTTTTCTTACAATACAAATAAATGGTATTCTTTTTTATATGTTTTAAAAGAAGTATTACTGACAATACTCTGTATTATCTAATATAGTCTTTTATCAAATTATTTTATTGGCGCAACTAAAGTGATATAAAAGCCTTTAAGTTAAAAAAAAACCTAATTAAAACTGAAAAACAAAACAATGACACAAAAAACCTTTGTTTGGTAACGTTTTAGAGACCCAATGCTAATTGTTACATCGCTATCTCTCAAGCATATATTACTAACAGAGGGAAGCTTTATTTATTACGCATTTTATACAGACGTTTCTCACCAAGACACTAAGTATAATAGACAAAAACTAAACGTAGATTTTTCAGAAAACACATGTAATATGTCTTCTAGCTAATTGATTAAATAAAGTAATAAAATATTATATAATTTTAAAAGGAAAAAAAAAAAACAAAAAATGTAATGTATTGTTTCATTTGAAACAAAAATAAAAACTAAATAATTACATGTATCATTAGAGGTATAGAAGTAATTAAATACTTATAATTTTACAACTAACAATACGATGGCAACATTGTTTTTGTGAATTTTTACAGAAAATTACTCTCATTTAAAATGTTTAAATGTTACTAATTTTTATTCTGTTACTAATTGTTATTAGTTTAATGTTACTAATTTATAATGGTACTAATTTTTATTCTTCATGATTATTGATTCTTTCTTATTATCTTCTTCAAAGTTGTTATTGATTCGTGATTAAATTTTGCAATGCAAGAAAGAAATTAATATCGTATTTACTGAGGAATTGAAATAACGATGAATTACTATGATTAGTAATTCAAATAAATTATTAATAAATTATCATTATTATTTTTTAAGGATCCCTATAGATTTTAAATCAATTTTTTTAATTTTAAATTGTGAGAAATAACAAAGTGCACTAGAAGTAAAGCCGCGCTGAACATATAAATTAAATCTTTATACAATTAAAAAAGTAAGAAAAATTCACAAGTACAGCGTACCTCCTAATGTTTTATTTTAAATGCTTAGTTATAAATTTGTTCACAATAACACTAAAATTACTTTCTCTACTTCGGATTTCAAAGTTCTATTTATTGAAATTAAAGAACTCATAAATCAAAGCTCCGTATTCATTTTAATCAATGCCATCTCAGCTACTGGAATTCTGACAGGGAATTAAATTTTCGACAAAATAACCAATAAGATGGTCATTAGTGCCTTAATGGCGCGAAGGTGGGTGATAAACGTACCGGGGAAAACAATTTGAAAACACTATTAGAACAACTCCTACTCGGACCTTCCAATTTATGATCAGAAACAATCTTTCATTTTGCTTTAAAAAACAGTTGAGTTGGCGTTAAAGTAATAACTTATAAAATAAAACTTAAATTGGTAGTAAGTTATTAACAATAACGGATTTCTGAATTGATTGGGAAATTTTTAATTATATTTTTTATTTATTTCCATAATTGCTATGTTTGACGCCGTTTAGAATAATAAAGTTCATTAATATTGTTAGTGATTGTCTCTATTATAATAATGTTTTATAAATAATTATATTATCTGTATTATATCATATATTTCTATAGATATAAAATATGTAAAATTAGATATTTTTATGTAAAATTATTTTCCTAATTAGTAATCAATTTATTCTTGTTAAACTTTAGATTATATCAAAATTGTTATTTCTTTTTTAGTCTATTCATATTATAATTTTAATTTCTTTTTTGTACTTAAATTTTTATAATGTATAAAAAAATTTTTTATTTGTGTGTGCAATTTTTATTTAATTTAATTTTTTCTTAATTGTTATTTTTGTAAAAAGGGTAATTTTGCCCGTTATTGTATTAATAAATAAAAATAAATAAATAAATATTAATATATATCCTGAAATTAAATTAATTGAGAAAAGATAATATTACGTACACAATGCTTCCAGCCCTCAGACATGGACATGGAAGCAAAGTATAAAAAAATAAGATAAATGAAACGCAAGGCTGGTATTTGCTTTCCTAGTCTGTTGTTACAACAACAGTAAGTTAGCTATTATTTGCGTGAGTCTCATTGTAGTTCGCAGTATTATTAGTATCCAATAAAACTTTTTATCACAAAGCAGTCTATGAAACTGCCATTGCACTATAATTAAGGCCAAATAAAAATGTATATTATTTTTTTTGAGGTAGTACGTAATTGAGCACTTTATTGGACCGTTTTTAGGATGAGAAGCCAATCATTATTGTTATAGGAGGTTATTTAGTACTTTTCACCTCCGAGGACAATAATGAAGTTAAAAAAACTCCTAGGACGTAAAAGTAATTCATATGTTGCCGCCATTACTGTAATGTAGCGGGTTCAAAAAACAATCTGTGTTAAAACTTCATGAGTTTTCTTTAAAAACGTTCATTTTGTGTCTGTTTTTGTTCGTAGACTAATTTTTTTTCGTTTTTAAAAGGTGTTCTAATTGACAAATTTTGAGTGTTTATTTGTAAAGCTTTTACATTTTTGAGTAAAAGTGTGAAGCTATAGATGAATTTAATGACGACGATAATATGGAGTTAATAATAATTGGAAGTTTGTTTTTTTCAATTAAGTATATAGCGCAGTTTAATGAGTGCTATTTTTTGATTTTTTTTAATGAGTGCTTTAGTTAATGAGTGCTACCTCAAAAAAATAGTGTATGCCATCCGGCTGAGAATGTCTTTATGTCTTGGCAATTTTTCCCGACTCGCTTCGCTCGTCGGTAAATCTAATTGCCGTGACATAAAGACACACTTCTCAGCCTTATGGCATAAATAACTATTTTTTTTATAGTTGTAAACTTCCTCAATATTGTTACACACTGTCAAATTGGTTGACTGAACACAATCTAAGTTTAGCAGACGAATGAAATCCTAAAATGTTAAATAAAAATTTATTAGATTGTAAAAAAAAATAAGAAAGCTGAAGCATCTTTACTGTATAATAACCACCTCCGTGTCCGAGGTCGTTAAGGCGTGAGTCTTTACACTGACCTTTGACACCCACGGAGGTTTGGGGTTCGCATCCCAGGTTACGCTTTTAGTTTATAGAAGATTATTGTTTAGATATATTATCGCCAACTTTAGAATTCACTTTGAGCGTAACGGTTGCTTACTACCATCCGAGGTGGTTCCCGCAGGCGTTATCCCTGATGAGCCGCAAGGCTCTAAACGAGCAATATTATTATTATTATATAAGAATCTTTACTGACTTGTAGAATCGCTTTTGATTGATGGAAAAAAGCAATAAATATCAAAAGTACAAGCTATAAAAATGTATGAACAGTGTGATTTAAGGTTTACTAATTGTTTTTTAAGGGTTCTTTAAATGTAATTTAAGTTAAAATAGTGTTATTGCAACGTCATGATAGAATTAACATGTGTTATAAACGGACGTTGATTTGAAGTAAATTAAAAGTATACGTGTAAAAGTTAATATTAGATAAATAGAAGCGAGACAAATAGAAGTTAAAAAATGACGAAACCTAGATATTTCTCTCCTTAGTTTTTCCAAAAGCCCTTCAGCATTTTGGCTGCTTCCCGAAGTTAGCAATGGGGACAACTTTGCGGCTACATATGGTTATTGTTCTGTATTAGGTTATCGTATTACTAGTTATTGTAAGTGACATACTATCACAATTGTTTGCTACTATCAATATTGTTTGCCTATAGTAATTGAAGCATATTAACAACTTTCAGCTCGTTTAAGTTTTAGATTATGAGTGAAATTCTAAATTTTTTATTGTGGGTTAATGACGACATAAATATTTCATAAACAATAAGATAATGTACAAATATGCATTAACACACCTAAAGTGAATAATTGGACAATACACGATAATCAGCTATAAATAAGCACTTCAAAACGAAGAAGTTAATGGCTTTGGAAACTAATGCTGAAAAATGAATGCGAAGCTGCAGACATATATATATTTATATATATATATATATATATATATATATATATATAATATATAATATATATATATATTATATCCCTTTTAAAACACCCTCCCTTTTAAACACCCACCTCCCAATCTTATAAGTTTATTTTTCTTTTAGAAATTCATTAAAGTAATATACGAAGTGTTACAGGTAAAAAGTGTGAACAGGTAAAAAGATTCCCTGAGGATTTAAACGCATTATTTACACATTGATTATTTTAGTAAGAAAACTGATGTAAAATCCATCAGATTTCGGTCCAATTCTTACTAAAATCTTTTATAATATTGCTTAAAATAAAAATATTAAAAACATCATCACGACGAAATATATTTTATGATTCTTTTTTCTTAAGAAGTCCTCTTAGTTAAAAGATAAGCCTTAAGCTTAGTCACGAACCTACGCCAGGCCAAAATCGTGGTAGATGATAAAAAACCTCTAAAAGTTTGAACTTAGTAAAGCGAGAAGCGAAAAAAGGTCATACCTACTTTATATGCGGAACGAAACGGCACAAGAACTTTACAACTTGAAGATGAGCAGCACGATTTTAAAAAGAAAAAACTAAATTTTTATTTTTTAATCTGTTTAAGGATTTGTCATCAAGATTTTTTTTGTAGTTTTTTTTATTTATTCATTATCTTATATAATAATGGTTTCAAAGCAATAAAGATTAAAATAAAATATGTCAATTTTGTAAAAGGTTACATCCATTAATGGATCAAAATCTCGTAGTAATTAAACTTAAGAAGGGGAAAATATTCCTTGGGATTATCTCATTGAATGAGAGAGTCCATCAGGAAGATTCTGTAGTGAACTAATTCTTACAAAATAATCTAAATAACTTATATTTTTTAAAAACACACAACATAGCTTTGGCTGGTCATTTAAGTTATAACTTCTTCCATGGAGTACTTAGAACTGTGCTACTTCCTGGTTTCAAAGTACGAAAATTACCTTTAAACTAGACAAAAAAATCCCATGAGGTGGTTCGTCTCTGCTTCTACCCTTGAGCCTTAATTACTCTTCAACAGGTCGGTTTATAGTATTAGAGAATTTTAAAAGGAAAATGACACTTATTATTTACAAAACATACTGCTAGCGAGTTGATATACCTAATGTTTTCCCCCATTTGGGGAATTTCAGAAGCTTTAAATGATGTTGACTCGGAGTAAAAAACCCTCCAACTTTCTGAATGCTCCGCCTCCCTAGAAATTTTAATAACAAAACGCTAGGAACTTCAATTTTCTCGTAAAAGCCATGGGAAGAATTAAAACTTAAAATACGTTGACGATCTTGTACTTTATGAAGCAGGATACAACTTGATCTCATAAACATACTCAAAAGTTTAGAAGTGTGAGCGGTTGAAATACAACAAATGATCATTAGAAAATAAAATCAAAATCCAATATATTAAAAATCATAAAATAATCTTGTATTTAGAAGGCATTAAGCAGTATCAAGAAAAGTTAAGGATGAAGTCTTCAGAAAAGCTACAAGGAGACTGACAGATGGTGAGCGTCGTGAGTCATACGAAAGCACCAGTTTATCCTTCTTGTACTGCAACCTTCCAAAAAACTATCTTCATAAAAAATATTTTTTATAAACTAAGTTGTCTCTGTTTCCATAATATGGGTGGGCTATCGAAAACCTTATGTTATTTATAGACATCATAAGAAAAATAAAGAGTTTTAAAAATAACCAGAACTTAAACGATGTCATATTGACTTATCAGAAAGGTAATTGGGTAGAAAATTGCTCTGACAAAGAGCAAATAAGTCTCACCAAATAAAAAATTAAATACATCATTTCACAAATTATAAAGTGTTAAACACTAATACATAAATAAATATATTTATATATATTCTTCAAATTTGTAATCAGGAGCCAAGCGAAATGACCCTCTCTTCTCTGTCATTTCGTCTACTCCTGTAATCCGAGCAGCCTCATAAACGACATTACTAGTAAGACTGCTTAATAGAATTGGTAAAACTGGAAAACATCCTCATATGCCATATAAATTAACGCAACTGAATTATATTTTTTGGGGGGGATGACAGATTTTTATTCCTATTTGCAGTTGTATGGTAGTAACAAATCCTATGGCCCTGTTTGTAGTAACAAGTCCTATGGCCCTGTTTGTAGTAACAAATCCTATGGCCCTGTTTGTAGTAACCTATGGCCCTGTTTGTAGTAACAAGTCCTATGGCCCTGTTTGTAGTAACAAGTCCTATGGCCCTGTTTGTAGTAACAAGTCCTATGGCCCTGTTTGTAGTAACAAGTACTATGGCCCTTTGTAGTAACAAGTCCTATGGCCCTGTTTTGTAGTAACAAGTCCTATGGCCCTGTTTGTAGTAACAAGTCCTATGGCCCTGTTGTAGTATGGCCCTGTTTGTAGTAACAAATCACGGGTAAATCAAATAGTACAAAAATAATTTAACAAAGAAAAAGCTACTTAAAAGAAATAATTTGCTACATTCATTGTTCATGAAAGTACATTAAATGCTGAACTCTTGCTAGGCCAATACTAAACGAAAATTGATCTTTAAATAATTTAGGTTGGCTGTACTAATGGCTGGAATCATTAATGATATCCTATTATTTAATTGTTAATAAGCAAAATTAATCAATATCAATAGACTTACAATAATACGGTCAAAATCAGTATTTAAGATAACTAACATATTACCACAAAGAGTTCAAGAATACATAAATTTGTTCTATATAGGAAAAGTCTTGGCGAGGTAGTTCAAAGATTTGATTTATTTGAAGTGTTAGTATCTAAATTATTCTCGAAATAAATTTATTTTTAATTAAAAACGACACAAACCGCAGTCATAATGTTTTGATTACGAAAGTATAAAAGTAAAAGGAAAACTTTTACTAAAACCAAAAGATAAAAGGTCTTATTTTTCTTCCAAAGTGATTACACTTAAGTCGTGCTGGATTCGAACACTTAGATTAGATTAAAGAAAAGAAAATAATAGCTTCAGTCTTGAATAAGATAATACTAGAAAATCAGTTTTCGAAGTTATTAGGTGAGAAAAAAATCGACGATTTCGGATTTTTACCTTGAATGAATTCTATATAAGTAATTTCCTTTTTATTTTGAGTCATATTGTACGACGATTTTATACATTAAATACATAATGGTGTTGGTTTCAGAATTTTAGGGCCTATAGTTTTCATCTGAAGTCCCTTGGAACGTGAAAGTTTTGATACAAGGCCTTATATGACATCAAGATGGAACATAGTTTTAATTATAATTTTAATAATTAATAAAGATTAATCCCAATACCCCAGCCCACCCTGGAACATGGCATGACATCAAGATACTTAATGTTTCATAAACATGATATGTTACATATAAATTTTAATAAAAAATACCAACTAGTATTTTACAACACCATCAAGGCATAGTAGCTAAAATATTAAATGTAGTCAGATAAGAAAAAAATACACCCCTGATACAACTTTAAAACGAAGTCTACCAAGAATGTATAATAAGACAGAAATTTTGAAACAGATATTTAAAAACTAGCTGAAAATTAGATTTAATGAGTCTTAACAAAAAAACACATTGACAAGTATCCAATACTTTTTATTGAATAGAAGAGAAAAAAAACGATGTAAGTTAACATTATGAAACTTAATATTATATTTTGGACTGCATAAAAATATAAGAAGCTTTAGACCTGTTACTATATTTATAAATTAGATAACTAGGGCTTTTGAGAGTTATATATGGACGGTAAAATATAAATATTAATAAATATTAAATAAATAAAATAAAAGAATAATAAAGTAGCTTGTTACATTTTACTAAAATGATTAATTTATTTGTAGATAATATTCTATTTATGTGAATTTATCGATTGGCATATTTATCCTTTAAACACCAAATTTGATATGTGTGCACAGAACTTTTGCAGACTAATGTTGTTTTGTTTGTTTATGTATCACATTCACACGGTTTAGTGTTACTTTTAGTGGTTTTTTTTTATTTTTTATAAGATGGCCCGGTTTACACAAAGATAATTTAACCATATTAAGTTTTCTAATGTGAACAATCCAAACATTACGTTTACACATTTTGTGAACTAAAAATAAATAACTAAAAAAACTTTCACTCTTTTGTATCATAATTTATATGAACAAAAATTAATTGAATGTTAATTTGTAATTAATATATGTTAATTGTTTGGTGTAATATTGTCAAAGAGTTTATTATGCTAAAAAAGTGTTAATAAATTGTATCAACACCGTAAATAGAGATTAGAGATTTTTTTGTTGTAGAGAAAGTACAGAAAAATGTTTATTATAATTCATTAAGGTTAATATTTAATAAAAGCAAAGTTTATAGTTTTATGTAAGCAACCAATTAATAAAACACATATTCTGTTTTACCAATACGTAAAACACATATTTTGTTTTACCAATACGTAAAACACATATTTTGTTTTACCAATACGTAAAACACATATTTTGTTTTTCCAATACGTAAAACACATATTTTGTTTTACAAATACGTAAAACACATATTTTGTTTTACCAATACGTAAAACACATATTTTGTTTTACCAATACGTAAAACATATTTTGTTTTACCAATACGTAAAACACATATTCTAGAGAATTCAGCAGGGATTTTAAGGAGTTTAAGCTATAAGGAACGAAGCAGTCTCCTTAAAACATTATTACGAACAAATATAAATGTAAGAATTATTATTATTCTATTTCCTTCTTTTTTTGTATTTGATTGATATTTACTTTTTTATAAATGCATTCACTGAAAATGACAACTGTGACGCGTTAGGTCACGTTGTATCGAGGAAAAGCTAAATGAAAAAACATACAATCAATATCCCCATCGACATTCTAAATATTTATTAAAACAAGAAATCACGAGTTGTTAATTTCAATCTATGAATAGCTCTGACTAAGATTAAGGGGGGAAATACGGTAGGAAATATAGGCATGACTTAAAACAGATTTAGATAACAAATTTAGAAAGAAATATTTATTTTAGTTAGAGACTGGGGATCAAGTACGGATACAGCATATCGCATATTATATAGTCCTGTCTCACAATAGAAATTTAAAGAAAACAATCTATTCTCATTAATAACTGCGGAGAGAATGGTTTTTTTTAATTCCTATAAATTTATTGTTAGGTATTAAAAACTAATCCACGCAATAAGTATAAAAATTAATATTCTGCATCCTAACATTTACGAAATAACATTACATTAGGATTGTAGCCTGCGTCGCTAGGCAGTAAAGGGCAATCATTTTTTAAAAATATTGTATATAAATTACTGTATAAACTACAAGAAAAAACTGGTGTTAAAAATATAAGAAAAAATTGTAAAAACTGTAAAAATAGGAAATAATAAAATTAACATTTTAAAATGAAGCAAAATAACCTGCTTTCGCTGTGATGCTAGAGAAGAATTATGTTATAATTTTACATATGAGGATTTTTGTTTGCTAAAAACCTTAAAGTGCAGCGTCCATTTTTATGCTCGTTTGATCTCCATCTGTTAAGACTCCCCTTTAAATAAGTTAAATAAGTTTCTACTGGACGTAAAGAAGAATACCGCTAATGTCTCTAGAGTAGGCGACGCGAATAGGAAGAAAACAAAAAAGAAGATAAATATAAAAACTAATTTATATAAGATAAAAAGAAACTAATTTAGTTGGGTTATCTTAATAGAAATTCAATAAGTTTTAACTTTCTATTCTAAACAGATAATAAAAAGAAAACACATACACGAGGATACGAAGGATGTAACCCATTAGGAACCTGTCAAGCTAAGGATTCATTTTTAATGTCATCTTAAATGCCTAGTCAGGTTCTAGGATATTTTGTAAAAATTACATAAGGAAAGACTAATAGCAATTTGAGAAAGTTTAGTAAAGAATTAAACGACAAATATTGAGGATTTAATTGATTTATACAAGTAATAAATTTATCTGTTTTATAGCATTTAAAGCATTTAATTGCTAAAATTTAATCACTGCTGTATGAGAACGAATACTATTAATTTCAAGAGTAGGCAGGGACGAGACAAATTCCCTGAAAATACAGCTCTGGTCTCAATTTGTTTTCCGTGCCGTTATGGTTACATGATTTCTCATAAATTTGTAAATATTTTAAACTGTTTTAAAAAACAACTTTTATAGATGCAGATCAGATTGAAGTAAATAATTTTAGAATGCAACAAGTTATGAACACTACAAGGAAAACTATGATATTTTTTCTAATAACCAATCATTTTTTTTTTTAAGGAAAAACTATCTTGTATGAGGAAAGAATAAAAAGCGTTGATGTAGGAGTCAGGTCCTAATAAGAGTACTTCCGAACAAGTAGAGCTCTTCAACAGCTTCGACTTAGTGATTTTATATAAAAAAGATTTTTATAAGAACGCTTATAGAAGTAGTCTCAACAAAGAATCGTGCACGTGCGCGCCCCGCGAGAAGAGTTCAAGAACTTAACTACATAAACCGGTTTTATATAAACCTTTAGATAATCTCGACTTGAGAACTCGGGATGCTGGGGGAGCTCCCGCCTTTTAAGAAGTACAGTGCGCGGGTAGACAGAAATAATTTTCCCGCTTAAAAAAAATTATAAAGTATAAACACTCTTAAAAGGTTAGGATAAAAGGTGTATAATTTTTTACGTAAAAGGTGTATAATTATTGTAAAAGTAAAAAGAAATAAATGTTGGGACTATTAAGACAAAATTTACTTCTTCGTGGCCAAATGTGTTAATGGAGGCAAAATAGCATAAAATAAAAAAATCTAGATTATTTTACAAAATTTAAAAAAAAATGTAATATGGACATATTTAGATTCAAAGAAAGCAAATAGTGATTTTAGAATATTTTTAGTATAAAAGTACAGTGGCTACAGTTTTCTGCATTAGTATGCACTTTTAAAGCTAATAGATGTAGGTGTAGGATGCACAAAAACTAGGAGAGAAAATTGACTTAAAAAATTAGTTAACGCAACAACCTAAAATAGTTAAACTATTTGATTACGGAGTCAAAGCCACGTTTCAGATCATTAATGAAATCTGTTTATTTTTATATACGCGATCAAAATAAACATAAGATGATTTTATTAATTTATGTTTTAAATTAAAATCTTAGGTAAATATTTTTTATTTTTATTTCATCCTTGCATGAGGGTACGTACGCGAAATTCAATTTATGTTCAAATTCAAATGTGTCCAAATTTGAATTTGTTTGACATGGAAAAAAATTGTTCCATGTCACAAAATTGAATTTATTTTTTATGAAGTAAACCTAAAGTTAATATAGGATCACTTAATTTTACTTTAGATACTATACCTCATTAGTTAATTGTGATGTAGTGTTCTTGTTACAGCTTAAAATACTCAAATGATAGTTTTATGTAAAGTTAGTTAGCGTTCTAAAGATGGCCACAACGTTGGCCAAAAAAAAATCAAAACGAAGTAAATTACAGTGGCGTAGCCAGGATTTAATTTCGGGAGGGGCTGAAAGTTAAAATTGTATATATATATATATATATATATTATATATATATATATATATATTATATATATATATATATATATATATATATGTATATATGTATATATTTATATATATATTATATATATATATATATATATATATATATATATATATATATATATATATATATATATATATATATATATATATATATATATATATATATATATATATATATATATATATATATTGTTCAATGTTTTCAAATTATTTTTTTATATCTTTCAATTTCATTGTATATTTTTTTATATTATGATTTTTATATTATAAGTTTACTGTTAAAAAATATATGTTATGTAATTTATTATTTTTATATATTTTTATAGGTTTTATTTTTTTCACATATTTATTGCGGGTTTAGGTTATGTAAAAATTTGGGGGGGGGGGGGCTGAAGCCCCATCAGCCCTCCCCTGGCTACGCCACAGGTAAATTATATAACATATATAGAATTGAAACCTACTTTTATTAAATAATTAAAAATATAATTCCATAAACTAAGAAGTGCTACTAACGACAAACTATTAAACATAAAATTAAAAAAATTAACAACCTACAATAAAAATAATATTCATAATCTTATTATATTCATGATAAATCTAAAGCTCTATATCTAAAATTCTTATAAATTAAGCGAATTTAAGATTATGTATTAAAATTCATGTAACTAAGCAATTAATTAATGTCTTATTTATAATTTTTGTTGTTATATAACGAAAATAATTACATTATTCATGTATCCAGGGCTTAAACATCTCAATAAGATTCGGTTGCTGCTAAATAATAATACTGTTTATTTATAATGTCGATAACATTCTAATCTGTGCCAATATTCGATTGCTATTGTACGAATTAATTTTTTTCGTAACTCTCGATTTTTTAACACTTTCTATTTAACAGAATAATTTTCCATACTTCAAAAAAAACTAAATTACATTTTTGTTAATATTTCTATTTGATGATTGAGACGAATTTATAACTATATTTTAATATTATAGTAATATTACACAAAAAAATGGAATTCCAATTTTTTTTTTAAAAAAATGAAAGAATATTTTATTGATGCAATGTTATTCATAATTTGTTTTTCCACTTAATGTCATTATTTTTAACGCAAAATAATTTTGAATAAAAAAATAATACTGCTAATTCAAAAAATATAGGTATGACGGGAAAATTGTTACTGTACTGGCAGTTGTTAAAATAATTTTTACGGAAGCTACATTTGTCGTGTCAAGAAAAAAAGGAAAAAGTAAAAAAAAAGATGGCAATTTTCAAAACCAATTATCATTTCTGGAGACAAATATCTACCTCGCTGCGTTGTATTATTGCACCTTTCAAGAAATATGAAAAAATCTAGAGCGGTCGCATCCATTTTTATCTCGTTTCTGTACTCCATTTTAAAATTTTCTCTTTTTTCAAAACAAAAAAAAAAGAATCTGAAGAAGTCACGTGATAAAAAGAAGTGAAATTTTTTTATTGTCGCAAAATATTTATATTTCTTTTTAACCGAAACTATTTTTTTTTATATTTTAACCCGATAAGTGTCATAATAGGAATTTTAGTTGTAAAATTTTCCAATAGATGCCGAAAAATTTACAATGATTTGAATAAATCTTTCAATATAAAATCAAAAATATTCACAGATTTCAACCAAAAGTTAAAACCAACAACCTGACAAAAATTAGATATGATATAGAAATCTATACATAGTTTTTTTCTATATTGTTTAAAAGTATGTAGGGGTAGTTATGTACGTAGTACTTTTTATATATATGTACGTAGTACTTTTTATATATGTACATAGTACTTTTTTATATACGTACGTAGTACTTTTTATATATGTACGTAGTATTTTTTTATATATATGTACGTAGTACTTTTTTATATATGTACGTAGTACTTTTTTATATATGTATTCTTTTTTATATATGTACGTAGTACTTTTTTATATATGTACGTAGTATTTTTTATATATGTACGTAGTACTTTTTTATATATGTACGTAGTACTTTTTTATATATGTACGTAGTACTTTTTTATATATGTACGTAGTATTTTTTTATATATATATGTACGTAGTACTTTTTATATATGTATGTAGTATTTTTTATATATATGTACGTAGTTTTTTTATATTGTACGTAGTACTTTTTTATATATGTACGTAGTATTTTTATATATGTACGTAGTATTTTTTTAGGTTCCATTATTTTAAAAATAATTTAAACTAATGGGTTATTAATTTGACACAAAAGAAATAATAACTAATATACACCGTTTTGCACATTGCTATTTATAAAATTATTAATAAAACAATCGCAGATTTATGAAATTATTCTTCTTATTAGCAAAATAATTTATACACAATTTAAAATCACACGAGTTTTATCTAAAGTCAAATATTTTCCAGACACTATGACTAAGCCAGAAATACATTTTCACTGATATTTTCTAGTCTGGTATTTACATAGATTTTACAATAGTTTTCTCAGAAAACTTTTTATCTTGTAAGTAGAGCGCGATAAGTTTTTCTTTCAAATTAGACATGGTTATTGTTATATTTTATTTGAAGTGCACTTAGATAGAAAAAACAACGTTTTAAATAAAAACTTAAATTGACTTCTTAGTCATTCTTAAACAAAAAGTATTGAGTTTTAATAAATAAAACTCATAAATGAATGAATTTATTTTTGATTAATCAAAAATATTTTTTTTTAGGTAGTACGTAATTGAGCACTTTATTGGACCGTTTTTAGGATGAGAAGCCAATCATTATTGTACTAGGAGGTTATTTAGTACTTTTCACCTCCGAGGACAATAATGAATGTAAAAAAACTCCTACGACGTAAAAGTAATTCATATATTGCCGCCATTACTGTAATGTAGCGTGTTCAAAAAAACAATCTGTGTAAAACTTTCATGAGGTTTCTTTAAAAACGTTCATTTTGTTTCTGTTTTTGTTCGTAGACTAATTTATTTTTTTCGTTTTTAAAAGGTGTTCTAATAGACAATTTTTGTGTGTTTATTTGTAAAGCCTTAACATTTTTGAGTAAAAGTGTGAAGCTATGGATAAATCCAATGACGATGATAATATGGAGTTAATTGGACGTTTGTTTTTTTTCTCAATTAAGAGTGCTACCTCAAAAAAAATAGTGTATGCCATCCGGCTGAGAATGTCTTTATGTCTTGGCAATTTTTCCCGACTCGCTTCGCTCGTCGGTAAATCTAATTGTCGTGACATAAAGACACACTTCTCAGCCTTATGGCATAAATAACTATTTTTTTTTAATTCTTATAATAGAGAGGAAAGAAAACAGACTCTCTATAATAATTACAGCGGCTGGAGAGTTTCTTTTAATTCCTATATATTTATATATATATTATATATATATATATATATATATATATATATATATATTATATATATATATATATATATATATATATATATATATATATATTATATATATTATCCTATATATATATATATATATATAATATATATATATATATATATATATATATATTCATTCTTAATATTGAGCAGTGGAGTTAAACTATAGGAATTGAAAGAAAACAGTACCTCTTAATTAAAGAAAAAAGTCTCTTCTCAATAATTAAATAATATTAATAATTATATCAATAATTCCTATACATTTATTTACTTTGTACACACAGCGTATTGAGCAGATGAGCGTATTCCATACGCATTTAATATGATCCGTTTCTTGCACCGTATTTGTTCAGTCGATCAAGTCAGATGACGGCACAACTGATCCCGGCAAAATATCGCGTCTTTTAAAAAATAATCCACGCAATAAATATAATAAATTATTATTCTTGTTCGGTTTCGGTACCGGAGGTCCGGGGTTCGCAGCCCGGGCTATGCTCCAAGATTTTATGAATAGTATTTGTATTAAAAAGATTTTGCCAACTTTAATTAATTCTTAGAGTGTAGTAGATGCAACCCACCTGAGGTGGTTCCCGCAGGGTGACTACCCTGATGGGCCGAAAGGCCCTAAAACGGGCATTTCATTTTTTTTTTATTATTCTACATCCCACTTTATCTGTAGGGTTTAATTAGTTAATATCTACTTGGGTAAATCATTAGGGACGTAGCTCAGGCATTAGTAACACTAACGTCCATTTATCCTTAAAACAATTGAAAATCCAAAACATTTTTAAAATAAATATATTATATATTAACAACACCAACTTCGTCTTTCCACCAATAAGCTTTACTTTAACTCTGAGCAGAGCAGGCTTTCGGCTATAATGCCATCTACAGTGCCTAAACAAGTAACAATCATAACTTGTTTAGGCACTGTAGATGGCATTATAGCCGAAAGCCGGCTCTGCTCAGAGTTGAATTAAAGCTTATTGGTGGAAAGACGAAGTTGGTGTTGTTAATATTGTAGACCATTCCACGGCGCTCACTGAAGTCAAAATATATTATAATATTTTTAAAAGTGTTATGAATTAGTTAAGACAATTACGAGAGGACTTTGGCCTCATACCATTATGGAAATATAAGACCTACTCACTACGCCAACGCTCTCTCGACCAACCAATTTGTCTTCTTTTTGGGCTGTCGACAAAATAAAATTGTCCACCCATGTACTTTTAGGCAATCTTGATTAACTGCCAATCAAGTAGAACACGATTCTTGACAAATTGGTCATATTACAATGCAAGAAAATAATTTTGTCATATCATCCATAAACGCGTTTTAAAGTTAAAATTAGAATATACTACAAAAGGATAAAATTAATTTATATAATCTCTATAGGTATTTCCTATAGAGATTCAAATTAATAAATATGATAATACATAATAATATTACGAAAAACGAAAATAATATTCCATCAAAGAGCAACCATATAGTTTAGAGACATTTTTAGTTTAAACATACGATCCACCCTCATAAACGTGTTTTTTTATTAAAATAAAAAATAGGTGAAGTTTGACCGCTTGGAATAAAACTAATTGAATTACCATTTAAGGACGAGCAAAGCAAATCCGAAAACGTGTTGCAGTATAAATTTGGGAAAATTTATATTCTAGGGACGAGCGTAGCGAATCCGATGTGTTGAATCTGAGGTTCCCCGTACCCGATTTTTTGTTCATTTAAAATTATAAGTTAACTCCCTAAACTATAAGGGGTAGACGATGGAAAAATAAAATGGAAAATATCTACTAAGACAAGAAGAAAAGCAACACTCCTTTCCGGATAAATATTACATTACAAGTTTAATTAAAAAAATAATATAAATAAACAAGATATAAAGCAATACGTTAAATGCGTCAACATATAAATAAGAAAGATATTTAACAACAAATAAACTAGGTTATCTGTTTATATTACAAATTATTTTATAATACTAAATATTTTGGCAAATAAAACATTTTAAAACATAATAGTTCAAGTTGATTTCCTACTGCCTAAAATAAATATAAATAATAAATAAAAAAATAAATATTGTTAATTTCACACACCTCAAATATGAATGTAATCTCACGTTTTATTACAATTTATAATTTAATCACATCTATATTACTGCATTTAAACAAAAACTACTATTCATTAAAAATATATTCATAAAGAGAATAATATTTTGTAAAAGATACATTATTATTAAAAGAGCTCTTTGAAAAAGAATGCTTTATTTTTAAGATTGTGTAGTAAAATTAATTATGTATGTCATATTAAATTCAATAATTTAAATAATTTAATAATATGATTTACATTTTTTTAATTAAAACTAAAAATGAAAATCAATCTCAAAGCACGAAACCAAAGTTACTTTGATTTAATTGTTTTATTTAGTAATAATAATAATATTTCTTTATTCACATCATAAAAAAATATCACAAAATACAGTAGACCTGGTATTTTAAACATGAATGCAATGATTATTTTTTCATTTCAGACAACTTTTTAAATACCTATATAGTAATTTAATAAAAATTAAATAAAAGCTGATAATGAGATGAAACTTGGCACATTTATTTGTCTAATAAATGATTACATGATTGCCAAATCTCAAATCAATCTAATGATTTTTCCGCGTTTTATGAATTTTAAAATTCTAGCCGAGTCATTATTTCCGGTTCATGACGTCATAAAAAATTATTTGCCGGATAACACAACTAGACCTAAAGATTGATTAACGTACGAAGTTTTATTTCTCTGATGGCATGAATATGCTGGGAGCTCCGATGATAACATAGAGACAGACAACTTTGTGAAAACCACTCAGTAGGTCTTGAAAACACCAGAAACTGATAATTCAGGTGACATCCTAGTTTTGGATTTTTTTTGTAAATACAATACCTCTCCTATATACATACCTACGGAATAAATCAGGAAAAAAATGTAACCGCACCAATGCAAATTATTAGTTATCGGTCACAATCCTAATAAGTCATAAATCCTAATACGACAATAACCGTGTAAGCCAAGGCAGTTTTTTATGAAGTGCCTATTATGTACCATATACATCCTATAAAGCAAATTGCATCTTACATCATGCAGGACATTATTACATAACCATTACGATCTTCATATTAGGATACAAAAGTAAAGTAAAAGTACGATAAAATTATTGACTTAGTTAAACCTTATTTAAACAAGAATTAAGATATACTCTAAAACAAAACAGAATAAATAAAAGCCAACTCAGAACTGAGATGAAAAAATAGGTTATTTATTTAAGAGAGCTTGAGTTTCCGGAGACAAATTAGTGCAACAAGAACAGCATTTCTTTACTAAACTGTAATAATTATTTTTACAATCCATAACAGTCCAAAAAGCTTAAAAGTATTCAACTATAAAATAAATAAAAATCAAATTAGATTAATTTAATACAGAGTTCAAGAAAGGTAAAGTTAACAGATTAGTTTTCAGAGTATGAAGTGGTTTCGAATTATTTAGAATTAATTACTGTCTATTAATTATTAATTATCTTTGATAATGACTAAAGCCCGTATTCAAAGACATTTTCCTTACCTAAACCTAACATTTTCTTGCATAAACCTAACATTTTCCTTAAGGAGTCCTTAAGGAATAATATGTTAGGTTTACAGTTTAGGCAAGGAAAATGTAAGGTCTCCTTAAGGAAGCCTTAAGGGTTCCTTAAGGAGACCTAAAGGAAAATGTTTAGGTTTAGGAAAATGTCTTTGAATACGGGCCTACATTACTAATGAAGAAAGCTAAGTTACAAAAAAAATGTAAAGGACTTTAGCGTAATAAATAAATTTTTTTGGAATGATACATTTTTTTGAAGACTAATTTTCTTTTTTCAGATCAAATGAACTAAATCCTAATAAGAATAAATATTTAACTTTTATGACAGTTATAAATTATTTTTCAGTAATAAACACAACATTTTAACACCCATGTTTTTTTTATAAGTATTTAATTAAATGTATTGGAAATCAGCCAAATATTCAAAAGTGTCTAAAAAGTTTTTAATTTTCCCTTAACCTTGAATTGATTTATTTTAACAATAGATTGTAATTTAAATACCAGTAATTTACCTTTTAAAATAAAATACTGGTTAGAATTTAATACTTAGTGGGAAGTTGCAAAGAGTGGGATTGTTTTGGATAAAACAATAGTTGGAGACAATATGCAGGACTAAACTCAGGACTTCTTAGAATATAATATTAAGGAAGGAGACTTGAAAAAAAAGGTTTAAGGACAAAATGGAAAGTGGTAAGATCTTTGGAAGTAGAGGTAGAGAGGTTTTGAAACACATTACAGAACCAAAAGAAAAGAATGAGAAGGGATGTTAAGGATAAAAAAGGATAGAATAATAAAAATACGAAAACGAGATTTATAAAAAGAGTAAAAAAGATATTCATAGTTGAAAAAGGAGACAATAGAAAGAGAAAACTACAAATAAACAATATGTGTAAAAGAGATGAAGTAGAACCGGTTTTTTCATAAGGTAAGAGGAACATGGTCCAAAACCAGCCAATCAGGTTACTTCTTTGAACCATCCAGGTAGGGAAAAGAACAATCTCATTGGTCCGATTTGTATGACCTCTTTGGACTTACAACTTGGTTTTTATAATACGCCTTCTAACCTTTTACCTTCTATTCCAGTATAGCTCTACAACTTGAAAATATAAAAAGATAAACTTTTTTTACTTCTCCTAATGACGAAGAAAAAAATCAAAACATTATAAAAAATAATCGTCTTAAAACTTTTAAAGTATCATCCTCTTGACATTTAAAAGAAAATAACTGGATAAAGTATAAAAAATATACATTTATATGAATATTTAATTTTTAGTAGAAAAGGTTAAAATACAAATGAAACTTTGCTGACGACAGATAGAAAGTGACAGTCCTTGAAACTAGATTGCTTCTAGTACGCAACAAATCTATAATGTCTTTCCGCGTAAACTTCTTACGAAAAAATAACACGAAAATAATTTAATTTAGTTAATTAACTATATTTTAGTTAGAAACATTCTAAGCTAAAAACAGTAAAACCTACTGCCTTTCTAAAGATATGCCTTGAGCATTTAACTACAGCTTATAATGCTATATTTAATTGGAAGTCATAGAAAATAATTTTAAAAACTAAGTTATTAAATTTAATTTAATGACAAACTTATAGACAATTAATTTTGTATATGTACAAGACACTAATGCATCGACCCAGTAAATATGTTTTTTTTTTTTTTTTTTTGGCATTGGTAGACTTGGTCTATACAGCCATAGAGATATACATAGAGATATTATTACTAGAGGGGCCCTATTGGTTGAATTTTGAAACACTGACAAAGTAACCTGACCACCTTCGCTTATAATGTAATCAAATAATCAGTACTAAATTACAATAACTTATATAGTAGTACGTTAAAAATACAAATCAAAACACAAACAAGGTATAGGAAGCCGAAAACAATAGATTTATTATTGCCTTAACTCACTCACGAAGGAGGTTTCAATGAGGTTACACAGAGCCCCTGAGAGCCCCCAATACGTTGTTTCAGGCCTCTCAATGTATTGAGATAGGCTATGCCCCCTCTAATCTCTATGGTACTCTTAGTATCAGATATATATAATCTCTATGGAGATATATACTAAAGGGGGCATAGCCTATCTTAATACATTGAGAGGCCTGAAACATTTTTCATGATGAGGCTCTGTGTAACCTCATTGAAACCTTCTCCAAGAGGGAGTTGAGGTTATAATTAACAAATTGTTTTGGGCTTCCCACAGATTGTTTGTGTTGTGATTTGTATTTTAAACACTCTACTATATAATTTACTGTTTGTTTATTCCGTTTATTTGATAATAATGATAATCGAATGTGGTCAGGTTACTTTTTCGATGTATTAAAATTCAACCAGTAGGGCCCCTCTAGTAATATATCTCTATGTATACAGCCATATAATTGTGAATAGGGTTCATTAAAAGTGTTTTCTTGACTTCAGATAGACACTGCGCTGGTTTGTCTCTTAGACTTTGAGGCTCGTGACAGTAAATATTTAATTCCATGTTGGAGCAGCTACAGTAAAATTTTTGAAGTCGCACATTATTTATTATTAAGTCATTGCATCTTCTAATCGTGTACCGATGTAGATCTCCTTGTTTAGCGTGATTTTCAAAATTGTTATAAACGTGTTTGAGAGATTCTATTTAGATTTCAAATATGGTCAATATATGCCACTTTGTAATGAACGGCTTGCATGATTCTATTTGCTTTTAAGATTGCCTTTTAAGATCCTTAAGGTTTTTTTTAAACTAGAAAAATTTATTGAGTCAAAGAAACAATTTTTAAACAATTAAGAGATAAATTAATAAACAATTAGGAGATAAATGGTGCAGCTCAGTTTGCTGGACAAATCTCTCATGTGGGTTTGCCAACTTAACTAACATAGTCTTAAAAAGTTTGGCACTACTGCTATGTGTTACTTAATCTCTTTTGAAACTGAAATTATCTTATCTTGATTCATATGGAGTCCATTGAATTGAAACAAAGTGTTTATGGTGTTTAAATTGCTTGATTTATATCTAGTTTGAAGATGTCAAACTCGAAGACTTTAGTGCGTCTAAATCGAACAAAAACTTTTTAAAAAATAACAATACTTTTCTATATACCTACAGTATAAACGATAAAAAGTAATAAGACACTTTTAAAAATAAAGCACATTAAAAAAATAAATTAAAAAAATATTACACGTCAAAAAACCTTGAACTTAAGACCCATACGTTTTATTTTTAATTAAAAATGTGCCATGCTTTACCATAAAGCGAGGAGGTATACATTTCATATACAAACCCCTTTTCAGATTTAGATACATACAATAAAATAGAAGCTTAACTCACACTTTTATAATAAAAGAAAAGAAGTAACATTAAAATAAGTTTTAGATGTAAAATATAACAAGAACCGAATCCGCAAAACAACAGGTCAGCCAACTTTAAACCGCAGAAGTGACCACAATATTCGATCTGCTTTATATTGTAATCAAGCATATGCAATAGCTACTAAAAATGAATGAAATTAGTGGTCACTCTCACCCTCTCTCTGAAGTGTATCAAAGTTTGATTTTTCTAACAAAAACATTTCAAGATAAGGCTGCTTTTGAAGTAAATCGAAATAACATAAAATATTATATTCTTTTACATATTTAAAACAGAACTTCATGTGTAAAATTTACAGTAATATGTATTATTTACATGTATTTATAATATGTTTATATATATATATATATATATATATATATATATATATATATATATATATATATATATATATATATATATATATATATATATATATAATATATATATAAATATAAACATACATAGTACTACGGAGCACATATAGTAGTAACAGCAGTAAATACATTGATAATAATAATAACTGTAGTACTACATATTGTACAGACAGGATATATATTACATTAATACATGTTGCAGAGTGCATAGTAGAACGAAGTATTAACAGTAATCTGTACAGCAGTATGTATTATGTAGATATATATTAGTACGTTGTGTATATATATATATATATATATATAATATATATATATATATATATATATATATATATATATATATATATATACTACTATTACATGTACAGCAGTATGTATTACATAGATATATATTACATATTTGTACGTAGTATATATATATATATATATTATATATATATATATACTACTGCTATATAGAAGTGCATACAGTAGTAAGCGTAATACCTACACAAAACATATGCTTTATAAAAACTAGTATGAAGTTATGTAGGTTTTTTAAGAAAAATTAACAATTGCAATATTTCTAGATAAATTGGCACAATAAGCATATAAATTTTAAAATTTTGTAAGTAAAGTACAAAAAATTAGTAGAAGCAGAAGTAGCAGAGAATCAAGGTAGTAAAATATTAAAATAGGGCTGGTTGAGCGGAGGACTGTACAAAATAAAATATTGAATAGCGTAAGGGTACAAATGATACAAAATCTTACCTCGTTGCAGGATTCCTTTTGGTGTAGATGTAGCCAAGTTTTTGGGTGGTAAAGGGACTGTAGGAAAGGGATACTCTGCGCAGAGGTGAAAAGGTATTTTGAGGACTGTATTGTGCAACGAATAAGTTAATTTTGAGCGATTAATGAAAACCGAAATAGCGATATTGAGCGAAATAAAACCAACAATTATAGCGTGGAAGCGTAATCTGAGCCGGCGTGTATACGTAGCGTATGACTTTCGCAGACTGACTCGATCTAAGAAAAACTCCCTAGACCTGGTCAGTAAAGGGACAAATAACAATAAATAATGCATTTAACCACTATCTAGCGGCATCAATGCGAATTAAAATCAAAATTAAATTCAAAGCCCAACCAAGGGCCGTATTCAATAAGACTTGGGTACTATGTTAAAAACATAAATTAAGTTTTACTAACATTTAAGAAGTATTTTAAAATACCAATCTATGTATTAAGTCAGATCCTTACCTACTTTCAAGTAATAAATAGTAAATATGTTTGGTTAGTATTTACTTTAAATACGAACCAATAAATAAGTTAGAATAAAAGAAAATACTACAAACAAGTCCAATAAGTTGACCTAAGGTCTATATGACTAAATTTTTAAGGTTGTATTTAGCACCATGATATGGGCATAGTCAATACGGAGCCCTGTGTAAGACAGGGGCAAGTTTACGGAGATTTGTCTACTTAAAAATCCATTTATGTCATTTTCAAGCACCACATTGTACAAAACAATCTTCAATTTATTGTAATTTTATCCTTTGATTCAAAGCGAATAAAACATTAGCCGGTCACGATAGCGGAAACATTTTCGGAAAAAAGAAAATTTGTCTTAGTATAGTTAACGAGTTAACGACATGATAGAAAAGAAAATAATACCTTTAGTATTTTGTTTAAGATATAAGTATATACGAAGAAGAGGTGTATATCGGTTCCTAAGGATAGAAGGGGAAGGCCCGTTATGTTAGGTTGTCGCGTTCAGGCCAAAGAAGGCCCCAAACAAGAAAAAAACCTTTTACTCGTGCCACTCCCCAGACTAAACAAACTTCATACTATACGTTAAAGACTTCTACAAGCTTTAGCCAATAACGGTCTATCAGAAAAATATATTTTTTAAAAATATTAAATTTTATTCAATAAATAAAAAGTTACAAAAAAAAAACAATATTTTTACTTTTCCTTATTTATACCGTAGGTACATAAAAAAGTATTGTGTTTGCAAAAAAATCCGAAACTGGGATGTCACCGGAATTATCTGTTTAAGGTGTTTCCTGAAGTGGTTTTCACAAGGATGTGTCTGTATTTGTGTAAGTGTGTCTGCCATCATCGTAACTCCTTGTGTATTTATGCTAGAGCGTTAAAACTTTGTACAACAATCAATCAACCTCTGCAGTTGTGCTATTCGGAAAATAATTGTTTTGTGACGCCATTATGCCGCAACAATGATTCAGCAAAAATATTAAAAAATAATTAACCGCGGAAAAACGATGCGATTGAAATTTGGCACGCATGTAGCATTGTATAAGACTAACATATGTGCCAAGTTTCATCTCATCATCAGCATAAATTCAATTTTTATTAAATGACTTGAGTATTTTTTAAATAATTGTAAAATATCGGAAAATAATTTAATTGAGTTGAAATTTGGTGCAAGTATTCCTTTACATAATAAATGTATGTAATAATGTACGCATACAAAGTTCTGTTTCAATACAAGTATATCTATGATTTTTGGTGAATCTTAAACGTTAATCAGCATTGAGCTTGGTCAGTGCTGTATAAGAGACCGCTTTTAACAATTTGGCAAATTGTTTATTTTAAGGACGACCGAAGCGAGTCCGAAACAGGAAGGATGAGCGTAGCGAATCCGATGAAATGTATGTAATAATGTACGTATACCAAGTTCTGTTTCAATACAAGTATATATAATATGATTTTTGGTGAATCTTAAACGTTAATCAGCATTGAGCTTGGTCAGTGCTGTATAAGAGACCGCTTTTAACAATTTGGCAAATTGTTTATTTTAAGGACGACCGAAGCGAGTCCGAAACAGGAAGGATGAGCGTAGCGAATCCGATGAAATGTATGTAATAATGTACGTATACCAAGTTCTGTTTCAATACAAGTATATATATATATGATTTTTGTTGAATCTTAAACGTTAATCAGCATTGAGCTTGGTCAGTGCTGTATAAGAGACCGCTTTTAACAATTTGGCAAATTGTTTATTTTAAGGACGACCGAAGCGAGTCCGAAACATGAAGGATGAGCGTAGCGAATCCGACGTGATGAGGAAAAGTACCGAGGCACCCCGTACCCTTTTTTTTATAATAACAGAAATCCATAATTTATCATACAGTTCATGATAAGTTTAGCAAATAACGGTGTATGTGGAAAATAAAAAAAATCCTTTCTATCCAATAAAAATTACAACATAATTACAAAAATTCATTTAAAATATCAATAATGTACATAAAACAATGAAAAATACGTTCGATGCGTGTAAATTATAATAGAATTAATTAATACATTCAATCCCTGTAACAATAAACAATCTTTTCAGAATGCTTATTAAATTATTTAGTAATTCCTTGAGACACTTTAAAAAACAAAGATGAATTGTTTTAAGTCCACTCCCATCCCCGCATAAATATCAAGGTTGCGTAAAGTTTTTAGTCTTATTTTACAGAATAAAAAATAAAATCTTAACTCAGATCAACAGATCTAAATATAGTAGCAGTAGGTTGATCGAATTTAAAAGCTGCTGTAATAAAAGTTAGTTAAATGTTTTAAGAAAATAGTCTGGGCGCCGATGAATTAAGGTGTTTTCAAGGGCGATGAGATCTGAGATCAAGCACGAGCTAAGTTGTAAATTTATCAGTATATAATAATATATCAAATATATTACCTACTATATTTTATTATAAAAAATATTGATTAATTTAAATGAAAGAATTAAAAATGTCTCTAAGAGCGGAATACATGTTCTAATTAATTTCAATAAAATAATCTGAAATGTTACCAACACAACTCACCAAAAGTACATACTGACATAACCAAAGTCATGTCAAAGCTCGATACGAAATTATAGTTAAAGGCGGCATAATCGCAGCAAGGAAAAAAACAAGCTTCAAAATTATCTGTAGACTAAATTAAGCTATATAGAAAGTCTGGCCAACATCTATCTACACTCGGATTTGTAGATAAGATCGTTTCCGACAGCTGCACCATAGTAAAATTGAATACAATTAAACTCTTTTGGATAGCCAGGTTGTCAATAATTGAATACAATTAACTCTTTTGGATAGCCAGTTATCAATTGAATACAATGAATAGCCAGGTTGTCAATAATTGAATACAATTCTCTTTTGGATAGCCAGTAAGCAATAATTGAATAAAACTAATGATTTTGACTTGAAATTCAAAGAAGAAGTTTTCTACTTGATGAAGAGGAGGCGCTCTAACTCCTATCAGCTTAGCTTTATTAAATACATATAATAATATAAATATATTAGGAATCAAAACGCGGTTTAACAGAAGATACAATAATTAAAGTCATTGAAAAGATAAACCTTATTTGATTCTGAATGAAGTATGAGCTTTGAAGCATATCTCACTAGAATGGTCTGATAATTTTCATATATGAATGAGGACTAATTATTACGCATAGTGTTCATAAATAAAAGTATTAAAATATTTAAAAACATATATTTATAATTATACTCCGTTCATGATTTTTAAACTTAGAATGAATTAAATCCTATATTACTTAGCATAAAGATGAGTTGCATAAAAAAAAGTTTATTAACATTAAGAAAGAAAATAGATGAAGATGGCAACGAAGCGTATCCGAAAACCTTGAAAACTTCTCAAACCTTAACCAATTATCTTCAACTTCTTCGAAGTAGCTTCTATCAATGGCGAATGACCAAAACCCTTTTTTCCATTTTAACATAAACTTTTTGTATTTTTACTTTTTTCCCATGTAGAACAATAAAAGTAATAAAGAGAACCGTAATTTCAATTTAAGAAATCAAGAACAAATTAAATAAAAGTAACTCGGATACATTGCTTCCAATATTTAATTGTATTAAATTAATTTGAAAGAAAAAAAGGTTAAAAAATTAAGAAGAAGTGTTATTAATTAAACAAAAAATCTGTTCAATTCAAAATAATATGTAATGTAAAAAACTCAAACATGTAAATTTCAATAAATTAAAAAGTAAACTAAAAGGCATATTTATAAAAAGGATTTTTGCTTCCCTCCCATATACAGGGGGGACATTGTATTAATAAAAAATTCTGGCGCGGTGGTCCGCATGTCGGGCGAATTTCCTTTGGATGCTTGTTTCCGTGCTTTTTACATTATATAAGTTTACAACTACTAAATAAATAATTCCGGCGCGGTGGTCCGCTGTCGGGCGAATTTCATTTAGAATGCGTGTTTCCGTGCTAAACAACCCATTTCTTGCTTAAGGTTCTGGTTCATGCTTTAAAACCTAAGCAGTTACTCAATTGTCAAGCACTGCTCGTAACTCATTTTGTCTGTATTTTCCAAAGGAAATGCGCTTAAACCTTTAAAGATAACTGACTAAGCTTAAAGATAAGTAACTAAGCTTTAAACTAGTGCAAATAATAGTGCGTACTTTTAATTTTAGAGGCATAGTTTTGTACAACCAACTGGATAATTATGCGCATTTCCTTTGGAAAATACAGACAAAATGAGTTACGAGCAGTGCTTGACAATTGAGTAACTGCTTAGGTTTTAAAGCATGAACCAGAACCTTAAGCAAGAAATGGGTTGTTTAGCACGGAAACACGCATTCTAAATGAAATTCGCCCGACAGCGGACCACCGCGCCGGAATTATTTATTTAGTAGTTGTAAACTTATATAATGTAAAAAGCACGGAAACAAGCATCCAAAGGAAATTCGCCCGACATGCGGACCACCGCGCCAGAATTTTCATCAAATATCGACATTTAAGCACCTATATATCCCCAAAAAATCGATGAAATTTGTGTGTATATATGTACATATGAGTGTATGGATGTATACATTAAGTAGATGTGTACATATCATTATACCTACAAGGCGTAACAAATGCCGTGTCGCTTAAATCACATCGCTTCTACTGATGTTTTTACGTTTTCTGGATACAAAGAGCCTTTAACCATATTTCGGGCTAACACAGTTCTTGAGATAGATACATGCGTTTTTATACCCCCAACCCACCTAAGGGGGGTTCACCTACCTCACTCATATGGGTGCAATTTCGATTTTCACGCCCTGTCTCTTGGCAAAAGAGAAAAATGTATGTAATTCATTATGAATAATACATAATAATTGTATAAATATTATATATATAATTATATACAATATGCTTCGACAATTTTAAAGCCTATTTTTAGCCAGTTTCTTTAAGAGCAACTTTTTCTTTTTTCCTTCCAGTATTCCAATTTATCCTCAGAAAGGAAGCACAAACAGACAAGAAGGCGAATTATTATTAGTCCGTGTGAATTTACTATTGAAAACTTATATCGTGATTCGTTCGTTTCCGTTCCATTGAAGATATAAGTTTTTCGTAAAGATCTCATTTGAAGATGAATCATACTTTTAATTGGATGTTAAAACCGTTCTGGAACACTAAATCCACTAACCTTCTCTTTTTATAAATTATTTTTGTTCTCAATGCAATAAAAATGTTTTGTCGAACAGAACTGTTAATATGATAAACAATATTCTTTAAAGATAATACGAATCGTAACTAATAAGAGGTTTTTCTAATAATAAAGTTTTATCATTTGTTCTTTTATACATGAGTTGTAGCTCAAACAACAACAAATGCATCTTAGTTAATAAGAGGAGTTTCTAATAATAAAGTTTTATCATTTGTTCTTTTATATATGAGTTGTAGCTCAAACAACAACAAATGCAAGTTAATAAGAGGTTTTTCTAATAATAAAGTTTTATCATTTGTTCTTTTATACATGAGTTGTAGCTCAAACAACAACAAATGCATCTTAGTTAATAAGAGGAGTTTCTAATAATAAAGTTTTATCATTTGTTCTTTTTATGAGTTGTAGCTCAAACAACAACAAATTCTCAAAGCATCAATGTTAATAAGATGAGTTGTAGCTTCTTAGTTAATAAGAATAATAAAGTTTTATCATTTGTTCTTTATACATGAGTTGTAGCTCAAACAACAACAAATGCATCTTAGTTAATAAGAGGAGTTTCTAATAATAAAGTTTATCATTTGTTCTTTTATACATGAGTTGTAGCTCAAACAACAACAAATGCATCTTAGTTAATAAGAGGAGTTTCTAATAATAAAGTTTTATCATTTGTTCTTTTATACATGAGTTGTAGCTCAAACAACAACAAATGCATCTTAGTTAATAAGAGGAGTTTCTAATGATAAAGTTTATCATTTGTTCTTTTATACATGAGTTGTAGCTCAAACAACAAAATGCGTCTTAGTTAATAAGAGAGTTTCTAATAATAAAGTTTATCATTTGTTCTTTTATACATGAGTTGTAGATGCATCTCTCAGCTCAACAACAACAAATGCATCTTAGTTAATAGGAGTTTCTAATAATAAAGTTTTATCATTTGTTCTTTTATACATGAGTTGTAGCTCAAACAACAACAAATGCATTAATTAATAAGAGGAGTTTCTAATAATTAAGTTTATCATTTGTTCTTTTATACATGAGTTGTAGCTCAAACAACAAATGCATCTTAGTTAATAAGAGGAGTTTCTCTTATCTTTTATACATGAGTTGTAGCTCAACAACACAAATGCATCTTAGTTAATAAGAGGAGTTTCATGTTTATCATTTGTCTTTTATACATGAGTTGTAGCTCAAACAACAACAAATGCATCTTAGTTAATAAGAGGATAAAAAGTTTTATCATTTGATCTTTTATACATGAGTTGTAGCTATCATAAGAGGAGTTTCTAATAATAAAGTACATGAGTTGTAGCTCAACAACAAATGCATCTATCATTTGTTCTTTTATACTGAGTTGTAGCTCAACAACAAAATGCATCTATGATACATGTTTTTCTCAATTTTGTGATTAAAAACGATTAATTATTGTTTTTTACAAAAAGTTAATTTATGACTTGATTTGATGTAAGTTATAAAGCTTATTATCAATAGTAGAACTTAACAATTATATATTGAATTAAGTAACAACACTTTTGAACTGCATATTATATAACCCGTACCTGGTACCTATTTAAAAATTGATTTGCCACCATTTCGAGCCTGTGTCATATCAAATGCAGCCATTGGGCTTGATCCAATGCCAAAATGTATCCCGTATATGTATTCCCTAATAGAATACGTGCAATGTTTTCTTGATAAGTAAAAACAAAAGTATAACACAGACATTGGTCGATATTACCCAAGTAGCATAACCTTAGAATTTAACCAATCACAGCGTACGGTATTTGTTAACACACTAATCAGACATTATAACTAAAAAGTAGTGTCATTTTTAGGAATTAAGCTAATGAAGTCGTGGGCAGGAAAGCGGCGGAGAGAAAGAAAGGGGAAAGGGAAGATCTTGGCCCCCAGTCAACGTCTTAATACGTTATAATCTAATATAATTTTTAAATAAATATCATGTATGATAAATTTCAGATAAGTTTTTTAGTTAATTTTTTAACTTAAAGTCACTTTGAAAAAAAAAAACATTAGTAAATGTTTCTCAAAAACTAATAGTAAAATGTACTATTAAAGTTCAAGAAGAACTCTTGAACTTTCAAATGACTCAGATCCGTAAAAATCATCTTCAAGGACAGGAAGGTAAAAAAATTGACAAGAAAATATAGCTCAAGATATCTTTGAAAATATAACAACTAACAGAAGACAATTATTCACAGACTACTGACAGAAAAGTAAAATATAATTCGTTTCAGAGATAAGTTTAAAAAATTGTACTTACCAAATATGGCACAGAAAAAATTGTATGGGTTTCAAAGCAAAAGATTGACTTTAAAAAAGGATTTTATGGAATATTGTGAATTGTCAGTGAAATATTAGTTATAATTCAATAAAAACATTCCTCTACAGGAGACGACAATCCATTCGAGGCAAAAAAATAAAAAAAATAGTATACATCAACATATACATAAAAAAGATACTATATATATATATATATATATATATATATATATATATATATATATTATATTTATAATATATTATTATAACAAAACTAGTATAATCGTTTATATATTACTTAAATTGTATTACTTTTTATTATTAGCACTTACAATTAATTGGAAGCAATATATGAATTTTGATAAATGTACCCTAGAGCAGCCAGACTGGACTTATTAATACTATTAATCTCAATATAACTCATTATATAACTATATTGTATTTCAAAAGGTAAAGAGGTAAAACAATAATCAAATATAAAATTTATTTTCATTTAACTACAATAATCTTAGAATAATACTATAAATAGAAGGAGCACAGGACCGTAAACACAATGTAATTCCACTGATAACACGAAAGCCGGTTGACTGGTGCAACTAAGTAATGCTGCCAACCTGACAACAAAACATTATTTTAAATATTTGTCATAAATATCTATTAATGAAGAAAGATCGTAAAGAATAAATATAATAACTTAAAAACATGCAGAGTATTTAATAAAACTGGTCTTAGATGGCAAAAGGGTGGTGGAATACAAGAATCTACATTTAGTTGACGAGGACTACTATTTGTATATAATTTTAATAAATACGTTAAACTACAATTTAAAATGCTTAAAATATTGTAATGCACCGATAATTATATTAGTATTTTATGAATAATCAATCATTAATTAATAATAGAACATAATAATTCAGCAACCGGAAGTATTGCCAACTTTTTTTTAGAAAATTGTATATTGTTAGGGTGGCAGCATTACTTAGTTGCACCAGTGAACCGCCTTTCGTGTTATCAGTAGTGCTCCTTCTATATATAGTATTATTCTAAGACAATAATATATACAAAAAGGTTATTTGAGGTTATCCGTTTAACACCATGTTCTTCTAAGCTCCTTACTTTTTCTTAATTTTATACAAAAATATTGTTTTATTTATCAAAATATTTGTGTTATTTCAATAATTAACTATGTCCTTAATCGATAGAAGTGTCTGTTTGGACTGCAAAAATAATTTAAAATGTGAAGACGAAGTGATTTGTGACAGGTGCCGGCGCGGCTCTCATAAACTTTGTTCTGGGTTAACCAGGAATGAAATACTATTTGTGATGAACCCTGATACGCGAAAATTTTACCTCTGTAAGAATTGTAACAATGATAATATCCCTAATTATCTCGGTAGCCAACAGGTTAGTACAGACTTGGATGCAATTGTTGAATCAAAACTGGAAGAAAAATTGGAAGCCAGGTTAGTCTCTTATTCCAAACTCTCTGACGGGGAAATTGACATTGATGCTCTTCTTGATACCAAATTAGATGAGAAATTAGACTCAAAACTAGATTCTAAATTAGACTCAAAGTTTCAGATTTTCAGAGCAGCAATGCTCGATGATTTGAAACAAATGTTTAACAACTCCTGCAAACAGTCACAACCTCAGAAACCTCCTAATAACATAGATGAGATGTGGGAAGAATTTCAGGAAAGGCAAGCAAGATGTAAAAACATTATAATTCATAACATTCCTGAAAGCAAACTTATCAAGCGAGAAGATGTTCTTCAAGAAGATTCTAAATCAGTTTCTGAGTTCTTAGCCCCCATTTTATCTACCAACTATCCTAACATTAGTCATTTATCATGTATAAGACTTAATAACAAAGATAAGAACCAACCACGTCCTTTAAAAGTATTTTTTGACAGTAATGATGTGGTCCAAACTATAATGATTAACCGCCATTTGATCACAAAAGAGAACATGAAAGCATTCTTATCTAAACGTAGTGTCATTGATACTGATAAAACTATAACTATCAGGTGTGATCTGACTCTTCAACAAAGATCAAACTTAAATAACCTCAGAGAAGAGTTGAAGTCTATGAATAGTAATGGTATTATTGATAAAACAATTAAATTCAGGAATGGTGTTCATAAAATAGTTAAAGTTTCAAGAAACTAGATAGTTCTCCATGTGGGGGTTTAAACATTTACTATCAAAATGTTAATGGATTAAGATCTAAACTCCATGAAGTAAGAATAAATGTACCTCACATGGAACATGATATTTACTGTTTAACAGAATCTAACTTAACTGATAATTTTAGTAACAATGAACTCGGCTTTGACAACTTCAATGTATTTAGATATGACAGAAATGAATTATCTAGTAACAAAGCGAGTGGTGGAGGTGTTCTAGTAGCTATTAAGAAGCACATTAGGGCTGAACTTCTTCGTCCTATTAACAGGAATGTTGAGCAAATTTTTCTTCGATTAAGACTGAATACAAATTATTTACTACTCTCCTGTGTTTACCTTTCGCCGACCTCTAAACTATCTGATTATGAAGCTCATTGCCAAGATGTTGAGAGATTTGCACTAATGTTTCCTGAAACTCCGCTACTGCTGCTCGGTGATTACAATCTTCCTATGATGCAATGGGTACAACAAGATAACTCATATACTTATTCAACAGAAGCCAAGAATAACGCAGTTGTTGACCTTACCTCAATCTTAAACTTAAAGCAAAATAATAATATACTTAATTTTAATAATAGGGTTCTAGACTTGGTACTATCTAATATTGAAGATATAAATGTAACTGACTGTGATTTTGATTTAGTCCAGGCTGATGTACATCACCCTCCACTTAATGTTGTATTACCTAATAATTTTTCTAATGATTATTCTTCCGAAACATCTTATGTTTTTGACTTCAAAAATACTGATTATGTGAAACTTAATGGTATTCTCAACTTGCAAGACTGGTCCTTTGTAAATAATAACAATCTAGATTTAAATACTATAGTAGATAAATTTTACTTAATTATTAATGATGCAATTGAGCAAAGTACCCCTAAAAAAGTATTAAAAACAAGTACATATCCTAAATGGTACTCTTTTGAACTTATTCAATTACTATTTCATAGAAAAATTGCTCATATGAGGTATAAACAGTCTGGTTGTATTGAAATCTATAGAAAATTTTCTAGACTACGATCTCAGTGCAATAGATTACTTAAAAAATGTTATAAAGATTATATATCTAGCATAGAAGATACTGTTAGTGATAATATAAAAGCTTTTTGGAATTATACTAAGTCATTAAGAGTAACCAAAGACCTACCACAATATGTATTTTTGGATGACATGAAAGCTGATAAACCCAGAGACATGGCTGATTTATTTGCAAAATTCTTTTCATCGACCTATTCAAAATGTTCAAATTCACATGTCATTGATTTTTCTGATGCAAATAGCAACCATAATAAAAATTCTGTACTTATCTCAAACGTCACAATTACAACTGATGAGCTAAAAGATAAAATTAATTTATTAAATGCTAATAAGCCCAAAGGCCCTGATGGGATTCCTCCAGCTATTCTAAAAAAATGTTGTAACTCAATATTGACTCCTTTATTGACAATTTTTACAATATCTTTAACTAAAGGCCAATTTCCTGATGTATGGAAACATAGTTATTTAACGCCAGTTTTTAAATCTGGCGATAAACACTCAGTTACAAATTATAGACCCATCTGCATTCAATCTGTTGTTCCCAAATTATTCGAAAGTTTAGTTTTAGATAAAATTTTACCTCTATTCAGGACTATCATTACTCCCAACCAGCATGGCTTTACCCCTGGTAGATCAACCACTACTAATTTACTCTTATATACAAATTATATAATAAAGGCATTTGAGAACAAATTGCAAGTTGATTCTATATCACTTGACTTTGCCAAAGCATTTGACAGGGTATGCTTGCCTTTACTGATTAGTAAATTGAAAAGTCATGGCATAGATGGGCCATTATTAAATTGGTTTTGCAGTTATCTCATAGGTAGAGTCTTAAGTGTAAAAATTAAAGCCAGTTTTTCTTACTCATTTCCAGCTGAGTCAGGAGTCCCCCAGGGGTCTCATTTGGGTCCTTTTCTTTTTAACTTATTTATTAATGATCTAGTTTCTGTATTAAGTTATATCTCTGTACTCATTTTTGCAGATGATGTAAAACTTTACTATGTCATCAGAAGTCTAGCTGATGCTAAACTTCTTCAATCATATGCTAATAGGATTTATTCATGGTCTCTTCAGAACTGTTTACCTCTAAATTTAAATAAATGTCAAGTCATATCTTTTTACAGAATTACTCAACCTATAATTTTTGATTACAAACTAGATAATGTATCCTTAAAAAATGTTTCTGAAATGAGAGATCTTGGTATAATTTTTGATACAAAGTTGAAATTTGAAACCCATATTAATTTAATTACATCTAAAGCCATGAGACTACTTGGGTTTATCATTAGAACTACCAAATACTTTAATAATATTAATTCTATAAAAATATTATTTACTACTCTTGTCAGGTCCCAACTTGAATTTAATAGTGTTATATGGTCTCCTATTTATGTTAATTATAAAGAAGTTTTAGAAAAAGTTCAAAGGAAATTCCTTAGATTCATAAATTATAAACTACATAATTCAGTAGAAAATATCAACTATCCCCTCCTCTATAATTCATTAAAACTTGCTACTCTGTCTTGTCGTAGAGATGTTTCATGCCTAACGACTCTTCATAAAATCCTTAATAATGCCTTTGATTGTCCTCAACTTGTATCTCTCATTCAGTTCCGTGTTCCTACTAACCATGCTACCCGATCTAATCAACTTTTCCATACTGATTTCCACTCCACTAATTATGCCAAATACTCACCAATCCATAGACTACATGCCATAGCCAATCAGTATGATGTTGATTTTTTCACTTGTTCTATTGGTTTCATTAAAAAATTTGTTTTTGATCAAAATTCAAAATATATCCAATCACTTTAATCAATTATTTGAATTTGAAATGAACCCTTTTATGTTTCTTATTTCTTATTTTTTTTTTAATGTATTATTATGGGATTATAACTGATAGGTCGCTTTCTAGTAAGTATCACAAAATTGCCAACCATCTCATTAGAGATATTAATTGTATTTTTTACATTTAATTATAAATAATGCTTTTTATCTTCAAAATTATTTTTTTTTCTCTTCTTATAAAATAAATTTTAAATGTATATTTTGATTACTTTAATTCCATACTTTGTAAAAATATATTTATTGGGTACAATTTTAAGAAGGTTGCAGATTGATTGCAATTCCCATTTTCACTAGTATTTTCATTCATTTATTTTGATTCATCTATCCTTATAATTATAACACTGATTTTTTCTTAATGTTGTATTAATAAATTATGAGTCATTTTTCTTTTACTTATTATAAAGATTTTTTTTTCAATATTTTAGATTGTTTTATTCACTTTTCTGTTAAGTAAATTTGTTTTAGTTATAAATACCCATTTGTTTATGTAGACATACTTTTGTTTTAATCACTTCACTTAATTTTTATTTAATGTATATATTTTTTTAAAAAAAATTATAAACATAATACATTAATATGTATAAGAATAATATTATTAATCTAAAAAAAATGAATCAAAGAGTCAAGAAAAGTTTTTGTGATAATTTAATTTAAAAATTTTTATATTTTTTAATATATATTAGTTAGGGCAATATTTTTGTATTCTTAATTTTGTATATTATATTTTTTTTTTATTTTCTTAATCAAAATTTTTGTACTTTTATGTGGATAACCATTATGTTATTATATTTTTTTAAAAGGCTTAAAAAGCCGTTAATTGTATTTAAATAAATAAAAAAAATAAATAAAATATCTAACTAAAATTGAAGCCAATGAGTAATAATATTTTAAGTTCTAAGAAAAAAGTATTACAATTGATTATATGTTAACCAGTAAAGAACGATTTTAACAAAAAATACAGTTATATTAAAACTATTAGAAATTTAAGAGGTTTTCATTATGCAGATAAACTACATCAGATGTTAGAAGAAGTGCTTGAGAAAAGATCTGACAGGACTTAGTAGCGGTTCACAAGTACGAAATCTATTTACGCAACAATATTGCGCTAATACGCCCTAATTTATTATCCTTTCTTTATCTATCTTGTAATCTAAATAATAGTACTGTGATATTTATAATAGACAAAAGACTATTTGTAACAAATACAAAAATCAGATACGGGGTACGGGGTACATCAAAACTTTTCTTAATTTCGCAAAGCTTATTTTCCTACTTCAGTCCTCAGAATATAAAAATACCAGAATTGATACTGCAACACCACTTCAGACTCGCTTTGTTTGTTCCCAGATAATAAATACATTCGTTTTATTTCCAACGGTTACCTATCTAAGCACTGAACTCGCTCGATTCAGCTTAAATTTTATGATTCAACAAAACCCACATTATGCTAGCCTTATTGAAAAGAAATTAAGTGTAATTATTTATTACGTTAAGGGATACTTACTTGTACCGAATTTACACTCAATTGGATTATTATGAAAATCAAAAAATGAGACAAATCCACGCTAATTTTAATTTACCATAGACAAATTCTTCTATTTTAGAATGTCTTCAATTTTTTAAGAAGTAAATGCCAGTGCATCTGAAATGTGTCACCGGGCTTAGAATCTTCACCACTTGCATGCCGACAAAATTATTAGCGTATTCTTCTTTGAAAAATTCGTTAAATTTGGGTTAAAACCTTGAGCATAGAAACGTACAGTTAGAGAAAAACGTTTTAAAAAATTTAAATATAATTTAAATGAATATTCCTTCATAAATATAATTTTAAGAATCATAGAATTTAATAAAATTATAAACGCTACACTAAAAAAACATAGTCATAAATATTTCAATTATTTATAAAACTTTCACATTAATTTGTTTCTTTTATCTTTAACAGTACTATAGAAACAATCAACGTGTAATCATAGTTAAGAAATTCGAAACAAGTAATTTAAAGACATTTAAGGAAACATTTTCTGAGGATATTAAAATTTTCTTTCCTTAGAGGGAGGTTATTTAATAAATAAATGTTTTTGATTAAAAACTGGTTTTTAAGTTGGTCTGTTTAGACAGAACTGCATGAAATCGATGGAATTTCATTCTATCTAGGGCATCGGGAGGCTGGAGTATACGAAGTGTTAGTCCAGAAATGAAAGTCGGGTACTTTTCGAGTAGCTGGGAAGTCTGGTATCAAGGCTTCCTAGTTTAAGAATGTGTGGTAGCCCTAATCTTAATATTAGAGTCGCTTTCATGTAATACTTATTATGTACTATAATCGTTATAGACAAGGCTTTATAACATTTTTTTGTTACTTTCTTTTATTAAGTTAATACAAAAGGTTTTAAACTAATAAGACAAGACAGACGTGACGTTATATTCTTCAAAAATACCATAAAGATTTTCCATAAGAGAAAATATTGCAAAAGCGTATCATTCTAATAACAATTTTCTTTTATATCCACGTTTATTGTTACGAATTCTTAACTAATTTTAAAGATTTCGCACTAAACATAAATAGGGTTTCCTAATAAATCGATACAGTAAAAAATTTTCAAAGATTTTAATCTAAGTAGATTTTACGTATAATCTAAAATTTGTTTGTCAATTCAGTGATACCGGATTTAATGCTATATTTAATCTTCAAAGTATAGCATAGTCTTTTAATTTAAAAATACTAGGGTATGAGGTACCTCGTTACTTTTTGTAACTTTGGATTTGCTTCGCTCGATAATATTTTCAAAGTGATGACCAACAGTATGGCGGTAAATTTGAGTGATTATTCAATTTTTAAATAATACTTAATGACTCATCATAAATATTACAGTGCCGGCTGCACAACAAGGCCTTGAGTCAGATTTTTATACAATATTTCGACTCTCTAGCGCGAATACAACGGAAATTATGCGTGACAGAGACGGACAGTATGATGAAAACCATAGAGATATATACTAGAGGGGACATAGCTTATCTCAATACATTAAGAGGCCTGAAACATCTTTTTTGGGCTCTTAGGGGTTCTGTGTAACCTCATTAAAACCTCCTCTAAGAGTGATTTAAGGCTATAATAAATCGTTCGCTTTCGGCTTCCAGCACATTGTTTGAGTTTTAATTTGTATTTTTGACGATCTTCTATATAAACTACTGTAATTTTACAATAATAATTTGATCATATTTAAAAGGGAAGGTGGTCAGGTTACTTTTTTCTATGTTTCAAAATTTAACCTATATGGCCTCTCTAGTAACAATATCTCTATGATAAAAACTATATAAAACCTCGTGTAAGTGTCTGAAACGGCTGTTTATGATGAACTCTTGGTTTTAGATTGGTAGAGTGAACACAATAATTTTCTTAAGTACATTCTACCGTATGTAGGAGGTAGTAGGAAAGGAAAAGTAAAATCGAATAATAAAAATAATGCCAAAAAGCTGTAAGCATATGTCAAACTCAAACTTCTTTATTGAAGTTTATGTATACTAATAGCACATAGAGTCAACTAATTCAGCATAACCTCACATCAAAGGCGCAAACCCCTATTAAAGAATTGTTTCTATTGGTCCTAGTACCAAACCCAAGAAGGCGGAATATTACAAAAATTAAAAAAGGCTATTACGCATTACATTATGTAAAATTTATACATGAAAAAAAATTATTTTAAATTAATTAATTTTCTTTGACGAATAATGTAAAATTAATAGAAACAGGTGTTATAAAAAGAAGAAAATAAAAATACAAATGGAAATTTAGAACATACCTTTAAGGCACAGAAGATACATGATTCCACCATGCATGTATGGCCACTTAGCTCCCTGAAGCTCCGCCGAAAAATATCCAAGTGCCATAACACCTAAAACAAGATCGAGGTAATACATAAAAAAATCATATAAACCAAACGTGTCACTAAAACATAAATATAATAAGGAAAAATAAAAAACAAGTCTCTCCACTGATGTTAAAATAAAAACAAGTCACTCCACTGATGTTAAAATAAAAAAAGTCTCTCCACTGATGTTAACATCAGTGGAGAGACTTGTTTTTTTATTTTTCCTTATATCTGGACTCCACAACTCTATTTTTTATTATAAATATAATAAGGTTTATTTTATTATAAATAAAATAAAATATATTAAATAAATATATTTTATTTTAGAAATTTTCCCTTTAGAAATTCAAATAAATGAGACACTGATATTAAAAAGCAAGAATAGATGCTATTTTTTGGTAATTACAATTATATTTTATCTGCCCTAGGTAAAAAAAAGTAGGTTAATTTTCTAAATCGGCAGCAAAAGGGTGTTAACTACTACTCTACCAAAGGGGCCCGCCATATTTATTTAAAATCATTAAATTTAAGAAGGTAGAGGGAGAGAAAAATGCTATAAGAAGGTAGAGAAAAATGCTATAGAAGGTAGAGGAAATGCTATAAGAAGGTAGAGAAAATGCTATAAGAAGGTAGAGAAAATGCTATAAGAAGGTAGAGAAAAATGCTATAAGAAGGTAGAGAAAAATGCTATAAGAAGGTAGAGAAAAATGCTATAAGAAGGTAGAGAAACATGCTTAAGAAGGTAGAGAAATGCTATAAGAAGGTAGAGAAAAATGCTATAAGAAGGTAAGAGAAAAATGCTAAGGAAGGTAGAGAAAATGCTATAAGAAGGGTAGAGAAAAATGCTATAAGAAGGTAGAGAAAAATGCTATAAGAAGGTAGAGAAAAATGCTATAAGAAGGTAGAGAAAATGCTACAAGAATAGTCCAATCAACTCAGTCGTCAATATTAAATTTTCCGATTAATAATATACTAATTAACTGCCTAGTTACATAATCTACTAAAATAAAATATCAAATACGTATGAACCATCAAACAAATATTAACTAATGATAATAAAATAAAGGAACGTAAAAAATAATAAAATTAAAATAATTTATTTAATAATAATAGAAACAGGTAATAAATAATTGTAAAATCAAATTATGGCATAAAAAATAATAAGTACTTTATAAGAAAGTAGCATCAAATAAAAATGTGCTAAAAAAATTAAGAATTAAATTAAAACTAATTTTACATTAAGAAAAACATGTTTTGCACAATTAATGAATCCGTTATTTGCATACAGTATGCAATTAATATTTTATTCTGTTTGTACAATATTTAATAGCGTTTATAATAGAGTCTGTTGTCTGGTAGGCGTTTATAGAAATAAATGTAGGAAGTGATGACAGCGTATGACAATAGCAGTAATTTAATTATAATGAACTTTATGTATAATTATGTAAGAGCTACAGTTAATGATTTAGTTGTGTAGGTAGGAACAAATCTTGAGTTAAGAAATAAGTATGTTTTAATTAAAAATCAAATTAGCAAAGTTTAAGCCAGCAATAATGCTCTTACATAGGAGTGCATATAAATAATTAAATAGGTCCAAGAACAGAATCAACTTTGAATAAAACCTAAAAGTAACACTAAATTTATAGTATTAATTTGACAAAACTAAGAACTAGAGACCAAACAAACTGAATGTCTAACTGAAAAAAAGTTAAAGCACAAATGTACATTTGGTCAACAACTAGTTGTGATTTAAGGGACAAACAAGGTATAGTAAACAAAAATACAAAGTTAAATTTTACTATCAGGATTTTGTTTATAAAGACCGGGAGCTTTAAAAAGAGCATTATACTACTCAGGTATAAACCACCAGATATAAACCTTGAAAGTATCAACCACCAGGTATATATATATATATATATATATATATATATATATATATATATATATATATATATATATTATATATATATATATATATATATATATAATAATCAAACGAAATAGCCTCTCCACAAAGTTAATTAAATAAAACTCAAAACCGGCTTTCAACCAAAATGGTCATCATCAGTGCCTAAAAACAAAAAGTAAAATAAACTAGAAAACATTAAAAAGAAGAATCATATATATATATATATATATATATATATATATATATATATATATATATATATATACATATATATATTATATATATATGTATACATAATATATATATATATATATTATATATATATATATATATATATATATATATATATATATATATATATATATATATATATATATAATAATTATAAACAATAAATAATATTACTTTTAAGTAAAATTAACAAAAAGTAAAATTTTAATTTTAACTAATATTTTTTGTTGCTTTTAGGCCCAGTGCAAATGTAATGTAAATATAATATTAATTAATATAATTCACTTATAATTTAAACACTAGTGAAATTATTTAATAGCCCTAAAGATATTTATGAAACACTAAGTTGTGAAAAACGGGAGTGTAGGTGTGATTTAAAATAACTGAAAGACAAGGTTATTTGACCACAGACACAAATGGACACTTTTCAAGAAAAAGTTTTGATTTGTAAGATACAAGGCCTAAGTAAAAGGTTGAAGTTATAAACTTTAACAAAAGTAATATTAAGTTACTTTAATAATCTTCACATGGCACCTTATTACCAAAGTGACGAACTTCGAGCGGAACTACGCTGCTTAGACTTTGAAACAACTGTAAACAGAGACTGTCGCGTTAAATAAGATTGTAAGTAAGCGATAGCTAGACAACCTCACCCAATGGAATCATAACATTAAAAGGAAAGCAAATGAATTAAATACTAAGGAAGCAGAAATAAGTAAAAGAAGATAATACCTAAGACTTTAAATATTTTTTAGTTGAAGATTTTGTTTAACATGACACAGATTTAAATAAATTTGATACAACCAAGTTTTACAGAACATAAATAATTGGTCCAGTAATTGTAAAGTGATTTGATTTAAATTACTGTAATAATTAATAATAAAAATGTATGTTTTCCAATATAGGCAATGATAAAAAATGTTGCAGAATAAAACCCACATTTATTAAAATTATCTTTTTAATACGTTAACAAAATTTAATAAGCCAATTTTAATACATAATAAGTTAAATAAATTATCCAAAAATGTATTTATGAGGGTATTGGATAAAAAATTTAAAATAATGGGATTGAATTTTTTTAAATTTAAATTTCCATGAAGAGCAAAATTAATTAGGCATTAAAATGCCAAAAGATGAGGGATGCAATAAGTTTTTATGTCAACTCTTTTTTTATTCTTAAACAAATAAGGGAAAAGGGAGGATTTTTCACTCCTTTTCTGCATTTACTCTTTGTCTAAATGCATTAAGTATTTATCAGAATAATTTCCATAAAATATTAATAAAATTTAAGATTTTTATTATGCGGGATAAAAATATGTAAAAAGTAACGCAAATTTTTTTTTGGTTTGTTAATTTTGACTCTTTTTGGACGAAAAGCTGAAATGTACTAAAGACAATTCAATAAACATGTTAATTTAAAAAAAATCCTAAAATAGGGATAAAGATAAGTTGTAAGGTGCTAACTTATGACATAAGGTGATAAGATAAGCAGGTGTATAAATACACGAGACATCGCCAGGTGTGATAATATATAATAAGCCTGCATATGACTAACTCCTATTGTATGGTTTAGATGTAAAAGCAGACGGACCTGAATGTTTAATAGGTAATAAAAGACCATATGTTTCAACTTCCGGAAAAAAAGAGTTTTTGTTGGATTATTTGAAGGACGTCCGTTCTTTATTTCTTTGAATAGGTTTAAGACATTTTAAGATTTCGTTTGTTAATATACAGTCTTAAGGAATAAGAATTGTTTAGTACCAAGTTCTTGATATGACGATAACTATATAAAAATCAAATTTACCAATTCCATTGTAAGTAAATAAATAAATAAATATATAAGCCTTTATTAAAACTGAATACAAAATTTAGAAACATACACACAATTTATAACTTATTTCGGTTTAACAGTTTTTTATTCGGCTATAGCCGAGGCTCCCTTTTGGGGGGTAGAGTTACTTACAAACTTCGCATGCAATACTTTTCCAATAACTAACTATTTAACACAAAACAATTCTAAATACTTCTAACTATAACATAATTCATAGCATACAAACTAATTAAATAAGATTTATTACGTAAAAATTATAAATCTAAAATTTATATACTAACATATCTATTTAGCTTACATACATACATTTTGTATCATTATTAAATTTCTATACCATGCATATTAATATTAAATGTTTAATTAATATTATTGTCTTATTGTCTAATATAAAATTTTTAATTATTTTACTTTTATCTTTTTAATTCTGATTATATTTATTTTTGGGAAAGCTTTTGTTTTTTGCGTGTTTATTATGTAATTGTATTTATTTATTTTGTTTTATATAATTTAGTGTTATTGTAATTATTATTGTAATTTAATTGTTTTATTTTTATTTTACTTATTTTTTTTATTATTGTTAGGATTACTATTTTTTTATTATAATAGTTTGTGTATTTATTTTAACTATTTATTTATTATTATTTTATTTTATTTTTTTTTAATTTATCATAATTTGTTGATTTTATCATTTATTTATATGTATAAACAATGCAATATTTTAATATTTTTATTAATTTTTATAAAGGTAAACTTGACAATACACTCTGGATAATCTACGCCATTCGTCCCTATCGTATGCTATTCTATGCCAAGCACATTTGATGTCGCTAACTTTTCGCATCTCTTCATCCCATCGAATACTAGGTCTCCCTTGCTTCCTAGACAAATCTCTTGGATACCAAAATAACATCTGCTGAGTAAATCGGTCGTCAGCAAGCCTCACTATATGACCACTCCACTTCCACTTCCTCTCCGTCATTATTTCACCGATATCTCCAAGCTTAGTCTGACTCCTAATCCATCCGTTTGTCTTTCTGTCCCTCCGACTAATTCTTAACATGCACCGTTCCATTCTTCTCTGTGCTACCCTCATTTTCTTTATCACTCTCTCTGACATTGCCCATATTGTAAGTATATATGGGCATACTCCTTTTGCCATTATAATGGTCTTTAATTAATTAAAATAGGGATAATTTTCCACAAATCACCCTCAGTGTACTTTGTCTATTTTGTTCAAAGAGCCTTAAATCATTTTAATTTCCATATATATTGTAAGTATATATGGAAATTAAAATGATTTAAGGCTCTTTGAACAAAATAGACAAAGTACACTGAGGGTGATTTGTGGAAAATTATCCCTATTTTAATTAATTAAAGACCATTATAATGGCAAAAGGAGTATGGTTTTAAGCGAATTTCTAAATAGTATTTTAGGTGAGTAGTTTCTTTTATAGGCAGCATCAAAATAAAATCTAGAGATAAGAAGAATAGAAAGAAAGGAATAAAATAGTTATTTATGCCATAAGGCTGAGAAGTGTGTCTTTATGTCACGGCAATTAGATTTACCGACGAGCGAAGCGAGTCGGGAAAAATTGCCAAGACATAAAGACATTCTCAGCCGGATGGCATACACTATTTTTTTTTGAGGTAGCACTCATTAAAAAAAAATCAAAAAATAGCACTCATTAAACTGCGCTATATACTTAATTGAAAAAAAACTAACTCCATATTATCGCCGTCATTAAATTCATCCATAGCTTCACACTTTTACTCAAAAATGTAAAAGCTTTACAAATAAACACACAAAAATTGTCAATTAGAACACCTTTTAAAAACGAAAAAAAAATTAGTCTACGAACAAAAACAGAAACAAAAGAACGTTTTTAAAGAAAACTCATGAAGGTTTGACACAGATTGTTTTTTGAACACGCTACATTACAGTAATGGCGGCAACATATGAATTACTTTTACGTGCTAGGAGTTTTTTTTTACATTCATTATTGTCCTCGGAGGTGAAAAGTACTAAATAACTTCCTATAACAATAATGATTGGCTTCTCATCCTAAAAACGGTCCAATAAAGTGCTCAATTAGGTACTACTTCAAAAGGTAGTTTATAAGGGAATTAAAAGTTGCACTAGCAGCTGAAGACAGTGTGACAAAACAAAGTCGGTAATGATTTATTAACCATTACCAAATTTGATAGTAAGATGAGTTGTGGAGTTTCCAAATAGGAGGAAAAAAAGAAAGATGTTACTCCACTTTGTACTAAGTGGAGTGACATCTTTCTTTTTTTCTCCTATTACGGAATTTGATAGTAAGATGAGTTGTGGAGTTTCCAAATAGGAGAAAAAGAAAGATGTCTCTCCACTTTGTACTAAGTGGTGTGACATCTTTCTTTTTTCTCCTATTACCGAATTTGTTTTGTCACATTACATTACCTTAGTTATGTATGTGATGTATTTAATGTCACATTAAATACCTTAGACCTTTTATTATTTTTTAAGGGCCTAAATTCACCATTATTATTTGTTTTTTGAGTGAAAAATAAAAAATTATACAAATTAACTTCTGTGGCAATAGGTTTGTTTTGAGTCAAAATCAATCAATAGCAATTATTTAAAGTTTAAACTATCTGCAACTTTTACAGGTTATTCGACGTAACGAACTATTTAGATTTTTAATTATTATCATATTAACTATAGAATAGCTTAACGTTTTATAATGTAAAGTATGTACTTTACTTTAAATAATAGAAAGTTTAACTGACCTACTCAAGTCAATATAATAAAAATCCTGAGTACTATAGAAATTCAAGTGGCACAAAAGAATCAATATTTCGAATCTCTCATACATTTACGCGCGATATATCTCTACATCTATAGACTAAATAAAACCTTAGTCGGAATAGTCATTTTGTCGTCAAATAGAAACAAAAAGCCAAAACATTCCACATCATAAAGAAAAAGAAAAACCAAAGAAAACAAAGCCTTCTATTTGGAACAAAAAATAACACTTTTTAAAACCAAACCTATAAAATAAATATTGGTATTATAACCAGAAATAAAACGTATGATTTGGCCTACTATTTATTGTTTAGACTGTTTAGTGCAGTTTATTAGAATATTTTTAGAACGAAAGTTAAGGAAATTAAATCATATCGGACAATATGGCAAGGCGCCAAAATCGGGTTTTCCTTGTTCTGTTTTCATTCTAAAAAGCATTTTCTCCACGTGTGTACTTAAAACAACATAATATATGTATGTGTTTTATTGAATACATATAAATCATCATCATTAAAAACTAAGGTAAGAGGATGAACATCATCATCACTAAAGAAAGAAAATAAACATAATCATCACCAAGGAAAGAGAATGAACATAAACATCACTAAGGAAAGAGAATGAACATAAACATCACTAAGGAAAGAGAATAAACATAAACATCACTAAGGAAAGAGAATGAAAATAATCATCACTAAGGAAAGAGAATGAACATAATCATCACTAAGGAAAGAGAATGAACATAAACATCACTAAGGAAAGAGAATGAACATAAACATCACTAAGGAAAGAGAATGAACATAAACATCACTAAGGAAAGAGAATGAACATAAACATCACATGAACATAAACACTAAGGAAAAAGAATGAACATAATCATCACTAAGGAAAGCAAATGAACATAATCATCACTAAGGAAAGAGAATGAACATAATCATCACTAAGGAAAGTGAATGAACATAAATCACTAAGGAAAGAGAATAAACATCACTAAGGAAAGAGAATGACATCATCTAAGGAAAGAGAATGAACCAAATCACTAAGGAAAAAGAATGAACATAATCATCACTAAGGAAAGAGAATGAACATAAACATCACTAAGGAAAGAGAATGAATATAATCATCACTAAGGAAAGAGAATGAACATAATCATCACTAAGGAAAGAGAATGAACACAATCATCACTAAGGAAAGAGAATGAACATAATCATCACTAAGGAAAGAGAATGAACACAATCATCACTAAGGAAAGAGAATGAACATAATCATCACTAAGGAAAGAGAATGAACACAATCATCACTAAGGAAAGAGAATGAACATAATCATCACTAAGGAAAGAGAATGAACATAATCATCACTAAGGAAAGAGAATGAACATAAACATCACTAAGGAAAGAGAATGAACATAATCATCACTAAGGAAAGCGAATGAACATAATCATCACTAAGGAAAGAGAATGAAACATAAAATCACTAAGGAAAGAGAATGAATCACTAAGGAAAGAGAATGAACATAATCATCACTAAGGAAAGAGAATGAACATAAACATCACTAAGGAAAGAGAATGAACATAAACATCACTAAGGAAAGAGAATGAACATAATCATCACTAAGGAAAGAGAATGAAAGAGATGCCTTCTTTGCTTCAATATTCAGTTCGACACACAAAAAGTATTGAACAAATATCTTTCGCATTTTTTATCCGAGTTGAGTTAAATTTGATGCACGTATTAGTGAAACAATCCTAAAACGCTTATGAATTTTACTTTTTTTGGACCTCAGTAACCAGTGTCAAGACATTGGACTAAAAATTGGAAATAATTGCTTTGTAATCGTAGCCATGTCATTAAAAAATGTCAAGCAAATGAAATTATAGCAATGGTTGGTATTAGCTGAATAGAAATTATTAAAATTATTATTATAAGTGTGAGAGAGATAAAGAGTTAAGAGGTTCCTGTAGTAAGTAGTACGCTACATTAAAATTGCCCCTCCCCCGCAATTTTACGTCCAGAGTAGGCACCCCATAAACGCCAATTTCGCATCTAAACGTGTACAAATATAGACACTAGCAAAACTATGTGGCAACTAAACTCCACTATATTGAGACCGCTTTGAGCCTAATTTAGCTAACTAAGCACCAGCTTATATCTTTCACCGCAATTAAAGCGTCTGTAGCATCCCTAAATTTCCTTCCGTCCTCCTTTGTTATATTATATCAAAAATATTAAACAAAACCATAATTTAAAAATTAAATAAATAAAGAACTTGATTAAAAAAACAAAACAAAAAAAGAAATTTAAAATTTAATTAGACTTAAATAAGTTTATCAACTTGAATAAAATTAATTTAAAACATAAACTAATTAAAAGTACAATGAACTGTTATCATATAAGTTCATGTGAAAAAACCACCAAAAAGCTTCCTTATAATTTTCTAAACTTCATCCTCAGAGCTAAATCCTGTGAAATAAAACAATTAGTTGTTTATTAATGGAAACCAACTCAACTGGATAATAATAACCTCTAACGTATTTGCATTTAACACAAGAAAACTTATAAATTAACAAAGAAAAGGATAGTACGTGGTGTTTTCAATTAATTTAATTCATAAATAATTTATAAAGCTGTTTGATTATTTTTCTTTGAGGAAAATTTAGTAGTGATCGAAGTATAATATTTTAAGTATCAAATGTAATTTTATAAATTACAATCTTTTTAATAAAATCGATTTCATAAGCTTCATTTACTGTGTTTTTATAATATTTTATTAATGTTAACAAAAAGTAATTTGCACTGTCCACACACATTATTTGAGCTAACACGAAAGAAGCTTATTTTTAAATCAATACAAAATTTTAAATTTTTGCCTACACAAAAAAGGGTTTACCTATTGACGTATTTTATTGATCTATAATTGCTTAAAAAGCTATAACACAATAAATAAGTTCGACCAAAAAAAAATCGCAATTCGATTCAGACCCATTCTACGCCCGTGTGATTATATACTAAATTTTATTATATTAAAATTTATTAAAATTTTTTAAATTTTATATATAAAAATATAGAAAATTTTTTTAGTTGAACAAAATCGGTTCGATTAATAAAATCTGCCACAGATTAATAAAACCAAGCCGAATGACATAATATAGAAGATAAAGTAACTCAGCAGCCAAGTATGATTTAATAGGTGAAATAATATGTTTACTGTCAATTGCCTTGTACAATTAAGTCGGCAGTAAAGTTGGTACTTCACAGCCTCAATTAGTACAAACTTAAACTTGAAAATAGACAGCGATAGTTCACACTTCAGAACTCTTCTAAAACAGATACGGTTAATATGTAGTTAGGAGATAAGGTTAGCAAATGCCTGTAACACAGTACATCGTGTTAAGTAGAAGCGTTTACGTTGTGTATGTGTGTATTTATGATATAATATCTAATTAGTATAACGATAACAAACAATCGTACAAATTGACATTAACCTTAAAACATTATTTATCGTTGTTTTATGTATATAATAAAATACCCTTGCTCTTAATCATATAACAATTAAAATAAAATAATCCAATTAAATACATAAAATATAAAATAAGTAAAGATAATAAAAAAGAAGAGCTAATTTCGTTAAAAAGATTTCTTAAAGAAGATAAACAAGAACGCTAATTAGTTCAAAAACAGGCAATTAATATGACATTAAACTTCTCAGACTTATCCTTTTTCCCATCTATCGCATGTTTAGTATAAAAAGTATTAATTAGAGTTTATATTTATAATATAAATCAAAGAATATAGTATAATTAAGAAAAATTAAAAGATAAATATAAAATTAAGATCTGATTAAAATATATTGATTGAAGGTAAAGGTTAATGAAAACCTAATGACATAATATTTACTCACTTAATAATTAATAAAATTATTAATTGAATATAAATCTTTATAAATCTTAGAAAACAGAGGAATTTGTTTTTAAGACTATTTTTAAGATGATGAGTAAGTAATAAGATCGTTTCCTTCGCAAGGCTTTCGCGCCTTAGAAAAAATTACGAACCAATGAAAATGATAAATTTAAAGAAAATGACAACAAAAAACGCAAATAAGCGTGATGATGAAGACTCAACTTTATTCTCCACTTTAGATGCTTTATAAATATGAAAAATTGAAGCAAGAAAATGTACATTTTAGTAAATAGAGATCGAAGAAATGTAGTGAAACAAAACCTATAATTTTTAATTTTTCAATGGTGTGGCATTTATCTTTAAAAATACTTTCTCATATGCTGTAATATTTTCTGTAAATTATTTATTTTTTAAATAATTTAAAACAGTGACATCATCAGAATTTTTTCAAGTGACCATATGGAGGTCACATCTTTCCACGCGACATTAAATAAATAAAAGTTTTATTTAAATTAGTTTTTGAAAACAGAAATAGCTTTTAAAAGATGACACTGAAGAAGTTTTAAACAGAAGAAGTTAAAAGAAAAGTTTTTTGTACTAATTTATTTTTACCGTAAAAGGATATTAGAAAACAAAAAGAAAACTAAAGCGAGAGGATTTAGGATGACAAAAGGATTGTCATGGAGGTTGTCTGGAGTAGGTGTATAGAGAAACATACAACGGTTTAGATAATGGAGCTGCGACAAAAAACTTAAATCTTCCGACATGACTTGAGGAAAAATAAGAAAAGAAGGATATGGAAAAACTCCAAACAGAATAACAATAGGATAAAGGACAGAAAAAAAGGATTAAAATCGCAATTTAATGTTTAAAGTGTAAGTATAATTTGGAAATATGTTTTATGAAAAGAAAATGCGTCGTTCTAGCAAACATTCATAATATAATAAGAGCAAAAAGCATACACTAACCTATCTAAAATAAAAGAAATTATGAATTTCTAAACTTCAAAAGAGTGAAATGCTAAGCTTCAGTATAAGTCGTATTTTAAGATGTAAAGGAATCAACAATTTACTAAAAAATTGATTATTAGAGCCACTTGTTGATTCCTTTACATCTTAAAAAAAGGATAATACTGAAGCTCAATCATTTCAATCGGCTCTAATAATAAATCATTTATTAGTAGATATTGAGGTCAATATAAAAATGTTTTTATTTTTTCAGAACTATGAGCTGTGTTACCAGACGTGGCAACAAGGACCCCTCTCTCGAGGGAGGATATTCTGCCAAGACAATATTTTTTTATTGACCTTACCCTTTTAAACATTTTAGCAGAGACTATTATGAACGTACTTAGTTCTAAGTACTCCGTGATTTTATTTTCTAGAAAACCATTTGACTTCCAGGTTCAAAGCTATAAGCTGTGACTAGCGATAACTCCCATACCACCAATATACGAGCCATTAGAGTTATTATAATACCAATTAAATTTACAGTACTAGTATTATAACGGCAAGTATTCTAAGGTAAAATTGGCTAAAAAAAAAGATGGAATCATTATTTCTTAAAATAGAAAATAAGCAATAAATTGTGAAAATATCAGTGAATTGAACTTAAACCGTACTATTTATTGAATGACACGGATCATTAAAATAATTAGTTATTAAAAATACAGAGGAAGTTTAAATTACGAAATTAGATTAAAGAATATAAAGAAAAAATCTTAATCCAACGTAAAAAATTATGATATAAGATTGAAGAAATAATTGGGAGGCTTAGTAAAAAAAACGCTTCTGATTTTAACTTAAAAAAATAAACTGAAGATAGAAAACTAAAAAAGAAAGACTAACCGAAATGCTATAAGGAAGAATAAGGTACGCAGGTGTACATGGGGTATGAGATGGAATAAGAAATAAGCTAAAGTTGAACAAAGATAGGAAGTAAGAAGTAACTAGGAGGGAGTTGCCTGCAGGTGCTTCTATGTTATACCTGTTCTATCCTTTTTAACTTGGCTAAAGTCTTCTTCACACGCTGAGAAAAATTGAACTCAAAAAGACTATTGTTCAAAAAATGGCTACTATAAGATAAAAGATTTAATTGTAATGATTATTTTAAAAAGAAATAGTGGTAATGATTAAAAAGTTTTAAAAATAAATTATTTTAAGGAATGAATTGTCCTTATAATTAAGGACATTAACCCTGATAAATGTTTTTTTAGCTAAGTGGATAAATACAATGTTTTAAGTTCGGTTCAAAAAGAATAGAATAAACGGAGCTTTGGTTTTATATTTAAACGTTATGTAATGGAATCAAGGAGACACGCGAAGTCGACAATTAGTCTCGAGGTTTTAGAAGCAATGAACTTGCGACAGTAAAGGAAATAAGCTAAGGAAATTTAACAAGATTGAATTGTTTTATTTTCACGATGATTCATACGATGTTTGTACAACATACTTAATGTATTTAAATGATTTTTCTTTTATTTACATTTTCTTAATATCATTGCAATTTTTTGATGCGGGACATCTCTAGGCCATTTATTTTTGAACAAGTATTCTAATAACTAAAATTAGATAAATTATTGAGGCAAGCAAAATAGTTACCTATAAATAGGTAATCGTAAACCCAAAACACAAACAATCCAGAGAAAAGTGTGCAAAAGAAAAAACTGGAAAAATTATTAAAAGGAGGAAGAGTTCTATGTTAAATTTCTGTGATGAACTTAACCAAACAAAATAAAAAAATAAAAACAGTAAAAAATATCATAAACGAGTTTTAGCTAAGGTAATTCGGTGATAAAGAATGTTCATTTCTCGAGACGAAAATTGACCATGCTAAAGAGATATGTTAGTAAATTTGCAGACTGTACCCGTTTACATGGCCATGAAGTAAATAAACAGAAATTAGCAAGCAAATTTTTACTAAGCAGTAGAACGAGCAAGTTTAATTTAATTTTTTTAATTAACGTAATCTAAGTTAATAATGTAAGTTCGAATTTTTTTCGCTGATCATTATGACTTTTTGTGCAAAGGTTCAGAATATTTACGGTGAATATTTAATAATGAAGAGAAGAAGCTTCAAATAAAAATAAGGAGAAGGTAAAAGTTAAAATTGTTCTCTCTCGTCACAAGTTTGTCAACAAGAGATGCTAAAAAGGTTATCTCGAGTTAGTTAGCCGCAAACACAAACCGCAAACCAATGTTAAAAGTGAATCACCCTATTTACGTGCGCACACCCTTAACAATATTTCCGTTAGTATTATTAACTCGGTTAATCGGTAAAACAAAAGCATAAAGTACGCCGCGATGATACCAATATGTTCACGTGTCATTCATGCGTGCGACTTAATAAATGTTTGTATACAATTTTTCAAAGTTATAATTTTCTCCCATTGTTACGGTTCATGAATTATGACTATAACTTCCTTCCGTTGCTGTTTAGGGTTTAAAAAAAACATAGAGAGAGACAGGTTGACAAAGACTATTTTATTCAGGAAACATATTAATTTCACTATGATTGTCAGTTCATAAAATCAAAGTTTAGACTAAACTAAAACTCTACATTTAACAAATAACAAAACTACACATAAGAAAGTAAAGACATTAGTTAATATTTAGTCGGATGAAAAGCAGCCGAAAACTATGTATAATCCATAACAAACAACATCAAAGAGAAGTTTTGGTGTATGTTACTATGTATCGAAATATAAAATACCTTACAAGCATTCTAGTTTATTTAGCAAATACGTATTTAATGACTGTTATTTTATACAAAAATATATAAAGCTATATGACTATACAGCAGCAAATAAAATACAATTTTAAAAGAATATAAATTCGTAGGCTAGAATTGACAATCAATTGGCATTTATGAAGAACCTTCTAAAAACTTGAAGTAAGGAACGTCATTCATTTAAGAGCCAGAGCACTGTCCTTTGTACTTTTACATGACAATCCTTTACTAACGCTAAAAGAATAGAACCAACAACACATTTTTCTTAGGGGGTTTCACGTGGATTAAACTAGCGCAATAAGAAAGGATTGTTAACCATTCAAAATAAAAAAGTGGTAGAGACCAGAGGGCTAATCCTTAATTCTTAGGCTAGTAGAATGCCAAACTTAAAACTTCAAAGACTCGTCATTTAAGGATCATTTACGGACAAATCATGCTTCAGCTTATGACGCTTCAAGGCTATATATATATTATATATATATATTATATATATATATATATATATATATATATATATATATATATTTTCTAATAAAATATTATCATATTAATTACTTTTTGAGTAATATATATATTATATATATATATATATATATATATATATATATATATATATATATATATATATATATTATTACTATTTTTTCTAATAAAATATTATCATATTAATTACTTTTTGAGTGGTAACCTTTGGTTGGAGTAGCCGCCGTCGAGGTCGTTAAGGCGTCAGTTATTTAACTGACCTTTGACACCAAGGAGGTCTGGGGTTCGCATCCCAGGTTACACTCTCAGTTAATATAAGATTGTTGTTCAAATAAATTATCGCCAACTTTAGATTACTCTTTGAGCGAAACGGTTGCCACAACCACTAGTGGTTGTTCCCGTAGGGGTTATCCCTGATTGGCCGCAAGGCTCTAAACGGGTATTATTATTATTATTATAACCTTTGGTTGGATTTCTTAGGGGAGCTAACATCAAACCATTAAGCTTAACCCTCCTAGAATTACATATACCACAAGAACACTCATACTTTATTAAACGATTTATAGTATGATAATTTGAAATCGCCAATTTAATGCATCATCAGAAACTATAATAATCAAGTAAGGTACAAAAATATTTAGGACCAATGGTGGACCAATGAAGATTTTTCCCAACTCTCCCACTTTGAAAATTTAAATCTCTAGATGAATTTAAAATAATAATATAACGCATTATTAATTAAACACGGTAAATAATAACAAGTGACTAGTTGAGGTTAAACCCTCCAAGGGGATTAAACACTCAGCCAAACCCCGCGTGTGAACTAGGTAATAAATACAAAAGATTATTAACATATGCAAAGTATTGCAAAAATTAAACCAGACGCAGGGTTTGGCAGGGAGTTGAACCCCGTGTTCAACCTCCCAAAGGGGTTGAACACGGTAGTTGTTCAACCCCGTTGAATAAGAATTAATCCCCCGGCAGTTGACGTGTCAACAGGTTTGAACACGGGTTCAACCCTGAAACTCATTTTTCACTGTGAAAAATACCGTGTGAACAGTTGGGGTTAAACCCCTGAAAAGGTTGAACACGGGGTTGAATCCCCTTTGTCCCGCGTATAAACAAAGTATATGTTTTTACACATAATTTCTCAATTAAATTCACGGTACGCAAGCGTAGCACACCAAAGTAATGAGTACAACCTTCACGCAAAGGATTTAGGGCCATGGCTTTTCTTTTACCATCCTAAGAACAAGGTTAAACTCCTGCGGGAAACCCTACGTGTTCACGTAGAACTTAAAAACGAATTTAATATAGTTGCACCGCCTGGTGATTATAACTATTAAGTCATGCAAAATTTACTTAGAGTAAACAACAAATTCTTTACTATTTCAATATATTCTATTCATTTTATGTTTGTATAGAATATACACTATTGTCCTTTATAAGGGCTAATCATAAAAGGCCTAGTATACTAACAAGGCCTTTGATTAGTTGGCTGATTAAGTTCTCAAAAACATGGTGTATTAAATTTGAATTAAAATTAAAGAGCTGGCATTACCTTGGATATTTGGAACAGAGATTTCTTAGAGCGGTTCCTGTCCTTCATTGTAAAACCGTAATCCTTTAAAATGTCAACGGAAAATGTTCTTACGTAAACGCATAGTTATAATACGTAAAACGCATTACGAACAAACACATTTATCCACGGATAACACGAATTTCAGACACGAAGCCGCACTACTCTTTAAAACGATAAAGGGGGCGTAGACAATAAACACAATAGAATTCACTTGATAAGAGATACGCAATTACAAGTCAAACGAAGGTTTTTTGTTCACTGACGGACTGAGTTCAAGTTACGAGCCAGGTACAACGGGGGTGGTGGGGGATAGACTTAAACCAGTCATACCAACTACAGGACACCCAGGTACGGTTTCAAATAATGTAGCCAACCTACCTTGGAAAATATCCCTCTACACACTCATTTTAAACAACAAAATCTCTATATAAGACGCTAAGCGCTCGGAACATTGCATCGCCAAACCACCTTAATATAAAACCTCTTAAAACTCTTCTACATCTGAAAAGAACGAAGAAAAAGAGTCTCTCCACAAAATATTAATATATTCAGGGCGCTTTCAACCCAACTTTCGACCTGTAATTAAAAATTCTGGTACGGAAAAGCCGGGCAAATTTTATTTGAAAATACGCGCTTTCTTGAATATTAATACAATTTTATTTAAGCTTTTCTTATATATTCAATAACAATAACCTAAGCAATAACGTCAAAACTTGTTATTTCATTTTTTCGAATTTTTCAAAGAAAATGCACATATTTATTCCATAGATTACACTACACGATACAGCATTATTTGCACTCATTTGAAGCTCAGTTAATGCAAACTTTAGCGCATTTACTTTGAAAAATTAGAAAAAATTAAATAACAAAACGATTAAAAAAAAATGTTTACTTAGCAAAACCGGGTTAATGACGTCTCAACAAACAACCTGGTTTTCAATAATTCTGGCGCGGTGGTCCGCATGTCGGGCGAATTTCCTTTGGATGCGTGTTTCCGTGCCTTTTACATTATATAAGTTTACAACTACTAAATAAATAATTCCGGCGCGGTGGACGGTGTCGGGCGAATTTCATTTAGAATGCGTGTTTCCGTGCTAAACAACCCATATCTTGCTTATGCAAGAACCATGCCCATTACGTGGTTCCGGTTCATGCTGTCAAGCACTGCTCGTAACTCATTTTGTCTGTATTTTAGAAAGGAAATGCGCTAAAACCTTTAAAGATAACTGACTAAGCTTAAAGATAAGTAACTAAGCTTTAAACTAGTGCAAATAATAGTGCGAACTTTTAATTTTAGAGGCATAGTTTTGTACAACCAACAAGATAATTATGCGCATTTCCTTTGGAAAATACAGACAAAATGAACCGCATGAACCGGAACCACGCAATGGGCATGGTTCTTGCATAAGCAAGATATGGGTTGAACCGTTGAACTTCTTCTACCTTCTAATCCTAGGACACCACATTTTTATACGTTACTCAAAATTCACAAGAATGGAAATCCTGGACGTCCTATAATTTCTTCTGTTAGTAGTATAACTGAGCCCATCTCATCTTTAGTTGATCACTCGCTTCAACCCATAGTTAAAAATCTTCCTTCCTACATCCGTGACACCAACGACTTTCTCGATTTTCTTAATTCGGTTCCTACGCCTCTACCTCCTCATACTATGTTAGTTACTATTGATGTTTCTTCTCTATACACTAACATTCCTCACGACGAAGGACTGGCTGCGCTCAGATATTATTTAGATCAAAGACCCCTTCCTCATGAACAATCTACTGATTTTCTCTGCGAACTTACTAAATTCATTCTTACTAATAATGTTTTTCGTTTTGAGGATGACTCCTACTTACAAATTAAAGGTACGGCGATGGGTTCTAAATTCTTTCCGTCTTACAGTAACCTCTTTATGGGAAAACTTGAAGAAGATTTCCTATCAAGACAACCATCCAAACCTCTTCACTGGCGCCGTTTTATAGATGCTATTTTCATGATTTGGACGCACGGCCCAGAGCTATTAGCATCTTTTCTTTCAGACCTCAACACCTGGTACAGTGTGAAGTTTACATGGTCTTCTTCTGATAGCTCTGCTACTTTACTTGATGTGGATATTAACCTCTCTAAGGGTTCTCTCCAAACTTCAGTACATATCAAGCCCACAAATCATCAACAATACCTTCATTACTCTTCCTGTCATCCTTATCACACCAAACAATCCCTTCCATATTCTCTTTCAGTTAGAGGCAAAAGAATCTGTTCTGATCGAGAGGGACTTGATAAATTTAATCAAAATTTATCTCAGGCCCTCGTACGACGCGGATATCCTGAACCTCTAATTGATAAACAACTCAATAAACCTATATATCCCCGTCCTCCCCCTGAAAATACCATCAATAATTCCAGAACTAATTTAACCACCACCTTTTTCCCTGGTCTTCACAAATTAAACAACGTCCTTAGAACTTCCTTCCCTATCCTGGAAAACTCCCCTCTCACACGTGACCTACTTCCTAAACCTCCGTCGGTTGCCTTTCGTCGTCCTCCTAACCTCCGTAACCTTTTTGTCCACACCAAACCTCCTTCTTCCTATTCTAATAATAACAACAATCCTCCTGGTATACATCCCTGTAATAGACGTGTTCCCCAACCTTGTAAAACCTGCCCTATTCTTAATCCTTCTACCTCGTTCACCAGTCCTGTTACTAATATATCATACCCCATAACTTCTTCCACTACGTGCACTTCTTCCAATTTAGTCTATGCTTTAGAGTGCACTCAATGTAACGCTTTTTATATTGGTGAAACTAAAACCCTCCTTTCCCTACGCATGAACAACCATCGTAATTCGGTTAATCACAACCCTGTCACTCTTCCTGTTGCCATACATGCTAGGTATCATAACAGTGATTTTAATTCTTGTTTTACTGTCCGCCAACTTCGTCTCCTCCCTACCGGTACCTCTGATTGTGACAGAAGGAATATGGAACTCGCTTACCAATATGTAACGAAATCTCGACATCCTCCTGGTATCAATCAGAGATAGTAGCTTCCCCCCTTTTTTTAGGAGTATTTTGTATTTCGATTTTTTATTGTATTTTATTCTATTTATTTTTTCGCTTATTAGTTTTTTTATTTTACTCTGTTACATTTTTTTTCCTTTTATTAAAATCTTTATTTACATTATATACTTTTTAGTTTTTATTATTAATATTTATATTTTTCCCGTACCCTCCTTATTACGTGTAGCACGCGTCTGTATCGTTTGATAGTAACGAAAACGTTCGGTAGTGTATAGTTTTACCACCACACCGCGCTGCAGTCTCACTACTTTTGGAACGCACATCAACCCTTTTCAACCTCCAGTACGTGCTACACTCCTGACGAAGCCGCACGGCGAAAGCTTGAGTACATCCTTTCCTTCTATATTTTTAACCATCTGTAAGTTATTTTAATTGTTGTTTATAATCTTATGATTTGTTTTTCTATTTTCTTATTGTTGTATATATATATATATATATATATATATATATATATATATATATATATATATATATATATATATATATTATATATATATATATATATATATATATATATATATATATATATATATATATATATATATATATATATATATATATATATATATATATATATATATATATATATATATATATGTATGTATTTCTAGACACTTTCTTGTAAACATTCTATCTTTCAAACGGATAAATATTTTTTAACCAAACTTGGTGCAAAAATCAACCTTCGGGAGGACACGAACCCTATTGAAAACCAGGTTTTGGTGACGTCATTAACCCGGTTTGCTGAGTCAGCGAAATTTTCAAAAAATCGGCAAAATTCAGGGTTAATATTTTTTGCCGCGAAAAAGGTCAATTTTATGTTTTTTGAGACGCTGAATCGAATGAAACCGGTCCGAAGTCGATACGACCACTCTAAGTGACCTAAAAATCGAAAAAAACCATTGTAAATTACCAAAAACCAAAATTTAGGTCGATAAAAAATATTTCTTGGACGTTCAAAATGTCCAAACAACAAAATAATTCTGGCGCGGTGGTCCGCATGTCGGGCGAATTTCCTTTGGATGCGTGTTTCCGTGCTTTTACATTATATAAGTTTACAACTACTAAATATATATATATATATATATATATATATATATATATATATATATATATATATATATATATATATATATATATATATATATGTATATATATATATATATATATATATATATATATATATATATATATATATATATATATATATATATATATATATATATATATATATATATATATATATATTAAGTCTCGCGAAAAAATTTTTTTCGTCATCAGGGACCTCTGAAACGGATTTGTGTCGTGGTCCGAGGTTCGAATTCCGCCATGACGCCTATCCCATTAGCGAATTTTTTCCCCAAGGAAATTCGCTAAAAGGGATCGTGTCCCCTAAGGTTGATTTTTGGACCAAGTTTGATCAAAAAATATTAATCCGTTCGAGAGATAACGAGTTTACAAAAATCCGCTAGGAATACATACTATAGAAACACTGCTTGAATGTAAGAATTAAACAGATAATGCTAATATATTAAGATATAAATTATAAACATCAAAAATTATGACATAATGTGTCATCCACATTACTCCCCCCCTAGTGCCAACGATGTGATTCCGTAAGCTGGTTTGATTCGGGCCAGGGAAATCCAAATTTCTTTGTTTTGTTTCAATATTCGAAATCCTTGTTGACCTTTTTCTATAACTTTAAAAGGTCCCTCGTAGGGTGCCTGCAGGGGTGTCTTGACAGCGTCTGTGCGAACAAAAACGTGGCTGCATGAGTGTAAATGAGGATGTACGAAAACTTTGGGTCTACTGTGCCGAGTTGTTGCTGGTGGAACAAGTTTTTTCATATCCTCAACTAGTTTGCTTGCGTACTCGGGGATATTTTCCAGTCTAGGAGTGCAATACACTCCACCGGGAATTCGTAAGGTTGTGCCATAAGTCATTTCGGCTGAACTTGCTCCGAAATCTTCATGGACCGCAGTTCGGAGACCAAGCATGACCGTTGGCAGCGATTCTGTCCACCTTTTTGGATTGTGGCACTTAAGTGCGGTTTTTAGGCACCGGTGCCACCTTTCTATTAACCCGTTGGCTTGAGGATGGTAAGCAGTAGTTCGAAATCTATCCATTCCCATGAGCTGGCCCAAGGTTTTAAATAGTTGGGACTCAAACTGTCGACCTTGGTCCGTTGTGACAGTTAAGGGAGTTCCAAACCTAGCTATCCACCCTTCATAGAACGCTTTGGCGACTGTATCAGCGTGTATATCTTCTAATGGGAAAGCTTCAGGCCATTTAGTGAACCTATCTACGCACGTTAAGCAATATTTGAATCCTTGCGACATGGGCAGAGGTCCTACAATATCAATATTTACGTGAGCAAACCTCGCGTCTGGTCCTCTAAATGTGCCTGGCTGGGGTTTTGTATGCTTGTGTATCTTGTTACGTTGACATACCATACAAGCCCGTGTCCATTCTTGTATGTTCTTGCTCATATTTTGCCAAACAAAATGTTTCTTTATAATCTTTGCCGTACCTCGAGTGCCTGGGTGTGAAAGTTGGTGTAAATGTTGGAACACTATTTTTCTGAACGATTCTGTCAAATAAGGTCTTGGAATAGAGGCTGAAACGTCACAAGTGATGATCTCGTTATTTATAGGAACAGGAGCTAGTTGCAGTCCCGTCTTTCCTTTGAGTAAGTTCTGTAATTGCGCATCAGCATTCTGTTCTTCTCGTAGCTGTTTCATATCTATTAAAACTGGAAAGGTACTAGTGATAGATTCAAGGCGTGACAAGCCGTCTGCCACTGAGTTTTTTACACCCGATATATGTTGTATATTAGTCGTGTATTGGCTTATATGGTTAAGGTGTCGTAATTGTCTGGCAGTAAATTTATCGGATTTCTGATTAAAAGCGTAGACGAGAGGTTTGTGATCAGTATACAATGTGAAATTCCGGCCTTCCAGGAGATGTTTAAAATGTCGGACAGTTAAATAAGCAGCTAAAAGTTCTCGGTCATAAGCGCTGTACTTCTGTTGAGCCTTATCTAGCTTACTCGAAAAAAATGCCAGAGGTTTCCACGTTCCTTCTGAATATTGTTGCGCTACTCCGCCAATAGCTTTGTCTGAAGCATCTACCAGTACCGCTATTGGAGCATTTGTTAACGGGTGTACTAGTAATGTCCTTTCAGCTAATTTAGATTTAATTGTAGAAAACGCCTCTTTTGCTTCGTCCGACAATGCAATTGTTTTGTCTTTTTTCGATCCTTTAAGATATTCTAAAAGTGGGGCTTGCAGTGTTGCAACAGATTTTAGAAACCTGCGGAAAAAATTAACTATCCCCAAGAATCTCCTCAGTTCTTGAGTTGTTTTTGGCTCGGGAAAATCGTTTATGGCTTGAACTTTGTCGACCGGTGGTCTTAACCCTTCTTCTGAAACAATATGTCCAAGAAATTTTACTTCGTTTTGACCAAAAGTTGATTTAGCTACGTTTATAACCACGCCATATTGCCGAAATCGAGAAAAAAGAATTCGCAAGTGCTCCTTGTGTTCTTCTAAACTGTTTGATGCCACTAGTATGTCGTCTAAGTAAGCGTAACAAAAGTCTAGTCCTTGGGTAACTCTGTGAATGAACCTTTGAAAGGTTTGGGCTGCGTTCCGGAGTCCGAAACTCATACGGGGGAATTCGAAGAGCCCAAAAGGAGTGATAATAGCTGTCTTCTGAATATCTTTTGTTTCGACTGGGATCTGAAAGTAAGCTTTCACCAAATCGACTGTACTAAATATAGTTTTGTTTGCCAAATTTTGGGCAAAATCTTGTATGTGAGGTACTGGATAGCGGTCGGGTATAGTAACGTTATTCAATCTACGATAGTCCCCACATGGTCTCCACTCACCGTTTCGTTTGGGGACCAAGTGTAATGGACTTGCCCAAGGGCTGTCTGACGGACGACAAATCCCTTGTTTTAACATATAGTCAAATTCTTCTTTAGCTAATTTGAACTTTTCAGGAGTTAGTCTTCGTGTTTTAGCGTATAACGGGGGACCTCGAGTTATAATATGATGTGTAACATCATGTTTTACTGTATCAGTAACCATAAGAGGTTGAGTGATATCTTTATATTCCGTTAAAAGTTCGCTAAAATTATTGTCTCTAGATATAACTGTTACAATAGGGTCTGTAGTGAAAGCTGATTTACCTAAACAACTTCTTAAAGAGCAACTGTCGATCAGTCGATGCCCTTTTAGGTCAACTAGAAGGTTGTAATGATTGAGTAAATCTGCTCCAATAATAGGTTTTGACACAGCTGCAATGGTGAATTTCCAAATGATGTTACGATTAAGTCCCAGGTCTAATCTGACTGACTTAGATCCGTATGTAGAAATTTTTGATCCATTAGCTGCGTAAAGAGAGCCACTTACTTCATTTTTTGTGTTTCTATGACTACGATCGTATCTTGTTGGAGGTAAAACTGATACATCAGCTCCCGTATCAATTAAGAAGGTATGACCAGATATTTTGTCTTGCATGAATAAGCGGTGTGATGTTTTCTGGCCTCCGTTACTAGCCGCTTCTAGACGAAGGCTTTTCAGTTTAACGCTTTAAAATCACATGGTTCTTCACATTTCCTGGCTCGTTTTCCAAATTGACGATGATAGCGACAAATTGGTCGTTTATTTTGATAATTATTTTGGTATTTTTTATTAATGAATTTGTTTGATCTTTGGTTGAATATTTCAATTGATTTGGTTAGTTCATTTATCTGTACTTGAAGGTTTTCTAAAATATTATTATTATTATAATTAGAGGTAGAGGTACTTGCTATTGTGTTTAAATTAGTAGGTTGATTGTCTAAAATTTCTGTTTCGTTAAGTTCTGGTTGTAGTGTAAGGGCAATTGCGTCGGCTAAAGTAGCAAGTTGGTTTACTTCTTCTTTACTAGAAGCTAAAATAGTTTGAATTTTAGAAGGAAGTGCTTGGAGCCATAAAAGTTTTAATGTACTACTATGCATATCAGTTCCACTAGCTAATCCTTGCATTTCAATCAAAAGTTCAGAAGGTTTTTTATCTCCAATTTCAATACCTTTTAATATTTTCTTTAATTTGTCTTCAGGAGAAAGGGCGTATCTTTTAATTATAGTTGTTTTGATATGTTCGTATTTATTCTCTGCGGGGGGATTGCAAACTACGTCTCGGATTTTTGTTAAGTGTTCGCAATCGATTGAACTAATTACGTAGTTATATTTAGTTTGGTCCGATCTGATTTTTGCAATTGCAAACTGCCCTTCAATAGTTGCAAACCAGATTTCGGGGTCATTTTTCCAAAATTTTGGTAATTTTATTGATGTTTTTGATAATTCTTCTAAAGTATTGTCTGATGGTGTACCTGAGTTGTTAGTGGATGTTCCGGATATTGGTTGGAGGACCATAGTTCACTAGTCGGGGTCACCACTATAGAAACACTGCTTGAATGTAAGAATTAAACAGATAATGCTAATATATTAAGATATAAATTATAAACATCAAAAATTATGACATAATGTGTCATCCACAATACATATACAGGGTGTTTCACTTGAAAGTCTCTCTACATTTTTCTCGAAAACAAACAAAGATATCTAGATGCAGTTTTCGGGGATAGTTTTTGGTCAAAAAACTCTTTTCAGGAAAAATCCGATATTAGGGTTGTGTTTTGGGGTTTCAGCCACTTGTTTCAGCTGAATTCTTTGATTTTAGAGTTAGGTATAGAGAAGTTTACTCATTTGCAAAAGCTCTAAAAAAGAAGAATAATTTAAAAGCCGCATCAATATCGGACATTTTTTTAACTGAGATATAACAAAAAATCTAATTTTTTGAATTTTTATCTCTATAACCTCAATTTGGTCAAAGTTTATGGAAGAAAAGTTTCGAGATTAATTTCTTTCTACCTTTATGAATAATCCGATATAACTGAATATAAATGAAGATGTTTAAGGAATTAAAAAAATATACATGCAATAAATAAATGAAATAATTAGATGACACTTGGCAAATATATCCATCTAATATAGTGTGTTTAACTATAAGTGTTTTCAATTTTAAATCGATCAATAACATTTTCGCGTTTTCTTATTTTTTTCAGTCATTAATTGGGTGGAATGACGCCATGGAATAGTTACTTATGCCACAAGACAATAAAATAGAATCATACTGACACGTTTTTTTTATTTAGTTCAAAGGCTCAAGGAGTGACCAAAGAAATTTAAAGCAGAGGTGAAACCGAGTCAGGAAAATCATAATTACCTGCTGAGGTGTAACCATAGCTGGTAATCTTAAAACGAGTCAGGAATGTTTACTTTGCTGCACAGTGACGTTCAAAATGTCCAAACAACAAATAATTCTGGCGCGGTGGTCCGCATGTCGGGCGAATTTCCTTTGGATGCGTGTTTCCGTGCTAAACAACCCATTTCTTGCTTATGCAAGAACCATGCCCATTGCGTGGTTCCGGTTCATGCTTTAGAACCTAAGCAGTTACTCAATTGTCAAGCACTGCTCGTAACTCATTTTGTCTGTATTTTCCAAAAGAAATGCGCATAATTATCCAGTTGGTTGTACAAAACTATGCCTCTAAAATTAGAAGTACGCACTATTATTTGCACTAGTTTAAAGCTTAGTTACTTATCTTTAAGCGTAGTCAGTTATCCAACTGGATAATTATGCGTATTTCTTTTGGAAAATACAGACAAAATGAGTTACGAGCAGTGCTTGACAATTGAGTAACTGCTTAGGTTCTAAAGCATGAACCGGAACCACGCAATGGGCATGGTTCTTGCATAAGCAAGAAATAGGTTGTTTAGCACGGAAACACGCATTCTAAATTAAATTCGCCCGACAGCGGACCACCGCGCCGGAATTATTATTTAGTAGTTGTAAAACTTAATATAATGTAAAAAAAGCACGGAAACACGCATCCAAAGGAAATTCGCCCGACATGCGGACCACCGCGCCAGAATTATTTTCTAGTTGTAAACTTATATTAAGTAAAAAAAACGATAAAAAATTATCGTCCCTTCCAGGATTTGAACCTAGGTACTCTGAGTTTGAGTGGTCGTATTGACTCCGGACCACTGGCATTCAAATCAGAGGCCCAAAACACATTGAAAACGACACCCTACTCGAAAATTATTTTTCAACGACCATAATTTTGGTTTTTATAATTTTTGTGGTTTTTTCGACTTTTTGGTCGCTTAAAGTTGTCGTATCGACTATGGACCGCTTTCATTCGATTCAGCGCCTCAAAAAACAAAAATATTGACCTTTTTCGCGGGTTAATAAAATATTAACCCTGAATTTTGCCGATTTTTTGAAAATCTTGCAGACAGCAAACCGGGTTCATGACGTCACAAAAACTTGGTTTTCAATAGGGTTCGTGTCCTCCCAAAGGTTGATTTTTGTACCAAGTTTGGTTAAAAAATATTAATCCGTATATATATATATATATATATATATATATATAATATATATATATATATATATATATTATATATATATATATATATATATATATATATATATATATATATATATATGTGTGTGTGTGTGTGTGTGTGTGTGTGTGGTGTGTGTGTGTTTGTGAGCGAATTTCCAAAGGAAATTCGCTAAAAATTACTCAAAAGATTTGATTTATCATTGACGTAATTTATCTATTCATAACATTGACGTATGGATAAAACATAACAAAAGTTAATTTAGTAATATTAAAAGTTAAAAATCAAATATTACTAAAATATTAATATTTAAATTTATAATTTAAAGAATCAACAACTAAAAATAAACGATTCATTATGCTAAAACAAAACAATAACAAATAAAATCAAGGTTGCCATTTTTAGCGAATTTCCTTTAAAAAATCGTTAATAGGATGGATGGTATAGTAAGAGTCAGATCCGGAAGTATGGCTAAAATCTGTTTTAAAGGTATTACGAATATTTAATATGTATACACCTTATTGTATACATATTTAATATGTATACACAAAATTCAACCATGGAGAGGACACGATCACTATTCAAAACAAGGTTGGTGTGACGTCATTAACCTGATTTGTTGAGTCAGTAAAATGTTTCAAAATCGGTAAAATGGAGAATTAAAACTATTCGTCGGGAATTAAAGACTTGAATAGAACCAGTGAAGTGGATACGACCACAAAGAAACTAGAAAGTAAAAAAAACGGTTAATTACTGGAAACCCTAAAATACGGCCAGTAAACAACCAATTTCTTCGGGGGTGCCTTATTTATTAGTTTTAAAGCCTCTAATTCCAAAGAAACCGGTCCCGAAGTCAACGCGACCATTTAAAGTGACCTAAACATCAAAATTAGGTGGTAAATAACCGTTGAACCTAAAATACGGTCGGTAAATAACAAATTTCGAGTGGGGTATCGTTTTCGGTATTTCTTGAGGCTCTGGGTTAAATAAAACGGTCCAGAGTACTCAAATACAAGGACTTAGAGTACTCAAATTCGAATCCTGGTAGGCAAGATATGTTTTTATCGTTTTATTAACAGTATATAAGTTCAAGTTCATAACAAAATAACTTCTGACGGTGAGGTCCGCATGCCGGGCAAATTTCCTTTGAAATAAAGGCTTTGGTGCTAAAAAATGCATTTCTTATTTATGTTTTCTGTCATTGCTTTATACCTAACTACTATTGAAAATCTTTTTTAAAGACAATATAAATTAAAATAATATTGCACGTGAAATATAGACGAAACCATGCTAGTATGACTAGCTAATTTAATTCAAACATAGATATTTAAAATACATTTTTCTGATACCTTAAGTTTTGCTGAGTGTTTTACAAAAGTATAAAGAAAAACGTAATGGTTAGTTTTGCAACCGTGTGTAGATAAAAAATAATTTTGGATAGGGCGACTCAACAATTAGACCTAAAGGTTGACTTTTGACCCAACTTTTTACTATCTAGCGTAAACTCACAGGCAGATAACCATCATATAACAGACAGCTTGGTGAAAACCACTTTTGAAATGTCGGTTTCGACCTCTGAATTTTTCCTCATTACATCAGATTTCGTACATATATGTATATGTATGTATGTATATATATATGTGTGTATGTATATGTATGTATATATATGTTTGAGTGTGTATATGTATGAATTTAAGTATCTATGTATATACGTATATAGGGTTATATACCCCAGCATATAAGGGGAAAAATAATCTAGTAATATCTATTAATGATTGAAGTATATTACCGTCAAAAGCATAGGAATAACTCTTGCGGATTATATTTCATCTAAGAGTTCTTAGATGTAATATAAGTTCTCATAGTTCTTTTCTCTTATTACAAAATTTGGGGGGGGGATTAAATTCAAATATTAAAATAAACGGAAAGCTTCTGGTGAGAAATTATACTAATTATGCAAATACTTTGTAAAATAAGGGTTCTTTACATGTAATGCTTAAAAGTGTGTGTAGTACTAAAGTGGAACACACACTTAAATAAAATAATAATTAAAAAAAAACATCAGATTTCGCTATGCTCATCCTCCCTATGTCGGACTCACTTCATTCGTCCTTAGAAGTTACAAGTCATTATTTTTTATACTTGCAACACCTCACAGGGCCCCGCGACTTGATGATGATAAGATAGACTAGACTATACTATGATTAAACGGGGCTCTATTTTTAGGTATAGATATTCTATAAAACTACCAAGGGTAGTAACTTGATGATCTTATGAAAGACTATACTAAGATTAAACGAGGCCGTATTTTTAAGTAAAGAGACTGTAAAAACTCGAACAAGGTGCCCCGCGCCTGGATGCTCTTAAGAAAGATTACACCCAGGGCCCCATTTTTAGGTGAAGAGATTTATAAAACTCGAACTAAGTGCCCCGCAACTGGATGCTCTTAAGAAAGATTATACTAAGATTACACCCAGGGCCCCATTTTTAGGTGAAGAGATTATATAAAACTCAAATAAGAGGCCCCGCGACTGGATGCTCTTAAGAAAGATTATACTAAGAGTACCATAGAGATTAGAGGGGGCATAGCCTATCTCAATACATTGAAAGACCTGAAACAACGTATCGGAGGCTCTCAGGGGCTCTGTGTAACCTCATTGAAACCTCCTTCGAGAGTGAGTAAAGGCAATAATAAATCTATTGTTTTCGGCTTCCTATACCTTGTTTGTGTTTTGATTTGTATTTTTAACGTACTACTATATAAGTTATTGTAATTTTGTACTGATTATTTGATTACATTATAAGCGAAGGTGGTCAGGTTATTTTGTCAGTGTTTCAAAATTCAACCAATAGGACTCCTCTAGTAATAATATCTCTATAAAGAGTACACCCAGGGCCCCATTTTAAGGTGGAGAGATTGTACACAAATCTTTTAGGGGGCCCCGTGACTTAATGATGTTAGGACAGACTATTCTAATCTCTACTGGGGCATGGAACCATTTTATTAATAAGTTTACTTTTTGTCCCAACAAGAGCCCCCAACGGTTAGGGGCCCCCACATTGCGGGCCCATAGTTACGCCACTGCTAGAGTGCCTGTATCATACAGGCACTCTAGTGCTAACACACTACTTTGACTATACTACACCACTTTAAATAATGGTATAAATTAGAAAAAGTTAAAATCTAAACTGATAATGAACACAAAATAAATTAAAAATTAAACAAAATTAACAGAAAAATTCCAAAGAAAATCACCACAGATAATTTAGGTGAAATGTCAGTTCCGTATTTTTGGCGCACACAATGTTTTCTTATACGCCTAAGATATAAATGGGGAAAATAAAAATAACATAATAAATAAATACATAATAATACATACATAATAAATAACATAACATACGATCGCAAGAACTATCATTTTTCACTAACTATCACTAACATTTTTGATCAAATCTGCAATTCATATTACAAAATTATAAGTGCTGCCAACCCCACTTTTAATTATTAAACTTTTAAATGGAGATTTATTCTATTTTGAAAATAATGAAATAATCAAGTTCACTAAAAAATCACAAAAATATTTACAGTATCATTCTATTTAAGTCTCGATATCTTTGGATAAAGCAAAAACTGGCAGATACGGAATTACAAAACGGAACCTCAAAACTTATCCTTACAATGTAGGGTACGCAACGCTCATCTTTACTAATTGGTACTCGTTTCGCTCGTTCTCAGACAATAAAAACATTTAACCATCGCACAACTAGCGGTCACTTATCCAGACACAGACCACGCTTAATGCTCCTTAACATAAATGATCCGACAATAACCGTAGATGTACTAGACGTATAAAAATTAAACTTTGTATACTTGTTCATTATATAAAAAAACTACACACATGCCGACTTGCAAGTGATTTGGTAATTTTTATACTTATATTGTGATTTAATAGTGTATATATGTGATTTATACACTTAATAACGTATAACATGACATTTGATAAAAATTAAACTAATGATCACAATATGATTAGACAAGGCACATTTGTTGGCCTTGATCGTAATATCAAATTAGGCCAGACCGGGCCTAGTTCTCAGGTTCGAATCTTAGTACCAGCGCTAATTTTTATCGTTGTAATTACAGTATTTAAGTGTATAAGTTCTAAATATTTCTGGTGCGGAGGTCCGAGTTTAAAAATGTTAAAACTCATTATTTTCCTAATGTTTTGAAATTGTGGCAGCAATATTAAATTTTGTGAAACTTGTATATACCATTTTCTTCTCTATTTAATTAGAGTTTCCCAACAATATATCACTTGACCTATTTAGTTCAATTTATTTTTTTAACCTCCGCCATTTTGAAAATTGAGAACATTTTTTTATACGTCATATGCTTTATTTTTCTACTCTTCAAGAACTTTCAAGCGATGTACGATTTGATTTTTTTCACACAAAATTATTTTCAAGTAGTCTGCCACATTGAAAACAATTTTTGATTTTTTCCCAAAAATTACAGAACTCTGACATGTAAAAAATAAAGTACTACACCCACACCAAATTTATTCAAAATCAGTCAATTTTTACTGCAGGTATCGTGAGACATACAAACAAAGAATCAAATATCGTGATATTTTAGCCGTTTATAATGTAGACCTGCTTTCAAGTGTAACATGTCGATAAACATAGCATACAGTGTACCTGATTCACTTTGCTCCTACACCTCCTACTCGCAACATTGGATTCGCTTAGCTTGTCCTTAGAATATACAAATTACCAAATTTATACTGCAACACGTCTCAGGACTCACTTCGCTTGTCCTCAGATATTAAATAAATTAGTTTTATTCCCAGTGGTGACCCGTCCAGGCACTGACCTCGCTTGATGCTTTCTAACTTTTATGATCCAACAAAATCCGTAGATATACTTGCGTTACTGAAACCCAAATTTAGTATACTAATTTGCTGTATAAAGAGATACACTTATACCAAATTTTAATTTAATGTAATTTTTTTATTTTTTAAAAATGTGTACAAGTAATATGATGAAAATTGAACTAATGCTGATAATGAGATGAAGCTCGGCACATATTATGGTCTTATATATCAGTGTTTCTCAACCATTAAGTTCAGCAACCCAAGTGTCCTTGTGAACTTTAAAAAAAAGCAAGGTAAAATATTTTATTTAATCTATAGCTAGCCACTGGTGCCAACTGTCCATATAAACTCACCTTCAGATTATGTGCTGTAAGTAAAAATAATTGCCACCTATGTTGATTAATACATACCCATTCGCTTAAATTTTATTTTTGCAATGCACAAATGTCTGAAAAGAGTTTTTGTTCCATGCAATTTTTTCTCCAGTTTTAATTCTTTTAGATTTTTACCTAGAATCTACTCATGATGAAAGCAATCGACTTTACTCAATTATAATTGATAAAAAATTACTATACTCATAGTAGTCTAATATAATTTTTTTAATTATAATTATATAATTATTATTTTTTAATTATATTATTATTTTTTTTTTTATTATTATTATTTTTTTAATTACAATTATATAATTATATTTTTAATTATAATTTTGTTTTTTTATTATAATTATATTAATTTAAGGGTATAGAAGATAGATTTATAGCTTTGGTTCAAATATTTTATAGCATTATTTTTTTTATCAAAAAAGATAATCATATACCTATATACAGATCAGAGGACTGCTTTGGCTGAGGAAAGCAAAAAAGTTGGTAATTTTCTTAATTGTTTACAAGAGACAAAATAATTATACATTGTTAATAATTATAAATTTATTTTATTTATATAAATTAAAAAAAGAATTCAATGAAAAATTAATAAATAAAACAAGATTAAATCTAACTAAGCAAAATCTTGAGTAAATGGTGCAGAGCCAGCATATTTATTGAAATGAAGATCTTTGCAGTCTTCTTCTGATATTTTCTCCCAGCCTGTTTCTTTCATGTGATATACTGCAAAAAGAAATATTGAATACTTATAAAATCACGGCACTTAAACGTTTTCAAACCCTAGTCATATCAAACCATCAAGCTATACATGAAAACTTGAAAGAGAACTTGCCCAGGAGTTCTAACACTACTAGCTTTTACAAGGGATTATAAATTTATTTCCATATTCGTTAATATTAGAGGGAGGAGTTATCCCACACCAAAACAAAAGGTCTTCGGACCTCTTGGCCAATCAGTGCCTTTGGAACTTTACACATGAATGGAACGTCATAATCCCAGAATAGCAGGGTCAAAAAAGTTCTTAAATAAATTAAATATGACAGAAAATTGGCTCTAAAATTTCATTTAACTGTCAAAACAAAGTTTTCTCAAAGGTAGACTGTAAAATAGCCATTTTAGAGCCCAAAAGCAGCTAAAATTTATCTTATATTATAGGGATTTTTTTAACCTCCTAGGAAGTGAAAATTGTTAAAAAATGCTTGGGAGATAAATTAAAAACTTGAACAACAATTATTCTTATTATAACAACAATTAGCTCTGATAGCTTTCTTCTGAACCATGAAAACTTCGCTGGGAAGTGTTGAATTACCCCAAGCAGTAACACAGTAATTGATAACAGAATGGAAATGGCTGTAGTAAACATGAAGTACTGTGTCTGTATCCAGTGAGTTTGCGGTTTTCTTAGGTTACTTAATTTTTCTTAATTTAGGTTCAATAATTTTCTTAGGATTTAATTTTTTTCATCAGACTTAAGAGACATTTTCTTTGGTATTAGAGACATGTTAAAATAATTAGACTTTTAAACATTAGTATGATTTTACCTCTTATAATACCGCCAGAAGCTGAATCCCTATAAGTTGCATGATAAATAGCTCTACGAGCTAACTCATATGCTTCCTCACAAGTTAAATCTTCTTTTAGCCCGGAATCTAAAACACCATAAGCATAGACAGATCCTGATCCAACACTGAACACTTTGCCAAGAGTTCTGCTACCTTCATTGTCAACATAGTACAGGCTAGGTCCCTGGGGAAACAAATAAAAATAAATTAAACAAATCACTGCATGAAACAATAGTCAATACAAAATTCATAACAATTGGGTGTTTTAACAGTTCACAAAGCAATAGTCTGGTCCACTAATAATTAAGACATTATGTATTAAACCACAATAGACATTTTTATTGAGTTATTAAAAGCCTCCTACAGGTTGTTGTTTGGTTTTATTTGATGCCGGTACTATTTGTGATAGCATACTATTTTCCCACGTATTTATCAAATTTTCATCAAGTGGTCCACATGATGAATATTACATTAATTTTAATATTAATAGGTCCATGGCTCCAAACTCAATTTACCCTACAACTCCAGCTCAAAAATCTAAATCAAACACATCAATATCCAATTCTAATAATAATTTCAAGAAATATGCTTCAATCCCTTATTTTGGTAATGCAACTAGACAGATCATAGATTTATTTAAACCTTTTAACGTTAAAATATCCCAAAAAAATGCTTCCAACTTAAAATCCCGTTTCTTTTCAAAAAACTAAAGATCCCATACCATTTAATAGCCGCTCAAATATTATTTATAGAATTCTGTGTCGAGACTGCAACAAAACATATACCGGGGAAACATCACAAACCTTCCTTAACAGATTAAAACAACACAACCGTAATGTAGATAAAATTTAAAAGAATTCAGCAATAGCAGCACATATGACTAATAGAAAACATAGAGTAGATAATGAAAACGTTTCGATCCTCCATTCAGAAAAACACACAAACAAACGGAAAATTCTATAAATGCTATATATAAAAACCGATAATAATACAATGAATAAAAAACAGGACGTTAAAAATCTAAATAGCATCTATGCCAACATTTTAAATTTGAAATAATTACTGCCTTTCTCCCCTCCACTTCTTATACCCACCTGTTGAATCCTATCCCTTTTTTATCAGCTGTTTTTTGTTTTTTAAATAACAATTTTTCTTAATTGTTGTAATGTTTTGTATGTTTTTACTTACTTTTTTAATATTAACTTTTGGTATGAAGCTCTTAACTGTTGTTTTACATATGTGGTGGTGTAACTATATTACTCATTGTAAGTTTGGGCTATGAATTTTTCTTATTTAATATCAACTTGCATTTGTTTTGGAATGTTTTTTGCCTTGTTTGGTATGTATATTTTTATTTCTTTTTTTTTTTTGTAATTGGTTTATGGTTTTGTTTACTTGTTATTAGATTCACTGAGGATGCCAAGCATCCTGCAAAAGCTTTGATGTAATAAATTAAACTAACTAAAATTCGGACTGCTGTCTTCATTATTATTTTTTCCTCATTAATTTTAAAGTCCAAGACTTCCTGAGTTTATTCTTAGTCCTTCCCAGTGAAGGATAAAAATAAATTTCAAACATTTCCAAGCTAATCAAGGTATACAACATTATAAACAACTTGCAATTCATAATTTTATTGCTGGTAAGCACATTAGTTCCAAAAGAGATTGCAACTCCTTCTAAAACACGATTTTACTGTGCTGCTAATATTTTGAAACATTTAGTTGGCATGGAAGCCAAATTTTTTTGTTAAGTACCAAAATATTACCAAACAAATTGCTAATCATAAAACATTAATAATGATTATAAGTAGTTTTTAGCAAATTTTTTAATCTAACATTTGTTTTAACCTTATTTATTTTTATTTAACAAAAAAGAGCAACAGCATTCTAGAAAATGGTAATTTAATTTAAACTAATAATAAGTAATAAAATATTTTGTCTTGAAAAAAATATGTTGGCAATCCTAAAATTTGGTTGAAACCACTATGGCGCTGGGTGCCCAAATGATTAGATATTGTTACTACATAGCAATTTCTATTAAAAATGATTTTTTAACCAAGAGATTACTAAGGTTTATAAATTACTTTTAGGTCAATTTTAATGAAACTGTCAGATATGGTAAATGTGCTAAAGGAGGTCTTTAGATACAATAATTTTAATGTCTGCAAAGGAAGGGAAGAGAGATGATCCATTCTAATCCACAACACACTCCCCAAAAATTCAAAAACAAAACAGCCAATGTAAATGACAAGTAAATTAAATTTCATATTACAAAATTTTCATTAACTAATTTAAAAGAAACTAATATGAACAAAGAAATTTACCCTCTTGTCCCATCCACAAATCATCATGCCCATAGAAAGACCCATTCCTTTATAACTATAAGCGATATTAGCCATTATTTTTGAAGCAGCAGCAGTACTTATTCTTTCTTTATTTCTTAATTCATACAACCGACACTGTTTGGCTAAAACTCTGTCCCAGTAAACACAATCAGCAGCTCCACCAGCCATTGTGCCCAACAAAAACTGATTGATTTCAACAATTTTTTCATTTTTTGTGACCCTGAAAAAATAAGCAGTTAGTATGGACGCAAATACAACCAATACATCTATAACAACAATGCATTTTAAACTTTAATCACTATGGTCTTAAAAAAATGTCATACATTACTCCAGCTGGGTTTATGCTAGAGACGTAAAACTTGACAAAAAATCAGGCTTCAGCTCTAGTTTTACAGCCCAAGACGTACAATTTTTTGGCCCATGGCCATTTCACAACTGAATAGCACAACTACAGTGGTAGACTGATTTTTGTACTAAGTTTCAACTCTCTACCATAAATTCACTAGGAGCTATGATGATAACAGACACATATAGACAGAAATCTTAGTGAAAACCACTTAGGAGGCTAAGAAAACCTAAAACAGATAATTCCGGTGACATCCCGGTCTCAGAATTTTTCGCAAACACAATAATTTTCCTATATACCTACTGTATAAATTAGGAAAAGTAAAGAGTTATTTTACAATTATTTTTCCCATAAGTTATAGATTGTGGATTAATGTAAAATAAATTTGATTTACGAATTAAATATGGTGAAGATATTAATTTATTTAAAAGATAAGAGCAATCAATAATATTATCAAACAAATTTTTTTAAGTCATGAATAACACTTGATTACTCTAAAATACTATCTTGAATACCTCTATTCAAGATGCTCAGGACTATCATAATCTTCATCTTTCTACATTTAATTTATAAGCGACAAGTGTAAGAAATAATTTATCAGAAAAAAAGTTGATTTATGAGGATAGTAAATAGAACAGCAATACTCCAAACAAGAGGAACTAGAGAACAATATAAAGTTTTGATTGAGTCTACACTTAAAACTTGAGAACTTCTAGATGCAAATCCAAGAAGTTTGGATAATGTCCTAATAATGATGACTTTGGATAACCACTTTGTTCTGAGGTCGAGCGTAGCAAGATCGAAGTGAAACTATATTAAGCTCTAGATCAGGGATACGCAAACTTCAGAGCTCTAAAGATATCTAAATTAAATAAATAATGAAACTTGGTGGATCCCTATCCATCTGGTTGCCCCCCCCCCCCCCCAAACTAAAAAATTCAATAAATTATACTCATCGATAAACTTCCAGTTTTAGCGAAGTAGCTCTAGAATTTGTAACACAAAAGACCTTGAAAAATTATATTATTTTTATGATTTTGTTAGTTTCATTTATCGACCTTCATTAGAATTAACAATTTTTAATCAAATCGCTATAATAAACTTGAGTAAACTTATAATTTTTAATTCCCAGATATATCGAGACATTTCTTATAAACTTTGTTTTGTATTCATTAAATAGTTTAAATATTTTTTTTTAATTTCATTAAATGAAGGGAGAACATCCTAATTAGTTTTTTTTTGCCTTTTAACTAAGAACAGGAAATAGATGTTTATGTTTACCAATAACAAGCTTGGTTGATAATTTCTTGATTCATAGACTTATTTAAAACATTAACGTAATGACAAACAATCTTATATGCACATTTTTTCTTGGAAGTTTGCTAAAAGGATATTAGAACTGATAACTGTTATAATAATAAATAATTATAATAATTAAAGTTTACTAATAAACATTTCTACAAACTATTAAAAATATTTTGAGTAACCCTGCACAAGACATTCTGAGGACAAGCAAAACGAGGCTGAAGTTGTAAGTACTGAGATACCCCATACCAGATTTTTAATTTTCCTCATTTATACCGTAGGTATATAGGAAAAGTATTGTGTTTGCAAAAAAATCCAAAACTGGGATGTCACCTGAATATCAGGTTCAGGTTTGTTTTTGAGACCTCCTAAGTGGTTTTCACAAAATTGTCTGTCAGTATGTGTGGGCGTGCCTGTTATCATTGTAGCTCCTATTTTCAGCTAGAGAGTTGAAACTTTCTACAAAAATTAATAGTATGCTGGGAAGCTATCTGAAAAATATTTTTTATCAAGTGATTAACTCACACTAATGACAGCAACATTTTTAAAAATCCATAAAAAGCCAAAAAATGTTTTGTTCAATTTAAGATTTGTAGTCATACATAAGTCCAACGTATTTTCCAAGTTTTATCTTATTATTAGTTCAATTTTAATAGAATAATTTGTATACTTTTTAAAAAAAAATTGTAAAAAATCAAAAAATAATCTAATTGAGTTGAACTTTGGACCAGGAGTATTTCTTTACATATGTTCTTTAAGTTTTGTTTCAATACGACAAGTATATCAGTGATTATGTTGGATCATAAAAGGTAAGCAGCATTGAGCGTGGTCAGAGCCTGCTGGGAATAAAACGTATGTATCTACTATATGAGAATGGGCAAAGCAAGTCCAAAGATGTGTTGCACAATAAAATTTGGTGATTTTTATATTTTCAGAACGAAAGAAGGGAGTCCAAAGTAGGGAGGATGAGGGTAGCGAATCTGATGTAATGAGAAAAAGTTCTGAGGTACACTGTACACGATTAATTTGTGACTTATTTAGTTTATTCATACAATTACATTTCAAGCTTATTGTTGCTACAGAAAAAATGCATCAGGATCATTACTAAATCTAAGCATGATGATCATTGTAAAGGATTATTTAAAAAGCAAGGCCTTATGACCATTTATAACTTGTATATATATAATGTACTAATGTATATAAAAATTAATTTAAATAGCTTTAATGTAAATAGTCACTACCATGGGTACCACACTAAAAATAAAAATATATTAGAGATTCCTTCACATCGCTTAAGAAAATCGGGAGTAGGACAAAAAATTCTTGGAATTAAATTATTCAATTCCCTTCCCTCTAATAAGAAATATATTGAGTTTAATCTTTTTAAAAAAGAAATAAAATCCTTGTTATTAGAAAACCCTTTTTACACACTCAATGAGTGGTTCGATTTTGTAAAAAACCATAAATAAGTAATTTTTTTACTTTTATTATTTTTAATGCATTTTTCTGACTTTTTTCTATTGTACAATTTTGTATCTTAATGAAAACAATAAAGTTCTTATTCTTATTCTATTAAACAACATTTTCTATGTAAGTTGTAACTTACATCCAACAAACCATGTAAGTTGCTATATCTGGAGTGGTCAGTACTGACTGAACAATACTTCACTAGTCACATTGGGAAAAAGGCAGTTTGGTTCTGACAAGAGCTGGATCTACCCAAAATGCCAACCAAACCCAGTAGCTTAAACTAATTCAATTACTCTATGCTAAATAATAAAATAGTAATTCATATTACACCATAAGCATGGGTTACCACGATGTTTAATTAAAAAAACACTAGAATTCGAAAAATTTTATATGTGCTTGACAATATATTAATTGTTTTTAATTCTATTAAACATGTGTTTTTTTTAATAAACGTCATGGTGAGTCCATACCACAAAATACCCGTCAAAACAACCAATGATATAAGCATGGGTCTATCTCAGTGCTTCAAACTATAACTGCAGGCAGCTGTATTGCCCTTGAAGATGTTTAGTGTACAGCAACAGCACCATATTATTGAAATACAACATTAGTAATAAGAAATTTTGTTTATAAATTAAAATTTTATTATTTAAGTTAAAAAAAGAAAATTTGACTTGTAAATCAAAAAGACAAACCTCAGGAACAATCAATTTTGTGTCATCCTTTAATTTCATGAATAAATCTTTGATTTGTTTTGATTAACGTAGAATTTTATCTATGATAATAATAAAATCAATAATTAAAATTTGGAAACTGACCTATATATCTGCCACCAGTTGCTCTTGAATCTACAGCCAATACAACACCAATATTTGAAACAAAACCAAGAGTAGTTGTTCCATGCTCAATATTTATTTTCATTTCTCTACCGAATTCATCACTTTCAAAATTTATGTTACTTGATAAGGGCTAAAATAATTTAAAAAAAAACAATTAAAATATTGACTAATGATCATGAATATAGCAAAGCAAAATTTTCTTTTGCTACAGGTGAGGGGTAGACCTGGGAGTGTCCAAAATCCATTTTAGAGGTCCCTAGTGTACACGGGAGTAATGTGTCCACAACCTATGGACAAGGTAGTGGCAAAAGGTCCTCCTGGATTTAGTCAGTCCTCCTAAATTCAGTTATGGCTAGTCCATTGATTCATATACTGGGAGTCAATTAGATACAGTGAAACTTAAGGGTTCCTAGGAACTAATTGCACAGTAAAACTCTAGAATGGACCAGCTAGTAGCAGTAGAAAATGAAGTTTGTTACAAATTCTCTTGGGGTTCAGTCAGTATACTAGAAGTTACAGGTGGTCCATTGATACTTACATTACTAGTTTTTAACAACTCAAAGATTACTTTGTTAAACATGATAATATACTATGGATATACTCTATCTAAAGTTTTTGATATCTGGCACCATGATTGAATAAAATTCTGGCGCCGTGGTTCACATTTCGGAAGAATTTTCTTAGGAATGCGTGTTTCCGTGCTTACATGTTTCTGATACATCTAACTCATCAGGGTGCTGATAGAGCCTGAACTCACTCTTGAACTTCAATTAAAATTCCGAAAAATATAATGAAGATCAGAGTGAGTTTAGGCTCTGTCAGTGCCCTGAAGAGTTAGACGTAATAAAACAGAGTGGGACATGACATTATGTCGAGCCATCAATGATGACAAATGATGGAACAGTTCCCAGAAGTAAAATGGCATTTTGCTTGTTACATTTCCTAAGTGTCTCTTGCACAATTATATTGTGTCAAATAAATATTTCTTTAAAAAAATTAGTTCTTAATCTAGACATTAATATCTAGATAAGTTCAAGAATAATAAAGGTTGCAGTCCCTTATTGTCAATTTATTTAATATGACATCACCTCAACTAGGGCATTATTTTGACATAGAGTAGCAGTGTGTTTCTGCCATAAATTATTGGTGGGAACCAATTAGAGCCCAGAAATCTCCCACAATCTGTGTGTCGAACACTAATAGACATACCATAGAATGGACATGTAGACCAGGTAGTGGCAAAGTAGAAAACTGTTCTTGCTGTCCGTTAGTTACTTAGTGTAGCTGGTCTGGTGGTCTGTTTTAAAGTCAGCCCTAGGAGAAAACACTGAACACAGCCATGCTCGAAAGTTTTTTGTTTGTCCCCATGTTTTTTGATAGTGAGAAGACTTCCTTTTTTTCCTTCTATTCCCCTTAAAATGACTTTAAAGAGAACACACAGGGTTCTTTCAACAGATATTTTTGGTCAATTCTAGAAGATTCAATTCCAATGTACTCGAAAATAACAATATTCAAAGCCAAAAATTGCTAATTATAATCAAATTTATCAGTAATCCCAAAGAAAAAGTATACTTACATTAGCGCAGGGTGGCATAGCCAGTCTCATCGGATCGGCTAAGTTCATCGTATCAGTCATCATATCGAACGCACCGACATCTTTTGTTAAAAAATTTTGTTTCATATCCCTATCAAATCGAACTAAACTTTCTAGAGCCATTATTACTGAAAGGAATTCAATTAAGTCGAAATTTTAATTACAGGCACAAAAAACGCTAAGTAGTGATGCTACAATAACCTGAACAAATGTAACCTTTCTACATTATTAATATCCACAAACTTAATATGGTAGACACATTTGTAATCGAGACCGACACTAAAATGGGATTTTACACAACTTACGACCTTATGCCGAAGAGAACAGTAAGTTTAAAAACAACAAAAAACAAATTTCAAAGTGGGTGATGTTCCTGGGGACTTCCACTGGAAACTACTTCCTCAGAAGGGCAACATTTTTTAGGAGGAGGGGTGTGCGCTGCCCCAAAGTATTTATATATTTGACAACAGGATTATCTTATAATGCTATGATGGTCTTATTATGTTACTTATGATGATGGTCTGATTGAGCAGGGCTTTCCACAAAGAATAGGCTCTATGAACCGCACCTCCCTAAGATCTTGCCATGTCATGTTTCATTTCAAGAAAGCAATGTTAGAACACACACATATACATCTACTGCTACTATAGTATGTTTCACGGTTATAATCAATTTACAGCAAGAGAAAATAATGGGAGGGAGCCAATGAGATTAGTCTTAGATGTTAAACCACACCCCACAATTTTATATCAGGCCAACCTCATTGGTTCCTCAACACTATTTATCCACACTGTAAACCAGTGGCGGCGATAAGCATGATGCCTTGCCGGGGCATAGACAACTAAAATGATGACCCCCTATTCAATCAGTCTAACCACCCCTCTTCACTTCTTTGAGGGGGGGGGGGGCGTTGTTTGCCCTTCTATGAAAAAACATAAAACATCCCTCTCACTGTGGATGGGCTCATCTGATGCTTTTTCGCCTGCCATGGTTTTCTTGTACCTTACCCTTTCTAAGGCAAAAATCATCCACGCACTGACACTCTCAAGCTACTTTTTTAGCCTTGCAAATAAATTTAGAAACACCTTCTTGTCTGATTTTCTCCATTTTTGGGCAGTTTATTGCAGTAATTTTTTTGCCATTTCCAGGTCGCAGTTTATATTTTGCGAATACTTGCTCGTAATATTTATTTCTTTTAAAAGAGGGGTCAGACCGAAGCAGGCCCGATCTATCACGAACCTATTGCACTTATACACTCTCTGACTCTCTTCAACACTAATTGTATCAAATCTTTTCTTTTTAGTTTCATTTATCAACGAGTTATTAAATACTTAACTGCTCGTTTTTATGTAAAATATCTTAAGTGTGGATTATGGATATTATAAATTGTTTTCTTATGTGGGGGGGGGGGGAACCTTCGTTATGATGCCCCCCGTCGACGTTGATGCCCCAAACTGCCGGGGTGGCGCCCCAGCGTTATCGCCACCACTGCTGTAAACTGATTATAACCATGTGCTAAACTATAGCAAGTCCACATGTACATTCTAGTAGGTGTATCATCGTGAAATAAGACTAAAATAACCCTTGAGGCCTTATAAAATTCTCATTTTCCTACCCAAAATTGTTTTCATATAATTTGTTTAGACGCGGGGTTCAACCCTGACACTCATTTAAATATCGTGTGAAGTTTGGGTTAAACTCCCTGCCCAACCCCGTGTGTGAACAAAGTAATACAAGTTGTAGTTTAATAAATTTGTGTTTTATCATCAAGCATTCTGTGGCTAAACACTTCCCTTCAGGACACAGATTATTTTCTGTTAACTTAATTAATAAAAAATATATATTTTTTTAAATAATGTTGATGGACCAACAAGATTGGCCTGATTAGAAATTGAAGGCGTGGTTTAACATCCAAGAATAACCCTCACATTATTTTTCCCATTCTGTCAACTGATTTTAGCTTTGTAGCGTATAATAGATAGTTTAAGCCTGAGACACAAATAGTTATAGCTTATAATATATTTGCTTAATAAAAAAGTCTCTCCTTTTTCCATTACAATAGATCATGTGGTTCTATATTAAAATATGTTTCTCTTTACAGCAAAATCAAATTTGAACATCAATTACAATAGCTTACCTTATCCAGAATACTTATCATTCTCACCACTATTAGTGAAATTCTAGGTGTCATTATAGTAAAGCACACGGTTATTATAAGTTAATGTTAAGAAACCAATGGAGTTGATCATTGTTCCATGACCAATGGAATGAAATTGTGGGCAAGGTTCATCATCCAGTACTACCCTCACTGGCTTCTTATCATTATTTTCTCTTGCTGCTGATTTTAACCTGTGCTGTACTACAATTAACTTGACTCTTAATTTAAATTTCAAATGTAGAAGTAGTTGATCATGAAGAACTCAAGGCTCAGCAAAAGTGCACTCAATTTTACAATATAGCATATTTTGGCATGATTAGACATCTTAAACTTCAAAAAAGATTTATAAGAATAATGTATAGACTACTGAACGAAAGAAGTTGTAAGAATAGCTCTTTAAAGAATACATTTTAGCAATGGCATATGAGGTAGAAATTTTATGTTAACAACAAAAAAAAAAGGAATGATGGATATGAAACTACAAAGAAAATTATGAAAGCTATAAAACAATGTAAGTTGTGCCAGATTGTGTTTTCAATAATTTTTGCATTATATAGCAATGATGATGAAACCAATGACTATATTATCCTTAACAAATTTGGTTAAAAGTCTAATAAAGAATTTTATCATCTAATTCCCATGCTATTAGTGCTAAATTAAAAAGTTCTAAAGATCGCCTTTGTTCAAGAGTGTGCTTACCATATAAAAATCTAGAACATATTCTGAGCAGTTATAGATTAGTAGCACCTGAAATATTAGTTCTTTAATAATAAAAAAATGACAGCTGCTTAACAAAAAAAATAACGAATTATAAATAATTCAAAATTCATTCAGTTCTAGAAATATCAGTAATATTTTGTTAGGTTCGCCATCCTTGACTTGGTACAAGCACCACTAGGATAAATTCCTTAATCGTTTTGATTAAGCTATTACTATTTAGTAATAGTATAGCCTGAGTTACGACTACAAGGGACCTATAATTTAAAATTTTAGAGATATTAAAACTTCCACATATCGCCTTGTTTAGATGAACTAGAGCTGCTGGTTACAAGCCTGTACAATGTCAGGTAATTTTTAAATATCTCTTAATAAACATTCACTTAAAAGTTCAGAGGTATAATTGTAACCAATTATAATATAAACATCAGGTATGATACATAATAAAACAATACATTGTATTTATATTTATTTTAATAATTATTACACCCTTAAAAATTAAACCTTAATCTAAATTTTACAATTTAACATTTTTGTATCTCTTTTAAAAATAAAATGAATGAATCTGAACATGTAATTCTATAAAAAACATTTCAGTTTTTATTTTTTTAAGTAAGAACCAACATTATGAGACAACACTTTATTTAAAAGACAGGAATAAAATTTAAACTCAGTATCGAGTGAGTTATAGTCACAAGTAAAAAAACGTATTTATGTAAAAAGACAATTTTTTACAGCTACGTTAAACAAATATAAAGGACAATTTAATACAACCATTTTAAACTTAGTACAAGAAAATATCAAAACAGGGCCACTATAATAACAATTGACATCTAGTTATAAAACCAACATTTCTTTGTATAATGATATTTTCTTAACCAGTAAAAAATGCAAGTTTAAATAGTAAAATAAATAAATAAAACAATTGAACTTTGGCCTTACCTAATTAAACAAAATTTTGACAAAACATTTTGCTTTAACTCTTTTAATATTAAAAAAATGACTGTACATAAAAAAAGTGCATACAAAATATATATAATATATAAATTAAAAAAGAATTATAAAAAATCTTATAATGGTTTTTGTCCTCCTTTTTTGCCTATGAGGGACTTGTGAATGTGAGGTATAACACCTGAAAAAAAGATATTAAAACAAAATATAATTGTATGCTTAATAAAAGCTAACAAAATAAAGGGATTTTTCCCAACTAACAAAAAGTCAGTAGGGAATATATAAGGCTTTTGAGATGCACCAATAATGTTTAGCAAATTTAAAAAAAAATCACTTTCAAATAGAAAGTTTATTATGAGCAATTACATCATACTTACTAAGTTCTAAATAATATTGATTTTTGGAAAATGCGTTAGATTAAATAAACTTAGCTTTTTTTAATTTTTTATAAATATTAATAATATTTAGTATCTTTTTAAAAATTCCCTAAATTGCTGTTACTATTTGTCAAATTGACTTCAAATTAAGCTGATAAGGCTAGTGTCATCCAATTTTAGACATCACGTTTAGGGAATCCATTTATTACTAATCATTAAAAGAAATTTAATGTTAGTCAAATTCTACAGGTAAATATGGAATTTGAATTTCTATGTATCCAATATAATTCGAATATTCACTATCAAATTTTAACATTAATATGATAAAATGGCGGCCATAGTTTAAGAATGTTAAAAAAATACAGGATAACTCAAAACTTTCCCTCAAAATACCAGATTTGCTACGCTCATCCTCACAACTTCAGACTCGTTTCACACGAGTGAGTCCTCATATTTTGAGAACAATCTCAGAATATGGGAGTATCTAATATATATTGTAGCAGCCCTTCCCAACCCTTGGGTCGCAAAAAATGACAAAGGTTTATGTAAAAACATTATTATAAGCAAATAACAGATTTGCTTAAACAGATATTATTTTTAGAAATTTATAATACTTTAAACATGCGATAACAAAAAAGCCGCGGCCAAAATATTTCTTAGAAGTCCTTTACCGACAGACCCACCCTTTATCTAATTCTTGCTAACTTTGATGAATTGTTATACCAATGATAATACTGTATTTAACAGTTTTCTTATTACTTCTTTTAAAGGTTCGGGTTATAAAATTATAATGTTCAATTATATGTGAATTTGATTCTAACAATCATCAAAGTACTTTAATATCGCGTACAAGTTTTTTAATAATTATTGTGTTACCAGTTTATTTATTTTATACATTTACGTTTCAATTAAATTAGTGAAATGAATAAACAAAACACGACTTGACTTATTAGTGGAAAACCAACAGCAACAAAATAGTCATTGATATCTTACATATTTTATTTTTTTATTCTTTTCCGCAAATTTCTTTTAGGAATAAAATTCTCTAATAGGATAGGCATAATGGCAGAAGTCATAACTAGTTCGGAAATAAAAACGCCTGCAATTTTTAGGTTATGCAAAATAAATGCATTTGGGTCGCCAAACTTTAGAAAAGCAAATTATAGGGTCGCGGTTCTGAAAAGGTTGGGAAACGCTGTATTGTAGTACACCTTTGCTAAATAGAATCACATCCCTTGTAGGATTTTGGTGTAATAATAATTAAGTCAACTCATAAGTTGTTAATCCATAGTGTGGGATTTTTAATGCATAGAAAAATAGCAAGATTTCATCAATGTCCTTATAAAAATTTTACTAAAAGGGTTTATGACTACCTTTAAACTCTTATCTTTTTAATTATAATAACGCATCTCACTATCAAAATACAAAACTTACCGCCTCCAGCAATAGTGGCTTTAATTAAGCTGTCCAATTCTTCATCTCCTCTGATGGCAAGTTGTAAGTGACGAGGTGTGATACGCTTTACTTTTAAATCTTTTGACGCGTTACCAGCTAACTCAAGAACCTGGAGGAAAATAGAATACACAATAAAAATAAAGCTAAAAAAATCTCAATGAAAAAATGCGGGCCCTTACCCCACTCAGGAGAAATCTCTTATGTATTATTTGTTGTTCTACATTACTTGATTTATTATTATTATTTTTATTACACAACATTTTGCCATGTATTTAGCAAACATCTATAAAGTGAGCAGGATTGCAGCAGCCTAAACTCAAAGGCCCAGGGTGGTCCCTTGTTGCAGTCTGACCAAGATGGAAAATTTACCAGTGTGAAGGTCAGTGACAAATGTATACATATATTTATTAGTATGCCACAAAGGACGGGTCGATAGAGCTAAAACTTGTCTTCCATCAATTTAGCTTATTGTCTACCCTAATTTATAACACTTGGTTTTAATCTCATTTCAAGTCTCAACAAAAATGCTCTTGATGCCATATCACTCGGGTTAGGTTTATTAATTTACAGGGTTATACATTTTATACAAACAAAAGGCTTTGTAACCTTGCTGTAAACCTTATTTCGTTTGATTTGAGAGGGTTCAAGAGTTATTCTACCCTTGCCATCATAAGGGTAGAAACTCACACACACATACTACACTTGTCCTCAGAATATGGAATTCACCAAATTTACAAGAGCACGACTTTGGACTCAGCACGTTTGGCTTCAGATAGCAATTACATTCTTTTATTCCCAGCTATCACCTATCCAGACACTGACCTGGCTCAATGCTGCCTAACATTTATTATCAAATAAAAACCAGAGATATACTTGTCGTATTGAAACGAAACTTAGTATACTTATTTATTACATGAAGGGATACACTTGTACCAAATTCCAACTCAATTAGATTATGTTTCAATTAAAAAAAATGTATAAAAGACTTAGAGATAAAACTGTTTTGATCATTCTAAGATTTAGCATGCAGGTAGTCATATATAATACCAACATATGGCCCATATGTTGGTATTATATATGACTACCTGCATGCTAAATCTCAAAACGATTAACACATTTAAAATTTTTTTTGCCAAGTCATTAGTGCTTGTTAATTATGTCATAAAAATATTTTCTAGATAAGATAGGACAGCTAGATCTAAAGATTGATTTTTGTAAAAAGTCTCTCAACTCTCAAGCACATATAAGCAGGCTCCTATGATGATAACAAATACACACACGGATAGAAATCTTTGTGAAAACCACTCAGGTCTTAAAAGACTTGTAATGGACAATATCAGGGTTTGGATTTTTCACGAACACATATCATTTCTTATAATTGAGACTCACTACTTTTTAAGTTATTATTCACTTTGTGGTTCTTCTTGTGTTTACATGGTTTTGTAAACTACATTCAAATTAATCATAAAAATAAAACTACACAAAAGAAATGTAAAAAACATCAAGGAAATACGGGTAAAATAACATGATTTGTTAACATAGTTTTTTCCTGCTCCCTTCTAGCAGGGATTTTTCCTATAGAATTGTCAGAGCCTAAACTGACCCGTCAAGATTTATAAAGTAGTCGATAGACTGTATATGCTAGATTCCAAAAGGTTAAATAAAGATTTGTAAATAGGCGGGAGGGACATCAAAGATAGAAGAGAGCAGTCGACAACCTTTCCGAATAGGGTTATGTTCTCTGTGGAGTACACTTCCCTTTTACTTCCACTCTCCCCCCTCAAAATGATGTTACAGTCTATCGTTTAGTTTAAAAATCCCCAAGGTCATAAGTATTTTGGGGATTGACTAATCAGAGAAGCCGCTGCCAACCTCTCACTTAAAAAGAGAAAAAAATCCCTACACAATAACCGCTGTAGGAAAAAACCTTCTTCCCGGCAATGGTTCACTTTGTTTGTGGTTCTTCTTCTAAATACATCGTTTTGAAAACTACTTTCGATTAATCTTAAAATGATATTTTAAAATGAAACTGCACAAAAGAAATGTAAAAAACATTACCAAGAAAATACAGGTAACATAACCTGATTTGTTTACATAGTTTTTTCCCGCTCCCTTCTTGCAGGGATTTTTTTTTTCTAAAGAATCAGTGGTGTCTAAACTGACCTGTCAAAATTTTTAAACTAAACGATAGACTAGTTTACACAATTCATCTTTCATTTAATTGCACTGGCAGCAATTTTTAAAAATTGAGTTTTCTAAACTGGCTCTAGTTTTAGAGGGGAGTCAGTTCACTGGGTCTTTTAATCCACTATAAAGATGCCTATTACTGTAGGAGTGGGACTGAGTGTAAGGTATACAGCCTTCACACATCTTTAATTTTGATCCCAGATTATTCGTAAAAATATTCATAACAGCTTATCAAAAATTAGTGAGGGAGAATAATCTAATAGCAGGCTTAGCTTGAATGAATGCTTGGCGTCAGAATAAACCAATAAAGTGCCTTTATTAAAAACAAAACAATGAGTTGTTTAAGAGGTCATAAAAATCACAACCAGCAGTAACTATTAAAATAATATAGTATTTAGCACAAAATAGATCCAATAGACAATATTTAAAATAAAACTAAGTAATAATTGATACTGGCGATAAATTTGAACCCATAACAAGCACCTTTATAGTAAACAAATGTTAACCTATGAGCGTTGCATTTGTTGATAAAAGATCACAGCAACCGTTTAGGCGGGAAAGAAACAAAACAAAGCCAAGAAGCCCAGTAGAATTACCGGCTGGGTCAAAGGGCGGATGATGCAAGTACAATTAAAATTTACATACCTCAGCGGTTAAATATTCCAAAATAGCAGCAGAATATACGGCGGCCGTAGCTCCAACACGTCCATGGCTGGTAGTTCTATTTTTTAAATGCCTGTGAATACGGCCAACAGGGAACTAAGCAGAAAACAAAAAAAAAGAGGTTACAATTAAAAAAACCGGACCTACAGCAAAAATATTAATATTTTTGAAACGGGAATATTGTTTTTAATAAATTAACACGAGGAATAGAAAAATAAACAGAAAACTAACCTGTAAACCGGCACGGGCAGACCGGGATACTGCTTTAGCCTTCGCCTTTCCGGAATCTTTACCAGCTTTGCCTCCAGCCTACAAATAACAAATTATAAATAAATTAATTAACATCAATTTAACTACGCACAACATTTATATAATAAAGACTAACTATAGAACACGAATTTATTATAATAATTCACATATGAGGTAAAATAAAGGCTTACCATGATACACACAGACGCTCACAGAAGGGTTGTTAAAAGAATAATGGCCGACAACGCGCCAACGCCACTTGGTGCCCGCCAAACGTAACCTCAGTCACGTGACCGAATGGACCAATAGAATTACTGCGTTTGATACGTCTTGCCCTCTCTTCTCTACCTCGTAATCGATTCGACCAAGAAATGTCGTTATAAATACCCCTCCACTCATTTCAAGCTAAGAGACCCCCCACTGCCCTCTTACCCGAACGCTGATATAACAATATTTTAAATCATTTAAAGCTCTATTTACATTTAAAAATTAGTTTATTAAATGGCCCTGTTTATTAAATGGTCAATATCGCGCTTGACTAAAGAAAGACTATATTTTTGGAATTATTTTATAATTAAAAACAATAAAGATATCATCTATTACGCGGACCCAGGGCATGTTTCTTCTTGGAGCGCGTATAACTTCGTTTAAGAAATTTATTTGAATAAATGAAATCTATGATGCTCTTTGAATTGTTAAATAACTTAGTGAAATAAAAAGTTTGAAGACTTTAACATAGAAACTAGATAGTCACACAAGTTATATACCTACTATACTTCTGTCCTATACCTTTAGTGGCTTTATAACACTCATCTCCTTAAACCTAGCAATTAGCAATATTGTACGCATAGCAAAACTTTACTACATAGCTAGAAGCAGTGTTGGCAAATCCAATGTTGATACAAAAACCCTTATTTGATACAAATAAACATAAAGATATGTACTAGAGGGCCTATCTCATTACATTGAGAAACCTGAAACATCTTTTTGGGGCTCTCAGGGGCTCTGTGTAAACTCATGGAAACCTCCTCCAAGAGTGAGTTAAGCTTATATTAAATCAATTGTTTTCGGCTTTCCAAACATGGCTTGTGTTTTGATTTGTATTTTTAGCGTTCAACTATATAATTTATTGTAATTTTCTACTGATAATTTGATTCTATTCCCAGGCGAAGGTGTCAGGTTACTTTTTCGATGTTTCAAAATTTAACCTATAGAGCCTCTCTAGTAATATATCTGTATGCAATTAAATCAATATTTGAAAATCATCGTTTTTAGCAAGGACGCGTTTAAAATAAAGCAAGTTGCTCGCTACTGGTGGCTGATTTATGTTATTTAACCGGTTACTGCTTATTTACTTCACGGCCAAATATATAAAGATATTAGCAGTCATACCTGAGCTTTTGAAACATCTAAAAAGTAACCTGACCCCCTTCGATTCATAACTTTCATGCAAGGATGTTAAATAAAGGGGATGACGCATTAAGGAACATTTCTGACCCCATGGAAGTTGTATGAGATAGAGAAATAGGAGCAAACTTACCTTCCCTTAGGTTATAATTAAAAAAGGCGTCAAACGCAGGTTATGTTGCTAAGTTGTTTATACAATTCTTGGTTGTCGAGTTTGCTTCTCAACTTTCTCCAGTGCGTTCGTTACTGTTACATTTGGTGCTTGTCAAGTCATTTGTGCTTATATTTTACATTTTGGACTCTAGGTAGCCACTTTAGTGAGAGTAATTGAAGCTTTACCGTTTACTTTTCTTAGAGAGTAAGTTAAATGTGTAATGTGTTAATATTTTCGCGCAGTTCGTACCAAGCATGTGCAGTTGGTTTTTGACGTGTGTTTCGTGTTGAATTCTTCTCTATGTTTTGTATTTTCGATGGGGTCACTTTGTTGAATGGCAACTCGACTTAGTGCGTCATCCCCTTTATTCAACATCCTTGCTTTTATGACAGAAGGTTTCTTATAAATAACAAAACACAAGCAATGAGCGAAAAACCGGCGATGATTGCCTTTGCTCACATTTGGAGTAGGTAAAAATAAGGATACATAGGCGCGGTATGCCTCCTCTAGTAATACAGGGTGGTATATTTCAAATTTATCACCCTGATAAACTCAGCTTGTGTGGAGCTATCGCGATAAAATTGCTATCTATTCTCATTAAGTTGACTACTGAACATTCAACAACTCAATTTTTTGTTTGGTAATAGTCTAGCATTAATGGTGATCTGATTACCAAACTTTAAACAGTTTAATTAGGGCATACCTTATAAATTGTGTCATATCCTCAAACAATTTGATACCAATATCATTAAATTCCTTCCCCGAGCCATAGAGATATATACTAGAGGGGGCATAGCCTATCTTAATACATTGAGAGGCCTGAAACATTTTTAGTGGGGCTCTCAGGGGCTCTGTGTAACCTCATTGAAACCTCCTCCAAGAGGGAGTTAAGGTTATAACTAATCAATTGTTTTGGGCTTCCCGCAGATTGTTTGTGTTGTGATTTGTATTTTAAACATTCTACTATATAATTTACTGTTTTTGTTCTGTTTATTTTATGAAAATGATAATCAAATGTGGTCAGGTTACTTTTTTGATATTTCAAAATTCAACCAATAGGGCCCCTCTAGTAATATATCTCTATGCCCCGAGCTATCGATTGACATTCGTAAGTTCTATTACAAATTTAAAATTAAAATAAGCTTACTGGCACACCAGAATGCATCACTTCCAACACATTAAATGGGGAAAATGGGACAAATTACCGGAATTCATCGACATTGGTATCAATTGTCTAAAATATAACACAGTTTCGGAAATGATCTTTATAACCATAGAGATATATTATTAGAGGGGCCCTATTGGTTGAACTTGCAACATCGAAAAAGTAACATGACCACATTTGATTATCATTATCATCAAATAAACATAACAAAAAAACAGTAAACTTTACAGTAGAATGTTTAAAATACAAATCACAACACAAACAATCTGCAGGAAGCCGAAAATAATTGATTAATTATAACCTTAACTTCCTCTTAGAGAGGTTTCAATGAGGTTACACAGAGCCCTGAGAGCCCCACTAAAAATGTTTCAGGCCTCTCAATGTATTAAGATGGGCTATGCTCCCTCTAGTATATATCTCTATGTTTATAACAGTATGCTTCAATTTAACTTTTTATAGTTAAAATAGAATAACACTGTAACAATTAGTTTGGGGAATTCACCCTTTATAAATTAATTTAATTAATTTATGTTTGAATTGGTTTTATTTAATTTGAAATTTGGCGCGAATTTGATTTAGGCTGTCAATTTAAATTTAAGAGGGGCTCCAGGTGAGCTCGAATAGGTATCCCGCCTTTTTATTTTCCTTATCATTTATATTTTTATTTAATATTTATTTATATTCATTTCCTTTTATTTTATCTAGTTCTGTATTTAGGTTCGTTCTTTAGGTTTTGTTAGTGTTTCATTTTCTTTTTGTATGAATGCGTGTTGGTTTGAATGCTGAAGGAGAGGTTTCAGAGAGTCAGGTTGAGAGGCTGTCGAGAAGGTTATGTGAGAGCGTCGCTGAGAGCACGTTTTTGTTAGGCAGTTTTTAGTGAAGTGGTCTTTCTAACTAAGCATCTTTTGGGCAGCTAACGCTGTAGCGGATTTCCGGTCGTCCCTAAAAGCCGAAACTGTGAGCTACCTAAGGTCTTCACTTAAAACTACACTGTCTTGAATTTGGAAGGACGTCGGTGCTGTTAGTGATCAGTACTGTCTGTCGTCGCGTCTGTCAATCTGTCAGACTCAAGTTTAAACCAAAATACAGGTTGGAAAATTGTAGTCAGTTTTGTGGTGTCTGTTTATGGCCAAACCTGGGTCGAAGTTGGCTCCAGATTTGTTCAAACTCTACCTTACCCCTACCTCTCTTCTCCATCACTCATTACGTCACCAATGATTTATGATCGGAGTAGATCATAAATCATCATCTCTCTTTTTATTTTTATTATTTTTAATCCTTGTAAGCCCAGTAGTCAAGTTAGGCCTGGCAGAAGACTGCCAGTGTAGGACATATGTAAGGGGCCCCAAGGATCCTACTTATAAAAATTAAGAAACTTATGTATCAGTTTATTATTTAAATATAGGTTCAGGATAGATATTAATTTAATCTCCAGAGAGAATACTTACTTTGGTAGACTGGAGGTCTCAGTTAGAGTAGTTGGTTATCTAGGCCTTAGAGCCATTACTTACCTTTTTTATACGTACTGGGCAAGACCAGATAAACTTTACTTGATTGTAAATATTAACTTTACCTGGAGTAAAAGTATTAACCAGCACAGTCTGTATTTTACTGACTCTTGTAGGCTTAAGTATCCTATCCTTGAGTACTTACCTTATCAGCACCATAGAACCGAGGTTGATTCTTACCCTCTCCCTTCAGGGACAAAAGAATCTGGCGCCTAATATTAGTAATTTTGACAGGAAGGAACAAGTCAAAGCCTACTGGCTTTTCAGGTATCACAGGTTTGGTTTTCAGGAACCTGGACTGGATGATAACACCCAGCCCGTGCAGCCGATCTGAGTTGGGCATAATTTTATAGGTTACAACACATTTATTTGGTAATCAATTCCTTTCTTTAAAATCACTGATTTTTTAACAAAAAAAACTCTTCTACTTACCGCCTCTAAGCTGAAATTAGCGAGAAATTTTTACTTTCGTCACAAACATGTGTGCCGAAACTCAAAACATTGGGTTTAAACTCAAAAACATTTGCTTCCTGCACTTGGTTTGTGTTTAAATTTGTATTTTAACGTTCTTCTATAAAAGTTACTGTAATTTTGTACTGATCAGGTAAGTAACCTGATCCTGATCACATCGTCGAAAAAGTATTTCGACGATTCAAAATTTAATCTCGAGGGCCTCTCTAACATCAAAAGATGTAATGTTTAGTTACGTGAGTCTTTATTTAGATTTTTTTTTGCGCAAATGACAAAATGATTTTTTGCGAAAGAATGCAAGTCATTCGAATATTTTTTTAATCAGTTTATTATAATTTACTGTTAGTTTTATGAACGGTGGGTTTAAGCGAATATACAAAGAAACAAATTTTTTAAAAAAGCAAAGACAATTGTAAATGCGTTTTCATCTCTTCACTCGTGGTCAGAAGTAACCAGATAATAAGAAAAAAGCGTGAGTTAATATATTTAGCTGTAAATGTATGTAAATGGGAAAACCAATGGGTTTTCATTTTGTTGTAAAGAGAACATCTTTCTTATAGATGTTATTTTTCTTTATCTTTAATAATAATTTACGATACTTTAGACTCGATACCCGAAGTTAGTTACGGTTATTCCTTTTTCATGCAACAAACATCAGGGTTTAACAAGGTACAACCCCGATTTAATTAAAGTAAAATGTAAAATAATTAACCTTAATACAGGGGCGTAGCTATCAGGGCTGCAGGGCCTGCAGGGGGCGCAAATTTGTGGGACAAAATAATTACAAATAAAAGTATAATTAATATACTTATTTAGGGCATGGAGTGTATGTGTAAAATATCATTTATAGTCTCTTAAATCTCTATTATAGACATTTAAGATGAATGGGCTAGATGGCTGCAAAAGAGGTAGCAAAGAGAAATTGAACTATACAAATAGTAAAAGTAAAGAAACTTTTTCTTAAGATGGGAAAATTTTCTTTGGAATGCTTGCTCTCTTGCTTAGCATTAGTTTTGAATCAAGTTTTTGGTTTATGCTTCGTAATCGGATTTTCAGCAAAAGGATTTGCGCATGTTTATTCAGTATAGGTTATAATTTATAATAGTTAAGTATACACAAGGATGTTGAATAAAGGATGTTGAATAAAAATATTCAACATCCTTGAGTATACATAACTATGCATGCACATCCTTAGTCAGTTCTGCACATTTTGGGCACTAATGCAAAGCTTAATTAATGCTAATTTTTACAATGTGCCAAAAAATAATTGGTTATTTATGCTCTTAGAAGTTGATTTAGATAGTTGAATAGGGATAGATACTAACAATTTGGCTTTGGCTCCTTTAGAAGCAAAGTTAGTAGGGGTTATGTATTCTGGTGTACCAAATTTTGGATATTCATTTTGGATAAAATTAGTTTTGTATGTCAAACAAATATTCAGAATTTAGTGCTACTGGTATCGGAGTGTTAAGCCAACAGTGTAGTTTCTGAATTAATTTATTATAAAGCAAGACTTGGCTGGGGCACTGCCGTGCCCCCAGATCATATCATTATGACTGACACAAATTTGAAATTCAAAAGTAATCATAGAAAAACACTTAATTGCTATAATAGGAAGACGATTACCAAAAGATAATTGGGTATTTAAGTTCCTGGTAGTCAACTTAGTAGGGGTAGATTGATTTTTTCTTGTGTTGCAAAGGGCCCTAATGAAGAATTTGTAGTTAAATTCGAAACGTTGGCAGAAATAAATATATAGTTTTCATGTAAAGCTGTGTTTTTATTCATAACCTAATCCCGAGATTGGTGGAGACGCGTGTATATATATATATATAATATAAATAATATATATATATATATATATATATATATATATATGTATATATATATATATATAAATATATAATATATATATAATATATATATATATATATATATATATATAATATATATATATATATATAAGCTCTGTATGGTCCCTAATTATTATATCTAGACGTTTAAGGCCCCATCTGAAGACTAGAGCCAATGATAGCCCTTAACATACTTGGGCCCTAAAGCAGCAGAATAGGCCTTACAGATTGATTATTTTAAGTACCTAATATTCTCACTTAGCTATCCCAATCTTGGTTCTTTAAGGCCCCTTTCCTTTATACCTTGATTTTAAAGGTCCAATAAACAAGACTACGAGCCCTTAACATACTTGATCAGAAGCCTAAAGCTGTAAAAAAGAGCCCAAGTAATTAAACATAAAATAGTTTGATGAAATATTTTATTTCAATGAATAAACTTGAGCTTTAAGTTTATTTATTTTATTTACTTGAGTTTATTTTATTTTTATTAAATTAAGCTTATAATCATTAATACTACTCTAGTTAGGGACTAGACTTCTCTAGTTGGGAAACAAAATAGGACCTCCCCTCATTTGGGCCCCCTGAGATGTAGGTTTGGCCTACATCTATCAGGCCCACTAAGACAAAAAACCCTCCTCAGGTCTTTTTGTCTCAGTCCGCCGCTGGTTGGTGATGTTAAAACAATGAGACTAATAGTATTATTAATACTACTTACTATTAATAGTATTAGTCTCTTTGTATAAAAACTATCATCCGTGTGAAAACTAAGATGATAATACAATACATACCTGCATTGCATTGAAGTATATTTTGTAGACAAAAGGAGATTCAACTAAGTAGTCTTTTCTTTGCTCTTTATCAATTATCCTTATTATTTATTATTTTTATTATGTCCAAACAAACACAATCAAACACAACTGGTGACCACTAATATACTATTACTTAATAATACAAACCACTAATAACAAGCCTATTAAGGGCTGGGCAGCAAAATTTTTAGCATTTTGTATTTTTATTTTAATGAGTTTCTGCCCTGTACCGACCATTGTAAGTAACCTCTAGTAACAACCAGCTACAACATTTCTTTCTTTGTCAACAGTTATTTTAGTATTTTAGCGTTTTATTTTGGGTTAATATTGCGGTTATATTTGGTTCAAATTAACCAATAGAAACCATAATACCATTCTTGACCAGTGAGTCCCACTGGCAGAAAAATTTGTGCCAGTCGTTACTTAAAAAGGCAATATTGGCAAGTGATTCAAGAAATAATTCCAATATTAAATAACAAAATCTTAACTCATGATATCTAAAAAGCCACTGGGACTGGGATTTTGATAATAAGACTAGTTCTACTCTTAAAGAAACTGCAGATTTATTTGGTGATTTCTTTTCTTCAGTATATTCTAAAGATGATAATGAGAATATTGATTTCGACTTGCCATATATATGAGAAGGAAATAATTATCCTTACTAGATTCCAACAAAAGTAATGGTCCAGATAAAGTTCCATTTATAGTACTTAAAAAATGCAACTCATTGGCTAAACCTCTTTTCCATATATTTTCTAATTTATTAAAACAAGGCGAATTCTCCTCTTCTTGGAAAAATAGCTTTGTAACACCCATATATAAATCCGGCGATAAAAGTAATATAACAAACTATAGATTAGTATGTATTCAATCCATGATTCCAAAAGTTTTTGAAAATATTGTACTAAATAAAATCTATCCATTTGTCTTAATATCATAGATGAAAATCAACATGGCTTTCTTGGAAAAAAATCAACTACAACTAATCTTATGGTGTCCATTAATGATATTTATCTGGCTTTGGAAGGTAAAGGACAAGTTGATGTAATATACACCGTTACTCAAAGGCATTGGATAAAGTTTTTATTCGATTATTAATAATGAAACTTATTATTACTAACTTACTATTTTTAGTAATCAGTGCCTTACAGTAAAATCCAAAATTATTATTCTTATGATTTCCAAGCACTATCTGGAGTACCCCAGGGGTCCCATTCTTTTTTTGATATTCATTAATGATCTCAAATTTATCTTTAAAGGTGTAAAATATGATTTTTTTGCTGACGATCTAAGAATTAAAAAAATTGTTAAAACTTTGAATGATGCTCTCATTTTGCAATCAAATTTAAACCAGGTCTACTTATGGTGCTGTAGAAATAAACTACCCCTTAATTTGCAAAAATGTAAATATATAAAATTTGCCAGATCTACCACCCCTATTAATAGTCAGTATTGTATAAACAATGTTGTATTGGAGGAAATGTGTTCTATAAGAGACCTAGGCATTATTGTAGATTCCAGACTCTACTTTATAGAGCATATAAATAACATTTTATCGAGGGCCATGCAAATGCTCAGTTTTGTCATTAGAAGTAGCAAAAACTTTAAAATTATAGCTGCAATAATTTATTTGTACATAACACTAGTCAGACCAATATTAGAATATGCATCTCAAGTTTGGTCCCCCCATACCCTTTACCGAAATAATATTCCCGGTTACCCTCTACCGAAATAATATTCTTGAAAAGGTTCAACACAAGTTCTTGCGTTATGCTAATTTTAATTAAAAATACCTATAAAAGATTTAAATTATACCAATCTGCTTAATAGACTTGATTTGCAGACTCTTGAGAATAGGGGAAAGAATGCTGATATCATATTTCTGTTAAAATTGTTAAATTATAATATCGACTGTTCTAAATTATTATCCATGATAGTCTTACATGCTCCAACTCACCTCACTAGATCTCATACCACTTTCACGATTCATTGTCATGCTACAAATTATATTTATTATGCACCTTTACCTAGAATACAAAGGATGGCTAACTTAATAAGCAAAGATGTCGATTTGTTTAACATTACACCATATGCCTCATAGAAATACTTTAAATCAAGTAATAACTAATATTATGTTTATTTATGTTTTTTTTTTTGTACTTTTTTAATGTAATATTTCAATTTGATCATTTTAAAAAATGACTAGTAATTGTAAGATTGAAATTGTATACTTTAATTATTCTCTTTACCTAAGTATAGTTTTTTATAACTTTTTTAATTTAGGATTTAAATTAAATCATTTTTACTGCATCATCGTTTTCTTTTCTGTTTTCTTTTTTTAATATGACTATTCATTTACTCTTTATTTCTAAAGAGGTGAACACTCTAGGGGTTAATTTCCCTCGAAGAACATTTTTTTGTTATTGATTTTTTATTATTCTTTTTTTTACATTTATTGGGACTTAAAAATTACCTAACAAATTTGAAGTAATTTATTTAAGATTAGTATGTATATATATATATATATATATATATATATATATAATATATATATATATATATATATATATATTATATATATATATACATTTTTTTATAATTTGTTATAACTCTTAACATAATTAAACCATTTATTGTTAATAGGTATAAAGGATATAATTATATTAAAAATAATAATAATAATAATAATATGTTTCTAAAGTATTTTTGTTGACTATATTTTACAAATTCTATTGTTTTAATGTTATTTTTGATTTATTTTATTCAACAATTGTTGATGTTCCTCATTTGTAACCTTATCTATTGTATATTCCATTTTTATTATCTATTCTATATCTATTGTATTCCATTTTTTATTTATTTATTTATTTTTTATATTAGATTTTTAGATTACCAGTTTCATATCTGTTTTCTTTCTTCTTTTATTATTGATTAAATTTAAATCAGCCAAAGGCTGTAGAACAAATTTGAATTATATTCAATTTTTATCTTGGTTTGATCAGAGATTATGTAGTATACCACATAATCCTTGGGTTTGATTAGACTAAAATCTTTTTTCTTAAAACTGTTAAATAATTAAATTATGATTGATCAAAATTTATAATGTTTAATATTTAAAATAAATTTTCTCCTTGGAGTTAAATTAATTGATTCTTTTTGTTATACTTAAAATACTTATATTAAATAGTATTTTTTACATATCGTAATATCTTGTATTTATCTGTTTTGTATTCATCTGTATTTTATAAGTATTTTTGTGTTAATAATTATTCTGAACTTGCTAATGAGATGCTTCATTTAATAGTATCATCTTTATTTTTAACCTTAATATTATAATATCATTGTATTACTTTTTTTTATAATGTGATGTTTTGATAATGTGATAACATTTTTTTTTAATCTTAGTATTATGATCTCATCATTTTTAGTTTTTTTTTATAGTTATGACATTATTATTAGTTTGGTTCATAATTCGAATCTTTGTACTATTGGCTATGCACCCCGTCTTTAAATCTAAATCTTTCCAATTTCTTTAAGTTTACTGATGATGTGGTAGCATAATATTTATCTTTAATATTGAAATATCTTTACTGACTTCTTTTTTTAAAAATAAAAAAAAAAAATAATAATAATTTATTGTTACCATTGATATTACTCAGTGCTAACACATCCTATAATTTTACTAAATTGTAAGAATAATGCTCAAATTAATTAGTATAGGTATTCTCTGTTAAACAATGTTTGAATTTTAATCTATTGTTATTATAAGGGAGGTTGGGAAGAACAAAAGTATTTTTTCCTTAAAAAAAATAACTTTTGACTACCCCCTTTTGTTTTTTTTAAATGATCTTAATTTTATCTCCTTAAATAATATTATTAAAGTTAAGTTGGGTTTTTTTAAATTATTTTATATGTATGTTTAAAAAAAACAATAAAGCATTCTTATTCTTATTCTTATATAGTTTCATTATTATGTAAATTGGACATAGTCTGTTGTGTTACTAAATAAATAAATAAATTAAAGTTAAAAACAGTACTTTCACAAATTTTTATCATATACGACTGCTTTGTAATAGAGACACAGCGCGACTTAATTATAGAAGGGACAAAAAAAAATTATTTGGAAAAATATGCTAAACAGTAATAGAATTATGCATTGCCGGTGCAGTATAATTTTATTTGGCCAATGTAATAAATGTATTTTTATTCAATGATGAAATGGGGATCGGTAAAAGCTCAATAGCTTGCCAATTCTTGTTTTCTTACTTTTTGTTAAATGCATTTTAACGTTAACAAAATAAATTTAAATTCTTAAAAAATTATTTTTAGTTTATTGACAGTTATAAATTATTTTTTTAAATAAACTATTATTTTACAAGTAGCTAAAATTAATAACGATAAGCATTTATTTATATAAATTACTTAAATTTATGGGTAACAATTCTCAAAGCCTTAATATAGTTCCAAAAATAATATCAAAAGCTTCCAACTTTTAGATCTATTCTGGTAATTTTAATACTTTTTACTCACAATGATTTTTCCTAGTTACAGCTCCAGTTGATTATTGTAATCTTCAAATAAAACTATAGTTATTGTAATAATACTTCTAATATACTCTAAAGAAGAATTGCCACTACTGAAGAAGAATTGCCACTACTGAAAGAGAATTTAGACTGGAGACCAGATAAAACATGTTCATAGTCAAGCTTAAACCCTAGCAGTATGTTTTATAACCTACTTAAAGCAATGATCTGGTTGAATAAACATTTATAAGCATTTAAGGATAAATAGTTTGCATTAAATGTAACATGGCTTATACTGAAAACAGGAAGCTCCGCAGTCTTGGTGCTTCGTGTCCAAAAATTATCTAAGAAAGCATTCGAAAGATATCGTGTTCCATACAAAGTCTAGGAACGAAATCTCGTTTATATATATATATATTATATATTATAATATATATATATATAATATATATATATAATTATATATATATATATATATATACAGGGTGGTCCAGCTAAGAAGGACAAGACCTTTTTCTCGGAAACTATAACAGCTAGAAGATGCGGTTTTCGGCGTTGGATTCAATAATAGTGAGCAACGAGAAAAATCCGTTTTCGGGCGCGCTTCGCGCCTGTCATATAGATGTTAATGCTAACTTTTTAATTTTATAGTTAGGTATAGGGAACTTTTTTTGTTCTTTAAAGAATGAAAAATAAGGAAGATTAGTGAAAGACCGCATCAAAATCGGAAAATTTTAACCGAGCTATGATGAAAAAACATTTTTTTTAAATTTAGCTCACTTCGGCGCCATTTTGGATGATGTTGCATTTAAATAAAATTTATTATATGGACATATTTTAAACTAGAAACATTGCTTTAATTAAGGAATATCAAAAGTTTTAATTTAACCTCAGTTTTAGGTGTAAAATAGTCGTTAAACACACAACAAAAACAAAAAAAAATATGGTTTTTCTAAGATACCATGAAAAGTAAGATAGGGTGCTATATTTTTATGGTTTGTACAGTTAGCCAACATAAAAAGCAACAAAATGAGTCCAATTTAACAAATTCGCTTCACAATTTCAAAAGTTATTTACTAATAATCTCTTAAAATTGCAAAAATTGGAATATTTTTATAGTTTACCACCCTTTGTTGATATTTAATGGAACTGCAAACGTCATCATACCCTGTGATCTTTATTGCAGCTTGTATAAGGATTCCGAACGCCTAAAAACACTTATTTTTGTTCATTGGTTTTGGAGAAATTACGATTATGGTGATTTCGCCAATCGTAGAAATGCAGATTAGAGGTACCTTGCAAAACCAAGTAAAATCCTTCATAAACGTTAATAAAAAATTGATTTTGATGATAACTACTTCGTTTTAGGGGTGAAGGACCAATAAAATAGCAAATCACACAACTAGACTGTAAAGTGATATTTTACTGCTGCGGAAATTTGTTTAATAACGACAATGAAACCAGCCAATTTATTTCCGGAGCAATAAATTATCATTATTTATACTATTTACGTTTAGTTGCGCATTTATTAAAAGAGTCGATTTTTTGTATGAATAATTTAATTTAACTTAGTTTAAAGAAATTAAAACACAAGATTGATAAATAATCATTCATACTTTTACAAAATTAAGGTAAAATAATATGGGGACCTACGGCCTAGGTGGATGGGGACCTACAGCTCAATTAGGTGGCCATCAAGGTCACCGGACTTGACCCCACACGATTTTTTTCCGGTGGGGCTATTTAAAGGACAACGTATATAAAAAGGTAGGAACTGTTAGAAGTGTGGAAGACTACAAAAATTGAGCATTGAGTAAAGTATTCCCTATAGAGTCCTGTATAAAGCGACGCAAGATGAAGTGATTTACCTGTTTTATGCAGAGGGTGCCAGTTTGAGCAAAATCTAAAAATAATATTTTATTTTATGATATTCAAAAATATTATCTTTTCTTTGTCACTCAATTGTACTATATGTCTTATTTTATATTTAAAAAATATAAAATATTTTTAATATTTTTTTACCAAATTTCCGCAGCAGTAAAATATCACTTTACAGTCTAGTTGTGATTTGCTATTTATTGGTCCTTCACCCCTAAAAACGAAGTAGTTATCATCAAAATCAATTTTTTATTAACGTTTATGAAGGATTTTACTTGGTTTTTGCAAGGTACCTCTAATCTGCATTCTACGATTGGCGAAAATCACCATAATCGTAATTTCTCCAAAAAACCAATGAACAAAAATAAGTGTTTTTAGGCGTTCCGGAATCCCTTATACAAGCTGCAATAAAGATCACAAGGTATGATGACGTTGCAGTTCCATTAAATATCAACAATAGGGTGGTAAACTATAAAAAATATTCCAATTTTGCAATTAAGAGATTTATTAGTAATAACTTTTGAAATTGTGAAGCGAATTTGTTAAAATTGGACTCATTTTGTTTCTTTTTATGTTGGCTAACTGTACAAACCATAAAAACTATAGCTCCCTATCTACTTTTCATGGTACTTAGAAAAACCATATTTTTTTTGTTTTTGTTATGTTTAACGACTATTTTACACCTAAAACTGAGGTTAGAATTAAAACTTTTGATATTCCTTAATTAAAGCAATGTTTCTAGTTTAAAAATATGTCCATATAATAAATTTTATTTAAATGCAACATCATCCAAAATGGCGCCGAAGTGAGCTAAATTTAAAAAAAAATGTTTTTTCATCATAGCTCGGTTAAAAATTGTCCGATTTTGATGCGGTCTTCACTAATCTTCCTTATTTTTCATTCTTTAAAGAACAAAAAAAAGTTCCCTATACCTAACTATAAATTAAAAAGTTAGCATTAACATCTATATGACAGGCGCGAAGCGCGCCGAAAACGATTTTTCTCGTCTGCTCACTATTACATTGAATCCAACGCCGAAAACGCATCTTCTAGCGTTTATAGTTTCCGAGAAAAAGGTCTTGTCCTTCTTAGCTGGACCACCCTGTATATATATATATATAATATAATATATTATATATATATATATATATATATATAATATATATATATATATACATCGGGTATGACTTTAAACATATGAAACGAAATATTCAGTTAAAATCACGGTTTGGTTTAAAAACAAACATTTTTTTTTATTTTTGATGACTTATTAAAATTGTTTGAAATCAGCAGGTGCTGCAACGTTTGATAAAAAATGGGAGTTACGTTTTTTGCGTTCATTCTTCTCTGTCCTTTTGAGAAGTAGGGAGGCAATAATATTATGACTCATAATAAAGTTAATTAGAACAATAGTTTGATTAGAGACTTGTTATATCACGCTTTTAAAAACATTACTTATTTGGTCTCAAGTCCAACATCTCAGTTATTATTCTATAACACACGGTTATCATCAGTTGACTGTGTGGGGAAAAAATGCGAGGGAGCCAATAAGGTTAGTCCGAGATGTTAAACCACGCCCGCAATTTGATATCAGGCCAACTTTATTGGCTCCTCAAACTATTTCCACGTTGTCGACTGATTATAACCGTGTGCAATACTAAAGTGGAATATGTTGGTTATCTATTCTTATATTATTATATGATTGTAATTATATCACACGGAAATTTGAAAATTTTTGCAAGGCTTTAGAATTGTTCTTGTTCATAAATTCATGAATCTTTGGTAAAAACTAGCTGTAATTTGGCAACTGAGTGCTGGGGACTCAATTGATTTGAAACCTGAACTTTATCTGGATTTAATTAGGACTGGGGGTTTGATAGACCAGAACTAAATGAAAACTCATGGGCCATTGAAGGATTTATAGTCTATATACCGTTAAATACCTAGGACGGACCAATGTAAATTATATAAAGCTTAGAGTAGAGCCATAGCCCTCCCCCAACCCACTCTATTACGCTATTGCCTATAGATTCATGAATTTATATAAAGCAAAATAATTTTTATCTAATCAAAATAATCATTTTGTTGATGTAAAAAGTTGTAGTCTTCTTGTAATTGCTGGCATTTGTGTGTTTTAGCATCACAGAATAAGCCGTACGAGCAAGGACACATGAGATCATAAACACTGTTCAGTGTTACTGTCTTGCCGTCGGGATAAGTATGGTTTCTTTCGATCGCTATTGGATTTGGGATGCAATGATCACCGATTTCACCGTATGGAAGACAATGTGGTAACGCAAATCTTTGACGACCTAAAACAAAAGAAGCAGACAGCATATTTAATCATCTGAGAAACGTAACAATTTAACCAGTTTTTTAGGACAAACTTTATATTTATGTTTTAAAATTAGGCGAGGAGAACTAAAATTAACTCTGGAACAAAGAACATCATAGATATAGAATGTCAGAAGGTACTCGAGAGCGTTAGACAGAAAGTGGGGTAAATTCAGTGCTGACAGCTAGCGGCAGCTCTGAAACTAACTATCTTTTTCGCACTTTTAGTATTATGAAATCATTTCATTCTTCATCGCCATTTTAATAACACGTGTATCTACTTGAAATTGATCATTAATATATAAAGTAAATATTTGAATTTATCAGTTTTAAGCCAGAAGTAGTTTGCTGAAAATAAGACAACAGCTGCGCATTTTCGTAGTTGGCAAAGTGGAACTATACCAAATTATACACTAGCGCTCCAGTTAACTGGCTACTGAACTAAACTTTTCTTGTCCAAAATAATAAACCCCAGGACCATATTTCTTTATCTATGTGTTCTTTGCTCTAGAATTATTCAAAAGTTAGCAAGCGATCAGCATTTGCTTATTTACATACAAATAATCACCAAAACGTATTTTCACTACAACTGATTTTTATCAATGGACAATTAGTAGACCAAGAGCCCAGGGGTGTTTTGTTATTAAAAAGTATAATGGCTGGAACCGGTCTCAATTTTCGTAAATACCTTCCTGAACAAGATCTGCAATTCTGCCGACTCGTATCGGATGGTGTCCAGCAGAACGCACTTTATAGACAAAGAGCCCAAGGGTGTTTTTGTGTAATGGCTGGAACCGGTCTCAATTTTTCGTAAATACCTTCCTGAACAAGGATCAGCAAGTCTGCCGACTCGTATTGGATGGGCGTCCCAGGCAGAACACACTTTACAGGTCAAATTTACCACCCTAGTTTACAAACAGTGTAATGGCTGGAACCGTCTCAATTTTTCGTAAATACCTTCCTGAACAAGGATCTTCCAATTCTGCCGACTCGTATCGGATGGGTGTCCCAGACAGAGCCTTTGACCCCTAAAGTGCGTTCTGCCTGGGACACCCATCCGATACGAGTCGGCAGGACTGCAAATCCTTGTTCAGGAAGGTATTTACGAAAAATTGAGACCGGTTCTAGCCATTAAACTTTTTATTAACAAAACACCCCTGGGCTCTTGGTCTATTGGCTTTCGACAATAATGCCATCTATAGTGCCTAAAATCCCAAATGAAAACAAAAACAAAATATAAATGTACTCATAAAACTATGAACAGGTACTATGAAATAACAAGAGAGAAAAAATAATTACAAGGTATCTAGGTACATTTTTTCCTCAACTTCGAAATTGATCGTCCTTAAAATGTGTTTTACCAAAACCTTATGATGTTAGTAATACTTGGTTTCGCCCATACTCATTTGCGGGCTTACTTCATTTACACGCAGAGTTAGGAGTTAGGTAGTTCACACGACAACTGCCGGAGTAGTGGGGGGGGGGGTTGAACTCGGGGTTGAACACCCTACAAAACCCCGCGTGTGAACGAATAGATTATTTTCTTCATTCCTAAATAAGAGGGGAGGGGTTACTTCATATTGCAAATTGACTTAGCACGTCATCTCCTTTGTTCTATAGATTCTTGTTATAAACAAAAGAAACATTTAGCAAATTACCAATGGTGCAGCACGACTCCTTGACGCATTCCAAATTTGTCAGACATTCTATGTAAAATGGTCTAGATGGCTTCTCCAACTCTCCTGAACAGTAGGCAGTTAACACAGAAAACAGGAAATAGAGCGTCTTGACAGACACCAGTTTTATACCACCAATCATTTCCTGTCAACATGAATATCATAATTAATGTACATCAGGTTTTAATGTGTGTGATCAAAGCGATAAAGTGATACTTATTTTAATAACATAGCAGTCGTTCCCAACCTATGGATCGCGACCAAAAGTTTTTGGGTAAAATAATAAAATGAAGATTAAAGACATTAAATAAATATACCAATAAAATATAAATGGATGTCAATTTATTATGTCAATTTAACAAAAAGAGTCAATAAAGAGCATACTATCCTAGCCAGACTATATTACGTGAACCTGAGGGCGACGTGGTCGCGAAGCGATCTACATGATAAAAATTCTCTAAACAAATGGCAAAATTCCATGCTATAAAAATAATAATTTTACGCAATTCTAGTTGGGGGCTAGTGTAGTTTGAGGCTCTCTGGTTTGAAAAAAAAATACCCTCGTATTATACAAGCCGCTTTACAATGCTATTTGTATACTAGTTTATGGTATAAAGGGATACCATAAACAAAAATACTAGTGCCATATAACTTAATTGGGTAATTTTTCGATTTTTAACAATTTCGTAATTGCTAAAAATCGAAAAATTACCCATCATATACGTTTTGATAAAAATTGAGCTACAACTGATAATGAGATTAGACTTAGAAAATCAGGATTAGATTTTAAGATATACATAATAAACTTTACCTTCTCAAATGAGGAAATACAAAAAAAAAAAAAAAGTCGCAAAGAACTAATATTTTTTGATGTAATCACTGAGAAGATTGAAGGAAGACTAATGGCTAATATAATGATATCCTTAAAGTTTATTAACGTAAAATAATAGCGATGAACGTAAGCGTCATAAGAAAAGGAGTAGGAGATGGAAAACCCACAATCATTCTTTAGGATCTTTGATTTATTATAAACGTGGCAGCTCAAAACAGTGTAGAGTAACTTACTTGTGCATGAGTTTTATCACGAGTCATGTGTTTTAAAGAACTTAACTCGTCTAATATATTTTATTTTATATTTTCTCTTTAGACTCTAGTTTTAGGGAGTAAACAAGAGATTTTTATTCCCAAGGGAGTGGCTCTTTCAAAATTCTGAAGGGTGCCCGAAAGATTTTTTTCATTGGCTCAAAATTTTGACTTAAAAATTACCCTCCAAAATTTATGGGGGGGAGGGGGGCTCAAAAATACAACATTAATGTAGGAAAAAGTATATAACAATAGTTTGATTACGTCTACGTGTAGAGATAAATTGTTTGTATACGTATATCTTGGCTGTAAAATTGGGAGTTAATTGTCATAACAAGGATATTATAACTACTTAACTTTGGAAGTTAAATGATGTGGTATCTTTGGTTTCACCTATGAAACTTATTGCTCATGGGAATCAAGACGTTTTTTATTGCCATATGGCATAAATAACTATAATGTATCAACTAAAATAAAGACGTTTATGTGTAAAAAGTTTAAGATGCTGCAATTATTCTTTCCTAATATACAAAGTACTCCAATAGCGTCTCAATCACGAGCGATTTTACTACAACTTGATTTGATCATTTACTTGCAACTTTAAGGGGATTTTATTCCACAAGCTTTTTTACAACCTCATAAGCGTTATTTTCTTATGAAAATTCGCTCATTCTATTGAAAGTTCGGCAAATTTTGTAATTAAAATATATATATATATATATATAATTATATATAATATATATATATATATATATATATATATATATATTATATTATTTATTTATGAAATATAAAGAACTTATTTCTATTTTGGGTACCAAATTTTTTATTGGCTTAAAATTTTAACTTAAAAAGTACCCATAAAAATTTATAAATGGGGGGGGGGGGCTAAAGTTTAATTACGCCTTCCGAATAAACGTAATTTTGTTTTGATTTCAGTTTATAGATGCCCGGGTGTCAGACCTCTTTAAGGTTACCAGGGTATGCCTTTAGTCTCAAGGTAGCTAAAGGTCAAATCTCAGTCAGGCGACTTGGTTTCTAGGCTCAAAGGTGGTCTTAAAGATCAGATGTTACTTCCTTCTCAAAATAAGAGTATAACTGGGTTTCTCGAGTGGTTGAATTAATATGGGGTGGTCTTTTAAATATATTTCTTACTTTATTTCAGGTTAGCTGATTGGCAAGTTTATAGATGTTTGCTTAAAAAGCAATCAGCTCTTGTGAAACATGGCGTTATGTGGATTCGCTTTCACAATTGTGATTCGGGGCCCTGGATTGAAACCGCATAGGGCAGATCAGAAAAACTTTATTCGCTCTCTGCAGAGGTAGTCAGGCAGATGAAGAATTTAAACTACAGAGATCTCTCACTGATCTCAAACTCTGGGGAAGGCAACTATGCAGCATGATTAAAGTAGTTTAAAACATTAATGTTCAGTCGAGTCATTCAAGTCTGTACTTATAGTCTAAAGTGAGTCTTAGATGATCTTGATGATCAGACAAGTCATAGTACGTAATAGTCTGTGATTCCCATTTTGGATTATTTGGCCACTGTCCTCAGCGCTCGAAAGTCTAAAGCGTCTATGGAGAGTTAGTAAATAGAGTTCTAAATACATAGGTGCTAGATGAGCGAACATGTTAATTAATACGTTACTGTTTTTGGTCCAAGCTCTTTACGGAGAGTTTAGAAAACATTTAGACACTCACCCCTATACCCAATAGCCGAAAGCTAGCTCTTCTATTCATTATAGATATTCTTGTGGAAAAGCCGGAATTTGTCATTTGGTTGAACATTTGCTTTTCACCGCTTCCTCATTAGCATTACTATTAGTATTTATCTTTTTAATTTATAATAAAAGTAAGAAAAATCCGGCAATGATTTTTTAAAAATCTTTCAGCAATTTAGATAGAATTTCTATAACGAACAAATTATCTTGATTCGTTAGAGTCACCTTATTTATAGAATATGACGAAGAAGGATGTTAAGTTCGTCACATTAAAGATTAAAGACATTAAAGTCTTTAATTCCATGTAGTTATTTTTTGTATCATCATAACCTTGAGAGAAGGTTTAAAAAAACGAATTAACAGCTGCGGAGCGCATCAAATAATATTCTCATATAACGAGTGACATGATGTTATTCTAAAACAAATACTTCTTACAAAACTATGCCTCTATAATTGGCAGTTCTCACTATTAATTTTCACTAGTTAAAAGCTCAGTTAGTGTTTATCTATAAAGAGTTTAGTGCATTTCCTTTGAAAAATACAGACAGAATGAGGTACGAGAGTTATCGTTGTACCTCCAGTGTATTTATGCTAGAGAGTTGAAACTTTGTACAAAAATCAGTCTTAGTTTTGCTATTTGGAAAGTAATTTTTTTTATGACGTCATTAACCCTCAACAATGGGGGTTAATGACGGTTTATTATAAGGGATCGAATTGAGATTTGGCGCGTATGTGGTCATGTATAAGACTAACATATGTGCCAGGTTTCATTTAATTAAAAGCACTAGTTCAATTTTTATCAAATGACTTGTGTACGCTTTTAAAAAAATTGTAAAAATTCGGAAAATAATCCAGTTGAAATGAAATTTGGTACAATATTATACCTTTATCAATTATACCTTTATAAGAGTATACGTAATAAATAAGTACACCGAGTGTCGTTTGAATACGACAAGTATATCCATGATTATTGTTGGATAATAAAAGTTAAGCAGCATCAGGCGTGGTCAGTGCTTGAAGGATGACCGCTGGGAATGAAACGGACGTGTTGTAGTATAAATATCACGACTTATATATCCTGAGGACGAGCGAAGCGAGTACAAAGTAGAGAGGATGAGCGTAGCATCCGATGTGATGAGGAGGAAAAGTTCCGAGGTCCCCCGTACCCAATTTTTTAATAATAGTGTTTAGTAGGTGGCATGGAAGAAGTGAGTTTTCTAAAAAGAGTGCTATTGAAAGTAGATTGACTAGATATTACTTATTACAAGATATTAATAAATTAATTAGTCATTGACTAGATATTAGTTATTACTGATAACTGGTAGGAGCTTCATTTTGAAATACTAGCCGCTAAGTGAAAAGTCTAGAGGTTCTGTTTATTAAAAAGTATAAATTAATTATGATTCAAATCTAACATAATAATGACAAATATTGACATGAAAATGTCAATGTATATCAAACCTCCCCCTATATGGAGTCCCTCTTATCTGTTTGACGTGTCTTAACCATATGTGGCCGTCCTCCATTTGCATTTTATACTGAAAATAATCATTTCTTTCTAGTGCCTTTCCAAATTTTTTTATGTTCTCCCTAATTGAGCATGATACAGGTTGTGATTTAAAATAAATAGGTTTAGTTCCTTCTTTGCAATAACAGTGTCCTTTTATATTCGGTATTTTTCTTACTTTGTCTGTAAAAAGTGGTGTATGGTTCCCAAAAGGTTTATTTAATGCAGTTACTGTTAATTCTGTTTCAATCTTCTTTATATGTCCGCCCATTCCAACTTCATTTCTCTCAACCAGTGTCTCTTTAGTACCGTATCTTCTTCTGCATCTATAATAGACCAAGAGCCCAGGGGTGTTTTGTTAATAAAAAGTGTAATGGCTGGAACCGGTCTCAATTTTTAGCAAATATCTTCCTGAACAAGGATCTGCAATTCTGCCGACTCGTATCGGATGGGTGTCCCAGGCAGAACCTTTGAACCCTAAAGTGCGTTCTGCCTGGACACCCATCCGATACGAGTGGCAGAATTGCAGATCCTTGTCAGGAAGGTATTTACTAAAAATTAAGACTGGTTCCAGCCATTACACTTTTTATTAATTTGGGTGCTAAATTTGAACCCTAAAGTGCGTTCTTCTTGGGACACCCATCCGATACGAGTCGGCAGAATTGCAGATCCTTGTTCAGGAAGGTATTTACGAAAAATTGTGACCGGTTCCAGCCATTACACTTTTTATTAACAAAACACCCCTGGGCTCTTGGTCTATAAAGTGTGTTCTGCCTGGGACACCCATCCGATACGAGTCGGCAGAATTGCAGATCCTTGTTCAGGAAGGTATTTACGAAAAATTGAGACCGGTTCCTTTTGTTAATAAAAAGTGTAATGGCTGGCCATTACACTTTTTATTAACAAAACACCCCTGGGCTCTTGGTCCTATAATAAATAATTTTTCCACAGACATGATGTCTTTTAAGTTTACGTTTACTAAAACCACACCTACGGGAGAGGTTATATTTTCTCTCCCGTAGTCTGTAACTCAATCGACGTTTTCATAATTGTATTTCTTAAGTTTAATTTCTTTTATACTCCTGTGGTGCCATGGTATTGATTGCAGCTTCTGCAATTCTGTGTCTAGTTAGACACAGAAGCTGTCTCTAAAAAGTAACCATGGAGTTCCATGGTTACTTTCTGTCCTTCTGTACTAACTTAGATTAAAATATAATTTAAATTTTCATATTGGATTCTGTTAATTTCGTATAAGTTATGTTCCGTTTCTTCCTCTCCATTCTGATGTACCGTTGTCTTGTTCTTCATGCTTTGTCAGCAACAGGCTCTCTGAATATGCTCTTTTCTAAAACAGAAATTATACGTACTGTTCGGATAATAACATTGGTAAGCTCTATAGAACTTGCTGACTCATTTACCTCATTTCTCACATTTTTCTTGTAAATATTCTAGTTTTAATGTATACTTGCTTGAGTATTTCTGTATTCCATCTTGTTGCTTTGGACTTCTATTTTCCTTCTCTCTCTTATGCGATTCTGTCTTGCCTAGCTAACTCTTCACTTTCCTTCATTGCAAGTTCTACAGATATTGCGTTTCTAACTAAATTTTTGAAAGACATGTCCTCTTTTTTTATAATACCTTCCCTCGTATATCTGGATCCTTTAATCCTTTACATTCGCATTCAAATGTACAGCGCGTAGTTAACTTTTGTAGTTCTGCTGCGTATCCTAATTAAGGTTCCTCTAAATTTTGTTGTCTGGAAATGAATTGATGTTGTCGTGCCCAAATACTTATTTGTGGTTCCAAAAGTTCTTTCAATAGCTGTTTTATTTGTTCAAATGTTTTCTCTTTCGGATCATTAGGTAAACATATATCATAAAGTTTTTGATGAATCCTAGGAGATAGTGCATGTAATAGTGCTAATGCTTTGGCTGTAGGGTCAACATTATGCTTTAACTAAAGAAACACTTTCAGTCTGTTTATATAATTCGTTAAAGTTCCGTCATCTTGCATTAACATAAATGCAATGTTCGCCGTATTTACTTGTCCTGTTTCTGGATTTGTTTTATTTTTGGCTGCTGAACTACTCGTATTCGAATAGTTTTTTTTAATAATTTACCTTGTGAAGCTTTTGTATGGTAAAATAATGATTCTATTTCAATTCTGGAGTTATTTTCAATTACTAGTAATCAGTCTAAATCAAATAGCGATTCTATGTTTTTTTTATAAATCTACAAATTTTTTTTCCAAGTGAATCTAAATTAATACTTCTTGGCAAAGTTTTATAAATATAACTTTCTATTCTTTCTATAAGTTCTATTTATAAAACTTTACTTCTTGGTCTAAAATTGCATTTCTACTCTTCAAGTGATTTATTTTATCTTTTAAATTTTCGGTACATCTGTTCAAGTTTGCTTTGTTCGTTCGTTTCCTCTCTCGTCGCTATTGAAAAGTCTAGAGGTTCTATTAACTGTTTATTAAAAAGTATTTAATAATTTTTATTTTTATTATTTGGTATTATGCCATATATTTAGCGAACTTTCCACAATTGCTCAGATATTAAATACATTAGTTTTTTTTTTTAATCAGCGGTCCATCCAGGTATTGATCACGCTCGATGCTGCTTAACTATTATGAGCAAACAAAAGTTATGGACATACTTATCGTATTAAACTAAACTTTGTGCTTGAAACTAAACACAATACTAATCCTAATATTTATTTACTACGTCAAGGTATGCACTTGTACTAAATTTCACCTAAAGTGGATAATTTTTTTAAAAAAGCGTAAACAAGTCATTTGATCAAAATTGAACTAAAGCTGATAATGAGATAAAACTTGGTACATACTCGTATGTTAGACTTATACATGATATGTGTCAAAACTTTAACCGATCAAAATATTTTTCTGCGATTAATGAATTTACAAAATATTTGCTATTACGGGTTAAACGCGTCATAAATATTATTTGCCGGATAGAACAGCTATACAGTTTACTACACAGCACAAACGTGTGCCAAGTTTCCACTCTCTAGGCAGCTACGATGATAACAGTCACACACACACACACACACACACATATATACAGACAGAAAGCTTTGTAAGAACCATTTAGGAGGCTATAAAACACCTAAAAAGGATAATTTAGGTGATATCCTGGTTTCGGGGTTATTTTTGCAAACACAATTATTTTTCTATATACCTGTGGTACTAATATGGAAAAGTAACGTCTAAGTCTATTGGCAAGATTTTTAACTTGGTCTTTCCAAGTAAGATCTAATTATGATACCTAAGTATTTTGTATAACTTTTTTAATTTCCTTATTACAAGCTATTTGCCTAGTATCAGTTATATTATCGGGTATGCTGTAGTCGCAGGCACAGTCATGTAGAAATTAAAATCTTCTAGGCTTTGGTGTTCCGGTTTTAGTCATAGAAAATGTCATGTACTTATTTTTTTCGAAGTTCAGGTAGTGTAAGGTAGTGTGGAGCCATTTGATGACAGTCTTCAGACCTTGAGTAGCTTTACGATACACTTGGTCCTAGTCATCTCCTTCGAAGAACAAGATTATATCATCAACTTTTTTCTACATTTAAAAATTAATATTAACTCCTAGGTGGCGGTTTTACATAGGATTATTATGGCAAGAACTACATAGGAATATTACACTATTTAACTATAAGAACCCTCTTATAGTTAAATAGTGGAGCGGAGTACTGCGCAGGTCCTGATAAATATTCCCCTAATTTTACTTACTTAAGTCCCAAATAAAAGACACTCAGACGGGGGATAGATAACAACGGACAGATAACTTGGTTAAAACCACTCAAAGGTCCTTAAACCACCTAAAATTGATAATTTAGTTGGATTTTTAGTGGGAAACAATACTTTTCCTATATACCTACGGTTTAAATTATGAAAAGTATGATAAAATAAAAGAACCATGAGGAAAGAATAATAATGATGACAGCTTATGATTATTAAATAATAATAAGCTCATTAAACTCACAGTCCATTAAATCTTAATTCTTAAAAGAACTATATTCTTTACTTTAGACTACGAACAATGTCTACAAAATATAAAAAATTGATGGTCAGAAATTTAGACATTTAATGAATACTGTTTGTTGCATTTACAGTGCTTCCCAATTCATACAGAAGATAAGAAAGTAAAACCAAAGTAAATATCATTATTATTGTAGCTGGGTATAGCGAAAAATTTGCCTTGCTTGACATCACAATCCTATATAAACCAACCACCTGGAGTAAAAATTGATTGGTACATGTAGACGCAAGTATGCAGGGCTAAGACTTACAGGTTGACCTATAAGTATAGATGGTTAGATAGTGTAAAGCGTGATATGGAGAAAGCCCGATTTTAATAAATAGTTATAGTCAAACATGAAATAAGAATGTTGACCAAGTACATCAACTGAAACGTTGCCATAGTAAGTAAGTAATCCTTTTAATTTTAGGATTAGGATTAGCATATCGTTAATTTTTAGTTACACACAACACACCACACACACACACACACACAACACACACACACACACACACACACACCACACATAATTATATAATATATATATAATATATATAATATATATATATATATATATAGCTAACTTATATCCTTAAAACTAAAAATTAACGATATACTAATCCTAATCCTAAAATTGAAAAGACGCCGAACATCAATTGTAGATAAAATATTGAAAAATATAAGTTTATGAATACAATGTGATGATGTTTTAAAACAAAAGATAAAGAGGAAACATTTTAATTAATTAACATGATATTTTTAAAAATAAAAAATTGAAGTTAATTAATGTATTTCTAAAAATGACCTGTGTAGTATACGGTTTTGTATTTATCTATCAGAAAATGACTATTACTTACAAAGTGAACTGTTTTTGAATAAAACTATGCTGGGGTTGAATAGCTTTCACTACTTTCTATGTTCAATACAAAATTTTCTTTAAACAACTTGTAACTACAGCATAAACACTAAAAGAAAACTATTAAAACACTAGTGCTGCTTTATATTAATAAAAACACATAATTCATAAACAGATTTAACACGTAGAAAACTAAAATCTAAACTAAACGTCATTAAAAGATAATTAGATAGAACACAGATATATTTAGATATATGTGACGTTATTGGATCCAATGTTAGCCAATCGAATTTAATTTTGTATCTTAAAAATTGATAAGAATGTTAAAAAAATAATTAATGATAATAATAAATTTATAGAATTTTTTTTTTATATATTTACAATATAAGCATATAAACAATACTAGATATTTTGTGTAATAAATAGAAAAAATCGGGTACGGGGTACCTCAAAACGTTTCCTCATCACATCAGATGCTGGCTCAACCTTTCTCTTCCACTCCTTCGCTCGTCCTCAGATATAAAGTAGTTAATATATACTACAACGTTTTCGGACTCGCTTCGCTTGTCCAAATCCAACTCCCACGCCACTCATCTAGGCATTGACCACGCTT